>OZ005736.1:247469265-248689959 GCA_963930755.1 Eudasyphora cyanicolor | reverse complement strand
CAACCTCAGAGGAATAATTTTTCACAAATTTGTAGAAATAACTTTTTTCCTATTTAATATATTAGCTTCAATCTTGTTGATTTAAGAAGATGTATGTCTTAAAGTAGTAAAAAGATATGTCGGTTGAAATTTAAGGCATTTCTAAATATTTTTTACAACAAATTAGAAACATATTCTTAAACTGAATTTTTGAAGAAAACTTGCAAATACTTTGGACTACAACTTTTTTGCTGGTGAGTGCGGGAGGTCGCAATAGTATTTAAAGATTCTTTATTCTGTCCTAATTAAGAACATCTAGTAAGCAGCAGCAGAGAATTGCAGTCTTTCCATTTATTTGCATATTTCGTCATGAGCTGACAAATATCATATCAAGGAATTTTTGATGTTTAGGTGAACAAAGCGAACGTGGTCCCGTTTTTGACTTTATTGCAGGAAATATAAGTACTGGTATTCCACCCTCTACTATTATCCCGCCATGGTTCGGATCATGGTGTGTACGCAATCCATACGTTATGGGGATGTGGCCCCCTCGGTCGGAAGGGGCGGGTAAGAGTGGCAGCGTTGGGACCGTTCAAAGAAAAAAAAAATACCAGCTACAGAAAAGTATCAACAGCCGGTACATGCAACAATTCAAATATTTATAGTTATATAGACACACAAAAAACATCTACAGAATACATACAATAGCATTAAATATTACACATTTAAAAAAGAGATAATTCGAGATCTTACTACATCAAATGGTACATCAATTTCAATAACATCGCATAAAGTGTTAAAATCCATGCACATTCTACTAATAGGTTCTGCAGATGCATAATTTGTACGCTGAAAATGAATATGCAGTAATTGGTAATATCGGGAAGACCTGAAAGGAACATTAAATCTGATCTTAGATATAATGAAAGTAGATGGGACATCACCATTTATCACCTTCAGTACCATAGTGGAGTTCAGCATAATACGTCTGCTCTTAAGAGTAGTCAGTTATATCAAACTCAACCTGCTAGTGTAGGGTGGAAGAACAAAATCACTATTCCAATGAATATGCCTCAAAGCGAACAATAAAAATTGTTTTTGAACCGATTCGATCTTATCGACATAAGTCCCGTATTGTGGGTCCCACACTACAGACCCATATTCTAGAATAAGTCTAACTAGGGAAGTATACAACTGTTTTGTTACATAAGGGTCTGAGAATTCTTTCGACCAATGCTTAATGAAACCAAGAACGCCAAAAGCCTTATTCACCATCGTAATTATGTGATTATTGAAATTTAGTTTAGGGTCCATCAATATACCGAGATCCACGAAGGATTCAACAGTATCTAAATAGTAACCACAAAGACTAAAGCTAGATAGAATCGACCTTGATCTAGAGAAACACATATGTTTACATTTCTTCAAATTAAGGTGCATGCAATTAATATGGCACCAATGTCCAAAATTATCTAAATCATTTTGTAGCAACATTGATTTATCAGTTGTATTAAAAGAGAAAAATATCTTAACATCATCTGCATACATCTAGATATTGAAGCTGGCAAATCATTAATAAATAGTAGAAACAGAACGGGACCAATATGACTACCTTGGGGCACTCCAGATGGGACCTGAATCGGGTCAGAGCAGAAACTACCAAATTTCACAATTTGAATACGGTTATTAAGATAAGAGGATATCCAACTTAACAACTTACTACTAAAACCAATACGATCCAACTTATATTGTAAGAGTTTGTGATTAACTCTATCAAAAGCTTTACTAAAATCTGTATAAACCACATCTGTCTGATTACCAAGAACAAACTCATTAATTACTTGGGAAGAAAATTGAACCAAATTTGTCACCGTTGAAAGTCCCTTACGAAATCCATGTTGTAAAGGGCTAAGGATAGACGATACACCATGAGATAGAATCTCAGTGACCATGTTCTCAAATAGTTTTGGAATGATACTTAATTTCGCAATTCCACGATAATTCATGACATCAACCAAACTTCCAGATTTATGAAGTGGAGTTATAAAAGATCCAACTTATATAGTAACTTATATAGTAAGAGTTTGTGATTAACTATCAAAAGCTTTACTAAAATCTGTATAAACCACATCTGTCTGATTACCAAGAACAAACTCATTAATTACTTGGGAAGAAAATTGAACCAAATTTGTCACCGTTGAAAGTCCCTTACGAAATCCATTTTGTAAAGGGCTAAGGATAGACGATACACCATGAGATAGAATCTCAGTGACCATTTTCTCAAATAGTTTTGGAATGATACTTAATTTCGCAATTCCACGATAATTCATGACATCAACCAAACTTCCAGATTTATGAAGTGGAGTTATAAAAGATTTTCTCCAAGAAGATGGGAAATAACCATACTTTAACGAATTATTAAATAGCAATGTGAGCGGGACAGCAAGACTTCGTGCACAAAATTTTAAGATTATACTCGGTATACCATCAGGTCCAACACTGTTCGACGACTTAAGCCTACCTAAACTAGACGATACGAATGACAAATCGAAATAGGGTTTGCTGTTGTTGTAACAGCTTGGAGACGCTGAGTTGATAATCCTTAAGTCTATTTCTATTACAGACTTTGTTCCGGCATATATCCGATTATCGCGGGAACCTTATGTTGTTTTCATCCACTCAATGTTGTCCGGTTGTAAATTAACATTCGCCTGTTAATATCAGGGAATGGATGTTATTTGAGTGTTGCCGTTTCTATTCTCCACTAGAAGCGCTGCATATCTGTTATGCCTATTTTTAGCTTCCCTGTTGGCTTGTGTGATCAGATGTTGTTGTAGTGGTAGTGCGCATCAACATTTCATGAGAAAACATGAAATGTTGATGTTAAATTTTTTCGGTGCCATGGCTGGGAGTTGAACCCAGCACCTTCGGGATCCAAGTCTAACGCACTAACCACTAAGCTACCGACATAAGGTATGCTCACATAAGGTATGCTCAACTGATCCAGTGATGGAATATTGTAGGGATAGGAGACATCTAGTTGATATTGTTGACGAGAATAGGTCGATGCAAAGAATTTTGCAAAACAATCGGCGATTGACTGATCACCACAGAATTCCTCACCATTCATTCTAACCCTAGAAGTCCTTGGATTTGACTTACGTTTCATATTGACAAAATCATAGAAAGATTTAGGGTTGTCCTTAAAATTTTGAGCTAACTTCTCTAAGTAGAGCTCATAGCATTTACGAGATTCAATATTATACTGTGATCTGGCGACAGAGTACCTCGCGTAGTCGACATCTGAACCAGATCTTTTGAATTTCTTAAATAGTCTGCTTTTCAAGTTCTTGAGAGCAGTCATATTAGAAGAATACCACGGTGGTCTATTGCAATTTTTAATATGATAGCTATATCAATATCAGTAAAATTTTCACAACAGCAAACAACATTCTTTTGAAACAAAAAACTGTACCCTCATCAGGTGGAGAGTTTACAGAAGAAGAGTTCGACAAGTCATACAGCATGGAAATACCCAATGTAGGATGGTAATTATCCTCCGGGGTAGAAACTGGAGAAATTCTATAAATACCGAAAAACTGAGGATTATTCACAAATACTAAGTCAAGTACATTATCATTCGAATTGGAAATACCGTTAATCTGGAATAGTTCGAGATCAGAAAAACGTCTAACTGTATCATAAGCCCACTCAAATGAGGCTGATGATGAATTCAAGGGAGTATATACCTCAGTATCTGGCAAGGAAAGCCAAGAAACGGAGGGTAAATTAAAATCACCTAAAATTATAATACGGTCAACATCCCTCAACATCGAAACAACTCTGCTAATAGCCAACAAGTGGTTATCGTAAACAGATAATTCCGAGTTTGGAGGAATGTAAGAGCAGGTGACAAATAATTTAGTTTTAACTAAATTAATTGAGACTGCAAAAAATGCAATATCATTAGTTTCGTCGAGAATGACGCGTTCAGAAGGAAGGGAATTAATTACTGCAATAAGTACACCACCGCCAAGTCTTGCGATCTTTTCTAAATATTAAATATCTATCCGACAAAATCTCAGTATCAAACACTGAAGGTTTTAGCCAAGTCTCAGTGAATCATAAAACAGAGAAGTCAAAGCTATCAGTAAATAAGCGGGTCAATTTGGTATTAAGGGCCTGTTTCTGTAACTTATTTTCGTTCGTCTACGGCGAATTCAAAATTCTCTCAACTATTACTTGAATTCTATAAAACGCAGATTAGAAATATTTTAGGAACAAGCTTTTTACATGATTTTCTACAGACACAACGAATTATAAACTTCTGTGACTTATAGATTTCTCGGAATAACTGAGTGATTTTTGATCGTTCGCAGTAGACGAACGAAAAAAAGTTACAGAAACAGGCCCTAAGCCTCCTAACATTCTGATATGCGATGACAAAAGATTCTGTTAGTTTTTTGAAGAATTTGACTGTCGCGAAAGTAAATGCGCTAAATTGTCTACCCTATCAACAAACTCTTTAACAAATGCCTAAGGCGGTCAAAAATCTCGATCAATCAATTTATCAAAGATCTCTGTTGGAACGATGATCTTGAATGATGACCTGGATATGGGAGAAGATGAACGAATCTTGGAAATTCTAAGATAAAATTCGCCCGCAATCTTAGACTTAATATAGAAGTTCACGTCGTCGGAGGACGTGTCTGGAGCAAAACGAGAGAAGAAAACCACTTTCTTGGCTGGAACCACAGTCAGGGTTTTCGGTCTACTAACTTCTTGAAACGCCGTATTAGCAGGAGGATTAGGAATAGTTCTAGGATGAACTGCCGAACTTTCCTCCCGCGTAGGGACAACATCGTCAGCAGACGGTGCCGTAGCGTCAGCGACACATTGCTGATCGACAGAACTAGACTTTAAAACATCAACAGAGTCAGATGAATTAATAGGCACATCCGACGCCGCTGGGCCAGAAGTACTCGGTACGACGGTGTCAAGCTTCTTAGAAAGCGCACTCTTCGTCGACCTCTTGCGCTTCTGCCAGCAACATCAGGAGAGCATACAAACGCATCCAAATCTGGAAATTTATCAATTACAGAGGTGAAGTTATTGAAGCGTTCATACAAGCTTCTTAGAAAGCGCACTCTTCGTCGACCTTTTGCGCTTCTGCCCAGCAACATCAGGAGAGCATACAAACGCATCCAAATCTGGAAATTTATCAATTACAGAGGTGAAGTTATTGAAGCGTTCATACAACGCCCAAAGTTCTCTCCCCATCTGTGCAACCTCAGAGGAATAATTTTTCACAAATTTGTAGAAATAACTTTTTTCCTATTTAATATATTAGCTTCAATCTTGTTGATTTAAGAAGATGTATGTCTTAAAGTAGTAAAAAGATATGTCGGTTGAAATTTAAGGCATTTCTAAATATTTTTTACAACAAATTAGAAACATATTCTTAAACTGAATTTTTGAAGAAAACTTGCAAATACTTTGGACTACAACTTTTTTGCTGGTGAGTGCGGGAGGTCGCAATAGTATTTAAAGATTCTTTATTCTGTCCTAATTAAGAACATCTAGTAAGCAGCAGCAGAGAATTGCAGTCTTTCCATTTATTTGCATATTTCGTCATGAGCTGACAAATATCATATCAAGGAATTTTTGATGTTTAGGTGAACAAAGCGAACGTGGTCCCGTTTTTGACTTTATTGCAGGAAATATAAGTACTGGTATTCCACCCTCTACTATTATCCCGCCATGGTTCGGATCATGGTGTGTACGCAATCCATACGTTATGGGGATGTGGCCCCCTCGGTCGGAAGGGGCGGGTAAGAGTGGCAGCGTTGGGACCGTTCAAAGAAAAAAAAAATACCAGCTACAGAAAAGTATCAACAGCCGGTACATGCAACAATTCAAATATTTATAGTTATATAGACACACAAAAAACATCTACAGAATACATACAATAGCATTAAATATTACACATTTAAAAAAGAGATAATTCGAGATCTTACTACATCAAATGGTACATCAATTTCAATAACATCGCATAAAGTGTTAAAATCCATGCACATTCTACTAATAGGTTCTGCAGATGCATAATTTGTACGCTGAAAATGAATATGCAGTAATTGGTAATATCGGGAAGACCTGAAAGGAACATTAAATCTGATCTTAGATATAATGAAAGTAGATGGGACATCACCATTTATCACCTTCAGTACCATAGTGGAGTTCAGCATAATACGTCTGCTCTTAAGAGTAGTCAGTTATATCAAACTCAACCTGCTAGTGTAGGGTGGAAGAACAAAATCACTATTCCAATGAATATGCCTCAAAGCGAACAATAAAAATTGTTTTTGAACCGATTCGATCTTATCGACATAAGTCCCGTATTGTGGGTCCCACACTACAGACCCATATTCTAGAATAAGTCTAACTAGGGAAGTATACATCTGTTTTGTTACATAAGGGTCTGAGAATTCTTTCGACCAATGCTTAATGAAACCAAGAACGCCAAAAGCCTTATTCACCATCGTAATTATGTGATTATTGAAATTTAGTTTAGGGTCCATCAATATACCGAGATCCACGAAGGATTCAACAGTATCTAAATAGTAACCACAAAGACTAAAGCTAGATAGAATCGACCTTGATCTAGAGAAACACATATGTTTACATTTCTTCAAATTAAGGTGCATGCAATTAATATGGCACCAATGTCCAAAATTATCTAAATCATTTTGTAGCAACATTGATTTATCAGTTGTATTAAAAGAGAAAAATATCTTAACATCATCTGCATACATATAGATATTGAAGCTGGCAAATCATTAATAAATAGTAGAAACAGAACGGGACCAATATGACTACCTTGGGGCACTCCAGATGGGACCTGAATCGGGTCAGAGCAGAAACTACCAAATTTCACAATTTGAATACGGTTATTAAGATAAGAGGATATCCAACTTAACAACTTACTACTAAAACCAATACGATCCAACTTATATTGTAAGAGTTTGTGATTAACTCTATCAAAAGCTTTACTAAAATCTGTATAAACCACATCTGTCTGATTACCAAGAACAAACTCATTAATTACTTGGGAAGAAAATTGAACCAAATTTGTCACCGTTGAAAGTCCCTTACGAAATCCATGTTGTAAAGGGCTAAGGATAGACGATACACCATGAGATAGAATCTCAGTGACCATGTTCTCAAATAGTTTTGGAATGATACTTAATTTCGCAATTCCACGATAATTCATGACATCAACCAAACTTCCAGATTTATGAAGTGGAGTTATAAAAGATCCAACTTATATAGTAACTTATATAGTAAGAGTTTGTGATTAACTATCAAAAGCTTTACTAAAATCTGTATAAACCACATCTGTCTGATTACCAAGAACAAACTCATTAATTACTTGGGAAGAAAATTGAACCAAATTTGTCACCGTTGAAAGTCCCTTACGAAATCCATTTTGTAAAGGGCTAAGGATAGACGATACACCATGAGATAGAATCTCAGTGACCATTTTCTCAAATAGTTTTGGAATGATACTTAATTTCGCAATTCCACGATAATTCATGACATCAACCAAACTTCCAGATTTATGAAGTGGAGTTATAAAAGATTTTCTCCAAGAAGATGGGAAATAACCATACTTTAACGAATTATTAAATAGCAATGTGAGCGGGACAGCAAGACTTCGTGCACAAAATTTTAAGATTATACTCGGTATACCATCAGGTCCAACACTGTTCGACGACTTAAGCCTACCTAAACTAGACGATACGAATGACAAATCGAAATAGGGTTTGCTGTTGTTGTAACAGCTTGGAGACGCTGAGTTGATAATCCTTAAGTCTATTTCTATTACAGACTTTGTTCCGGCATATATCCGATTATCGCGGGAACCTTATGTTGTTTTCATCCACTCAATGTTGTCCGGTTGTAAATTAACATTCGCCTGTTAATATCAGGGAATGGATGTTATTTGAGTGTTGCCGTTTCTATTCTCCACTAGAAGCGCTGCATATCTGTTATGTCTATTTTTAGCTTCCCTGTTGGCTTGTGTGATCAGATGTTGTTGTAGTGGTAGTGCGCATCAACATTTCATGAGAAAACATGAAATGTTGATGTTAAATTTTTTCGGTGCCATGGCTGGGAGTTGAACCCAGCACCTTCGGGATCCAAGTCTAACGCACTAACCACTAAGCTACCGACATAAGGTATGCTCACATAAGGTATGCTCAACTGATCCAGTGATGGAATATTGTAGGGATAGGAGACATCTAGTTGATATTGTTGACGAGAATAGGTCGATGCAAAGAATTTTGCAAAACAATCGGCGATTGACTGATCACCACAGAATTCCTCACCATTCATTCTAACCCTAGAAGTCCTTGGATTTGACTTACGTTTCATATTGACAAAATCATAGAAAGATTTAGGGTTGTCCTTAAAATTTTGAGCTAACTTCTCTAAGTAGAGCTCATAGCATTTACGAGATTCAATATTATACTGTGATCTGGCGACAGAGTACCTCGCGTAGTCGACATCTGAACCAGATCTTTTGAATTTCTTAAATAGTCTGCTTTTCAAGTTCTTGAGAGCAGTCATATTAGAAGAATACCACGGTGGTCTATTGCAATTTTTAATATGATAGCTATATCAATATCAGTAAAATTTTCACAACAGCAAACAACATTCTTTTGAAACAAAAAACTGTACCCTCATCAGGTGGAGAGTTTACAGAAGAAGAGTTCGACAAGTCATACAGCATGGAAATACCCAATGTAGGATGGTAATTATCCTCCGGGGTAGAAACTGGAGAAATTCTATAAATACCGAAAAACTGAGGATTATTCACAAATACTAAGTCAAGTACATTATCATTCGAATTGGAAATACCGTTAATCTGGAATAGTTCGAGATCAGAAAAACGTCTAACTATATCATAAGCCCACTCAAATGAGGCTGATGATGAATTCAAGGGAGTATATACCTCAGTATCTGGCAAGGAAAGCCAAGAAACGGAGGGTAAATTAAAATCACCTAAAATTATAATACGGTCAACATCCCTCAACATCGAAACAACTCTGCTAATAGCCAACAAGTGGTTATCGTAAACAGATAATTCCGAGTTTGGAGGAATGTAAGAGCAGGTGACAAATAATTTAGTTTTAACTAAATTAATTGAGACTGCAAAAAATGCAATATCATTAGTTTCGTCGAGAATGACGCGTTCAGAAGGAAGGGAATTAATTACTGCAATAAGTACACCACCGCCAAGTCTTGCGATCTTTTCTAAATATTAAATATCTATCCGACAAAATCTCAGTATCAAACACTGAAGGTTTTAGCCAAGTCTCAGTGAATCATAAAACAGAGAAGTCAAAGCTATCAGTAAATAAGCGGGTCAATTTGGTATTAAGGGCCTGTTTCTGTAACTTATTTTCGTTCGTCTACGGCGAACGATCAAAATTCTCTCAACTATTACTTGAATTCTATAAAACGCAGATTAGAAATATTTTAGGAACAAGCTTTTTACACGATTTTCTACAGACACAACGAATTATAAACTTCTGTGACTTATAGATTTCTCGGAATAACTGAGTGATTTTTGATCGTTCGCAGTAGACGAACGAAAAAAAGTTACAGAAACAGGCCCTAAGCCTCCTAACATTCTGATATGCGATGACAAAAGATTCTGTTAGTTTTTTGAAGAATTTGACTGTCGCGAAAGTAAATGCGCTAAATTGTCTACCCTATCAACAAACTCTTTAACAAATGCCTAAGGCGGTCAAAAATCTCGATCAATCAATTTATCAAAGATCTCTGTTGGAACGATGATCTTGAATGATGACCTGGATATGGGAGAAGATGAACGAATCTTGGAAATTCTAAGATAAAATTCGCCCGCAATCTTAGACTTAATATAGAAGTTCACGTCGTCGGAGGACGTGTCTGGAGCAAAACGAGAGAAGAAAACCACTTTCTTGGCTGGAACCACAGTCAGGGTTTTCGGTCTACTAACTTCTTGAAACGCCGTATTAGCAGGAGGATTAGGAATAGTTCTAGGATGAACTGCCGAACTTTCCTCCCGCGTAGGGACAACATCGTCAGCAGACGGTGCCGTAGCGTCAGCGACACATTGCTGATCGACAGAACTAGACTTTAAAACATCAACAGAGTCAGATGAATTAATAGGCACATCCGACGCCGCTGGGCCAGAAGTACTCGGTACGACGGTGTCAAGCTTCTTAGAAAGCGCACTCTTCGTCGACCTCTTGCGCTTCTGCCAGCAACATCAGGAGAGCATACAAACGCATCCAAATCTGGAAATTTATCAATTACAGAGGTGAAGTTATTGAAGCGTTCATACAAGCTTCTTAGAAAGCGCACTCTTCGTCGACCTTTTGCGCTTCTGCCCAGCAACATCAGGAGAGCATACAAACGCATCCAAATCTGGAAATTTATCAATTACAGAGGTGAAGTTATTGAAGCGTTCATACAACGCCCAAAGTTCTCTCCCCATCTGTGCAACCTCAGAGGAATAATTTTTCACAAATTTGTAGAAATAACTTTTTTCCTATTTAATATATTAGCTTCAATCTTGTTGATTTAAGAAGATGTATGTCTTAAAGTAGTAAAAAGATATGTCGGTTGAAATTTAAGGCATTTCTAAATATTTTTTACAACAAATTAGAAACATATTCTTAAACTGAATTTTTGAAGAAAACTTGCAAATACTTTGGACTACAACTTTTTTGCTGGTGAGTGCGGGAGGTCGCAATAGTATTTAAAGATTCTTTATTCTGTCCTAATTAAGAACATCTAGTAAGCAGCAGCAGAGAATTGCAGTCTTTCCATTTATTTGCATATTTCGTCATGAGCTGACAAATATCATATCAAGGAATTTTTGATGTTTAGGTGAACAAAGCGAACGTGGTCCCGTTTTTGACTTTATTGCAGGAAATATAAGTACTGGATCAAACGAAATTATAGACATTACGCTTTTGCAAGATTTCACTAGAAGAATTTGTATTGAATTTAACGATAGATGGAAGAAATCATATAGGTCAAAGGGAGGATTTTTAAAGAACAATGCTGTTTGGTTGACAGAAAAATTGATTTAGCAAAGGTAGTATGTCAGCGAAATAACTCAGTGTCTACAAACACAGGTAGAAGACCAGAAAAGGATTTTCAAGACTTTTCTGTTGTTCAAGGCAGCTGAATCAAAATTACGTTCAGCTGGTAAAAGAGATTCGGCTGCAATAGCCAAAGAATTATTTATTTCTTCACCGAAAAGAGGCTCCATGATCCAGTTAAGAATTTTTTAAGAGAAGAAGTTGGTAAAATTGAAATTCAAATATCTTGTTCCAGCTACGGTTCCGATAGGAGACAGAAGCTTTAACGTGAAATCCATATTAATTTTATGTATGGTTGATGGGAAGGTCTGTAGCGCGTTGTCCGAGTATTCATCTTCCCAAATATGGTATATATGCGGGGCTAAACCATGTTCAATGAATGGCCGTTCTATATACACTGTGATGCAAGTAAGACAGGTGTAGGAGCCGTATTAGTGCAAAAGAATGCGGAGGGTGATGAGTTTCCGATAGCATTTTTGTCAAAGAAACTAAACCAAGCCCAACGCAACTACATTGTCACCGAACAAGAATGCTTGGCAGCAATGTTAAGCATTAAAAAGTTCAGAGCTTATGTTGAGGGATATTAGATTACTGTGATTACTGATCATGCTTCTTTGAAGTGGCTCATGTCCCAAACAGACCTAAGCTCGAGGCTGGCGAGATGGGCTTTGAAACTTCAAGGATTTCGTTTTAAAATTGAGCACCGAAAGGGAACGCAGAACGTGGTGCCTGATGCACTTTCACGTACTAACTGTGAAGACCTATCCGAGGTCTTATCTGTTGGAGATAGAGAGTCCGATGACTATCTAAACCTATTCAGAAGGGTGGAAGACAATATCAATAGTACCCCTGATCTAAAAGTTATCGTTGGGTTATTGTATAGACGAACCGAGCATAGGTTTAGGTTAGGGTGGCAGTATTTTTTTCATGCTCACATAGACCAGTTTAGGTCCCTAGTGTTACCACGGGCTGAAATGCCCATCATCAAAACCAACATGTTTGATATACAAATTTAGCGATAGTACGAATATCGTTACTGGAAAGATCTGTTAGGCTGCCTAGAAAGGCCGACCCCAGTATGTCCAGTCGTCGTTTACTCAGAGCGGGGCAGTCGCATAGCAAGTGGTCAATGCTCTCCACTTCTTCCTCATCTCCACAGCTTCTGCAGAAATCATTGGAGTCAATACTCAATCGTTTAACGTGTTCGCCGATCAAGCAGTGTCCCGTCAGAACTGATACATTTTGTTTAACGAACGGTCCCAACGCATCCACTCTTACCCGCCCCTTCCGACCGAGGGGGTCACATCCCCATGACGTAGGGATTGCGTACACACCATGATCCGGACTGTTGTAACTAAAACAACCGTTCTTGTTGAAGAATATTATTAGAGTAATCTATTTCTTAGTGTTAGTGGTGATATTCACCTATTAGTGATGAATATGAATAATCCATATGCATGTAATCGATATCGAATATATAATAGGAATAATCGACGAATAAACACAATGATACTATGTTTACATTATGACACGGACCATGGCGGGTTAATAGTAGAGGGTGGAAATACCAGCTACAGAAACATTTCAACAGCCGGCACATGCAAAAATTCAAAAGTTTTTCTATATATAAACATGTAGTGAATCTCTAAATAAATAACATTTTTTACCAAGTCTCAGCGAAGCACAAAATTGAAAAATCAAAGTCAAAGCTATCAGCAAATAGTCGGGTTAATTTAGTATTAAGAGCTATTCAGTTTTTTGATGAATTAGAGCTAGGAGGCCTCAAAGGTAATTGCGCTAAATTGTCGACCCTATCAACAAATTCTTTAACAAATGCCTTAGGCGACCAAAAATCAGAAGATATCAGTTTATCAAAGATCTTCGGTTGCACGATGATCTTAAATGATGACCTAGAATTAGAGGAAGACGAACGAATCTTAAATGTCTTAAGATAAAAGTCACCTTCAATCTTAGATCTAATATAAAAGTCTATATCTTCGGAGAACGTGTCGGGAGCAAAGCGCGAAACAAAAACTACTTTCTTGGCTGGGACCACAGTCAGAGTTTTCGATTTCCCACCGGCTCGTGATGCAACATTTGCAGGAGGTTTAGGATTCATTTCAAGATTACCCATTGAATTTCCCTCCTGTATAGAGACAACCTTATCAACCCTTGGTGTTACAGCGAGAGCAACCCTCTGCTGATCAACAGAAACTAAACAAGGAGCACTGACAGAAGCTGATGATTTTGTAGGCTCATCCAACGACGTACGGTCAGAAGCACTCGGTGTACCGACATCGAGCTTCTTAGGAAGCGTCTTTTTCGTCGACCTTTTGCGCTTCTGTCCGACAACGTCAGTCGAACACACAAATGCATTCAATTCCGGGAACCTATCAAACAGAGATGCATATTTATTAAGTCTCGAATACAATGACCACATTTCCTTACCAATTTCGGCCATTTCCGAAGAATAATCTTTAACAAATTTATAGAACTCTACATTAATTTTCCTACAGTTCTTGCAACACCATTTAAGACCACTATCACTATCTCCGCACATAACATCTACAACCTTTGCAGATAAACCTGCACACTTAGAATGCCAAATGTTAGTACAAAGCCAACACTTATAGAGTTCGGTTTCCGAAACAATTTTACAGTTTACATTTACACACGACATTTTTTAATTGTAAATTAATTGTAAAACAAACTAACAAACAGGAATAGGAAGAACAAACAATAATACACGAAAATTAGATTTAATATTTCACCCTCTACTATAAGGAGTTAAAGATGAGAATATTTGGCAAAAGAAAAAATGCTCGATGGCAACTCTGTTTGAACAAATGAAACAATGTGAAAGCACACACATGAAAGGAGGGAGTAAGTACAACAACAAAAAATGACACAAATGGAACACAACAGTTGTTATCTAATTGCAATAGCAAATAAATCCCAACATAAAACACAGGAATTTTCACAGAAAGTAAATAATTACTAAAAACAATAGGTGCACTTATTGGAAAATACACTTATCTGTACCTAAACACAATTTGAAAAAAGCAAGAAACTATTAAAATCGGCTAAAATTAATTAATTAAATTGTCACAGGAGCACAAACTCAAAAATCAAACTATTGGAACAGGGTTGCCAACGAATTTATACGTTGAAAATCAATATGTAATAATTGGTAATATCTGGAAGGTCTATATGGTACATAGATTCCAATCCTAGACAGAATAAAATTAGAGGGCACATCACCATTTATAACTTTCAGCACCATTGTGATGTTCAGCATAATACGTCTGCTTTTAAGAGTAGGCAGTCTTATCAAACTCAACCTGCTAGTATAGGGTGGAAAACTAAAATCACTATTCCAATGAAGATGTCTTAAAGCGAATAATAAAAATTGTTTTTGAACCGATTCAATCTTATCAACGTAAGTCCCGTATTGAGGGTCCCACACTACAGACCCATATTCTAGAATAGATCTAACTAGGGACGTATACGGACGCCCATCGCTTAATGAAACCGAGCACGCCATAAGCTTTATTCACCATTGCAATTATGTGATTATTGAAATTGAGTTTCGGATCCATTAATATACCAAGATCCACAAATGATTCAACAGTATCTAAATTGGAACCATGAAGACTAAAACTAGATGGAATCGCCCTCGACCTAGAGAAACACATATGTTTACATTTCTTAAGATTAAGTAAGGTTCATGCAATTTATATCACACCAATTTCCAAAACTAACCAAATCATTTTGAAGGAGCATTGAATGTTCAGATGTTTTAAAGAATAAAATATCTTAACATCATCTGCATACATCAGTAAATTAGAACTAGAAATTGATTCTGGCAAATCGTTGATGAATAGCAGAAACAGAATGGGACCAATATGGCTACCTTGGCGAACCCCAGATGGAACCAAAATCGGATCAGAACAGGATCTACCAAATTTCACAATCTGAATAAGTCTATCAAGATAAGACGATATCCAACGCAATAAGTTGTTACTAAAACCAATAATATCCAGTTTATGTATTAAGAGTTTGTGATTGACTCTGTCGAAAGATTTACTAAAATCTGTATAACTTACATCTGTCTGATTACCAAGAACAAACTCGTTTATAACCTGAGAAGAAAATTGCACTAAATTTGTCACAGTTGAGAGACCTTTTCGAAATCCATGTTGGAATGGACTTAGAAAAGACGATACTTTATGAGATAAAATCTCAGTAACCATTTTCGCAAAAAGTTTTGGAATTATACTTAATTTTGCGATTCCACGATAATTCCCCACATCAGTGAGGCTTCCAGATTTATAAAGAGGGGTTAAGTAAGATGTTCTCCAAATTGATGGGAAATAGCAAAATTTTAACGAAATATTAAATAGCAATGCAAGCGGAACAGCAAGACAATATTTGAGGATTATACTAGGTACACCATCGGGACCAACACTATTAGAAGATTTAAGCTTGACCAAACTCGAAAATAAAAATGGGAAATCAAAATAAGGTATGCTTAACTGATTCAATGAAGGAATATTATAAGGGTAGGAGTCGTCTAGTTGTCTCTGTTGCTGAGAATAAGTTGATGTAAAAATTTTTCCAAAAGCATTGGCGATTGATTGGTCACCACAGAATTCCTCACTATCCATTCTAACCATAGAAGGTCTTGGATTAGATCTACGTTTCATATTTACAAAATCATAGAAAGATTTAGGATTAGACTTAAAATTGAGGGCTAACTTCTGTAAATAGATTTCATAACATCTGCTAGATTCAATATTAAATTGAGATCTGGCAATAGCATACTTTGCATAATCGGTCTCCGAACCCGATTTTTTAAATTTTTTAAATAGTCTGCTCTTTAAGTTCTTAATAGCAGTCAACAAATTCAATGACCTTTTAAACAGCTACAAAGTTAACCACATTTATTCCGCACAGTTAACCACATTTATTCGCCACAGGCGAATGCATCTGAACGAATAAACAGGTCTGTTATAAGCGTACGTGAAACCTGACCAAAAAGATTCGGATGTCCACTTAGGTGAAATTGTGTGTTCTAATTAGTATGAGGGGAAAGAGTCGGGGTTCGTTTTATGATATTATTTGCACGTATGTATGGTATAGGCTTAAGAGAAATCAAACTATTTATGAGAAAAAAAACGAACTATAGGAAAATTGGAAATTCAAACGTGTATATACAGTTTAGTTGTTGTAACAGATCGACTGTTTCCAAATGATTTTCCCTGGAAGTATTCATATCTGATTAGTTATATTTTAATTTATTTGAAATGTGGTGGATGTGAGGATGATGATGATGATAGATGTTTGGATGGTGTGTTGAGATGTTGTAATTTGCTATTGGATGTGAATTGTTGGGGGGGGGGGGATTTGGGTGAGGTGAGGTTTGGATTATGTAGGATGTTGGATGGGAAGCTGCAGGAACTGTGCAACTTCTGTAGGTTTACGCCAGAGGTCTACCGGGCGCAATGCGGTAGGTTTTGTTGGACAGTTAAAAAGGTGCGCGGTATCGTGTGGTCTTCCCGAACACGACGGACAACTATCTTCTACTCCTGAAATTATTCTCGCTCTATATGTGTTCAGGATAGGGCACCAGCCAGATCTTAGTTGTGCCAAGATGGTTCTGGTATGCCTAGGTAGAAGCCGCTCGTTTATAGATATCGCGGGTGGGTGTTCATTAAGGACCCTGTTGCACTTTAAGCCATTTTTGGCTTGGGTTACCGCCTCTGTGTGCAATCTTTTCAGCGCTACTGTAAGTGACAATCTGTTGAGGTCAGATGTTATGACGTCTTGGATGTCTGTACAGTAGCGTCTGAAGTCCTTCCGGATGTGACGGGGAGGGGGATCCTGCATCACTATGTGATGGTTTGGATGGTTTGGCTGATGGCACGCCAACAGGTATTGTCGGGTTAACAACACATTATGTTGTTTAACTGACAATATCCTGCTCTCCTCGTGTAAGTGATCCACGTCCGTCATAAGGACGCATCCGGTCGCGATTCTAAGCGCGCTATTTTGTGTCCTCTGGAGTCCTCGCCATTGTGTGTCACTTATAAAGGGTGTCCAGATTGGAGCTGCATAATTGAGAACGGATCGGCTTATCGCTTTATAAGTTGTCACGATCGTCTCTTTTTCCTTGCCCCAGGAGGAACCTGAAAGAGCTTTCAGGACCTTGTTTTTTCGTCGGACTTTGTCTCCTATGTAAGTGGCATGTTTCGAGAAGGTTAGGAGATTGTCGAAGATGACACCGAGAATCTTCGGGTTCTGGACCGTTGGTATTGTTCTTCCATCAACGTGTATGTCCAGGACCGTCCTAACCTCCTTAGTCCAAGATGTAAAAAGGGTTGTCGTAGACTTGGTTGGTGACAGCACTAAACGTCTTTCTTGCAGGAAGTTTGATATGGTGGCTAGGTAGCTGTTAATTCTAGCACTTATATCGTTGATATTAACGCCTGATGACAAGATGGTGCAGTCATCTGCGTATGACACCATTTTTACTTCTGGTGGTGGGGCAGGAAGACGAGCAAGATAGAGGTTGAAGAGGATTGGTGACAGGACTCCTCCTTGTGGTACACCCATTTTAATCTTGCGATATTGCGATTTGTGACCTCTAAACTCGACGAACGCTTGCCTGCCGTTGATGTAGTTTGCAAGCCAGCGTTTGGTGGTGTTGGGCAGGGTCGAGTTTAGGATATCCTTGAGCAAGACCGCGTGATCTACCGTATCGAACGCTTTGGATAAATCCAAGGCCACAACAATGGTACGATCAGGTGGTCTGCTCTGGTTGAGTCCATTCGCGATATGTGTTGTGATGTCATTTAGAGCTGTGGTCGTGCTATGAGCTTTCCTGAAACCGTGCTGGTGGTCTGCAAGTTGCAGGTGCTCGCTTAATGATGGGAGGATGAGCGCTTCTAAAATCTTTGCCACTGGTGATAGTAAAGAGATTGGGCGGTAGGATTCTCCTTGGTTGGCTGGTTTTTCTGGTTTCAGAAGTGGAATAACTCTTGCCACCTTCCAAATCTCGGGAATCACTAAAGTGTGAATTGAGAGATTGAAGATTTGCGTGAGGTATTCCATGGCTGCTGGTCCTAGTTTTTTCATCATTAGCATCGCGATGCCATCTGGACCTAGGGCTTTCGAGGCTTTGGCTTTGGAGATTGCGGCTTCAACTTCCGATCTTGTGAAGGAGCGCGTCGTGTCCTCTCTACAAAGCTTCTTAATAGTCCTCTTGATGCTCCTGTTTGTCCTGTTCTGCTGGGCTGGATGTGCTACGAATTGCTGGCAGAACTTTTTTGCGCACTTCTTGGCATCAGATTGTTGCACATCATTGAATGCCACAGCTATGTGACCCTTATTGCTGTTTGTTCCAGAGAGATGACGGATGGTTGACCATAGACGATGTGACCCCATGTCGCAATTATCCAGGTGACTGATCCATTTGTCACGGCGGTATTGATTAACTAGAGTGTTAATCTCTGCCGTCAATGTGGATATGCGTTGGTCACTTGGGTTGCTGGCTCGAAGTTGATCGCGTTGGTCTGCGAGTCTTGCCGCTGCTGTTGGGTACCCGGGTCTACAGTTAGGGATTCTTCCGGCCGGTATATTGCGCTTTGCCGCCTTGAGTATAATATCCCTGAGAATTTTCTCACCCTTTCTGGCACATTGGGGTGGCGGCAATTGACGTACGACATTGTCAATCATGTTTGTAAAGCCATGCCAGTTGGCTTTGTTATAATTTACAAACGTGCGCTGATCTTGTTCCACGAAGTCGCTGGCTTTCTCCACGGTGACCACGATGGGAATGTGGTCCGAATCTAGCGCAACATGTGTTTGCCAGGTTGTTAGGGCCAGTAGCGACGCACTGACGAGTGTTATGTCTGGGGAACTGGTGCAGCTGGCCGTAATACGCGTGGGAGAGTCTTCATTAATGGCCGAAAAATCCGAGTCGTCTATCTGGTCAGCTATGGAGATGCCTCTTTGGTCTGGCGCTAGCTGTGAGTACCACATCTCACTATGTGCATTGAAGTCTCCTAATATAATCTTGCTATCACCCAGCAGCAGATGTTGAACATTGGGGTGATAGCCTGCTCCGATGCTGTTCACGGGCGGGATGTATAGGTTGACCAACTCTATTTCTTCGCCTCCTGCTATAATAGAGATGCACATTGTCTCCATGTATTGGTCATCCTGGGGAGAGGCTGGTGGGTCTATGAGTCTGTATCTCACATTGCGTTCAATTATGAAAGCCAGACCTCCACCATGGTTCCTGCCTCGATCCTTCCTAAGGATGATGTAGTTCGCATGGGACGCTAGCCGACAGTCACTGGTTAATTTGGTCTCCTGTATCGCCGCTATAAGGATGTTGTTCACCTGCATAAAGTTCGTGATTTCTGCAGTCTTACTTCTGAGACCATTGCAGTTCCATTGCAATATCTTGAAGGACTGCAGGTCACTATGTTCAGGTGAGGGTTGCTGGCTATGGGGGAGGGAGAGGATTGAGGATGGAGAACTGGAAGAGTTGATGTTAGTCAGGTTGTTCTGCGCAATTGCTAACGTCTGCTGGGATGTCGATGCGGCTGTTGGCAATTGAGATACTGCTTGGGATGTCGCAGTCTGTGTGTTAGACACATTTACCCAAGAGGATGGTGTTATTACTGGCGAAGTAGCTTGGGTAAGCAGAACAGGTTGTCGGGCTAGAGGCGTGTTGTTGGTTGGTGTCACTGGTCTACTAGATGGAGGGGTCACATTAACTACTGGAGAAGTAGGAGGGGCATTATTGCTGTTTAAGCAGCACCTTGCCACAAAGTTCCTATTCCAGTGTTTATGTGATAGTAGATTTGTGCACCGCCTCATATGGCACCAACCCCGACAGCCATTACACATTACCGATGTAATATTCCCGCTAATGTTAACATTGCACACGGTACAAGGCCACACAGTGTTCCTTGCAGCTGGTTGGTCTGAAGATGTTGATTGACCACGTGCGCTGGGTGCTTGTTGTGCGGGAGGGGTAGTGCCTGACTGTAGCATGCAGCAACTCGCCACGAAAGTTCTGTCATAATCCCGGTGTCTGGCTAGTCCAGAGCACCGCCTGAAATGACACCAGTGTTTGCATCTGTTGCATTGGACTGTGGTGAGGTTTTTGTAAATTGGGCTATGGCAGACTGAACAGATCGTGACCTCGGTGGTGTTTGGTCCCGGATTCTGTTCAACGCCAGCGATGATGAGTAGAATGGCGAGCAAGACCGCTGGCATATATTGCTCACCTGGGGGAAAAACACTTGGAATGTACAGCTGTTGCTGAGTTGACGATCCTTGGCCGACTTGTTGTCGGGTCGTTCCGGAACTGAGATCCAATCGTCGTGGGAACGATACAGTTTAGTTGTATGTGTCGGTTGAATTTTCCATCGTATGCCTTTTCCATCGTTTTTTTCCTGTGGCTGATGGCAACTACATTATGAAGAAAAATGTTGCATTACTCTAGCAAATCTAGGAGAATTTTCCTCCTCCTCAAAACCGTAACTTTTGGTGGGATTTACCCTTTTTCATATTCACGGATACTGCCGGGGCTAGGATTTTGCTGCTGCCGATTCATTCCGACTTTACTAAGTACTAATTGGAATTGTCATTACAAAAGTCAATCTTGAGTTGCATGCTACATTTTCATGCCGGAAGTGTGATTGGGCCGTATTTCTCGTCGATTGAAACAATAGCATGTTACCGTCAACGGAGAGCGCTATTGTGCCATGTTAGAAAATTATTTATTATTTTTGGCCAGAATTGGATGAGCTTGACATCGCCGCTATGTGGTTTCAACTAGACGGTGCCACTTGCCACACAGCACACATTACAACCGATTTACTGAAAGGCAAATTCGGTGAACGTGTTATCTCGAAAAATGGTGCGGTCGAATGGCCACCTCGTTCATGCGATTTAACGCCATTGAATTTATTTTTATTGTGTCACATCAAGTCATTGGTATATGCCAACTAGTTCAGTTCAATTGAGTGAACTAGTTCGTTCATTTAGTTCAACAGCTCACTTTAGCACT
This sequence comes from Eudasyphora cyanicolor, assembly GCA_963930755.1. Taxonomy (NCBI): domain Eukaryota; kingdom Metazoa; phylum Arthropoda; class Insecta; order Diptera; family Muscidae; genus Eudasyphora; species Eudasyphora cyanicolor. The sequence goes on along the minus strand of OZ005736.1, from coordinate 248,668,734 downwards.
CCAGCTCTTTACCTCACCGGTTCTTTAGCTCACCAGATCTTTAGCTCACCAGCTCTTTAGCTCACCAGCTCACTTTACTTAAACAGATCATTTCGTTCAGTTCAAATCAGCCGCTATTAAAGGAATCTGATTGGAATTTGAATGGAATGAGTTGAAAAAATATATACAAAGTCGTTTGTAGAATCATACATTCATGATGCGAATCATTCATTCATGATGACATAAAAATGGAAACAACACATAACAGCTGAGAAGAGAGAACGAAATGATATGATTAAAGAAAAAACATCGCGAACTACTGAGCTGAAATGAATAAGTAGAGTGAACTACCAGTTCGTTCAGTTCAGTATAGTGACCCGTTCAATTGAACTAGTTCGTTTACGAACTACACAACTCTAATGCCAACAAGCCAACAACTATAGACGAGCTCAGAGACAACATCCAACACGAAATTGCCAACGTTCCGGTCGAAATGTGCGCAAGAGTGGTGCAAAATTGGGTCCAAAGAATAGGTCGCAGTAGACGGGCTCGTGGTGGTCATATGACCGAAATCGAATTTCATTCTGAAAATGTAACATTTGCACTACACCTGGAATAAATTTGAACTCTATATCTTAAATATTTTGTGTTTTATTAATATATAAAATTGTTATGTGCTTAATGGAAAACCCTTTATATATATGAATTTAAATTGATTGTGATTATGCTGTTTAAAACTTGTCTCTACTTAAACAATAATTAAATTATTTTTGCTCTACTGAACCATTGTTAAACACTGGAAATAAATTCTCATTCATAAGTAGGAATATTTAAAAGACATGAAAACCAACTATAGCCCCTGTTCTGTATTCCGAGAGCGGATTGGATTGAAAACGAGATTCTTGTTCATAAACATGCACATAACTTTTATTTAATTATCTGTATATGCATATTGCCTTCATTTTTCCATTTGAAGCATATATGATACAATCAGAATTATAAACTCAATTCCGAGCGAAAATTTCCGATTCCGGCAACACTCGGAATACAGAGAAGGGTGATTAATATAATTTCATCATAATCATTAATATTACAAATACGTTTTTATCATTCTAATTCTAACCTATTTTCAGAACCTGAGAAGTGGGAGAATCCCTTTTCCATCATGGACAAATTTAACCTCATGAAGAACAGATCAGATGTTATAGTTGGCGGAAAATACAGACTGAGTCGCAAAATAGGTAGGTACATGCATTAGGTTAAATAATATATGCAAATATGAGAATCACTATATATTTTCTTTCATCCGATTATCAAAAAATTCTAGGAAGCGGCTCTTTCGGCGATATTTATCTCGGCATAAGTATACAGAGCGGCGAAGAAGTAGCTGTAAAGATGGAAAGTACTTCCGCTCGTCATCCTCAACTGCAATATGAAGCAAAGCTGTATCGTATTCTAAGCGGCGGTGTGGGAATTCCACGCATTCGTCATCATGGCAAAGAAAAGAATTTCAATATACTAGTAATGGATCTTCTTGGACCTTCTTTGGAAGATTTGTTCAATTTTTGTACTCGTCATTTTACAATTAAAACTGTATTGATGCTTGTCGATCAGATGATTGGACGATTGGAATACATACACTTGAAGTGCTTCATTCATCGCGATATCAAACCTGATAACTTTTTAATGGGTATAGGACGCCACTGCAATAAATTGTTTTTGATTGATTTCGGTTTGGCTAAAAAGTACCGAGATCCTACTACTCGCTCCCATATACAATACCGGGAAGACAAAAATTTGACAGGAACTGCACGTTATGCATCTATTAATGCTCATTTAGGCATTGAACAATCCCGAAGAGATGATATGGAATCATTAGGATATGTTATGATGTACTTCAACCGCAGCGTTTTGCCCTGGCAAGGAATGAAAGCTACAAACAAGCAGCAAAAATATGAAAAAATTTCGGAAAAGAAGATGTCCACACCAATAGAAGTTCTCTGTAAAGGATTTCCAGCTGAATTTTCAATGTATTTGAATTATTGCCGTAATTTGCGGTTTGATGAACAGCCCGATTATATGTACCTTCGACAATTATTCAGGTATTTTGTTACTTATTTAGAAAATATCCTGGTTTTAATATTAATAATTCGGTGAATTTTAGAATACTCTTCCGAACTTTGAATCATCAATACGATTATATTTACGACTGGACTATGTTGAAACAGAAAACTCATCAAAGTCAACCGAACACAGCGCTTTTATTAGGACAAGCTGAAACTCGTAACGACAGAGAACGAGAGAGGGAGAAGGAAAAGGAGAAAGCGAGTGGAAAAACTATGCTCTCTGAATAAGTTAACCATTATGCTTAAAATAGTTAAATATATGAACTCATGTAAAATTCTACAAATACAAAATTTGCATTAAAATTATGCTGCAAAATAATTTGCATCATCCACTAAAATATTACGATAATTATTAATATTAATAATTTTGAATTATGTCAATAAATGCTAACTGTGTTGGAGTTAAAAAATAAAATAAAACAAGTAACAGTGTATATTTTAAGAATCTAGAGAATGTATCAAAACATCTTAATACCCCTATTATATTACAAATTATAATATCAAAACTAATAAAGTTTTAAAATGTATGTCATATCTTTTTGAGATTTAAATAGTAAAATTAAAAACCTAACAATTCCAACGCTGTAACATGATCATCCTTAGCTAGTTGTTTCAGCAAAACACTGTTTGTTGGGGTATATTTGTCCAAATGATTTTTTTCGACCGCGAGGGCCACATCCCCATAACGTAGGGATTGCGTACACTCCATGATCAGAACCATGGCGGGTTAATAGTAGAGGATGGAATACCAGCTACAGAAACTATATCAACACCCGGTATATACATACATACCTAAAAAGTGTCTAATTTTGTTTAGTTAAATAAAGAACACACATAAAACAGCACTACACTACTGATTTAAATAAGATATGATTCTAGATTTTACTATATACATATATTCCTACATTAAAGACAATAAAAGGGTTGTTGTGGAATCCGATTGTTGTCGGAGTCGGAATTGAAACCGAGAATGAAAATAACTTTGGTGTCACAAAAGGTTATTTTTTTCGATTTCAATTCCAATTCGAACAAGAGTCAAATTCCACGACGAGAAAAAAAATAAATTTTGTGTCACAGAAAGTTATTTTTTTTCTCGATTTCAATTCCGATTCCGACAGCAATCGGATTCCACAACAACCCTGATAAAGTGGTAAAGTCCATGCACATTCTACGGATGGGCTCTGCAGATGCGTAATTTGTAACTTGAAAATCAATATGCAATAATTGGAAATATCTAGAAGATCTGAATGGTACTATTAACCTTATCTTAGTAAGCATGTAACCAGAAAGCACATCACAATTTATAACCTTCAATATTTCGTTGGCAACCCTGTGCCAATAGTTTGACTTTTGAGTGTGCTCCTGTGACAATTTAATTAATTAATTTTAAACGATTTTAATAGTTTCTTGCTTTTTTAAAATTGTGTTTAAGTACAGACAAGTGTATTTTTCAATAAGTGCATTTTTTATAAATTATTAACTTTCTGTGAAAATTCCTGTGTTTTAAGTTGGGATTTATTTGCTGTTGCAATTAGATAACTGTTGTGTTCCATTTGTGTCATTTGTTGTTGTTATACTTACTCCATCCTTTCGTGTGTGTGCTTTCACATTCAGCCCTGTTCTGGCTCTCACCAAATATTCAATTCACTTCACAAATTCACTTCACCCAACAAATGGAGAGGTGTTCTGGTTCTCACGTGAATTCTCTTTTTCGAACTTCTGCTCAAAAAAATCGAAACATATGTTTTTGTCTGCAAAGCCATAATTTGCAGACAAAAACGTAAACAAAACAATTTATTCTCGCGAAGAATCCGACAAGAAATTAAAAAAAGAAAATCTAAAGATTTATTAATCATATTTTATACAAAAACACAATAAAAAATGTGCCAATAGCTTTTCTCTTAGCCATTAGGGATTTATGCAGTTCTTGAGGAACGTATCAAAAGGCGGCACTTGCGTGACTACTCAAATCCAATGGATATTCCAAATTCGAGGTAAGTTAAGTGTCGTTAATCTGTTTAACATAATAATTTATGCCTTTAAATGTTTTATAGCTTTTTACCGGCTTAATAAAGACGGATTTTCAATGATCCTTGATCAAATTGCACCCTACATTAGCACAGGCTCAATACCACAAAAAATACAATTGGCGGCAGCTTTGAGATTTCTTGCGGTAGGCGCTTTTCAAGGTGTTATAGCAAACGACATAAATATAAGCATGGGAAGGACTACATTGTGCAAAATAATGTGGAAAGTGGTAAACGTTATTGAGGACAAAATATGTCCACAATGGATTAATATGGAAATGAGTCAGGCGGAAGTCAGTGCTTCAAAAATGCTGCCGCCAATTGTACACAGTGAACACAAATTCAACAAAGTACACTGCTCAGCACGGAACATTGTTGAGAGGACTATAGGCAACATAAAATCTCGTTTCCGATGCCTACAAGCGACCCTCCACTACGAACCAGCAAAAGTAAGCAGAATTATTAATGCGCACTGCACAATATTTGCAAGCATTTTAATTTACCTATGGATGCTGAAGTTCCGATACCTGACGATGACAACATTGAAGATGTGGAACAATTAAGTAGTGGTACCGATGGCACACGAGTAAGAGACGAAATTGCACGTTCAATAGTTCAATAAAACACAGTCTTTAGAATGAATAAACTAAAAATACAAAACAAATTTTATTTGCTGCAGTCTTTTATGAGGTCAATTAGATATATATGTATTTATTAACTATATTGCCAATTTAAAGTCCCATCTTCAATTGTTCCAGCTCGATGGACTTCAATTTCAGCTCATTTCGGGTGAGCAAATGCTTCTCCATTTGTATGTGGTGCCTTTTCTTTTCTTTTATTTCCTCCTTTTTTAATGAGACTAGTTCATCTAGCTTATTTTCAATGCTTATTAATGTTTGACTATTGGCAACCATCACTTCCTTTATTGCACTAATACCACCCGAAACACACTTAAAATTTTTCGTTTCATCCTCCATTAAGTACTCCACGTCCGATGGTTTCTTTCTCTTTGGTGCGGGTGGCTCAACGTTGGGAGAGGCAATTGGCGAATCGGGTATATCGCCGAAATCAGGAGAGTGGCTGCGTACACGCTTTGATGCAGTCACTGTATTTGCAGCTGATGATGTGGCAAGTTTTCTGCTGGTTTTGCACTTGACGTTTCTTTGGGCCTAATACGACTTGCAAGCGATGTAGATGGTGCATCGGCGTCAATATTTTCTTTATTGGGGCCACCTAATTTCTGGGTGTTCTTTATCCCATCCGCGCACATATAAAGGTCCACAAAACAGCAACACGTTCTTCCAAAGGTGTCATTACATATTTATTATATTGGCCACCACCTGTTGCCCGACATTCCCTTTTGTTATGTGTAAGCTTGGATTTAATGTTCCGTTCTTGTTTGAGGTCCGCATGAATTAAGGTTTGTTGCCAGGTCTGACCACAGTTTATCCTGCTCTGCTTTATCCATCTTTGAGTAGCCCATGGCCAAGTGTGGGTGTAACTCCATGAACTGGACGAAAATCTCATTGTGAGAACTATTTATTCGTGGGGACCTGTAGGATAGTAATGCAATGAATTTGAACAATTAGCTTCAGCAAAAAGCTCAGCATACTTACATCTTGTAAAATCTTAATCCTTTGGTTATTTTCCGCCCAATTTTTGTTTTATGTTTTTTTGTTTTGTCAAGTTGGTGTTAATTGTTTTATGTTTGTTGTTTTTGTTACGTTTTAATAGACGTCAAACATTTGACACTTTGCAGAAGTAGCGTTGCCACACGGTTCATAATAGGCAAATTGACGATCATTTTAATTATTTTACTTATATTTTTGTTAAATTTAGTAAATTTTTAAAATAGAATAACATTTCTGTACCAAAATTAAATTATCCGATGCAAATAACCTTGAGGTTACTCCATTAAAATGGTTGTATTTCAAACTAACAAACATCTTGCATCTCTGATTTTTCGAAGTCAAACCAAATCAGCTGATTTGCCAAGAACTCACTTACTCACATCACAAAAGAAAAAAAGTTGGTTGCAATTTTGGACTTATTTTATAAAACCTAATTTATTAATTAATTTGATTATTTTATCGTACAGAAACTTGTAATTAAGAAGTAAACATTACAAATTTTGTCACGGCACAGTTAATTTGTGATTACAATAATTATTCTTTCCAAAAAATGAGAACTCACAGCGCTCTCACAATGGAAAACATGGCGAGAAAAAATTGCATGAAATGGGGTGAAAGTGAGTTGCAGAACACCTCTCGGTGAATACTTCTCCCTTCACCACCACAAGTGAATTCCAGAACATGGGCGATTGTTTCATTTGTTCAAACAGAGTTGCCATCGAGCATATTTTCTTTTGCCTAATATTCTCATTTTTAACTCCTTATAGTAGAGTGTGAAATATTAAATCTAATTTTCGTGTATTTTTGTTTGTTCTTCCTACAGGGTGGCTGATATGTATTGCAACCAACTTCAGGTTGCTATCATTTCTAAACCGCTAGTCTGATAGCTGACAGATTTATTTCAGTGACAGTTCATTTTATTGTTTACAAGCTTACAAAAGCATTTTGATCTTTGGATTCAGAAAAAAGTTATTCGTAATGGAATTCAAGCGTGATAGTGTGATTGCTTTATATTTGGGTGGAAAAACACAAGTGGCTATCGTTAGAGCCCTCCAGCATTTAAATGTGAATAAATCTTTTGTTTCTCGTACCATTGCTCGTTACCGTGATACTGGCAGTGTTGCATCGCGTCCAAAAAGTGGACAAAAAAACGGTAACAACACCAGAAATGATCCGAAAAGTGAAGGCCTGATTTGATCCATGATACAATAATAGAAGGTAAAATCACTTGCCCAACAACAAAACTGGGATACAACCCTGTACATTATTTTCGTACAATAGCTTGTCAAAATAGGCAGCCGACTCGAACAGCTGACCAACAATTGGTTGTCAAATAAATTTTTTATTTGAAATTTGATTTTCTTTGAAAAGGATAATTTTTTCTAATATTTCAAACTTACGTGCAATTACCCTTTAAAGTAAATATGGCGACTGCAATTTTATTCAGTATAACAAGTTTTCTCTTGTATTGGGATACACAGACAATGTAAGTTTTGTCTTTAAGGAACTATAAAATTTAAATAATTTCCTTATTTTAATCTCGGAAGGATAGTGTCATTATCCTTCATGGCACCCAGATGTTTTTGCTGTTACAGTATTGAGTAGCATTGATGATGGATGGCATATAATACAATACTGCCCGGTCGAGCTTTCCAACGATTCTACTTCTTTGGAATACATTTTTTAAAAGGTTTGTCTCTTCAGAGCTTGTCCTTACAAATGAGTGGCGAGAGGCATAGCTTAATGCGGCCATACGTGTCACACATATCAGTAAAAAGGCAGAACAGAAAAAATGGATCAGTAAATGCATAAAATGGAAGACGGCCCGCCTCTCGTGCAATGGAATTAACTCAAAATGCCGACAGCAAGATCCTTTTGGGCAGAATGGGCCTCCTGATGACGTAGAGGACTTTGGGTTGAAGAGCTACTCCTCATGTTTAAACCAATTTTCAGGTTGTATTTATTTTCTAGTTAGGAAATAAGTTTTTCATGTTATAAGAAAATAGATACTCGTAAATATGTATGTATGTATATGGACCATTTATTAAAAAATACGATGAACGAATAATGTAAAAAGAATTGAACGTATTATATATATTTTTTAATTTAATAAGAAAGTTTGTCGTTGATACAAATAATAAGTTGTTAACTGCAACATTGTTCAAGCTACATCTGTTGAATTGTCCATCAATTATTCAGTTTTATGAAAATGGGTTATGTCTTCCGCCTAGTTTACCATTTGTTGATGAACAAACAAGAGTTCCAAGAACGTCCAATTCAAATTGAAAAAGTTGATGTGTATTTGGGGCTTACCAACTTCTTTTGAGCTGAATTGGATGATATGGACACTAACATGTGGTTCCAACAGGATGGCGCCATAGCCACACAACTCATGCTACATGGCATCGTCATCTCACGAGGAGGTGATGTGAACTGGCCTCCGAGATCGTGCGATGTGACTCAATTAGAATTTTTTGTGGAGTTTTGTTAAGTGGCACGTCTATGAGAACAATCTACAAACCATAACAGCCAACACAACCCTTGATATCGGTAAAATTTAGCTTGTCTCATGCGCCAAAGTCATGGAAAATTCGAAATTACGGATTCGCGACTCTGCGAAACTGTGGCATACATTTGCAAGATATTATATTCCATTTATAATGACATCAATAGGACTTTAAAACGAAATTAATAAAGTTATGTGATATCACACATACACACTTTGCTTTATTTACATTTAAATATAGGAAATGTTAAATACAATTTACATTATTTTTAATTTGCGTGAATTTTGTTTGATTGTAAACTATTTTTTAAAACGCTCCCAACAACAAAATGTAAACAAACAATCAAACGTCATCCATGAGTTTGACAGTTCATTGAGCTCTGAAAAAATGGCGAGAAAATCAGCTGTTCGCTGTACGCTACCTTGTTCAATATACCTTGATTTGATCGAAATCCACGCCGCTGTGGTAGAAAAATTGCTCGTGAGCTGAACATATCGCGAGAACGGATACAACACATAGTAAAAAATGAGCTTGGACTAAAGCCATTGAAGTTCCAAAAAGTGCAAGAGCTCACCGATGCACAAAAAAAGTTAGACTGGAAAGAGCCAAGGAGTTGCTTCACTTGCACGAAAGTGGCCAGTTACCGAATTTGGGTTTCTCCGATGAGAAGCCATTCCAAATTGAGCAGTTTGTGAACAAACAAAATTATCGGGTTTACTTGCCAAAGAGGTCAGCTGAAAATTTACACTTTCGATTGGCCACCAGAACTCAAGCGCCGCCGATGGTAATGGTGTGGGCCGTAACGGCCGATGGTCGCTCCCCGCTCGTATTCATCGACCATGGGGTCAAAATAAATGCCGAATAATATCGGGAAAATGTCCTAAAGACAGTATTGAAGCCCTGGGAAGACAAACATTTCGGCCGCAGACCATGGACATTCCAACAGGACTCAGCACGCGTCAACCAAGAATGGCTTAAAAAGGAGGTTCCTCACTTCATTTCTACCGCACAATGGCCACCAAGATCTCCGGATTTCAATCCGTTGGACTTTTGCGCCTGGGGCATTTTGAATTTGAATTTATTGAGTCTTTCATAACGATACATATAATGGTAAAATAAATTTAACAACATAATACTTAAGACTGTAATGTGTTATCTTAATAATTTATATGAGTGACAATAAGCATCAGGCTTTACCATTATTACTAGTTATTAATTGAGAAGTTTAATATACATAATAAAGTGTTTTCGCCCTTGCTCCTGAGGCTTACATGATTATGGATTAGAGTACTTAATTCTAGGAAGAAAAACTTAGGGCCTGTTTCTGTAACTTATTTTCGTTCGTTTACGGAGAACGATCAAAAATCTCTCAACTATTACTTGAATTTTATAAAACGCAGGTTAAAAATATTTTAGGTACGAGCTCTTTACGTGCTTTTCTATAGACACACCGAATTATAAACTGCTGTGACTTATAGATTTCTCGAAATAATTGAGTGATTTTTGATCGTTCGCCGTAGACGAACGAAAAAAAGTTACAGAAACAGGCCCTTACAGCTAAATTAAAACAACGCGAAAAAAAATAAACAAAGCAAAACGTGTAACAACTTAAATGTAAAAGCAGACAAAAACTTGGGAAACTTCGGTAGTTACCCACGGTGGGTTCCGACTTGAGCTTTGTCGTAAAATGTATTGGGAGGTGATGCATAATTATCTGAGTGCGACTCATTCGGACAACCCAAAGGTGATAGGTAATTTGTGTTTGACCAGCTGTAAATCGCCTGGCTATTCACAATGTCAACGATATGCCTGTTATCATGGGATATCATTCTTGATTTAAATTTATGAAGCATTCCGCAGGCATATGAGGAAAGCTGTTTCACATTCGACTTTTCATAGACATATTGGTTGGAGTATCGTCTATTAACAGATCTAAAGCTCTTGCCAATGCAGAATCTCAAAAATTTTCATTCCAATATCTCCATTTCTTTCATAACCGTGGGAGATATATTGAACCAAATTGGGAAACCGTATAAGAGAGCCGGCCTAATACATGTTTTATAAAGCATAATTTTTGTTATAATCGGTAGATGTTTGTTGTTCAGAATCTTCGCCAAAGATGCCATCACGTCATATGATCTCCGAAGTACAATCCGAGCATGCCCATTAAATTTTAAAAGTTTTGTAAAATGCACACCTAGGTACTTCACTTTATTTTTAAATGGGATCTTGGCTCCATCCATAAATAATCTAAGAGTTTTACTCTCAGGCACTACTGATCTTTTACACTTTCCTGACGCATTTCTTATGCATATGGCCTTACATTTCGATATATTTATTTTAACACCCCAACTGTCGTAAAAGCGTTTAATGGTGGTCAGATGTCTCGAAACCTGTTATAGTGCGGTAATGGGTGACTCATTATGTGTGTATAGTAGTGAATCGTCCGCGTATAACAGCCCCGTCGAGTTCGGATATTCGTGCGGAATGTCATACATGAACATGTTAAACAAATGCGGTGCCAGAATCGATCCCTGAGGAACCCCGCAACGTACACTACCAAAGTCGGATAAATCACCTAGAAATTGTATACAAAATTGTCGCCCCGAGAAATAGCTCTTAAATAGTCGGATTATGTGAGGGCCAAAGCCAATACGAATCATTTTTAGAAGGATGCCATAGAGGGACGCGTGGTCGAAAGCCTTCTCCACATCTAGTAATACTGCCACAGTGCATCTTTTCATTCTTAGGTTCAAAACAATATCGTTTTGAAACTTCATCATAGCATCAGTGGTTGCATGCCCTTTCTTGAAACCAAATTGTAAGTCAGGTATGTAAGGTTGTCTGATTCCTAAATCCATTTTAACACGAATGACCATCTGTAAAAGTTTCCCTAAATTTGACAACATCGAGATGGGGCGTAAGTTATCTACAGTGCCGGACAATATTATTGGCACAGTAAGAATTTTCGATTAAAACAATAAATTCCGTGTAAAATAAATACAAAATTTATTCATTTTTGACGTAAACTTATTCACACGTTTGTAGATAATTTATGGAAAGAAAAAATATTATATTATATAAAAAACTTAAAAGAAAAATATATACTTTTATTTCATAGCTGTTTTTTACGTGGACAAAATTATTGGCACATCTATATAAGGTTTATAAAAATTTTAATATTAAACATAATTAATACTTAGTAGCGTAGCCTTTTCTCTTTAATACCTCCTCTAATCTTCTTGGCATAGAATTAGTTAATGTTTTAGTGATTTCTGTTCCGATATTTCGCCATTCTTGTAAGAGGACATCCTTCAATTGGTTTTTATTTGTAATATTGTGTTTTCTGATCCGCCTTTCCAGCTCTTCCCACAAATGTTCTATCGGATTTAAATCAGGAGATTGTGGAGGATGGGGTAGAACATGAGGGATGTTATGAATAACCCACATGCGGACATCATGAGCCGTGTGTTTGGGGTCATTGTCATGTTGAAAATAATATTGACGTCCCAAATTCAATTTGTCTGCACTTTTTTTTACATTATCCTTTAGTATATTCAGATATACCGTCTTGTCCATGATCACATCAATAAATACCAACTCTCCAACACCAGACGCAGCCATACAGCCCCACACCATTACGCCCCTCCACCATGTTTTACCGTACCTACTGTGTTGTTTTTATCGAACTCGGTATTCGGTTTTCTCCACACTGTCATTTTACCATCGGACCGGAAAATATTGAATTTGCTTTCATCAGAAAACAGAACATTACTCCAAAAGTCTTCATTTTTGTTTTTGTAGTCCTTTGCGTACTCTAATCTCTTTTTTCGATTCACATCGCTTATAAGGGGTTTACGCCTTGCTACTCTGGATTTGTACCCAGCACGGTGCAAAGTTCTACGCACTGTTTTTGGATGGATGTCTTTATTAATTTCTTCCTTTACTTCTGCTGCAATCTGTGTTGATGTTATTTTAGGATTTCTCTTAACTTTCCGGACGATTTGTGCCTCTTCTCTCGTACTGAGGGCTCGAGGTCTCCCGGTATGTTTCTTACTTGAGAAGTTTGTCGAGCCTTGAAAACGTTTTACAATGCTGCGAATGGTATATCGACTTCGTTCCATAATTTCACCAATTTCTGCATACGACTTGTTTTGTTTATGCAGGTGTAAAATAATTTTACGCTCAGCTTCTGTCGTTTCTTTTTGTTTTCGACACATGTTTGCAATACAGAACACAATTTGCGACATAAAGCTAATGAAAATGAAGAAGGCATGTTGGAATAGCGGTATTGAGATATAACGGCACTTCGCAGAAGATCAGCGTTGCCAGATCTAGAGAATAATATTTTGGTTTGGTGTGCCAATAATTATGTCCATCCAAAAAAGACCTGCAAAATAATTTTAACTTGTTTTCATTTAAATACGCTAATGCTACTTTAGTTTTAAGCTGCAAAGCAACGAAGTGGAACTGCGTGTATAAGTTTACATTGAAGTTTCATAAATATTATATTCCCCTTAAGTAAAATTTGATGTTATAATCCAAAAATAGCAGTGTGCCAATAATATTGTCCGGCACTGTATGTCGTCACAATTCCGCTTTTTTCGAATTGGTATGATTTTTGAAACCTTCTATGTGTAGTGGCGCTGTAGATGTGTGCATTAGTTTCCGTTTCGAGTTAGTTTTGAATGTAATTGTTGCGTTCGTTCCGCAAAGTATGCAGCATAAACACACATTACAGATCTAACCAATCGGTATGAGGAGAATGAGTCGGTGTTTGTCTTATGACTTTGGTTGCGTGTGTGTATGGTGCAGACTTAAGAGAAATTAAACTTCTTTTTTTTTGAGAGAAATAGGAGCTGTAGTAAAGTTGGAAATTCAACAGCATACCTATATAGAGTTTAGTTGTATGTGTTGGTTGTATTTTCCACCGTATGTATGATTTCCATTAAATAGGAGACATCTTTACTTGTCCGAGCTCATAAATACTGCTTACGAGGAGGCCATATTACTATTCTATTGTGTCATTTTACCAAATCGCATCACCAGACAGTGAATATCCAAGTGTCCTGAAAGTTTTTTTTGTGGAGTGTTCAGATTTTTTTGTGAACATTATACCTATAAAAGTACATAATATTGCAAGTAAGTGCTCTGATTTTACTGTTGCTGATCGCAACTACAGTGCGAAGAAAAATCTTGCATTATTGTTCTAGCAAATCCAGTATAATTTTCTTCCTCCACAAACCGTAATTTTGGTGGGATTTACCCTTTTAATATACACGGATACTGATTGGGCCAGAAACTTAGACTGTCTATCGAGGCTTATTGCTGCCGTGGGTTGGTAGTTTTTCCATATCGATAGTTTGAGGACGATTGGAGAAGGCGTAATTGAGTGGCTATCTGATTCCATCTCGCAAACGTTCATGTAATGCACATTATTCTCTTTTGATTGATTGGTAAGATAATACATCATCTCCCAATCGAAATCACCGCTAACGGTGTCCTCGTTTTTCTTATAGACAGGCATTGTGTACACCAGAACGTTGCTCTCTCAGCATTGGTATTTGGTTTAAGCAACGGTGTCACGGGAACTTGGCGAGCCCATGTCCGTCAGTTTATTCCGAGTGTATGCCGTCGCTACAAGTTGTCGTTTGTCGCATCGTCGTTTGGAGTGCTTTGCGTAAAATTTAAGTTTAAAAACTATTTATATTAGGAAAAAATCCATATAACTCGGTAGTGAATCATTTGAAGTTTCCGAAATTCTAAAAAAAATCATTCTAATTTGTATTGACCAGTGAAGAAAAGAGGATATTTAGTGATTTCTCTATCCCTAACTTCTAATTGATGCTAACAAATTTGGTAAAATTTATTTTTTTTGCAAAAAAAGTAATTAAGAAACACATCTTATGTCGGTTAAGTGTAGTGAGTAACATTTATGCTGTGTGATCTAGTGGTTTGAGAAGAAAGAACCAACATTTCCAATTAGGTGATTTTTTTTTGCCAAACTTAAAAAAAGACGTCCTTAATATTTACTGGGTTTTTGCTTAAACATAAAACATATAACACAAAAATAACCACCTAATATAGCTGCATTGAGCGAAGCTGCCCCTTCACAATTCTACAGGTGCTGCCGCTTCCCCGTACCATATGGAAGGCCTTTCATCGCGGGACCTGGATGTATGTATGTAAGTCATTATTTTTCTTATTGTTCAACTTCTCTCTTATTGTGGTCTTTGGCACATTCAGACATACGTATATTATACGGTTTCAAATCATTTACTAACTACTGAGTATGCATACCGGTTTACCGAGATATTTACTCTCGAGTCCCCTTGTCACCTCTCTCTCTCACTGCATGTGCCAGATCCAATAATTTTGAGAAATAATATTATATTTTTTATGTTGGCCCCTGAAAACAATAACTGTTATTAAAACTTGCAAAAATGACCTAATTTTGTTTTGTTATAAATGGCGAAATAATCATCAATTATATCGGCCTGTTCATTTGTTAAATTAATAACAAAAAAAAACAAACTCGCAAAATTCTCCTAGTTCTCTCCTCTCTTCTTGCAAAAAAAAACCGTTGGAAATGTTATAAGAAAATATTTTTCTGTTCTATTGAAATTTTAACATTTTGATTAATAAGTAATCGAACAAAATTACCAATGATCAATTGCAAAATTATCATATAATTTTTCAAATACAAAAACCTAATAGTTTATCGATAATATCAATTAATGAAGCAGTAATGTTTTCTACTCTCATTACTGTGTACCGTTCTTAATTTTCCTGTGCTTTTCAAACTGTTCCCGACCCATCAAATCACCATACATACATACGTGCATGTTGCAGCCTCTTATGCCATAGAGGTTATTGATCTTTGTGGTTTCCGTCCTCCATGTTCTTTCGCGAGTATGGTGTGCCAGTGATTTTGAAACTTTGATTTTGTTTATATATTTCGGTTGCTAAGATATATGTACGTACGTATGTTCTTTTTGTTTGGTGATACAAAGACCACAGCAGTGTAACCGCCGAAATAGTGTTTCCACTTAAAGAAAAATGTTAATGTTTTGTTTTTATGTTCCCTGCTAGATTCTAGTTTTTTTTTATAGTGTAATAATTTAGTATTTTTACGTCTTGTGAAACTCACAGTATGCACTAATTTAGAAATTCTTGCCTGAGTTCTTTCGTTCGGCGGGAAAATGAATTAAGGGATAAATTAGTGGGTCTACCATAACTGCATATGGATTCATTCGGATATCATTTGGTAGACAGGTTGGGCGGGCACTGTGCTGGTACACCTTCAGCGCAATTAGATATCTTCGACTAAGCATCCTATTCTCCTGCTATCTTTCTTACATTCAAGCACGCAAACTATCTCAACTAAATGTAGCAACTTTGTTTTCGATGAATGACAGAAAAAACCCCTCCCACCGACGAGCAATAAGGCTGGACGAATTGCGTGCTGCAGCTGTCGATTCATTCTAACTATACTATATACAAGCTCGAATTGTTATTGCAGTTCCAAGTCAATCCTGAGTTGCATGCTACAGAATAATGGCGCCCAACGTGGGGCTCGAATGGGTGAAAAATGACATATTTTGTATGTTTCTGGATACTGTGTATCTTATTATTAATATTTAAAATTTCCCATTCGGCTTCATTTTACTTAATCTCTTTTCCTCTCATCTGTCTTAATCTTTCTTTTGTTTTTCATTTTTCTTTTCCCTATGCAAGTGTATCACAATTTTAATGGAATTTATATCTCGAGATATGCAGTAGTGCTTTCGGATATAACCGGTTATAGTGGTGTACTTTTCTCCCCGATCTTAGTGAATCGTTTTCGATCTTTGATACTGTTTTGTGAATGCAGATTTTTGAAGCTTTTGTTTAAGCCTGGAACTGACCGGGACAAAGTTAAAGATTGAAAATGTTTTACCCTTCTACATTTATATCCGGAATATAAGAGTGTTATCGATGACGTTCTTATCCGGAATAATTTTATTTAGCAATTCTTCGAAATCCTTACAATTCTTTTTTTTTTTCTCTCGCTTTTTGTTCGAAGCAAATAAAATTTTACCCTTAATTATATATCCGATCTGTACTTGAACTCAGGCAGAAACTATTTTTATTGAATATTTTAGAAAAAAAGAATATATTTGTTTAAATAATTTCACGTTTCATACTTGTTTTGATTTATAAAATATTTCATCAAAAATGTCAGTCCGACGTAGCACTGAAGATCTCAGTACCTCAGGGATTGCTACAGGAAGTGAGCAACTTTGCAGTATCTGTAATAATGCTATGTCAAATAAAGCGGATTTGACCCATAACCAAGTTGATAGCGAAAATTCAAATTTATCCCAGTCAGTGACCGTGAACGATATTAAAGACATTGTTGTTTCTCTCATGGCTGAACAGCAATCGCAACTTTTGGGTGCCTTATCAGGACAAATTTCTAGATTGGTTGAAACTAGTATTGAGGCTAATATTTCTAAACTGAATATAGCAAATAATCCGACCAATGTCCCTGCACCTTCGACTACCACACGAAGGCCTGTTATGCAAACTCTACCGGATGTTGAACAACGAACTTTTGAACAGTTGTTAGGTTTACCTGCAGCCGCTGAAAGTCGTCATAACACTAGTCATGAACCAGATTTTTCACATGTTGGAAACATTTTAAATCGATCACATGTTAGCGGTTCGAACACTGTTTCAGATTTGGTTTTTCGTCCCGATAAAGTTAGTCAAATAATGTTAAACTGGAGACTTAAATTTACAGGAAGTTCCAACAGCTTGTCTGTGGAGAAATTCATATATCGCGTGGAGGCGTTAACCAGACAAACGCTAAATGGAAATTTCCAAATATTGTGTGGAAATGCAGGGGCCCTATTTGAAGGCAAAGCCAACGATTGGTTTTGGCGTTTCCATGAATCCAATTCCAACTTCCACTGGTCAGATTTATGCCGCGCTCTGAAACAACAATATATGGATTCTCGGACAGACATTGACATTAGGGAAATGATACGTGATCGAAAGCAAAAAGTCAACGAGACATTTGATACTTTCTATGAATCCGTTATTGAATTGGTTGATAGGTTGCATGAACCATTGAGCGATAAGACTTTAGTTGAGATTTTAAGAAGGAATCTACTGCCGGAAATCCAACTCGAAATCTTAAATATGGCTGTCGAATCAGTCAGTCAGCTTCGTGGTATCTGTCGTAGACGTGAGTTCTTTCTACAAGACATGCGTAGAAAACATGGCATTAACCTTTCCAATAATAAGAGTGGTCAATTTCATAAACGGTTGTCGGAAGTAGAACTGATGGATGAAACGGAACCGGAAGTCCTTCAATTCGAAGAAAATATTTCAGAACTTGCATTAGTGTGCTGGAATTGCCGGAGTCCCGGTCATCGTTATCTGGATTGTGTTTCTGATCGCACTGTCTTCTGTTATGGGTGTGGGACACCACAGGTTTACAAACCGAATTGTCGGAAATGTAATACTCATCCAAAAAACTCCAAAGTGCTTGCACCACAGAGTGCATCAAACCCCAAAATGTAGTGAATGACAGTGGTAAACATATACAAATTCTACAACATGCCTCTTCAACAGATTCTATCTCTGGCGTTCGCCTATATAACTATACCGGAAGTGACAAATTATCAGACAAGGCACAAATTGAGATAACTCCGAATGATGTTTCTAATGAATTTTCTTACCCTAATATCTCTTTCGGAAGTGATAAATATTCCACTGCCCTTAAAGGTCCACATCCCTTGATTCCGTTTCACGAGCGATTAAGACATTATTACGAGGTTCGAGGTAGAATCTTTCAGGACAGTTCACAACCTACAAGATCCGGGATTCGGATGCGAAATTTTTGGAAAAACGTCAAGACCTGCAAAAAGAGTTTTTCCGTTTCAGTTTTTGATAAACCAGGTGACGTCCGTCCATATGCAGAAGTCCTTTTGTTAGGTAGAAAGTTTATTGGCTTGTTAGATACAGGAGCTTCCGTTTCTTGTATAGGTTCGGATGCTGCCTTGGATATCCTGAATTCGAATAGTCCTTTTAAGAAGCTGGGTACCACTGTCAAAACGGCAGATGGTAAAGCTCAAACGGTTGTTGGTGTCTTTTCTACTGAAGTTACGTTTCAAGGAAATGTAAAGTCCATACATTTATACATCGTTCCTAGTTTGTCGCAAAATTTGATTCTTGGCATGGACTTTTGGAAGGAGTTTGAATTGCTTCCTCCAAATTTGATTTCTTCTGCTTGTTCTCCTGTCTGTTCTTTGTATGTCAGCGAGATTGCAGATCAAAGGGTGCTCACGGTTCAGCAACGTTTTAGGCTACAACAAATAATTAGCATTTTTCCGTCCTTTTCCAAGGAAGGGCTTGGTAAAACAAACCTTTTAAGCCACGTTGTTGACACCGGTGACGCTCGCCCTATTAAACAGAGGCACTTTCCTGTTTCCCCTGCGATCGAAAAGCTGATATACGAAGAGCTCGACAGAATGTTAGCTATGGGTGTTATCGAGGAATCCAATAGTGCGTGGTCGTCTCCCGTGGTCTTACACCGAAAGCCGGGTAAGAACAGACTGTGTCTAGACAGCCGGAAGTTAAATTCCGTAACGATAGGAGATGCCTATCCACTTCCTCAGATAGACGGTATTCTGAGTCGACTTCCAAAGGCTGAATTTATAAGCAGTATTGATTTAAAGGATGCTTTTTGGCAGATTCCACTGGATGATTCATCGAAAGATAAGACAGCGTTTACGGTTCCTGGGAGGCCGCTTTACCATTTTAAGGTAATGCCCTTCGGCCTGTGCAATGCACCCCAGACGATGTCCAGGCTGATGGACAGGGTAATCCCAGCGCATCTCAGGACCGAAGTGTTTGTTTATCTGGATGATCTTCTAGTGGTTTCTGATACTTTCGAGCGGCATATGGAAGTGTTACAGGAAGTGGCTAGATGTTTACGTTTGGCTGGACTCACGATTAATGTTGAGAAAAGTAAGTTTTGTGTTACTGAGGTCCGATATTTAGGCCACGTGGTGGGAAACGGGGTTATTCAGGCAGACCCAGACAAGATTTCTGCCATAACAGAATTTCCGATACCTAGGTCTGTAAGACAAGTCAGACGGTTTTTAGGTATGTCCGGTTGGTACCGGAAGTTCATTAGGAACTACGCTGCGATTTCCTCTCCCCTCACAGATTTGCTCAAAGGAAACCGTAAGTTCGTGTGGAATGAAGCATCCCAGAAATCCTTTGATGTATTGAAGTCCATCTTAAGCTCAGCCCCTGTTTTACATAGCCCAGATTTTTCACAGCCGTTCTATATACACTGTGATGCAAGCAAGACAGGTATAGGAGCAGTATTGGTGCAAAAGAATGCGGAGGGTGATGAGTTTCCGATAGCATTTATGTCTAAGAAACTAAACCAAGCCCAACGCAACTACAGTGTCACCGAACAAGAATGCTTGGCTGCAATGTTAAGCATTAAGAAGTTTAGAGCTTATGTTGAGGGACATGAGTTTACTGTGATTACTGATCATGCTTCTTTGAAGTGGCTCATGTCCCAAACAGATCTAAGTACAAGGCTGGCGAGATGGGCTTTGAAACTTCAGGGATTTCGTTTTAAAATTGAGCACCGAAAGGGAACGCAGAACGTAGTGCCTGATGCACTTTCACGTACTAATTGTGATGACATATCCGAGGTTTTGTGTCTGTCTAGAATAGAGAGTGGGCAGGGAGTTTACGTAGATTTGCAGTCTTCACATTTCCAGTCCGATGACTATGTAGACCTTGTCAAAAGGGTGGAAGAGAATATCAATAGTACCCCTGACCTTAAAGTTATCGATGGTTTTTTGTATAGACGAACTGAGCATGCAGTAGGTGAGCAGACAACGGATGACCTGGCGTGGAAACTATGGATTCCGAGAGGGTTGGTTCCGGAAGTAATTGAGAAACACCATGACGGTCCTTTGTCATCGCACTCTGGTATCAATAAAACATTGGAAAGGATACGGCGATACTACTTTTGGCCCAACTTAGTGAACGACGTAAGATCGTATATAAACTCTTGTGAAGTCTGTAAGACAACCAAACATCCAAATCAAACTATGAGGCCGCCGATGGGGAATACTGGTCAGACTTACAGATTCTTCCACAAGCTGTTTGTCGACTTCTTGGGTCCATATCCAAGATCGAAGTCCGGAAACATAGGCATATTTGTGGTTTTGGATCATTTCTCAAAGTTTCCTTTTATACATCCTGTCAGAAAATTTACAGCTGACAATGTAATTTCATACCTCGAAGAACTTTTTCACACATTTGGTGTTCCAGAAACTATTGTCTCTGACAATGGAACTCAATTCAAGGCAAAAAAATTCAATGACCTTTTAAGCAGCTACAGAGTTAATCACATTTACACGGCAGTGCATTCGCCACAGGCGAATGCATCGGAACGAGTGAATCGATCTGTTATTAGCGCTATAAAAGCCTATGTGAATCCCGACCAAAAAGATTGGGATGTCCACTTAAGTGAAATTGCGTGTTCTCTTAGGTCCACCTTCCATACATCGATAGGTACCTCTCCATATCAGATGACCTTTGGCCAGCACATGGTGACCAATGGTTCGACGTACCGTTTACTACGTACTCTTAACATGTTGGATGATAGGACAGTGCAATTTAATCGCGACGATTCCTTCGAAGTAATTCGCACTAGAGCTGCTGATTTTATGCGCCGACAGTTTGAAAGAAACGAGAAATCTTACAATCTTAGATCACGAGAAGTGTCGTATGATGTGGGGCAGGAAGTTTACCGTCGAAATGTTCGATTAAGCAATTTTGAGCAGGGCTATAACTCCAAGCTGGCGCCCACATTCCTTAAGGCTCGTATTCGTCGAAAATGTGGTAATTCCTATTATGAGCTGGAAGATTTACAAGGGAGTTCGCTGGGAAATTATCATGCGAAAGATATTCGTCAATGATGCACATCTACAAGCGGGATCAGATTTCAGTGTTTGGAACCCGGAAATCTGATTTTTCCGGGGGGTAAATGTAGTGGCGCTGTAGATGTGTGCATTAGTTTCCGTTTCGAGTTAGTTTTGAATGTAATTGTTGCGTTCGTTCCGCAAAGTATGCAGCATAAACACACATTACAGATCTAACCAATCGGTATGAGGAGAATGAGTCGGTGTTTGTCTTATGACTTTGGTTGCGTGTGTGTATGGTGCAGACTTAAGAGAAATTAAACTTCTTTTTTTTTGAGAGAAATAGGAGCTGTAGTAAAGTTGGAAATTCAACAGCATACCTATATAGAGTTTAGTTGTATGTGTTGGTTGTATTTTCCACCGTATGTATGATTTCCATTAAATAGGAGACATCTTTACTTGTCCGAGCTCATAAATACTGCTTACGAGGAGGCCATATTACCATTCTATTGTGTCATTTTACCAAATCGCATCACCAGACAGTGAATATCCAAGTGTCCTGAAAGTTTTTTTTGTGGAGTGTTCAGATTTTTTTGTGAACATTATACCTATAAAAGTACATAATATTGCAAGTAAGTGCTCTGATTTTACTGTTGCTGATCGCAACTACAGTGCGAAGAAAAATCTTGCATTATTGTTCTAGCAAATCCAGTATAATTTTCTTCCTCCACAAACCGTAATTTTGGTGGGATTTACCCTTTTAATATACACGGATACTGATTGGGCCAGAAACTTAGACTGTCTATCGAGGCTTATTGCTGCCGTGGGTTGGTAGTTTTTCCATATCGATAGTTTGAGGACGATTGGAGAAGGCGTAATTGAGTGGCTATCTGATTCCATCTCGCAAACGTTCATGTAATGCACATTATTCTCTTTTGATTGATTGGTAAGATAATACATCATCTCCCAATCGAAATCACCGCTAACGGTGTCCTCGTTTTTCTTATAGACAGGCATTGTGTACACCAGAACGTTGCTCTCTCAGCATTGGTATTTGGTTTAAGCAACGGTGTCAAGGGAACTTGGCGAGCCCATGTCCGTCAGTTTATTCCGAGTGTATGCCGTCGCTACAAGTTGTCGTTTGTCGCATCGTCGTTTGGAGTGCTTTGCGTAAAATTTAAGTTTAAAAACTATTTATATTAGGAAAAAATCCATATAACTCGGTAGTGAATCATTTGAAGTTTCCGAAATTCTAAAAAAAATCATTCTAATTTGTATTGACCAGTGAAGAAAAGAGGATATTTAGTGATTTCTCTATCCCTAACTTCTAATTGATGCTAACAAATTTGGTAAAATTTATTTTTTTTGCAAAAAAAGTAATTAAGAAACACATCTTATGTCGGTTAAGTGTAGTGAGTAACATTTATGCTGTGTGATCTAGTGGTTTGAGAAGAAAGAACCAACATTTCCAATTAGGTGATTTTTTTTTGCCAAACTTAAAAAAAGACGTCCTTAATATTTACTGGGTTTTTGCTTAAACATAAAACATATAACACAAAAATAACCACCTAATATAGCTGCATTGAGCGAAGCTGCCCCTTCACAATTCTACAGGTGCTGCCGCTTCCCCGTACCATATGGAAGGCCTTTCATCGCGGGACCTGGATGTATGTATGTAAGTCATTATTTTTCTTATTGTTCAACTTCTCTCTTATTGTGGTCTTTGGCACATTCAGACATACGTATATTATACGGTTTCAAATCATTTACTAACTACTGAGTATGCATACCGGTTTACCGAGATATTTACTCTCGAGTCCCCTTGTCACCTCTCTCTCTCACTGCATGTGCCAGATCCAATAATTTTGAGAAATAATATTATATTTTTTATGTTGGCCCCTGAAAACAATAACTGTTATTAAAACTTGCAAAAATGACCTAATTTTGTTTTGTTATAAATGGCGAAATAATCATCAATTATATCGGCCTGTTCATTTGTTAAATTAATAACAAAAAAAAAACAAACTCGCAAAATTCTCCTAGTTCTCTCCTCTCTTCTTGCAAAAAAAAAACCGTTGGAAATGTTATAAGAAAATATTTTTCTGTTCTATTGAAATTTTAACATTTTGATTAATAAGTAATCGAACAAAATTACCAATGATCAATTGCAAAATTATCATATAATTTTTCAAATACAAAAACCTAATAGTTTATCGATAATATCAATTAATGAAGCAGTAATGTTTTCTACTCTCATTACTGTGTACCGTTCTTAATTTTCCTGTGCTTTTCAAACTGTTCCCGACCCATCAAATCACCATACATACATACGTGCATGTTGCAGCCTCTTATGCCATAGAGGTAATTGATCTTTGTGGTTTCCGTCCTCCATGTTCTTCGCGAGTATGGTGTGCCAGTGATTTTGAAACTTTGATTTTGTTTATATATTTCGGTTGCTAAGATATATGTACGTACGTATGTTCTTTTTGTTTGGTGATACAAAGACCACAGCAGTGTAACCGCCGAAATAGTGTTTCCACTTAAAGAAAAATGTTAATGTTTTGTTTTTATGTTCCCTGCTAGATTCTAGTTTTTTTTTATAGTGTAATAATTTAGTATTTTTAAGTACCAAAATTAATATGAAATTTTTTTCTTTCATTATGTTATACCAATACTCCCAAATATAATTTATATTACTTGAATTGAAAATTAGATTCTAAAAAAATGAATTGTCTAATAAATACGTCTTGTGAAACTCACAGTATGCACTAATTTAGAAATTCTTGCCTGAGTTCTTTCGTTCGGCGGGAAAATGAATTAAGGGATAAATTAGTGGGTCTACCATAACTGCATATGGATTCATTCGGATATCATTTGGTAGACAGGTTGGGCGGGCACTGTGCTGGTACACCTTCAGCGCAATTAGATTTCTTCGACTAAGCATCCTATTCTCCTGCTATCTTTCTTACATTCAAGCACGCAAACTATCTCAAATAAATGTAGCAACTTTGTTTTCGATGAATGACAGAAAAAACCCCTCCCACCGACGAGCAATAAGGCTGGACGAATTGCGTGCTGCAGCTGTCGATTCATTCTAACTATACTATATACAAGCTCGAATTGTTATTGCAGTTCCAAGTCAATCCTGAGTTGCATGCTACACATGCAATCGGAAAGTACGCATTGAATATACAGTTATTAAAGATGATTGTGAGGTATTCAAAAGCACTGGTTGGCAATTTTTTAATAATGAAGTTAGAAATATTGTCTAGTCCATACGACTTCTTATTTTTTATCAAAGCGGTGTGCCCAACTAATTCGTCCACTGTCACTAAACTTTCGTGGCACTGGCGGTTTAGAGCGGTACTGTCGTCGTCAAATCTGAATCCATATTCCCCATTAGTTGTAATGTAGCCATCGATTTCTCTTTCCCAAACGGAATCATTCTCAACCGGGCAGTCATATATATTTGAAAAATAAGAATGCAACTGATCTAAACATTGCCTCTCGTTTGTCAGTATATTCCTATCTACTACAAGTCTGTTAATGGTCGCGTTTCTCCTGCAGCCAACGATATTATAAATCTGTCGGTGGGCCCTCGGGCCCGGTCTTATCTTTTCAAGTCTATTCCTGAAGGCCGTAGCCTGTTCTACTTCCACCTGTTTCTTGATCAAGCAATTGAATCTGCTTGGATAAAAGTATATATTCGCTACCTCTTCTATCGGAAGACATGTGGTATATCCGTTTTAGCTCCTTTTGCCAGTTGTGTTTAATCCTATATAGAGCCTTTACATTGTCCGAAAGTAGGAATTTCCTATTTCCTATCTCAATTTCCTCCGAGTGTTCCCTCGATATAGAATTTACGGTAGTAGTGAATTCCTCAATGTACTGGTCGATTTCCACATTTGAAAGATTTCACAGGGAAATGATTCCGAATTCCATTGTCTATACCATCCCTAAAATTGGCCCAGTTTGTTGTTTTAAAGCATCGAAAACTGGGAGGTGGTTTTAAGATAATTTCGATTCCAGGTAGCGTTATTTGTAATTTCAAAGGAAAGTTGTCAGAAAACGTAGGAAGAGTAGATATCTTGTAATTTGGTGTCGATGTTTCAACAAGATTGGCACTTATGAGGAAATGGTCCAGAAACGATGATCCGTTGGGATATGTGGGAGAATTAGAAGAAAGTCTTTTGAAGTCTAAAGAATTTTGCTGAAGGTGATTGAAAAAAATATTACCGTTTAAATTATTCATATTGTCGCCCCAAGATACATGTTTACAATTAAAGTCACCACCAATGAAGGCACCTTCGAAGTCTCGTGAGAAGTGTCTTAAGTGTATGAGAGAATTTAAAAAATTGGATTGATTAGAGTTGCAAGGAATATAAACAGAACCAAGTAAAATGTTGGTGGTGTTTCCGTTAACAGAAAATTCCATTGATATAAAAACACTGGGTAAATTAAAACCCTGAATTTTAATTTTAGTAAATTTATAGTTCTTTCTTAGTACAATTGCAACCCCTTGTGAACTGCAGTCCCTGATGAAATTGTAATTCCTCATTGCAACTCTCATGGTGGTTCGTAAGTGTGTCTCTTGAATGAAAGCTATATCTAT
Source organism: Eudasyphora cyanicolor (assembly GCA_963930755.1). NCBI lineage: Eukaryota > Metazoa > Arthropoda > Insecta > Diptera > Muscidae > Eudasyphora > Eudasyphora cyanicolor. The sequence continues at coordinate 248,642,908 of OZ005736.1, read as the reverse complement.
TTCGTTTTTGTTCAAAATTTCTAAGAGTTCAACTCTTCGGCTCTGCTCAATAAGCGACCTAACATTAAAAGTTATTAGTTTAATTGTCCTATGGACCATATACCTGTATTACCTCTTGTAAAAGACTTATACATTTTAGTTTGGCCTCTTCCTTGGATAGTGATTTGTATTTCAAAACAAAATCTTCTATTTTATCCTCGAGGGTAGGTTTCTCTGGATGACATATCGCATTTGCTATTTTAAGAAATTCCTCTATAATTCTGGGTTTCGACGAATTATTCCTATTTGTTGGTAGATTATTCCGAAAAGCATCTGCAAATGTTAGGTTCGGCTGGACATAGTTAGTACTATTCACAGCCCTTAATACATTATTAGTTACTTGTTCCTTCCTTTGTCTAGAAACTTTCCTGGCTTCTTCCCTTAATTCTACATATTCCTTATATTTGGGACAGCCTCTGTAGCTCGATGGATGCCCGTGCTGCTTACAATTAATACAATAAGGAGCATTATTCTCATCTTGAATAAACATACACTCTCCTTTACCATGGTTCTGCCCACACTTAACACACGCAAACTCCCTATTGCAATTCTGAGACATATGTCTGGGGTATTTTAGAGAGTACGGTTCGCACTAAAAAATACCAAAGTATCGATCATCTCAAGACGGCGCTTCGCCGGGAATGGGCCAAAATACCGCAGAGCCACTTTCGTGCAGCGTGTGATGGCTTTGTCGGCCGTTTGAAGGCCATAATTCGTGCCAAACGTGGCCAATTTGAACAAATCTAAACTGTTTCTACAATTTTATGTTATTTCCGACATTTTTTGCCTTTGAACAATAAAATTTAAAAAAAAATTAAAAAAATATAGCGCTTTACTTTGTTGCATTACATATCAGCCACCCTGTATTCCTGTTTGTTAGTTTGTTTTACAATTAATTTTGAATTAAAAAATGTCGTTTGTAAATGTAAACTGTAAGATTGTTTCAGAACCCGAACATCTATAGAGTGTTGGCTTTGTATTAACATTTGGAATGCTAAGTGTGCTGGTTTATCTGCAAAGGTTGTAGATGTTATGTACGGATATAGTGATAGGGGTCTTAAATGGTGTTGCAAGAACTGTAGGAAAATTAATGTAGAGTTCTATAAATTTGTTAAAGATTATTCTTCGGAAATGGCTGAAATTGGTAACGAAATGTGGTCATTGTATTCGAGATTTAATAAATATGCATCTCTGTTTGATAGGTCCCCGGAATTGAATGCATTTGTGTGTTTGCCTGACGTCGGACAGAAGCGCAAAAGGTCGACGAAAAAGACGCTTCCTAAGAAGCTCGATGTCGGTACACCGAGTGCTTCTGACCGTACGTCGTTGGATGAGCCTACAACATCATCAGAAAGTAGTTTTTGTTTCGCGCTTTGCTCCCGACACATCCTCCGAAGATATAGACTTTTATATTAGATCTAAGATCACCTACTTTTATCTTAAGACATTTAAGATTCGTTCGTCTTCCTCTAATTCTAGGTCACCATTTAAGATCATCGTGCAACCGAAGATATTTGATAAACTGATATCTTCTGATTTTTGGCCGCCTAAGGCATTTGTTAAAGAATTTGTTGATAGGGTCGACAATTTAGCGCAATTACCTTTGAGGCTTCCTACCTCTAATTCATCAAAAAACTGAATAGCTCTTTGGTCATAGCTTATCAGAATGTAAGAGGGCTTAATACTAAATTAAACCGACTATTTGCTGATAGCTTTGACTTTGATTTTTCAGTTTTGTGTTTCACTCAAACCTGGTTAAAACCCTCAATATTTGATTCGGAGATACTGTCGAATGAATATCTTCTATATAGAAAAGATTGCATTCAAAAAATTGGTGGTGGAGTTCTTATTGCTGTAAAAAGTTCGCTTTCTTCTGAGCGTGTCATTCTCGACGAGATTGATGATATTGAACTTATTGTTGTTCCTATTAATTTAGGTAAAGCGAAGTTATTGGTTTCATGTTCCTACATCCCCCCAAACTCGGAATTATGATGGTCACTTAAAGGCTATAGGCAGATTGGTTTTGATGTTGAAGGATGTGGACCCTATCTTAATGTTTGGGGATTTTAATTTACCCTCTGTTTCTTGGCTTTCATTGCCAGATACTGAGGCATTTACTCCCTTGAATTCTTCTTCGATCACGTTCGAGTGGACTTATGATGTAGTAAGGCGTTTTTCCGATCTCGAACTATTGCAGATTAACGGGATTTCTAATTCGTCTGGAAAATGACTTGATTTAGTATTTGTGAATAGCTCTCAGATTTTTGATATTCATAGAATTTCTCCGGTTTCTACCCTGGAAGATGGTTACCATCCTACGCTGGGTATTTCCATGATGTATGACATTTCGGACTCTTCTTCTATATGCCCCCCACGTGACGAGGGTACAGTTGTTTGTTTCAAAAGAAGAAATTTTGAGTTGATAAATTCTCTGTTCTTGAATACTAACTGGGATTTAGTTTGTTGTTGTAATCACCTGACTGATATTGATGTACAGATCTATTGAGAGATTTTACAATGTCTTGAATGAATGTTTGGTACAATCTGTACCAAAGATTCGTATTAAGAATACCAATAGTCCACCGTGGTATTCTTCTGATATGACTGCTCTCAGGAACGTAAAGAGCAGACTATTTAAGAAAATAAAAAGGTCTGGATCCGAAGTTGATTACGTCAGGTACTCTGTTGCCAGATCACAGTATAACATTGAATCACGTAAGTGCTATGAACTCTACTTAGAGAAGTTAGCACACAATTTTAAAATTAACCCTAGATCGTTCTATGATTTTGTCAATATGAAACGTAAGTCTAATCCAAGGCCTTCAAGGGTTAGAATTGATGGTGAAGAATTCTGTGGTGATCAGTCAATCGCCGATTGTTTTGCAAAGTTCTTTGCATCAACCTATTCTCGTCAACAGTGTCACCAAGTTTCCTATCCTTACAATATTCCATAATTGAATCAGTTGAACATTTGACATCTAACAGTGCTGGCCCAGATAGTATACCGAGTGTAATCTTAAAGCTATGTGCTCAGAGTATTGCTGTGCCGCTCACATTGCTTTTCAATAATTCGTTAAAGTATGGATATTTCCCATTTATTTGAAGAAAATCTTTTATAACTCCACTTCATAAATCTGGAAGCTTGATTGATGTTATGAATTATCGTGGAATTGCGAAAATAAGTATAATTCCAAAACTTTTTGAAAAAATGATCACTGAGATTTTATCTCATAGTGTATCACCTATTCTTAGTTCATTCCAACATGGATTTCGTAAGGGACTTTCGACCATGACAAATTTGGTTCAATTTACCTCCCAGGTAATTGATGAGTTTGTTCTTGGTAATCAGACAGATGTGGTTTATACTGATTTTAGTAAAGCTTTTGATAGAGTTAATCATAAGCTCTTACTGTATAAGCTGAATCACATTGGTTTTAGTGATAACTTGTTGTGTTGGATATCCTCTTATCTTAACAGTCGTGTTCAGATTGTTAAATTTGGTAGTTACTTCTCAGGCCCGATTTTGGTTTCATCTGGGGTACCCCAAGGTAGTCATATTGGCCCTTTGCTGTTTCTACTATTTATAAATGGCAATAATTGGTAATATCTGGAAGATCTGAATGGTACGTTAAATCTTATCTTAGAAAGCATGTATCCAGAAAGCACATCACAATTAATAACCTTCAATATCATTGTGGTGTTCAGCATAATACGTCTGCTCTTAATAGTAGGCAATGCTCCAATGCAATGCAGGCGCCTCAAGGCGAATAATAACAAAATCCCATATTGGGGGTCCCACACAACAGATACATATTCTAGAATAGGTCTAACAAGTGAAGTATACAACTGTTTCGTTACATATGGATCTGAAAAGTATTTCGCCCATCGCTTAATGAAGCCAAGGACACCATAAGCTTTGTTCACCATTGTAATTATGTGATTATTGAAGTTAAGTTTTGGATCCATTAATATACCAAGATCCACAATAGATTCAACAGTTTGTAAATTGGAACCACGAAGCCTGAATGTAGATAGAATCAATTTCGATCTAGAGAAACACATATGTTTACACTTCTTCAAATTAAGGTCCATGCAATTAATTTCACACCAATAACCAAAGTTGTCTAAGAATCATCAGTTGTGTTACGAGAATAAAATGTCTTAACATCATATGCATACATCAGTAGAACTATTAATTGAATCTGGTAAATCGTTGATAAATAGTAGAAACAGCAAAAATGAAACCAAAATTGGGCCTGAGAAGTAACTACAAATGGGTCGATTATGGATTGCAACCCAACTTCAGTTCAGTTGTCCACTGCCAAAGGAACTGAAATAAAAATTGGTATTTTGTATGACAACTTTTGTCAGTTGCGGTCGATAATAGTGTTTGACACTTCGTGCCCGTGCTCAATGCTCTCCACTTCTTCCTCATCACCACAGCTTCTGCAGAAGTCATTAGAGTCAATACCCAATCTTTTGGCGTGTTCCTAACGTAGACAATCTTTGCCTATCTAGTGCGAGGAGATATTTTGATCTTCTCAGGTCATACCTTGGCCAGATTTGTCTAGCTACCCTGCAGGTGCCGATTTATGTCCATCTTTCGTTGGACTGCCTGATTGCCTCTTGCCTAAGCCAAAGCTTGCACGTGGATAGTGGCGCACCAATATATGCAAATTCTTCGAGAATTTGTAATGTCGTCCCTTTCCTAGCAAGTTCATCGGCTTTGCAGTTCCCCGGGATATCCCTATACCCAGGCACCCTTATGAGGTGTATATTAAACTGCCGAGCCATCTCGTTAAGAGATCTGCGGCAGTCGAGGGCTGTTTGTGAATTTAGGGATGTTGCCTCCAGAGAATTGATGGCAGCCTGTCCGAGTAAATGACAACGCCAGTGTTGGTTACTATATTGCGACTCAGTCACTTGACACTTATTTCAGTATAAGGAGTAAGGCTTGTAGACACTCGGTCGCTGTAGTCCTTAAGGCTCCGCTTATGCTCAGGCAGGCTGTTCTCTGAACCTTTGTTAGTAGGTTGGTGATGGTTAGTTTGTCAGTTGAGGTCCACACTACCACAATGCCGTATAACAGTATTGGACGAACTACTGCTATATATATCCAGTGGACGATTTTAGGAGAAAGGCCCCAGCGCGACCTTGCAGGAATATAAGACGACGTTGGCCTTCCTTATACGTCCCAATACGTTAAGTATAAATAACAGTTTTCTATCTAGAATTATTCCTAAAAATTTTTGCACTTTCAGAAAAGACTAGCTCTTTTCCATTCCACTCAGAGCCACCTGTAGAATGTCTCTGAGGACGTTTTCGAATTTGCCACTCATTGCGATTGCCACGTCGTCCGCATATGCCACGACCTGCAGCCACAACTTTCTAGATCTAGCAGGATTTCATTCACCGCTAGGTTCCAAATTAGTGGAGACATTACTCCTCCTTGTGGGGTCCCTCTGTTTACAAACCTTGTTAATAGTTGTGGACCAAAGACATGCTGTTATGCGTCTTCTGTTGGGCATACTTTGAATTAGTCTAATCAAACTAGAGTTATTTTAGATGTGACAGTGCCGCAATTACTGCATCTGAGTGAATGTTGTTAAAATCCCCTTCTATGTCAAGAAATGCCACCATGGTGAATTCCTTGAAATGCAGGGACGATTCGATAGTGCTCACAAGTTCGTGTAGGGCTGATTCTGTAGACTTCCCCTTATTGTAAGCATGTTGGTTCACCGACAGAAGTTTTGTATCCAGGTTTTCCCTAATGAAATTATCTAAAAGTCTTTCCAGACCTTTCAGTAGGAAGGAGGATTGGCTAAATGGTCTAATCTGGCCTAGTGTCTGATATCTTCCCCGCTTTAGGTATGAATACCACTTTGGTATCCCTCCATCGATTCAGGATGTATGAAAGCCTAATACAGCCTACATAAATTTTCTCCAGCCAGGGTATAATGTACTTAAACATTTTCTGCATTTCTGCTGGAGTGATGCCGTCTGTGTTTGAACCAGTAAGCGTTTTTACTGGCTATTATATTTGCGAAAAAAGCGAAATGAAACTTTGCAATTTCCGAGAATTCGACTTGTTTATTAAACGACTTGTAGCTAAGTAAAAGCAAATTTCCAATCTACATAATTAGATAGGCTTCTTTTTTATACATATTTAATTAGTTCTTAAACATATTAACGACATATATGTGCGCAGCCTGCTATGTGCGCATCCAGATATGCGCCAAACATAAAGTAAACAAACGACACATAGATGCACATACAAATTCATGCCCACATACAAAAATCTAACAGCCAAAAAGTGACTGCGCAGCAATGATTCTGCAAATAGGCATTTATATATGTATGTGTGAAAGTGCGTGCATCTATAAGCAAGAACGATACGAAAAAGGGAGACAGACCATGAACGCTGTCAACGTTCATATGTATGTATGTATGTATGTATTTGCTGTAGACAGCATTAGTACAACAAAATATAAGCTCTGCTTTAAACGCAGTCAACGAGTATATGTACAATCAGGCAATGCACAGGCAGTGAAGAGGAAGCAGACTATTGCCCTCAACAGCCTTCAACTGGCTTCTCAATTGGTAACACTGCGACCTTAGAGACGGCACGCTTGAAAACGCCATTGTTCGTGCGAACGTTTACAACGCGAACAACACCATCCTCGCCGCAGATGACTTCTATTACTCGTCCCAGTTGCCATTTAAGAGGTGGCTTGTTTTCTTCCTTCAGGATGACCATAGTGCCAGGTTTGATATTGTCACTTTGCTCACGCCATTTCGAGCGCTCTTGCAACGGTGAAAGATAGGAACTGCTCCATTTGAGCCAAAACAGTTGCTGCATTTCGGAAACCTTCTGCCAACTATTCAGGCGACCAAAATTGATGGTTGACAAATCGGGCTCAATTATAGATATTAGTGGGCCACCCACTAAGAAATGACCGGGCGTCAGTACGTCTAGGTCACCAGGGTCTTCAGAAATTGGAAACAAAGGACGAGAATTTAGTACTGCACATATTTGACAAACCAAAATCCTCAGCTCATCAAATGTCGGGGTATTTGAACAAACAGTCCGGTAAAAATGAAATTTTGCGGATTTCACGGTTGCTTCCCACAATCCGCCAAAGTGGGGCGATCTTGGCGGTATAAACTTCCACTCTATTCCGTCATCGAGGCACTGTTGGTGGATTGCATTTTGATAGGGTTTGACTGGAGAACATCTTTTTCAACTCCTCCAATTCATTTTTAGCGCCAACAAAATTTGACGCATTGTCGGACCAAATTGTGTGTGGTTTTCCTCTGGTGGCAACAAATCGACGCAGAGAACATAAAAATGATGGGGTTGATAAATCTTGGACGACTTCAAGATGAACAGCCTTCGTCGAAAAGCATACAAAAATGCACACATAGCATTTTGTTGGAGGGCGGCTCTTCACATCAGATTTGTAAAAGAATGGACCGCAAAAATCTATCCCAGTAGTGTGAAAGGCGCGATTCGGCTTCACTCGATCATAGGGTAGAGATCCCATAACATGCTGGCTCAATCTCGGCTTCATTTTGAAGCATCGTAAGCATTTCGAGATAATCGAGCTTACAAGTTTTCGGCCCCCAATGAGCCAATATTGCTGCCGAATTGATGCCAGTAAACATTGCGAACCAGCATGCAACAGTTTTTTATGAAAATGCATCACCATAGATGCCGTAAATGAATGATGTTTGGGAAGTATGATGGGGTGTTGAGCATCATAGTCCAAGCTCTAATGCTGAAGTCGGCCTCCTACTCGAATCAGGCCAAAGTCGTCTAAAATTGGCAACAGGGAATACAGCTTGCTTGAAGATGAAACGTTTTGATTTGCCTTTAAGGCTTTATATTCGGCCGAGAAGTGAACTAACTGGATATTTTTGATTAGCAGATAAGTTCCGTTCTTGATATCACCAGGAGTTAGCACTTCCGATTGACCTCGCAATTTAGAAAAAATGAATTTGTAAACGTAAGCGAAAATTCTTTGAATTTTGGGAAATGTATTGTGATACTTACACTGCATCGACAAATCGGTAAGGGAAGTCATCACCAAAACATTTTTACGACACTCCGGCAACTCGGTCAGAAATTCCACATTATCTGGCCAAGATGACGAATCACCCAGCAAGAAATGTGGAACAGAATTCCAAAGCTTGGAGCACAACAGCTCTTCAGGAGATGCACCCCTCGATAAGATGTCGGCCGGATTCAAATTTGTTGGTACATAATGCCATGTCATTTGAATTGGGTATGACTGAATACTGGAAACTCGGTTTGCCACAAAAACATTGAACTTTGATGGCTGCTCACGAAGCTAGGATAGTACCACCATAGAGTCAGACCAACAGTGAACAGAACAGCTGTTTTGCAAGGACTTGAAAACAGAATCTACCAACTCAGCCATCAGAGAGGCAGCTAAAAGCTCGAGCTTTGGCACAGTAAGGGTTTTTAATGGAGACACCCTCGATTTTGAACACAATAAGGAAGTTTTGATGACGTCACCCAACTCAGCACGAACATAAACACATGCGCCATAAGCAGCCAAGCTGGCGTCGCAAAATGCATGGAGTTGGATCATCGATTTCGGCAAAGAAACGTGGCGAGGAAATGTGAATCGGCGAATGACATCAAATTTGGAAACATAATCAATCCAAGCCGAATGCAATGACTGTGGTAGACTTTCGTCCCAGTCCAAGTTAATTTTCCATAAATGCTGCATGAAAATTTTAGCCTTTGTGATGATTGGGCCGACCAAACCCAATGGGTCGTATAGTCTAGCTATCGAGGACAGAATTGAGCGCTTGGTGACAACTTTCCAATCGCTAAGAGGCTGAATTGCGAAAATGAATACATCATCCTTTGGATCCCAGACAAGTCCAAGTGTTTTTGTGACATCAGTACCATCGTGAAATTTCAACATAGTTTCGCATTGATCAGAAGGTAAGCCATCCAGTACTGCTGGGACATTAGAACACCACTTTCGTATAGAAAATTCACCTTTCTGAAGTAATGCTGAAACTTGCTGCCTTATCGTCAATGCATCTTGAACTGAATCACCGCCAGAAATCAAATAAAAATCTCTTCTGACGATTTTTGCTCCCAACGGAAAATTACATTCTTCGTCAGCAGCGAGTTGGTGCATGGCACGTATTGCTAAAAATGCAGCAGGCTTCGTACCGTAAGTAACTGTTTTGAGCTTATAAACTTGGATTTCATCCTCCTCATTTTCTCTCCACAGAATACACTGTAGATAGTCATCAGGATGAGACATTCGAACGCACCTGTACATTTTGCAAATGTCACCACTCAATGCCACTTCAAAAAATCTATATCTCAGGAGGGTGTTGAAGAGTTTGGGCTGTATAGTTGGCCCGGCAAACAAAATATCATTTAGAGACAGACCAGTTGTAGTTTTGGCGGAACCATCAAAAACTACTCGAAGTTTGGTTGACGTACTATCCAACATATGAACGCAATGATGTGGCAAAAAGTATTTTGAGGCTGATACCTGCGGTGAAATTAAAGACATATGGTTAAGTGCGGCATACTTACTGACAAAGTTAGAATATTGAGCCTTAATATCGGGATGTCTTCTAAACTTCTTCTCCAAGTTAAGAAAACGTTGCAAGGCACGTTCATAAAAGCCTCCGAGTGAGGCGGTGGTTTTGCCCTCTTCCAACGGCAGTCGAACAGAATATGCTCCAGAAGCAAGGCGAACGGTATTGCTAACGAAATGGTTTTCGCACAAAATGGCTTCATCATCGATTTCAGCTACGGATTGGAAGTTGTTCTCGACCTCCCAGAAGCCTTTTACAATGGCTGACAACTCCTCCTCTTCATCCTTTACTTCTGAGCACGCAATAGTCAATGACCAGGACCTTGGAGAACGCAAACCACCGCCAGCAACCACCCAGCCGAAAACAGTTTTCTGCAAAATGGGCAAATTTTCAGCTAATTTTATTTGCCCCACAGACATCAGCTCGAAGAAATGCTCAGCACCAATTAGCATATCGATTCGTTCAGCTTTATCGAAAGAAGGATCAGCCATTTGAATATTTTTGGGAATATTCCAGTCAGAAGTGCTGATGTTCACGTTCGGTTGATAATCCGTGATAGTGGGCACCAACATTGCAGCAAGCGATATCAGAAAATCGCTGCATCTGGATTTCACTACGAACTCAACAGACTTGTCAACATTAACACTTCCATCGCCAATGCCAGATATGGCAAACACGTCTACATTTCAAGGACAGACGATTCATGAAGCGACTAGTCATCAGATTCAGTTGGGATGCCGAGTCCAAAATTGCCCGGCAGGGAACAAAAACTCCACATTTGTTTTTGACCAAAACAACAGCAGTAGCCAACAGAACACTTACATTTGATGTTGATGTTTCAGATGTATTAGATGGTGACGAAACGAGCACAGTTTGAGATGTATGTGGAACAGTGGGATCTGACTGGAGGGACGGGCTAGGCTCTAAGTGCGACATAGAGCCTAGCATGCGACAATTTCCAGAAGTACATTTCTTCAAAACATGACCCTTGCGCAAACAGTTGAGGCACAACATCAGTCCTTTGGCCTCTTTGTATCGAATAGATGGCGCAAGATTCGAAAACAAAGCACAACTCGTTATATAGTGGCCTGCAGAGTCACAAAATGTACATACGGCAGAGGAGCCGGAAGCTGCAACGTGTACATGACGATTTTTGGGATTTGCCTTTTTGAAGATTTGCTGGCTAGCCGACACAATAACGACAGAATTTTCCAAATTCTCCAGCATTTGGCATCTTCTTTCCAGAAAAGCGAACAATGACTCCCACGTTGGCAGCTCATTCATTTTTTGTGACTCTTCCCACTTTATTTGAGATGCCTTATCCATCTTCGTCGTGGCCAAATATATTAACAAACCATCAGCAATTTGTTCCTTCTTGGCAATGGTCAACATAGCACGCAGATGCGAATTCAATTTGTCGCTGAGGTGTCGCAAGCCAACAGCCGAGTCACCGTTCACAACCTTCAACGAGAAAAGCTCCATAACATGCGTCTGAAAATTAAGAAGCTTATTATAAAATCTATTTTTCAACAATTTTACCGCCTCTGTGTAATTCGTGTTATTCAGCTCTAACGACGAAATTGTATCCAAAGCTGTACCAGTCAGATTGGAACGAAGATGGTGGAACTTTTCGAGGTCACTCAAACCAGTGTTGTCATCAATGACCGTCGAAAAAAGGGCATAGAAATTCGCTCAACGCTGTTAACAGCCCAGCTTATTCTGGATCTCTCAGTCAACAAGCTAGCAACGCTTGCAGTCTACTCGCATTCCTGTTGGTCTTGCTGATCTTCGGGTTCTGTTGGTAAGTTCCCCGGGAAATGTGAGTCGGATGTGATTTGCCTCATCCTGCAGGTAACTCACTGTACAGTGTGAACCTGATAGTATTTTCCTCAGCCTTGCGGAGTCGGAGACTCTTTTCACTTCGCCACAGTAGGTATATTAACAGCGTCTTTGCGCCTTTCTAAGCTCCTTCTTATAGATCATGAGTTGCTCTTTATAGGCATCCCAAACATTAGCGACCCCAGTAGATTTAGCCTTATTGAAAGCTTGTTGCAGGTCTTTTTCATAGCTGTTAGCGCAGAAGTGCACCATTGGGGTTTAGTTTTACCCTTGTACCTTGTTATTGGACAGGCTGCTTCAAGGGAACTATTGAATGATGTGGTGATATGCTCGAGCAGATTATCCAGACCAGCTTTGTCATTCGGTTCGTACAGAAGTTTGGAGTTGAGGACTTTCTTGAAATTCTTCTCATACAGGTGCCACTTTGTCTTTCTCACATTTCTGTGGACGGTAGGTTCAGGCTCTTTTTCAGCGAGTTTGAACTCAATATAATGCTGATCTGAGAATGAGTGGTCGCCCAGTACATTCCACCCAATAATTTTGTCTGTCAAACGTTACGTCCAGTACTTCTTGTCTGTCTTTAATTGTAAAGGTCGGTTTATTACCTATGTTACAAATACTTAGATTGGTAGTTAGAATAAAGTCAAGAAGCGAATCACCCCTATTGTTTATATCCGTACTGCCGCAGATAGTATGATGAGCGTTCGTGCCTGCGCCAATAATCAGCTCGACCTCGTCAGACGTTGCTTCTTCTATTACTTCCCTGAATAGAGCATGCGGTAGGTGAGCAGACAACGGATGACATGGCGTGGAAGTTATGGATTCCGAGAAGGTTGGTTCGGATGTCCACTTAGGTGAAATTGCGTGTTCGCTTAGGTCCACTTTCCACGCCTCAATAGGTACCTCCCCATATGAAATGACCTTTGGCCAGCACATGGTGACCAATGGTTCGACGTACCGTGTACTGGGTACTCTTAACATGTTGGATGATAGGACTGTACAATTTAATCGCGAAGTTTTTCGCGATAGAGCCGCTGATTTTATGCGCAGACAGTTTGAAAGAAACGAGAAAGCTTACAATTTTAGATCACGAGAAGTGTCGTATGATGTGGGGCAAGAAATTTTCGGTTGAGTAATTTTGAGCAGGGCTATAATTCCAAGCTGGCACCAACATTTCTAAAGGCTCGTATTCGTCGAAAATGTGGTAATTCCTATTATGAGCTAGCAGATCTGCAAGGGAACTCGCTGGGGAATTATCATGCGAAAGATATTCGTCAATGATACACATCTACAAGCGGGATCAGATTTCAGTGTTTGGAACCCGGAAGTCTGATTTTTCCGGGGGGTAAATGTAGTGGCGCTGTAGATGTGTGTTAGCTTCCGATTCGATTTATTGTTGATTGTAATTGTTTCATTCGTTCCGCAAAGTATGCAACATAAGCAAACATTACCGTTCTAACCAATAAGTATTAGGGATGTAAGGAAAGTGACTTTAGCGAAAGCGAATGTTGAAATATATTTCTTGCGAATGCGAATAGTGAAATATGCATTTTTGCGAAAGCGAATGGGAATAAAAGTTTGACCCTTTAGTACCAATAAATTTAAGGAACTGAATTGATAATTTTCCAGGATATTCAAGTATTAAGAACGTTTTCCATATTTTTACCACCTGCTACCACAAGGACAATCATATTTTATCAACTGTTTTGAAGAGAGGCAGTGGTTTTCATTGGTATTAATATCTTCAAATTGTATGAAGGGAATAAGGAGATTTAACACTTTTAACAAATGGAAGCGAATACTGAAATATATTTTTGCGAAAGCGTATAATCCAAAGATGGCTTTTGCTAATGCGAAAGCGAAGGTAAAAATCCATCCCTAATTAGTATGAGGGGAAAGAGTCGGGGTTTGTTTTATGATATTGTGTGCATGTATGTATGGTATAGGCTTAGGAGAAATCAAACTATTTATGAGAAAAAAACGAACTATAGGAACATTGGAAATTCAAACGTGTATATACAGTTTAGTTGTATGTTTCGGTTGAATTTTCCATCGAATGCCTTTTCCATCGTTTTTTTCCTGTGGCTGATGGAACTACTTTATGAAGACAAATCTTGCATTGCTCTAGCAAATCTAGGAGAATTTTCCTCTTCCTTCCCTTTTTCATATTCACGGATACTGCCGGGGCTAGGATTTTGCTGCATGTCAACTGTTTTTTGATTCGTTGAAATTTGTTGAGTTTCATGCGTTAAAAGGTAAAATCTTGAGGTACCTTTGTGTGGGGGCTATACTCGTATCAAAACATGGACCTATGATGATCATTGTTCATCTGAAGTGTTCTGGATATACATACTCCCTAATTACCAATTTCAGTTCGTCCAGTTGAAATTTGCAGTCTCTATGGCGTTAAAAAGTCAAATCGGACAGAAGATGCTAAAAATTGATCGATATTGGCCATTTTCAATTCTAAGTTACCTGCCGCAATAAGAAGTATCTGTACCAAATTCCAGTCATCGAGCTCAATTATTGTCTTAAATGGTGTTGCAAGAACTGTAGGAAAATTAATGTAGAGTTCTATAAATGTAGAGTCTATAATGTAGAGTTCTGAAATTGGTAAAGAAATGTGGTCATTGTATTAGAGATTTAATAAATATGCATCTCTGTTTGATAGGTTCCCGGAATTGAATGCATTTGTGTGTTCGCCTGACGTCGGACAGAAGCGCAAAATGTCGACGAAAAAGAGCTTCCTGGGAAGCTCGATGTCGGTACACCGAGTGCTTCTGACCGTACGTCGTTGGATGAGCCTACAACATCATCAGCTTCTGTCAGTGCTCCTTGATCAGTTTCTGTTGATCAGCAGAGGGTTGCTCTCGCTGTAATACCAAGGCTTGATAAGGTTGTCTCTATACAGGAGGGAAATTCAGTTGGTCATCTTGGAATGAATCCTAAACCTCCTGCAAATGTAGCATCACGAGCCGGTGGGAAATAGAAAACTCTGACTGTGGTCCCAGCCAAGAAAGTAGTTTTTGTTTCGCGCTTTGCTCCCGACACATCCTCCGAAGATATAGACTTATATATTAGATCCAAGATTGAAGGTGACTTTTATCTTAAGACATTTAAGACTCGTTCGTCTTCCTCTAATTCTAGGTCATCATATAAGATCATCGTGCAACCGAAGATATTTGATAAACTGATATCTTCTGATTTTTGGCCGCCTAAGGCATTTGTTAAAGAATTTGTTGATAGGGTCGATAATTTAGCGCAATTACCTTTGAGGCCTCCTAGCTCTAATTCATCAAAAAACTGAATAGCTCTTTGGTCATAGCTTATCAGAATGTAAGGTGGCTTAATACAAAAGTAACCCTACTATTTGCTGATAGCTTTGACTTTGATTTTTCAGTTTTGTGTTTCACTGAGACCTGGTTAAAACCCTCAATATTTGATTCGGAGATACTGTCGAATGAATATCTTCTATATAGAAAAGATCGCATTCAAAAAATTGGTGGTTGAGTTCTTTTTGCTGTAAAAAGTTCGCTTTCTTCTGACCGTGTCATTCTCGACGAGATTGATGATATTGAACTTATTGTTGTCTCTATTAATGTAGGTAAAGCTAAATTATTGGTTTCATGTTCCTACTTCCCCCAAACTCGGAATTATCTGATTATGATGGTCACTTAAAGGCTATAGGCAGATTGGTTTTGATGTTGAGGGATGTGGACCATATCTTAATCTTGGGGGATTTTAATTTACTCTCTGTTTCTTGGCTTTCATTGCCAGATACTGAGGCATTTACTCCTTCTTCGATCACGTTCGAGTGGACTTATGATGTTGTAAGGCGTTTTCCGATCTCGAACTATTGCAGATTAACGGGATTTCTAATTCGTCTGGAAAATTACTTGATTTAGTATTTGTGAATAACGCTCAGATTTTTGAATTGAATTCTTCTTCGATCACGTTCGAGTGGACTTATGATGTAGTAAGGCGTTTTTACGATTTGAACTATTGCAGATAAACGGGATTTCTAATTCGTCTGGAAAATTACTTGATTTAGTATTTGTGAATAACGCTCATATTTTTGGTATTCATAGAATTTCTCCGGTTTCTACCCCGGAAGATGGTTACCATCCTACGCTGGGTATTTCCATGATGTATGACATTTCGGACTCTTCTTATATATACCCCCCACGTGACGAGGATACAGTTTTTTGTTTCAAAGGAACACATTTCGAGTTCCTAAATTCTCTGCTCTTGAATACTAACTGGGACTTAGTTTGTTGTTGTAATCACCTGACTGATATTGATGTATCTATTGAGAGATTTTATAATGTCTTGAATGAATGTTTGGTACAATCTGTACCAAAGATTCGTATTAAGAATACCAATAGTCCACCGTGGTATTCTTCTAATATGACTGCTCTCAGGAACGTAAAGAGCAGACAATTTAAGAAATTCAAAAGGTCTGGATCCGATGTTGATTACGTCAGGTACTTTGTTGCCAGATCACAGTATAACATTGAATCACGTAAGTGCTATGAGCTCTACTTAGAGAAGTTAGCTCACAATTTTAAAATTAACACTAGATCGTTCTATGATTTTGTCAATATGAAACGTAAGTCTAATCCATGGCCTTCAAGGGTTAGAATTTATGGTGAAGAATTCTGTGGTGTGTGATAGACGATTACAAAACATCTTGTAAATATTCTTAATGAACGAAAATATTTGCAGTGCAGCGCAGCTAGTACAATAATCGGGACGGCTAAAGGGAAGGGAAGAGTGCATAACAACGTAGCATTCGTGGGATCGAAGCTCACTCAAATAATGTTGGATTCAAGAACTTTTTTCTTGTCAATTCTCTTCAAATGAAATATCCAATCTCCCTTAAAGATTGTCATTGAGAGATTTTATTTGAACTCTTAAAAACAAAGCAAAAATAAGAAGAGATGTTGAGTGAACAGGTATTCATAGACATACATATACCGTCGGCGCCAACAATGGGTTCACATCAAAATTTGGTTTCCATATCCAAATCTTGAAATAAAATTACTAACAGACTATTCATACAAAAGTAATACTTACATTCAATATAATTGTTTATCATCGATATCTGTTAGTGGTCATACACTTTTGACGCTCATGGTAGTTAGGTACGCACATGTGGTTATAAGTTGACGCTTCATTTTTTTTGCAATACAGTATGATTTGTTTGTGTAAATTTACAAACAACCACCCGGTTGGTCAATCTTTTATGGCCCCACGTGACAAGTTATGTTTGTGTAATTGGTTAAAAATTTGGATAATCATTAAGAAATCATAGGAACGTGGAAGTGAAACCAAGTACAGCAATTACCTCTAAGAACAATTGTAGTCGGCTAGGCTTCATTATAATTATCAAGAAACACAATCTTTCTTTTGGTTACTGATCATACACGCATACACTACAAAGCCCTCCGCAAAGTTTATAATTTGTATACACAATTAACTATTGTTAATTAAATCCATAAAAGTTTATGTGACTTAGTCCGAGTTCATCTAACTATAGTTAATCTATCCTGATTTTTCAGAATAGACCAATAATTTTTTTAACTAATAATTAATAATCAATAAATACAGGTAAAAAAAAGAAAGAAAAGCCAAAAAAATTTAAGATTTTCCTAATTTTTTAATTAAATTCAATCTAGGAAATATCACATAACAGCCTATCAAATATATAATTCCACTACCCATCTCAATTCCATCAACTCTGGAAGAGTGGAGAGAGGTGGGGCTGAATTTGTATGCTTGTAAAATTGTTATTTGTGGATTTATACATTATATAAAATTCCCAATTGGAGCGGAAAGCCGTAATCTCCGCAGTTACATCAGTGCTGAGACAGAGTTGGAGAAAAAGCCACGTGAGCCAGACAGTTGGGTAACCTCAGGCATCAAAATTTGCACTTCCACTCCGATCATCGGCTTCTGAGATTTGGCGCATACCGGACTTTTGATTATTGAATATACAGCAATAAAACGCGAATTTCTTATCAACTTGAACGGAGATACTTCTTTAACCGCAAGAAAAACCTGAAACCCCCCCGGTAACCTGAAAAATTTCATTCCGATAGGCAAGAATATCATCGAATCTACATATAATTAAGACTAATTCAATTATGTAATAGACCCAGAGAACCCATTGGAGACAAGTTATATCATAGCGGTGCCGCGCTTGTTTAAGCAAAAATTTAAATAACATTTTGTTTTACAGTCCACAACAAAAGCAGCAGAAACCTGAACAACGAGGCCTCGAATATCAGTCCATCTGCGTGTAACCCTGTATGTTGGTGAGTTCTTTGTATTTCATTGCACAAAGCGATTTCTGCTTGTTATTCAAATTAAATTTGTGCTTAAACTCGGTTGTAGAAAGTGATTTTTCGTCGAATAAATTTTAATAATCGCTCTAAAGTCTGGTAAAAATGAGAGAAACTTCGATAAATTAATATAAAAATTCCAGTGAGTTCGCTTTTCCAAATTTTAATGAATAATTATATATCATATCATGTGGCAGTTAGCGTAGGGTTTTAATTCGATTCAACTAAATATTGAAATTTAATAACGATAGTATTTTTTTTTTTAAATAGAGAGCATCTCTTGTCTTGAATTTTATACAACGCAAGGGAGTAGTATTACCATTCTTTAGTAATGAATATCTTAATTTCTATAGTTTCTAATAAATGAATGTTGAATAAAAATCTAAATATGAATCAGTAAATTTTTCGAAGGTTTTCTTATGGAGGTGAGGTAGACTTGACGTAATCATTTGTGATATGGGGTCCTTAGAAATTATTGCCATTAGGGCCAAGGCAGGGAGCGGGTTAAGAGGCGGAAATCCAATGACATCAGGAGCTTCCATTCATTTTGCAATCTGGCTGATAATCAACTCATATTTTTTTCGCAAAAGTGATCAAACTGGGGCTTTCAGTGTTTGACCACGTGTGTCCATCCAAATTTGCTATATCGGGAGTCTATAATAAATTTTTGGTTATGTTCTGGTTTGTGATAAAACGAAATTTAGTTCAAGGAAGACCCGAACCCCCCACCCGACTGAACTAGCATTTAAATGGCTCCCAAAGTCTTCTTTAAACTATGGAAATAATCACTGGTTTAGAAACATCATTTTTTCACAACCAAAGTTCACATAGAAACGAGCCATGCTATGGTATTTAAGGAAGTTCCAAAAACAAATTGTTTTAAAATTTTATTGTTGAACATTTACATAATTAAATGGCGCCCAACGTGGGGCATTTTGCTCCAAACCATCCGTAAAATTAGATTTCAAAAATCGAGATTTTCAAAAACTTTGTAAGTGGGGAACTTCGCATTGAATCCTTGTTGAACCCCTCTGGATTTTCGGCTATCTGGCTGGACCGGATTATCTGACCGAGGATTTGTTGAACTATGAATTCAGCTCGAACGAATCATTTGCAAGGGAATTTGTTAAAATCGTATACCAATTTTTGTGTACCATAATTAATAGTAGGGCGGTGGTATCAGCACTCTATAATCTTTTGGATATACTTTAATGTTGCTGCCTGCATTTTAAAGTCTACAGATTTTAGAATGAAACTGAAAAATCGCTGGTTGGTCCTCTTTGATGATGGTATGATAAAAATTCAATAGCCCAATAATATTTTCATAATTATCAAGTCTGATTGTCATGATTACCAAGGCCTTGCCCACCTCCAGGTGTAAGAAAACATTAAATAATATTTTTATAACTACAAACGACTTTAGAAAATTTTGTTAGATTACGCTAATTGTTGATTCAACGACGTTGTATAAAATGTCTGTACCTCGAACTCCACAACTAACAGTACCCCTTCCTTCAGGAAGCGAAATGGAGGATGAACTAAAATGCTGTTCTTGCAATGTGATTATTCAAATAGACGTACAGGAGTGTTATATATTACAAACATGTAACCACATTTTCCACAGGAATTGCATTGAATCTGAGCTATCCAATTCTTCTCAGTGCCCGCGTTGTAACGTGGCATGTGAGTTATCTGATTTGAAAAAATTTCCCGTTGTCTCTGTTGCATCTACAGAAACATCCACTCAGACAGAAAACCAGAAAAAAGGACGTACTTCAGTTCGCGGTAGAGGGCGGGGAGCCATGACTAATAGACCTCTTACCCGAAATTTTGCGAAGACTCTCTTTACGGAAAATAATGGTTCTAGTATGGATTTAAGTTTTCCGCAACAAAATTTAATTGACGTGACTGAAGATAGTAGACCCAATCAGATTCCAGGTGAAGAGAACACTTTTCCAAATACTTCACCAAATACTCAACACCAAATTCCTCTTCGAAATACAACAACTGGGTATGACATAGATTATCAGAGAATTAATAAAATGATTGAAGACAATATTGTAAAAATACTTCAAAATCTGAATTTAGAACAACCTGCTCGTAGTCAACAACAAAATCATCCACAACACCACTCATCACGTACTAATAATGTCTCTCAATCAAATTATAATGTAACACAACCTGTTAATAGGAAATTAATTCTCCCTAACATATCTCAATTTCAAGAATCTTCTCATATCATACGGTCGGATCGTATTATTTCAATTATCCAGAATTGGAATATTAAATACGATGGATCTAGTAATGGCTTGTCGGTAGAAGAGTTTTTATATAGAATTAAATCATTAACTCAGGAACATTTAGGAAATAATTTTGATTTAATTTGCAAAAACCTATCAATTCTTCTCTCAGGAAAGGCGAGAGAATGGTATTGGAGATACCACAAGCAGGTGGACTCCATACAATGGAATGAATTTTGCGCTGCTTTACGTTGTCAGTTTAAAGACATGCGATCAAATTTTGATCTAATGGAAGCCATTAGGAGTAGAAAAATGAAGACGGGGGAATCGTTTGATACATTTTATGATTCCATCTGTTCCATTGTAGACAGGCTTCAGCAACCCATATCGGAAGATGAATTAGTGGAAGTCCTAGTTAGAAATTTGAGACCTGACATTCGACATGAGTTACTCTATGTGCCGATTTTCACTGTAGCTCACCTCAGGAAACTGGTTCAAATGAGAGAGAATCTCTTAAATGAAGAGTTTTACAAGAAACCTCAATTTGTGAAATCTTCTAATGCCTCATATTCCAGTGTTCGAAAGAACATCGCTGATATTCAGTATGAAGAAGATCATACTGAAATTCAATCAGTTTGCGTTGATGCCATAAAAAGGGATGCATCCCTTTCCAAATGCTGGAACTGTGACGAAGTTGGCCATTTTTGGGACGATTGCCTCAGAGACCGCACTGTATTTTGTTACGGATGTGGAAGTAAAAACGTTTACAAGCCTCAATGCGTTCGGTGTTCCAATCGGAAATTATCGAATCCGCCAAAAAACTAATGGCACCAAAATCCGAATCCTCAGTAACAATCGGGAATTCCGTCGATTTTTCTCCAGCGGAGCCCACACATCCCAAATTAAAAATTTTAAAATCAAAAGTTATTCATCCAAACCAGCAAATGAGAATTTTATACCCCATTAAGCCTTACCACCAGCGATATGAAGCATATATCAAAAAACGAGATGAGATATTCTCGGTATCTACCATTTCTAATGAGCCTGTAAAACAACCTAAAAGATCTACGCAACGTCTCAGACGTTTTTATAAAAAACGGAAACAATCTTCTAAATATATTATATCAGCTATTGTCAATTGCCCGTCCGATAAAAGATATTACGCCAAGGTAACCTTTTTAAGTTTCACCGAATACGGATTGTTAGATACAGGAGCTAACATTTCTTGTGTGGGGTCGGATCTGGCCAACACCGATTTTGCCAAATTTGAAAGATTTCAATCAACCAAAATGACAGTAAGAACTGCTGATGGAAACTTGCAGAAAACCTTAGGAATTTTAGATGTAGACATACGTTTTCGTGAGGAAATACGACCTTTAAAACTCCTAATAGTTCCATCCATAAAACAACGTCTGATACTGGGTTTAGATTTCTGGAAGGCATTCGGTTTAGCTCCAGAGGTTTTCGATGATTCCATCATCTCTAGTCCACCAGTTCAGCAAATCATGTCCAATAGTTTGTCCGATACGCAAGTTTCTGATATGTGTGCTTGTCCGTCCGAAAGTTCCAAAAACATTATAGATGCTATCGAGCACAAATTCCCCTTAACGGCTAATCAACAGAGACAGTTAATGACTGTCATCGACTTGTTTCCTAGTTTTGCTAGACAAGGATTAGGCAGAACAAATTATTTGAAACACGAAATAAGCGTGGGGAACGCCAAACCAGTAAAACAACGATACTATCCTGTATCTCCCGCAGTTGAGAGCTTGATGTATCAGGAAATAGATCGAATGCTCTCTTTAGGTGTCATTGAACCGTCCAATTCAGCTTGGAGTTCCCCAATGCGTTTAGTTATAAAACCCAATAAAGTTCGCCTATGCCTAGATGCTAGGAAACTAAACCTTGTAACTGATAAGGATGCTTACTCTCTTCCTAGCATCGAAGGTATTTTCGCAAGGTTACCCAAAGCCAATATCATATCTAAGCTTGACCTTAAAGATGCCTACTGGCAGATTGGTCTAGCGGAAGAAGCCAAAGAACTTACTGCGTTTACAATACCAGGAAGGCAACTCTATCAATTTGTAGTAATGCCTTTCGGCCTTTGCACAGCGCCCCAGACCATGTGCCGTCTCATTGATATGATTATTCCACCTGATTTAAGATATTGCTTTTTTGGGTACCTTGACGACTTGGTCATTGTTTCAGAAAATTTCCAACATCATTTGACAGTACTAATCAGAATAGTAGAGGAATTCCGAAAAGCTAATTTGACCCTAAACATAGAAAAGAGTCGATTTTGTGTGACGCAAACGAAGTACCTTGGCTACGTCATAGGAGATGGAGGGATTAAGACAGATCCTGAGAAGGTTGAATCGATCACCAACTGGCCGGTTCCGAAGAATCTGAAGCAGGTTCGAGGCTTTTTAGGTCTCGCCGGTTGGTATCGTAGATTTATCGAAAACTTTTCTTCGATAACCTTTCCTATCTCGGAAACTTTGTCCACAAAACAGAGATTCAAATGGACACCAGAAGCCCAAAAATCGTTCGAGCTAATAAAACAGCTCCTAACTACTGCACCAGTCCTCTCCAATCCAGATTTCACCAAGAAATTGTATCTCCATTGTGATGCGTCGGATTATGGCATAGGGGCGGTGTTAGTTCAATTGGATGGTGATGGACATGAAAAACCAATTGCGTTCATGTCAAAAAAATTAAACAGCTCCCAAAGAAACTATAGCGTGACAGAGCGAGAGTGCCTGGCAGCTATAGAGGCTATAAAAAAAATCAGGTGTTACCTTGAGTTGCAGGACTTTGAAGTATGGTTGATGAAACAGACTGATTTAACAGGTAGATTAGCCCGTTGGGCACTTAAATTGCAGCCCTATACTTTCAATATCACTCATAGGAAAGGTAAGGATCACATTGTGCCCGATGCCTTGTCCAGAATCCCCGACTGCGATATAGCTTCTATAGACTCGGTGGACCCAGAAATAGATCTGCACTCAAAGTGTTTTGAGGACCCTGACTATCAAGCTTTACGTGCACGAATTTCCGAAAATTCCTCAAAATATCCTGATATAAAAATCGTTGAAAATTTTGTGTATATCAGATTAGAACACTACTCAGGAAATCCGTATCAGGAGTCCCAATCCTGGAAACTGTGGATCCCTGAGAACTTAAGGAAAACGGTCATAGAAAGATTCCATAACTCACTTATTACAGCTCACAGAGGAATTAATCCGTAGAACCTTCTTCTGGCCAGGAATGGTGACGGACGTTAGAAATTTTGTGAGAGACTGTGTTGTGTGTAAAGGGACAAAACATCCGAACCAGTCCCTTAAGCCTGAAATGGGTAAAGCAGTTACAACATATCGACCTTTCCAAAGGCTGTATATAGACCTAATAGGTCCGTATCCCCGATCTAAGAATGGATTTATTGGAATACTGATAGTGTTAGATCACTTAACCAAATTTCATTGGTTGTGTCCGTTAAAGAAATTCACATCAGCACAAATTAAGGACTTCTTACTGCAAAACATTTTTCACACCTTCGGTGTACCGGAACAAATTGTGAGTGATAACGGTTCCCAATTTAAAGCAAATGATTTCAACGCATTTCTTACTGAATTGGGTATTCAGCATATATATACCGCGCCGGAATACGGGCGTACTTGAAAGATGATCACCAGAGGTGGGATGAACATTTGAGTTATATTAGCTGTGCTCTGAGGAATTCAGTCCACCAAGCTACAAAATATGATAAATATGATCACGCATGGTGATACCTACATACTATTAAAAAACTTGAATCTGTTAGAAGAAAGTCATGTTCAACTTGAACATGAAGACCAGTTAAGTCTCATCAGGAAAGAAGTTAAAAAAAATATTGCTAAAGCCTACGAAACTAATAGAGGTCATTATAATTTACGAACTCGTCCCATTTCCTATACAGTCGGTCAACTTTTGTATAGAAGAAATTTCGCTCAAAGCAATTCAGAAAAGAAGTTTAATTCCAAACTTGCACCGGTATTCCTCCCTGCCCGCGTAACAAAGAAAGTAGGAAACAATTATTATGAATTAGAAAACTTGGATGGTAAGTTCTTAGAAACTTATCACGCCAAAGATATGCGACCCTAATTCGTCTTTCCTGCTAATATTTCATCCAAAA
The DNA here is from genome assembly GCA_963930755.1 of Eudasyphora cyanicolor. Lineage (NCBI taxonomy): Eukaryota > Metazoa > Arthropoda > Insecta > Diptera > Muscidae > Eudasyphora > Eudasyphora cyanicolor. The sequence goes on along the minus strand of OZ005736.1, from coordinate 248,618,681 downwards.
GACAAATATTATCCGGTTTGTGATAGACTATTACAAAACATCTTGTAAATATTCTTAATGAACGAAAATATTTGCAGTGCAGCGCAGCTAGTATAGGGTTGCCAGACGGTCGGGATTCGTCGGGATTTTCCCGACTTTTTGCATATTTACAGAGTCCCGATTATTGAAGTAATTTAGGGGGGAAATCCCGACTTTTTTCCATTTACTCTCTACACTATGGAAAATAAAAGCGCAGTAAAAAAAATAATAAAGAAAGTACAAGAAAATGCTATTTTCATATGTACTTGTTATGTACATTTGTAATTTTTTCGTCACTAATCTTTCATCTTTCAAGAAATGTAAGTTTTGAACGAATTCAGCAACTTATCTAAAAGAATAGCTATTAACGTGGGCGAATTTGGTAGAAATTTCAAAAGTTAGACAAATTTTAGATGCGGTGTCTTGTGACATGTTGTGCATCGACTACTGCAATCTTCGAGCTATTTGTAAAGAATTGCCATGGATATTTGTACCCTTGTTTCATGGCAGATGTTTGTCAGACATAGAAATGCTACAGCTAGACCCACCTAAAGTATTAAGAATCAGATTTAGTTATATATAGCTCATTAGCTATAAAAAATGGTAGAGTTTTTTATCCAGAGAACAACTTTGCTCAATTTGACGAAAATCGGTACAGATTTAGATTTATATCCCATATATATGTTTCGTCCTAAGTGGCTCTCAAGCCCTATAGAAGCTACACGGGGCAAAATCGGCTTTTTTGATATGTTTCAATCGAAACAAAATATATTTGGCACACCAATTTTTAAATATTTTATATTTTTTTGCAAATAAATTTTATTTGAAAATCAATATAATATATTTGGAACGCATATATTACTATTTTTCAACAAATAATATTTGCAAACTAAATTTCTCAAATAAAATATGTGTTTAAGTACAAATAAAATTATTATTTAAGAATTTTTCCGAATATATTTTATTTACAAAATATTTCCAAAACATTTGCTGCCTTTTTCGAATTTCAGTTTTAATTTCTTCTTGGTTTCGAATTGTACCTCCCAGTTATGATACCATATGCAGCAATAACTCCTTTTTAAATCAATCATTTCAAATTTCTGAGTATTCCAAGCCATCATTAGTTGTCCATCCTCTAAGTACTTTATATTGATCTAAGATTTTACGATTTCAATTATTATTTTTACAAACATTAAACATTTCTAAAAATTTTAATTTGAATTACTGAAAAATTTAAAACAATTTATGTATTTTATGAATACTTAATGCAAATAAATATTTGTTTCGGAAATAACAGTCACATTGGGATGCAAACAAATATTTGTTTAGAATAACATCTTCCCAAATACACAATTTTTGTGTGTACCAAATATTATATGTTTAGAGTGTATTTCAGCGTGTATAGTTTACATCCAACCGTTTTAAAGTAAAAGCGAATTTCGTGAAGAATAACACAAAGAATGTATTTGTGGCAAACATAATATTGATCTATAGTGTATATAAGTTATTTTGAATATTCTTATGTTAGACTTTTATTGAAACTGTAATGAGTTTTTTTTTAAATGCCAAAACCAATAAAAAATTATCTTTTTATTTGTCCCGACAAATCCCGCTTTTAAGTCTCGGTTATCCCGACTTTTCGAATACGGTGTCTGGTAACCCTAAGCTAGTACAATAATCGGGACGGCTAAAGGGAAGGGAAGAGTGCATAACAACGTAGCATTCGTGGGATCGAAGCTCACTCAAATAATGTTGGATTCAAGAACTTTTTTCTTGTCAATTCTCTTCAAATGAAATATCCAATCTCCCTTAAAGATTGTCATTGAGAGATTTTATTTGAACTCTTAAAAACAAAGCAAAAATAAGAAGAGATGTTGAGTGAACAGGTATTCATAGACATACATATACCGTCGGCGCCAACAATGGGTTCACATCAAAATTTGGTTTCCATATCCAAATCTTGAAATAAAATTACTAACAGACTATTCATACAAAAGTAATACTTACATTCAATATAATTGTTTATCATCGATATCTGTTAGTGGTCATACACTTTTGACGCTCATGGTAGTTAGGTACGCACATGTGGTTATAAGATGACGCTTCATTTTTTTTTGCAATACAGTATGATTTGTTTGTGTAAATTTACAAACAACCACCCGGTTGGTCAATCTTTTATGGCCCCACGTGACAAGTTATGTTTGTGTAATTGGTTAAAAATTTGGGTAATCATTAAGAAATCATAGGAACGTGGAAGTGAAACCAAGTACAGCAATTACCTCTAAGAACAATTGTAGTCGGCTAGGCTTCATTATAATTATCAAGAATCACAATCTTTCTTTTGGTTACTGATCATACACGCATACACTACAAAGCCATCCGCAAAGTTTATAATTTGTATACACAATTAACTATTGTTAATTAAATCCATAAAAGTTTATGTGACTTAGTCCGAGTTCATCTAACTATAGTTAATCTATCCTGATTTTTCAGAATAGACCAATAATTTTTTTAACTAATAATTAATAATCAATAAATACAGGTAAAAAAAAGAAAGAAAAGCCAGAAAAATTGAAGATTTTCCTAATTTGGAGAGTTGGAGAAAAAGCCACGTGAGCCAGACAGTTGGGTAACCTCAGGCATCAAAATTTGCACTTCCACTCCGATCATCGGCTTCTGAGATTTGGCGCATACCGGACTTTTGATTATTGAATATACAGCAATAAAACGCGAATTTCTTATCAACTTGAACGGAGATACTTCTTTAACCGCAAGAAAAACCTGAAACCCCCCCGGTTGCCTGAAAAATTTCATTCCGATAGGCAAGAATATCATCGAATCTACATATAATTAAGACTAATTCAATTATGTAATAGACCCAGAGAACTCATTGGAGACAAGTTATATCATAGCGGTGCCGCGCTTGTTTAAGCAAAAATTTAAATAACATTTTGTTTTACAGTCCACAACAAAAGCAGCAGAAACCTGAACAACGAGGCCTCGAATATCAGTCCATCTGCGTGTAACCCTGTATGTTGGTGAGTTCTTTGTATTTCATTGCACAAAGCGATTTCTGCTTGTTATTCAAATTAAATTTGTGCTTAAACTCGGTTGTAGAAAGTGATTTTTCGTCGAATAAATTTTAATAATCGCTCTAAAGTCTGGTAAAAATGAGAGAAACTTCGATAAATTAATATAAAAATTCCAGTGAGTTCGCTTTTCCAAATTTTAATGAATAATTATATATCATATCATGTGGCAGTTACCGTAGGGTTTTAATTCGATTCAACTAAATATTGAAATTTAATTAACGATAGTATTTTTTTTTGAAATAGAGAGCATCTCTTGTCTTGAATTTGATACAACGCAAGGGAGTAGTATTACCATTCTTTAGTAATGAATATCTTAATTTCTATAGTTTCTAATAAATGAATGTTGAATAAAAATCTAAATATGAATCAGTAAATTTTTCGAAGGTTTTCTTATGGAGGTGAGGTAGACTTGACGTAATCATTTGTGATATGGGGTCCTTAGAAATTATTGCCATTAGGGCCAAGGCAGGGAGCGGGTTAAGAGGCGGAAATCCAATGACATCAGGAGCTTCCATTCATTTTGCAATCTGGCTGATAATCAACTCATATTTTTTTCGCAAAAGTGATCAAACTGGGGCTTTCAGTCTTTGACCACGTGTGTCCATCCAAATTTGCTATATCGGGAGTCTATAATAAATTTTTGGTTATGTTCTGGTTTGTGATAAAACGAAATTTAGTTCAAGGAAGACCCGAACCCCCCACCCGACTGAACTAGCATTTAAATGGCTCCCAAAGTCTTCTTTAAACTATGGAAATAATCACTGGTTTAGGAACATCATTTTTTTCACAACCAAAGTTCACATAGAAACGAGCCATGCTATGGTATTTAAGGAAGTTCCAAAAACAAATTGTTTTAAAATTTTATTGTTGAAGATTACAGGTGATCAGTCAATCGCCGATTGTTTTGCAAAGTTCTTTGCATCAACCTATTCTCGTCAACAGTGTCACCCAGTTTCCTATCCTTACAATATTCACATCATTTATTCATTTGAACATTCCTTATTTTGATTTATCTTTCGTATCGTCAAGTTTAGGCAAGCTTAAGATTTCTAACAGTGCTGGCCCAGATGGTATAACGAGTGTAATCTTGAAGCTATGTGCTCAGAGTATTGCTGTCCCGCTCACATTGCTTTTCAATAATTCGTTAAAGTATGGATATTTCCCATTTATTTGAAGAAAATCTTTTATAACTCCACTTCATAAATCTGGAATCTTGATTGATGTTATGAATTATCGTGGAATTGCGAAATTAAGTATAATTCCAAAACTTTTTGAAAAAATGATCACTGAGATTTTATCTCATAGTGTATCACCTATTCTTAGTCCATTCCAACATGGACTTCGTAAGGGACTTTCGACTATGACAAATTTGGTTCAATTTACCTCCCAGGTAATTGATGAGTTTGTTCTTGGTAATCAGACAGATGTGGTTTATACTGATTTTAGTAAAGCTTTTGATAGAGTTAATCATAAGCTCTTACTGTATAAGCTGAATCGCATTGGTTTTAGTGATAACTTGTTGAGTTGGATATCCTCTTATCTTAACAGTCGTGTTCAGATTGTTAAATTTGGTAGTTACTTCTCAGGTCCGATTTTGGTTTCATCTGGGGTACCCCAAGGTAGTCATATTGGCCCTTTGCTGTTTCTACTATTTATAAATGGCAATAATTGGTAATATCTGGAAGATCTGAATCTTAGAAAGCATGTATCCAGAAGGCACATCACAATTAATAACCTTCAATTTCATTGTGGTGTTCAGCATAATACGTCTACTCTTAATAGTAGGCAATCTTATCAAGCTCATCCTATTAGTATAGGGTGGAAGAACAAAATCGCTACTCCCATGCAGGCGCCTCAATGCGAATAATAAAAAATCCCATATTGGGGGTCCCATACAACAGATCCATATTCTAGAATAGGTCTAACAAGTGAAGTATACAACTGTTTCGTTACATATGGATCTGAAAAGTATTTCGCCCATCGCTTAATGAAGCCAAGGACACCATAAGCTTTGTTCACCATTGTAATTATGTGATTATTGAAGTTAAGTTTGGATCCATTAATATACCAAGATCCACAAAGGATTCAACAGTTCGTAAATTGGAACCACGAAGACTGAATGTAGATAGAATTAATTTCGATCTAGAGAAATACATATGTTTACACTTCTTCAAATTAAGGTCTATGCAATTAATTTCACACCAATAACCAAAGTTGTCTAAATCATTTTGAAGAAACAAAGAATCATCAGTTGTGTTACGAGAATAAAATGTCTTAACATCATATGCATACATCAGTAATCTAGAACTAATAATTGAATCTGGTAAATCATTGATAAATAGTAGAAACAGCAAAGACGAAACCAAAATTGGGCCTGAGAAGTAACTACAAATGGGTCGATTATGGGTTGCAACCCAACTTCAGTTCAGTTGTCCACTGCCAAAGGAACTGAAATAAAAATTGGTATTTTGTATGACAACTTTTGTCAGTTTCGGTCGATAATAGTGTTTGACACTTCGTGCCCGTGTTCAATGCTCTCCACTTCTTCCTCATCTCCACGGCTTCTGCAGAAGTCATTAGAGTCAATACCCAATCTTTTGGCGTGTTCGCCGATCAAGCAGTGTCCCGTCAGAACTGATACTAACGTAGACAATCTTTGCCTATCTAGTGCGAGGAGATATTTTGATCTTCTCAGGTCATATCTTGGCCAGATTTGTCTAGCTACCCTGCAGGTGCCGATTTCTGTCCATCTTTCGTTGGACTGCCTGATTGCCTCTTGCCTAAGCCAAAGCTTGCACGTGGATAGTGGCGCACCAATATATGCAAATTCTTCGAGAATTTGTAATGTCGTCCCTTTCCTAGCAAGTTCATCGGCTTTGCAGTTCCCCGGGATATCCCTATGCCCAGGCACCCATATGAGGTGTATATTAAACTGCTGAGCTATCTCTTTAAGAGATCTGCGGCAGTCGAGGGCTGTTTGTGAATTTAGGGTTGTTGCCTCCAGAGAATTGATGGCAGCCTGGCTGTCCGAGTAAATGACAACGCCAGTGTTGGTTACTATATTGCGACTCAGCCACTTGACACTTATTTCAGCTTGATACACACTGCAGGTATCTGGTAGTTTGTGAGCTATATCTAAACTAACCTCTTCACAGTGTACTCCGAAGCCAACCTTTTCATCAAGCTTCGAACCATCCGTGTAAAAGTGGAGATGGTTTCTATTACCTGGTATTCTGCCAACCCATTCATCTGTGGCGGGAATCATAGTGATGTAAATTCTCTCGGAGGTGTACACAGTTGGTATATAGTCCACTCGGTCGGTTACCATAGTACTGCACTTTGATATCCTCATATAAGACGACGTTGGCCTTCCTTATACGTCCCAATACGTTAAGTCTAAATAACAGTTTTCTATCTAGAATTATTCCTAAAAATTTTTACACTTTCAGAAAAGACCAGATCTTTTACATTCCACTCAGAGTCACCTGTAGAATGTCTCGGAGGACGTTTTCGAATTTGCCACTCATTGCGATTGCCACGTCGTCCGCATATGCCACGACCTTGCAGCCACAACGTTCTAGATCTAGCAGGATTTCATTCACCGCTAGGTTCCAAATTATAGGAGACAGTACTCCTCCTTGTGGGGTCCCTCTGTTTACAAACCTTGTGAGAGTTGAGGACCCAAGACATGCTGTTATGCGTCTTCTGTTGAGCAGACTTTGAATTAGTCTAATCAAACTAGAATTAACTTTAAGATGTGACTGTGCCGCATTTACCGCATCTGAGCGAATGTCTTTAAAATCCCCTTCTATGTCAAGAAATGCCACCTTGGTGAATTCCTTGAAATGCGGGGACGATTCGATAGTGCTCACAAGTTCGTGCAGGGCTGATTCTGTAGACTTCCCCTTATTGTAAGCATGTTGGTTCACCGACAGGAGTTTTGTGTCCAGGTTTTCCCTAATGAAATTATCTAAAAGTCTTTCCAGACCTTTCAATAGGAAGGAGGATAGGCTCATTGGAACTGAAGTCTTTTGGCCTAGTGTCTGATATTTTCCTCGCTTTAGGTATGAATACCACTTTGGTATCCCTCCATCGATTCGGGATGTATGAAAGCCTGATACAGCCTACATAAATTTTCTCCAGCCAGAGGATAATGTACATCAACATTTTCTGCTGGAGTGATGCCGTCTGGTCCAGGTGACTTGAAGGGCTCAAAGCTGTTAATAGTCCAGCTTATTCTGGATCTCTCAGTCAACAAGCTAGCAACGCTCGCAGTCCACTCGCATTCTTGTTGATCTTCGGGTTCTGTTGGTGAGTTCCCCGGGAAATGTGTGTCGAGCAAAATATCCAGCGACTGCTCGCTGTTTTGTGTCCATATTATATTAATTGTATTTATTTTAACAATTTATTAATGTTAACAAATTGAAAAAAGCTGTGTTTTTCGTAGGAATAATTCTGGCGACTGATAAATTATTTTATTGAAAAATGTATACGGTAAAAATATTTTCCAAAGCACATGTAATAAATAATTTTCAATTCTACAAAATGATTTCACATATTGGAATAAACAACTTATAAATTTCAATTGCGAACAATATAAATAAAACTTCTTCAACACATTCACTTTTATTTATATTCTTCGCTTATATATAATTACTTAATATTTATCAATGCCTTTATATCACCAAATCGTTGCTTTTTTAAAGGCTTAGTTAAAATGTCTGCCAGTTTTTCTGTTGTTGGAACATACATCAGTTCGAATCACCTCAATATGTTTTGTCCTCTTGTGGAACTGTGGGTTTTTTACTAGCTTTATGACACTCTGGTTATCTAGGTAGATTTTCGGTGTAGAAAACTTTTCATTCGGCATCAGCTCTTCCAAAAGTCTTTGCAACCACTTCAGTTCTTTAACGCCTTCACAGCGGCCACATTCTCCGCTTCTGTTGTCGAGAGAGCCACTATTTGTTGATTACGGGAAAATCATGAAATTGGTCCCTCGGCTAGCATCACAACATAACCGCTTGTAGAGTGTCTCTTCTCACAATCTCCACCATAATCAGAGTCTGTCTAGCATTTTAGCAAAATATCCCCTTTTTTAAAAGTAATGCCACCATTAAACGTTCCACATAAGTATTTGAATATACGTTTAACTGCCACAACATGTTCATCTCCAAATGAATCCAAGAAACGACTTAAAAATTATACTGCATAAGCAATATCGGGCCTTGTGGCAATGGCTGAATACATAAGGGAGCCAATTGCTTCTCGAAAGGGAAACTTTTTCGACTTTGTGAGCTCCCTTGAAACCAAGATCTCATCCATTGGTGTGCTCACAGATTTTGCATTCGTCATGTTGAATTTGTGTAGCAATTTTTTTATATATGTATGCAGACTGGCAGATGTGAATCTTACCCTTTTCTTGATTGATTTCTATCCCGAAGTAATACAATGAATCAATTTTCTTCACTTCCAATTCCCCTTGAAGGTGACTGAGAAAAAGTTCAGAAACCTCTGCAGATTCAGCCGCTATTATTCCATCGTCAATATAAATTGCCAAAACAATTCTTTTATTATTGATCTATCCGATGAAAACACAACTGTCGGCAGTACTTGCATTAAATTTGAATTTGGTTAATATTTCTGAAAAACGCCTATTCCAGCATCATGAGGCCTGTTATAGTCCATATAAACTTTTTTCCAACTTGCACACTTTTCCAGACCCATCATCATATCCATTCAAAAAAGCAGTTTTGATGTCAAATTGTGTCAGATGGTAATTATGTAATTACGAAATTTAGCCACCGGACTGAAAGACTCCTCGTAGTCTTCACCAAACTTTTGAGTAAATCCTCGGACAACTAATCGAGCTTTGAAACGGTCATTTATGTCATCCTTAGGTTTAGGTTAGGGTGGCAGCCGTATTTTTTATACAAGCTCACATAGACCAGTTTAGGTCCCTAGTGTTACCACGGGCTGAAATGCCCCTCATCGAAACCAACCTGTTTGATATACAAATTTGTCGATATTACGAATATCGGTACTGGAAAGATCTGTTAGGCTGCCTAGAAAAGCCGACCCCAGTATGTCCAGTCGTCGTTTACTCAGAGCGGGACAGTCGCATAGCAAGGGCTCAATGCTCTCCACTTCTTCCTCATCTCCACAGCTTCTGCAGAAGTCATTAGAGTCAATACCCAATCTTTTGGCGTGTTCGCCGATGAAGCAGTGTCCCGTCAGAACTGATACTAACTAGTGCGAGGAGATATTTTGATCTTCTCAGGTCATACCTTGGCCAGATTTGTCTAGCTACTCTGCAGGTGCCGATTTCTGTCCATCTTTCGTTGGACTGCCTGATTGCCTCTTGCCTAAGCCAAAGCTTGCACGTGGATAGTGGCGCACCAATATATGCAAATTCTTCGAGAATTTGTAATGTCGTCCCTTTCCTAGCAAGTTCATCGGCTTTGCAGTTCCCCGGGATATCCCTATGCCCAGGCACCCATATGAGGTGTATGTTAAACTGCTCAGCCATCTCGTTAAGAGATCTGCGGCAGTCGAGGGCTGTTTGTGAATTTAGGGACGTTGCCTCCAGAGAATTGATGGCAGCCTGGCTGTCCGAGTAAATGACAACGCCAGTGTTGGTTACTATGTTGCGACTCAGCCACTTGGCTACATCCCATATTGCCATTATTTCGGCTTGATAGACACTGCAGGTATCTGGTAGTCTGTGAGCTATATCCAATCTAAGCTCTGCACAGTGCACTCCGAAGCCAACCTTTTCATCAAGCTTCGAACCATCCGTGTAAAAGTGGAGATGATTTCTATTACCTGGTTTTCTTCCAACCCATTCATCTCTCGCGGGAATTATAGTGATGTGATTTCTCTCGAAGTTGTACACCGTTGGTATATAGTCCACTCGGTCGGTTACCATAGAACTACACTTTGATATCCTCATGTGACCGTAGTTTTTGTACCTCCACATTGATAGGCAGTTTAATCTTATTGCCGCTTTGGTTGCAACTTCTCTCGCCACATTATTAATCGGCAGTATATGGAGTAGGGCTTGTAGAGACTCGGTCGCTGTAGTCCTTAAGGCTCCGCTTATGCTCAGGCAGGCTGTTCTCTGAACCTTTGTTAGTTGGTTGGTGATGGTTATTTTGTCAGTTGCCGCCCACCATACCACAATGCCGTATAGCAGTATAGGACGAACTACTGCTATATATATCCAGTGGACGATTTTAGGAGAGAGGGCCCACCGCGACCCGACAATCTTTTTGCAGGAATATAAGGCGACGTTGGCCTTCCTTACACGTTCCAATACGTTAAGTCTAAATATCAAGAATTATTCCTAAACATTTTGCACTTTCAGAAAAGACTAGATCTGTTCCATTTATCCGAGGTGGAGGGTCCACATGTGGGACTTTATTCATACTAGTAAAGATAACTAATTCTGTCTTGTTTGGGTTTATGCCCAAACCGCTGCTTCTGGCCCATTTAGTTCAATTTGTTCAGAGCCACCTGCAGAATGTCTCGGAGGACTTTTTCGAATTTGCCACTCACTGCGATTGTAACGTCGTCCGCATATGCCACGACCTTGCAGCCACAACGTTCTAGATCTAGCAGGATTTCATTCACCGCTAGGTTCCAAATTAATGGAGACAGTACTCCTCCTTGTGGGGTCCCTCTGTTTACAAACCTTGTTAGAGTTGTGGACCCCAGACATGAATTAGTCTAATCAAACTAGAGTTATCTTTTAGATGTGACAGTGCCGCAATTACTGCGTCTGAGTGAATGTTGTTAAAAGCCCCTTCTATGTCAAGAAATGCCACCATGGTGAATTCCTTGAAATGAAGGAACGATTCGATAGTGCTCACAAGTTCGTGCTAGGCTGATTCTGTAGACTTCCCCTTATTGTAAGCATGTTGGTTCACCGACAAGAGTTTTGTATCCAGGTTTTCCCTAATGAAATAATCTAAAAGTCTTTTCAGACCTTTCAATAGGAAGGAGGATAGGCTAATCGGTCTGAAGTCTTTTGGCCTAGTGTGTGATATCATCCCCGCTTTAGGTTTGAATACCACTTTGGTATCCCTCCATCGATTCGGGATGTATGAAAGCCTGATACAGCCTACATAAATTTTCTCCAGCAATAAGCCCAGCATATTCTGGATCTCTCAGTCAACAAGCTAGCGACGCTCGCAGTCCACTCGCACTCTTGTTGGTCCGGCTGATCCTCTGGTTCTGTTAGAGAATTCCCCGGGAAATGTGTGTCGAGCAGTACATTGAGCGACTGCTCGCTGTTTTTGGTCCAATTATTTGCCTCATCCTTCAAGTTACCCACTGTACAGGGTGAAGCTGATAGTATTTTCCTCAGCCTTGCGGCGTCGGAGACCTTTTCCACTTCGCCACAGAAGGTATACCAAGAGCGTTTTTGCGCCTTTCTAAGCTCCTTCTTATAGATCTTGAGTTGCTCTTTATAGGTATCCCAAACATTAGCGACCCCAGTAGATTTAGCCTTGTTGAATAGCTTTTCATAGCCGTTAGCTCAGAAGTCCACCATTGGGGTTTAGTTTTACCCTTGTACCTTGTTTTTGGACAGGCTTCTTCAAGGGAACTATTGAATGATGTGGTGATATGCTCGTCCAGATTATCCAGACCGGCTTTGTCATTCGGTTCGTACAGAATTTTGGATTTGAGGACTTTCTTGATATTCTTTTCATACAGGTGCCACTTTGTCTTTCTCACATTTCTGTGGACGGCAGGTTTAGGTGCTTTTTCAGCGAGTTTGAACTCAATATAATGGTGATCTGAGAATGAGTGGTCGTCCAGTACATTCCACCCAATAATTTTGTCTGGCAGCCGGTCAGTAGCAAACGTTACGTCTAGTACTTCTTGTCTGTCATTAATTGTAAAGGTCGGTTTATTACCTACTTAGCTAATAGTTAGAATAGGTTGGTAGTTAGAATAAAGTCAAGAAGCGAATCACCCCTATTGTTTATATCCGTACTACCCCAGATAGTATGATGAGCGTTCGTGTCTGCGCCAACAATCAGCTCGACCTCGTCAGACGTTGCTTCTTCTACTACTTCCCTGAATAGAGCAGTCGGTACTACAGCTTCATAAGGTAAGTAACTGGAGACCACCCAAGATATGCGATTACCGATCTCCAGACTATCAGATGTTTGGTCTTTACCACTTAAATTAGCCAGGAGAAAGATACTTAGTTCTTTCCTGGCCAAAATGCAGGTTCTTGAAGTGCCTTCACAGTTGGCCACAAGCAGTTTAAAGTTGGGTGTCCTGATACCGCACACCCTTCCTCCCACTGCGTAGGGATCCTGTCTCAGGACGATGTCTACTGCACCTGTGGACAGGCGCAGCAATAGAGCCGCTGAGGCTGCTTTAGCGTGATGGAGGTTAATCTGTAAAATTCTTACCATCATTGGTAATTGACAGATTAACATCCACCCCAACAAGGGTGTTATCGAACTCTTCGTCCGTATCATCGAGAAGCGTGTCCCCGCCAGATGCGTCAAAGAGTCCGGAGACTCCCCTCAGCCCCTCTGTGTCAGAAGTAGAGCTTTCGTCCTCTGAGTAGGACGTTACAGATCTTCTGTTAGAGTTGGAGTCACCAGAAATAATGGGCGTGGATACCTCCACACTTCCAGAAAGCAGTGTATCAACCACGGTGGACGACTCACCTTCCGCAGTGGGAACTATATCCTGCTTGTACACCTTCAGTTTAAAGTTGGGTGTCCTGATACCGCACACCCTTCCTCCCACTGCGTAGGGATCCTGTCTCAGGACGATGTCTACTGCACCTGTGGACAGGCGCAGCAATAGAGCCGCTGAGGCTGCTTTAGCGTGATGGAGGTTAATCTGTAAAATTCTTACCATCATTGGTAATTGACAGATTAACATCCACCCCAACAAGGGTGTTATCGAACTCTTCGTCCGTATCATCGAGAAGCGTGTCCCCGCCAGATGCGTCAAAGAGTCCGGAGACTCCCCTCAGCCCCTCTGTGTCAGAAGTAGAGCTTTCGTCCTCAGAGTAGGACGTTACAGATCTTCTGTTAGAGTTGGAGTCACCAGAAATAATGGGCGTGGATACCTCCACACTTCCAGAAAGCAGTGTATCAACCACGGTGGACGACTCACCTTCCGCAGTGGGAACTATATCCTGCTTGTACACCTTCAAGACTATAGTCTCGAAGCCATACTGTTGGGTTGCACTCTCACGTTGTATATGGGAGGTGGATTCAGCGTTAAGGATCAAATTGACCTGCCGCTTTTTACCATCCGCCTCACCCACCTTGCTGATTCTCCAATTATGGGCGCGCAGACCAGGATTGGAATCTTTTATTATTTCTAATATGTCAGCCGGGTTGGAGGGCTCTTCTGTAACCCAGGTGATGGCTCTAGGGTGACTAGGGATGTTGTTTTTTCGACAACATCCAACTGGGCACCCGGCCACACCTCACGCGCTCGACTCAGAGCAGCCTTATACATGTCTACTGATCTGGCATCACCGAAATATAAGAGCTTTACTCTCCCCTGATGCCATCCTGCATCGTTGCAGATTGGTGGTGTGCCCGGCATTTCTCTACGGACATCGAGGTAATGAGCGATAATGGCTGATTGCACATGGCTCCATTTGTCCTTGAGGATGGATCCATCCTCACTTCCTCTGTCTATAACGGCCATCACTAGACTCTCCTTCGCCACTTCATTGAAGGGCTTGGTGAGTGTCCTGTTGATGGTGACATTTTCGAAGGCAGGGGTTCATCGGGTGATCTGATTCTTTTGACTTTATTAGCTGTTAACACAGCTGAATTTGTGGCTCTTTCAGCCGGGTGATTGGCCCTAGAAGCATCTATGACGCCCTTAGCCCAGGTAAGTGACTCTTTTTGTTTTTCGGTAAGAGCCGAAACCTCAACAGCTTCAAACTTCGTCAAAACTCTGAGCGCTATCCGGTGCTCATTGTGCTTCCGTTTTGACCACTTGTTGTGAGTACTGGGGGGAAATTTTCACCATGTTTGGTGTGGTCGGCTTTGGCCAAGACCAACGGACGGACAGTAGGACGATTGGGGAACCTCGCTCCATCGGAACGCGAATGCATCCCCGTCAACGAATTTTTTTGTCCGTATTAGCCCGTAATAGGTACTACGATGTAGGCCTTCCAGAATTTGTACAGATTTTTTTTGCGATTGCGTAATAGGTACTACGTAATAGATTTTAACTATCCGCTCTGTGCTAAACACGTCTGTTCACTACGACTGATCAGCAACGACTCTTCCTAGACAGGCTAACCGAGTTAAAATACCAGACTCCTGCAGGTCTTTTAACTCTGAATAGAGACGGCGGGCTATACCGTGGCGACCAACTGCTACTCTATCATCGTCGCATAGGTAGCTACGATTTGGACGACCCCGTATATGTACTATATACGCCAATAATCGGGACTGAGTCTGCACTCCCCCATTTGTATATATTAATATTAAGTTTCATTTTTAAATTATAGTATTACGTATTGTTACATATCCCTTTCTCTGCTCTATCTTGGTTTGTGCTGCCGTCCCAGCTAGCTCAAGCAACGGCGTGAATCCTCAACCCGCAAACACAAAGCCCGGGGTTAACAATAAACATCAACTTCCGTCGACGTTTAAACTGATTAACGAAACTCTAACAAAAATAAAATAAAAAAACACCATGACATTCACCACAGAACTCAGATTTTGATGGAACGGTCTTATTTCCATCTACGTTGCCCATCCCTACCACTGCCATCCCTTGCTTCTGATGACTCCATAAACGTCCGCCAACAACTCACCTTTTTATCTTCACTTATTCATTGTCACCTCGACCAGCCATACCTGAAACCCTTATAAAGAAAACTAATGACCAAACATATCGAATTGTACAACTTCAACAAATTTTTATAAAAATAAATTATTTATATAATATTAGGATAAAATTAGGTGACGAACAAGGAAAACAAACAAAATGTGACTAGGAAATGAAATGTCAATATTGTTATTGGACAAAGAATAAATCATGAAATATAAAATGAAATCTTAAAGTACTAACAAAAAACAAGAAAATGCGATAAAACTAATCGGGCTTATCCCTATAAATAACTTATTACATACTAAAGCTAAACCAACTATGCAGGATCGAACCAAGGTCACTCCCAGCAACAGTCACCAATTACGTTGTCATTAGGTCCCCCTAAAAAAAACACGATAAAATCGCTTTTTTCCCTGTCTTTAACTAAAGAGCTCTTTAGAGTAGGACTTTTCACTTTTCTTTCAGGCGGCTTTTCAATGGATTCACAATCTCGCCTTTTACCGGGTTAATTTTAAAATACAATTACAAACGAACCTAGTTTGACCCTCTGTAGCATAGTCCCTACTCAAAATTTTTTTCGTTCCTTTTTCTAAAGCATGTATAAAAAAATAATAACATAGGTATACGTATAATTTATCTTCATAAACAAAAACATTACATATTAAAACAAACACAAGAAACATAAATTTTAAATGAAGACAAGTGGGATTCCCCCACTTTACTCAGCTTCCTTTCTTCTACTGGTATACTACTAAATATCCTGGATACTTTGTGGTGTTATATTCCACTTTGTCCCGTATACCAGTACAGTGTAGGACGGTTAGAAGCTGGGTTCCGGACTCGGATGTTTTTCTCCACTGAGTGGAGAATACGGACGTCTCTACACTGGGGACACTAATACGTATAACACAAATAACGTGGGTATTGATCGGCGGGAATGAGACACCAGGAGCCAACTTGCAACATATGGTATTCTCGTTTCAGGAATTATTAGGGGTGGTATTGCCCACTTGGATATAAACGATCCCGGGTGATTACTTAGCCACTTGCCCGAAATTGGAACGTTTAATCCGTACGACACAGTTCAAACACAAAAAAATACAAAATTGTTACCTTGGAATCCTGTGACCACAAATCGTTGTTTAACCCTTTCCGATATATTGTTTTTTGTTCTAGGTCACTGGATTCCAGTCAAGGTTAACGTTTTATTTTCAAAAAATTCCGTCGAGGACTCTGGCAATTCCTCCCTGTCGCATTCCTATGTAAACAATCAATTCACACTTGTAAAGTTTAAAACAAAACTTTTAATTTTCCCATCTCTTCGGCCAAACGTTTAAAAAATTTCCGGACGCACTGCGATCAAGCTCCACTGAACGAATGCTCGTCATTTAGAAACTAAATGACAAAATACAACACTGATTAGAGTGAATACGATATACAGCATACAACAGCCAGAAGGTATCACCTCATGTGTCTTTGGCAGACGGCGAAAACCATCTTGCTGGACGGACACAGTCCCATCAACCACGAAAAACGAATAAATTAAACACAACACGAGAATAAACGGAAAACATAAACCAAGGAAAACAAACAAGAAAATTTCAGTCGGGCAAACCGACCAGGCTGAGTAATGATATGGCCCTTTTCAATAATTCCTCTGCCCATTTGTGTGGGAGGCACCAGGAGGAGTGGCATATGCGGTCCATCTTCGAACGTAACCTCGGATAGAAATAAATATCACCACATACTAAGTTTGAAGTCCATCGGTACCTTCTGTCGAGAGTTGTCGTGCGAACCTCCACCACAGCAGCCAGACGGCCTTGCTCAACTTGGTTGAAATGCCCAAAAAGATTTCTGGCAAACATATTTGGGGTCTTAAGAATCTCATTGGATGCACTACACTTTTGACCTTTGCAAATTATTTGGCATGGCCCAATCGTCTTTAAATTTTAAGACGATTTAGCCATGTCCGTCCGTTCGTCAGTTGTAATCACGCTACAGTCCGTAATAATAGAGCTAGGTTGATCAAATTTGGTAGAAATACTTCTTACATTTGCAGGTTGTTTGGGATCGCAAAGCAATTTAGCAGAAACTTTGCAGTTTGTATTCTATTTTGACAAGAATTCATAACAGCAAAAATTGTACAAATCGATTAATATTTTGTTATAGTCACCCTATAGAGGTCGCTCCAAAATGTACATATTTAGCCATAAATACCTCATTTTCTAAGCATTTAACTGAATCTTCTCAGTAGGTATTTAATAAATACCACATTTTCAGGTAAAGAATTTGCAGTGGAGAGTATATAAGATTTGGCATGGCCGAACTTAACGCTTTTACTTGTCCTAATTAGTAAATGGTCTTGATGCCAGTAAAATTTTCCGGATAGTATAGGCTTCGACATACTTTTACTAAATTATATCTGTCATCATATGCTTCAATTTACTACATTTTAGACATAAAACTTTAAAGTAAACAACGGTTAAATTTTTAGACTTTGATTTACTTTTTGGAACAAGAAACACATTTTAACCTTTGTTCATCAAAGTGAACAATAAAAAAACAATAAAACAAGCGCCGCAGACCTATCATGGTTTACCGCCCGATAGCTGTACAACAGAGGTACCCCGACATTGCAGTTATGCCTTTTGCATCACCCGGATATATCTCCGGTGATATTCCCTAGCCACGCCTGACACCCTTTCTTTATGATCATTTCTTTTTCAGATTTTTGATATTTCATCTCTTTAGCCAACGTAGTCAGTAAAACTGTTATATATTGTCTCTAAGTGGTATACCGAACTCGTGTAGGCCGATTTTGGTTGGGTTAGCAACAGACGGTGTCTGGTGTTGTTGAGGGATTCCATTGAAAAAACTACAATTATTTTACATAAAATATTCAAAAGTGCTATTTCAAGAATTTTTGAGCAATGGGATTGTTTAAAATTGTATTTCATTTCGTGTTACTATGAAGTACAAGGAATTTATGCTGGTGGCATTGAAGAAGAAATGACAAGCAAGGTTAAAACCAAGGGAATTCAAGCGGAAAGTTCACCTTTGTGCTACATGTATACAAGCAAGAAATGTAATTTTCTTCTGAAATTAAGCAATTTCATAAAAAAAAGAACGGGATCATAGACATTGACTACAAAAATAAAATCAATCACTTTGGTTTTTTCAAAATATTTATTGGCTAAAAGGCGGAAAATTACATTCAAAATTATTTATCTCAATTAGAAAAACAGAAGCAAAATCGGCTATTTTGGAATTTACATAGAATTGCTATGTCAAATAGAAAAGGGTATAGATTTAAAAAATTAAAGTTTAAAGCTGTTAAATATGATAACCCCTTAAATCGTGCTTTCCAATTAAGATTTCTCAATATTGCTACTTGTTAAGAAATTCCCCAAGCTTGTTGAATGTGACCCCGACTTGATTATAACAGAGTGGAATTTAATTCGTATTAGCGATACTAAACTCTACTCTTTTTGGGGAAAAGTTGACCTTATAAACTAATGTGGAAAATGTTTCGCAAATCTTTCAAGCTTAATTTTTAATTTATTAGCACTTCTACACAGCTCCGCCGCCGCTGAACGTAAATTTAACCATTACATTCATAAATACTTATACATATATCGCTATGTTTACGAATTTCCTTTTTTCTGTAAAGAATAAATTGTACATAGAATTTCTAAGTTATAAAAGAAGCACAAATTATTTCTATACCCACCACCATAGGATGGGGGTACATCCATTTTGTTACTCCGTTTGTAACTGAGACCCCATAAAGTATATATCGCTCACTCACTTCAAGACTGTCATAACTCAAAATTTAAAATTTTTGAGGTTGCCTTACAGAATTGCTAATTTTACAAATATCCATAAATAAATCTCAACGAAATTTTGTTTATAAGTAAACCATCATATTTCGGATTACTCCACCTTTTTTAATAGTCTTATTTCATATTATTTATTTTTTTTATACGGACTTAAAGTTACACATCCTGACAATTTTCAATTTTGAGTTATGACACTCTTGAAGTGAGCGATATATTCTTAATCATCGTAAAATGCTAAGACAATATAGTTAAGTCAGTCTACAATAATTGAGCTAGATGATGGAAATTTGGTATAGATACTTCTTATAGCTGCAGTTAACATGGGATTGAAATTCCAACGAATAAGGCTGAAATTTGGTATAATTAGTTTATTTGTACCCGAAATCAGTCACATGCGATCCATGGTGGAAGGTATATAACCCAGCGGTAAAATGGTCCAGGCCTTCCAGGCATCAGGCCTGATAGAAGGGCTTTCAACACCTTCTATTGGAAGGCACGCATGCCTTCTTTATGAAGCCCTGAAAAATGTGCAATCTCTCACTTCTAAAAAAGTAACCGTGCCTCCTGCTCCCGTCTTTTTTCAAACATGTCTAACGCCTTCTAAAAGATGTCAGAGAAAAGTCGTTCTCCCTCTCTCTCAAGTTTTTGCATATGTAGAAAAATGTACACTCTGCCTTCCTTTCTTCTTTTATCAGGCATGATTCTGTCCTTCTAAAAATATATCATATCGAAGGTGTTTAGCACACAACATTTAAATTTTGTGTGGACATAATCATGTATGATAAAAGACGGGAGAAGGAAGGCAGAGTGTACACGAATTCGTTCTCCCTCATTCAGTTTCTCATGTATGAACTTTGTTGCTACTGCGAGAGTTCAAAACCAGTTTTATGCAAAAAAAAATGAAATACCGCTACACTAAAAAACAATAAAACAAGCGCCGCAGACCTATCATGGTTTACCGCCCGATAGCTGTACAACAGAGGTACCCCGACATTGCAGTTATACCCTTAAATCGTGCTTTCCAATTAAGATTTCTCAATATTGCTACTTGTTAAGAAATTCCCCAAGCTTGTTGAATGTGACCCCGACTTGATTATAACAGAGTGGAATTTAATTCGTATTAGCGATACTAAACTCTACTCTTTTTGGGGAAAAGTTGACCTTATAAAATAATGTGGAAAATGTTTCGCAAATCTTTCAAGCTTAATTTTTAATTTATTAGCACTTCTACACAGCTCCGCCGCCGCTGAACGTAAATGTAACCATTACATTCATAAATACTTATACATATATCGCTATGTTTACGAATTTCCTTTTTTCTGTAAAGAATAAATTGTACATAGAATTTCTAAGTTATAAAAGAAGCACAAATTATTTCTATACCCACCACCATAGGATGGGGGTACATCCATTTTGTTACTCCGTTTGTAACTGAGACCCCATAAAGTATATATCGCTCACTCACTTCAAGACTGTCATAACTCAAAATTTAAAATTTTTGAGGTTGCCTTACAGAATTGCTAATTTTACAAATATCCATAAATAAATCTCAACGAAATTTTGTTTATAAGTAAACCATCATATTTCGGATTACTCCACCTTTTTTAATAGTCTTATTTCATATTATTTATTTTTTTTATACGGACTTAAAGTTACACATCCTGACAATTTTCAATTTTGAGTTATGACACTCTTGAAGTGAGCGATATATTCTTAATCATCGTAAAATGCTAAGACAATATAGTCAAGTCAGTCTACAATAATTGAGCTAGATGATGGAAATTTGGTATAGATACTTCTTATAGCTGCAGTTAACATGGGATTGAAATTCCAACGAATAAGGCTGAAATTTGGTATAATTAGTTTATTTGTACCCGAAATCAGTCACATGCGATCCATGGTGGAAGGTATATAACCCAGCGGTAAAATGGTCCAGGCCTTCCAGGCATCAGGCCTGATAGAAGGGCTTTCAACACCTTCTATTGGAAGGCACGCATGCCTTCTTTATGAAGCCCTGAAAAATGTGCAATCTCTCACTTCTAAAAAAGTAACCGTGCCTCCTGCTCCCGTCTTTTTTCAAACATGTCTAACGCCTTCTAAAAGATGTCAGAGAAAAGTCGTTCTCCCTCTCTCTCAAGTTTTTGCATATGTAGAAAAATGTACACTCTGCCTTCCTTTATTCTTTTATCAGGCATGATTCTGTCCTTCTAAAAATATATCATATCGAAGGTGTTTAGCACACAACATTTAAATTTTGTGTGGACATAATCATGTATGATAAAAGACGGGAGAAGGAAGGCAGAGTGTACTCGAATTCGTTCTCCCTCATTCAGTTTCTCATGTATGAACTTTGTTGCTACTGCGAGAGTTCAAAACCAGTTTTATGCAAAAAAAAATGAAATACCGCTACACAAATTGAAAAGTGAAGGTGAAGACGATGAAAATTAACAAACAATTAGTCGTTGCAAATGTTATGTAGAGTTCAGTTGCCTTGTGTTTTTGATAGATTAGGATAGATTCTTATCAAAATTATTCTATATTATCTTTGCGAACTCCTATATTATGCATTTGAAGTGCTGAATGTGGCATTCATTTAAAATACATTATTTGGTCTGCATTTTGATTTACTGTAGGAATTTCCTTCGGAGCTGTACATCAGACCTAGATCAGACCTTCATTTCGAAGCTCTAAATCATACCTTCATTTCGAAGCCCTTCTTAAGACCTTCCTTTCGAAGTCCTATATCAGACCTTCATTCGACAATCCTTTGTTAGGCATGATTTTTACCGCGAGATGCAAGGCCTGGCCTCGCAATGTCACTCCATGTAAAAAAGAAATAACGATTGAATGAGGCGGCCAGGCCTCGTGGCTCTTAAATCAGGCCTGATAGCTTGCTGCCTAAGACCTGATTTTTACCGCTGGGATAAAATTCGACATGGCCGAACCTTATCCGTCTTTAAATGTTTTTTATTTGAGCAGAGGAAGTAGATTTTGTGCAGTTTCAGGAAAATTTTGGTCCGAAAAAAAAATTTCCAGCGGCAACACTGCGTATATGCCCATATCCTGGCATTTTATTGTCCCGAACGGAATTTTATTATCCCGAACAGCATTTTATTGTCCCGAACGGCATTTTATTATCCCGAACGGCATTTTATTATCCCGAACGGCATTTTATTGTCCCGAATGGCATTTTATTATCCCGAACGGCATTTTATTGTCCCGAATGGCATTTTATTATCTCGAACGGCATTTAATTGTCCCGAACGGAATTTTATTATCCCGAAACATACATGTATAACAGTTACCCGTAACATATGCTACGGATTTTACCACTATATTCCAACTATATTAGAGTTCCTCAACTCTGTAGAGAAACAAATAAATAACCAGTAACTAACATCCACTCTCAACAGTATAAAACAATAAAATGATGAGTAATTCCCTTTTTGTAATTCGATTTTTGGGAAAATATTAAATATATCGACAAAGCATTGTAACTAGTATAAGTGAAATGTAGAAATACATAATTTAAGAAACTAAATATATATAACTTGTAAGATACCTAATGTATGTAAGTTATCTCGTAATAATGAAAAATGTTATCTATATAAGGATTTTCCGAATTAATAAACATGAATTAAATTGAATTTGAATACCCTCCACCATGGGATGGGAGGTATATTAATTTTGTCACTCCGTTTGTAACACCTCTAAATATTGATCTGAGACCCCATAAAGTATATACTCGTATTCCCAATCGTCTTTAAATTTTAAGACGATTTAGCCATGTCCGTCCGTTCGTCAGTTGTAATCACGCTACAGTCCGTAATAATAGAGCTAGGTTGATCAAATTTGGTAGAAATACTTCTTACATTTGCAGGTTGTTTGGGATCGCAAAGCAATTTAGCAGAAACTTTGCAGTTTGTATTCTATTTTGACAAGAATTCATAACAGCAAAAATTGTACAAATCGATTAATATTTTGTTATAGTCACCCTATAGAGGTCGCTCCAAAATGTACATATTTAGCCATAAATACCTCATTTTCTAAGCATTTAACTGAATCTTCTCAGTAGGTATTTAATAAATACCACATTTTCAGGTAAAGAATTTGCAGTGGAGGGTATATAAGATTTGGCATGGCCGAACTTAACGCTTTTACTTGTCCTAATTAGTAAATGGTCTTGATACCAGTAAAATTTTCCGGATAGTATAGGCTTCGACATACTTTTACTAAATTATATCTGTCATCATATGTTTCAATTTACTACATTTTAGACATAAAACTTTAAAGTAAACAACGGTTAAATTTTTAGACTTTGATTTACTTTTTGGAACAAGAAACACATTTTAACCATTATAACTAGTAGTAAAAATGTTTAATTTCAAATCATTTTGGCTGGTTGTTGGCCGCGGCTACATCTCACATGGTCCATCCGTTGAGTCCAATTTTCGATGACTCTTTCGAGCATTTCGACTGTTAACTGGCGAATGACAAGCGTAAACGTTGTTCAGGCGTAAGTCTTTCCATGATGAAATGCCAAACAATACACGCTGAAAAAAATCGCTTCTGTAGTATATTGTCCCAAACATATTCGGCTTGAAACTTAGACATATTTAGGGTACAATGTAAACATATAAAATTTGGTACACACAAAAATGATGTATTTGGGAAGATGTTGTTCTACACAAATCCTTGTTTACATCCCAATATGTTTTTATTTGGGACTATTATTTCCCAAATAAATATTAAGTTGCATTTAAGTATTTCGAAAATACCTAAATTGTCTTAAATTTTTTAGTAATTCAAAGTTAAATTTTTAGAAATTTTTAATGTTTGTAAAAATAACAAATAATAATAATTTAAATCGTATAATCTTTGTTAAAATAAATTACTTGGAGAATTGACAACTAATGATTACTTGGAATTCTCAGAAATTTTAAATGATTAATTTAAAACAGAAGTTAATTCTGCTTGTGGGTTTGTTTGTTTGTTCCGTATAGGGTAATTCCAAAGAAAATCGACCCAAAAATGACGATTTGAAAATTTTACCATTTTGATTTTGCTGAAATTTTGCATGCGCATACTGCAAGATGTTACGAAATAATGACAGTTTACCGTGTGTCAAAATTTGTAGCGGTTTAGATTTTATAGGGTGCCAAAGTGGGACATCTACATTGTTTTGTAAAAAATTAAGCCATGTTCCAGTCGCCATAACTTTTGAACGGAAAGTCAGATTTAATTGAAATAAGTACCATCTTAAAGATATTAACGTTATTTCTAAGTATTTCAGACAGAAGAATAACTATATGTGTACTAAGGATACAAAAAGGACGAAAATGTCCTTAATCCTTGATTATCCTGAAAAATGTATTTTCAATTTTTTTAATTTTATTTCTGAATATTACCCCCATATTGCTCCATAAAATATAAAATTTTCAGAATGGGTGCTCAATGGGTTCAAAAGATATGACTTATTTAATGTCCGTCTGTCTGTCCGTTTGACTGGATTATGCGAACGATATCTCTGAAAATGAGTGACCAAATGACTTACAAATTAGTATGTGGTAATATTTTCCTCAAATCTACTTAATTTTTTGAGGTGGCCCATGTCGGACCCCTCCTTGTGGTACCTCCCTCACAAACGGTTAAAATTTTGTGACATGTTAAAACTCTTATAACTTCTATACTACTCATGGGAATCCAATGAAATTTCATACATAGTAATTATTTCACCGTATCTATAAGCTGAACAAAAATGGGCGAAAATGTCACGCCCCTTTTGGTACCTCCCACACAAAGGGACCAATTTTTACAATAAGTTCACAGCTTATAACATTAATACCAGTGCATAAAAATACTTGAAATTTTGTGCAGTGTAATATTTTTATAGTACCTACAGGCCAGTACAAAGTGGGCATTATTGCCCCGCCCCTTCTAGGACCTTCCACACAAATTCTAACAATTTTGGGAAATGTTGAAAAATTATAAACTCAATAAAGTAATATAAATAAAAAGTTCTAACATTTCACAAAATTGTTAGAATTTGTGTGGAAGGTACTAGAAGGGGCGGGGCAATAATGCCCACTATGTACTGGCCTGTAGGTACTATAAAAATATTTTGGGAAATGTTGAAAAATTATAAACTCAATAAAGTAATATAAATAAAAAGTTCTAACATTTCACAAAATTGTTAGAATTTGTGTGGAAGGTACTAGAAGGGGCGGGGCAATAATGCCCACTTTGTACTGGCCTGTAGGTACTATAAAAATATTACACTGCACAAAATTTCAAGTATTTTTATGCACTGGTATTAATGTTATAAGCTGTGAACTTATTGTAAAAATTGGTCCCTTTGTGTGGGAGGTACCAAAAGGGGCGTGACATTTTCGCCCATTTTTGTTCAGCTTATAGATACGGTGAAATAATTACTATGTATGAAATTTCATTGGATTCCCATGAGTAGTATAGAAGTTATAAGAGTTTTAACATGTCACAAAATGTTAACCGTTTGTGAGGGAGGTACCACAAGGAGGGGTCCGACATGGGCCACCTCAAAAAATTAAGTAGATTTGAGGAAAATATTACCACATACTAATTTGTAAGTCATTTGGTCACTCATTTTCAGAGATATCGTTCGCATAATCCAGTCAAACGGACAGACAGACGGACATTAAATAAGTCATATCTTTTGAACCCATTGAGCACCCATTCTGAAAATTTTATATTTTATGGAGCAATATGGGGGTAATATTCAGAAATAAAATTAAAAAAATTGAAAATACATTTTTCAGGATAATCAAGGATTAAGGACATTTTCGTCCTTTTTGTATCCTTAGTACACATATAGTTATTCTTCTGTCTGAAATACTTAGAAATAACGTTAATATCTTTAAGATGGTACTTATTTCAATTAAATCTGACTTTCCGTTCAAAAGTTATGGCGACTGGAACATGGCTTAATTTTTTACAAAACAATGTAGATGTCCCACTTTGGCACCCTATAAAATCTAAACCGCTACAAATTTTGACACACGGTAAACTGTCATTATTTCGTAACATCTTGCAGTATGCGCATGAAAAATTTCAGCAATATCGAAGTTCATAAATTTTCAGAGTGGGTCGATTTCCTTTGGAATTACCCTATAGACGTCTAAACGGCTAGACCGATCATCTTGAAATATTCACAGAATGTACATGTGTAGGGGGTGCTGAAAATAGGGTACTTGAATTTTCGATATATCAAGCGGGCGTGGGTCCAATTTTGATATTGAGAAAATTTTTTAGCTAGAGTGCTGAAATTTTGTTTGTATGCATTTAGTGACAGATTATGTGAATTTTCAAAAAATTGGCGGAATCGGACGAATGGGCGTGGCACCGCCCATATAAGCCAAATTTTAAAAACGTGATATCTTGAACAATTTGTAAGCGAGAGGCCTGGAATTTTGTGTATATATATCTGTTGGCGATCTACGTGATTGGTCCAAAAATGGGCGGGTTCGGACCAATAAGCGAGGCACCGCCCATAGAAACCTAATTTTAAAATTGAGATATCTTGCACAATGAGTTTAAGTGAGCGCTGTACTTTTGTGTATATGTATCTGGCGGCAGTCTACGTGATTGGTCAGGAAATGGGAGGGACCAGACAAATTGGCGTGGCCCCGTCCATATAAGCCAAATTTTGAAATTGAGGCTCATATCTTGCACATTTTTTTAGCGAGAGTGCTGTAATTTTTTTCATATGGATCTGGTGATAGTCTACGTGAATGGTCCAAAAAGGGTTGGGATCGGACCAATGGGCGTGGCCCCAGCCTTATAAGCAAATTTCTGAAATTGAAATACCTTGAACAATTTGTTAGCGAGAGTGTTGTAATTTTGTGAATATGCACTTGATGGCAGTCTACGTAATTGGTTAAAAAATGGACGGAATCGGAAATCTGAAGTCTGGGGCAACGAAGTGGACCGGGTCCAGCTAGTCTATGTATATAAAACAGAGTGTCTGTTTGTGGGTTTGTTTGTATATTTGGTTGTTCCGTATAGACGTCTAAACGTCTGAACCGATCATCTTGAAATTTTCACAGTATGTACATGTGTAGGGGGTTCTGAAAATAGGGTACTTGAATTTTCGATATATCAAGTGGGCGTGGACCCGCCCATATGGGTCCAATTTTGATATTGAGAACATTTTTTAGCTAGAGTGCTGAAATGTGTGTATGCATTTAGTGGCAGATTATGTGAATTTTCCAAAAATGGGCGGAATCGGACCAATGGGCGTGGCCCCGCCCATATAAGCCAAATTTTGAAAATTAAATATTTTCCACAATTCATTAGCGAGAGTTCTGCAATTTTGTGTATATGTATCTGGTGATAGTCTACGTGATTGGTCCAAAAATGGGCGGGATCGGGCCAATGGGCGTGGCCCCACACACAGAGAAAATTTTGAAATTTAGATATCATGCACAATTTGCCAGCGAGAGTGCTGCAATGTTGTGTATATATATCTGGTGGCATTCTACGAAAGTGGTTCAAAAATGGGCGGGATCGGACCAATGGGCGTGGACCAAATTTCGAAATTGAGATAACTTGCAGAATTTATTAGCGAGAGTGATGAAATTTTGTACGCATGTATTTGGTGGTGGTCCACGTGATTGTTCCAAAAGTGGCAGGGATCGGACCAACGGACGTGGCCGAGCCCATATAGGCCAAACTTTGAAATTGAGATATATTACACAATTTGTTAGCGAGAGTGCTGTAATTTTGTGTATATGTATTAGTTGGTAGACTACTTGATTGGTCCAAAAATAGGCGGGATCACACCATATAAGCCAAATTTTCAAATTGGTTCAAAAATGGACGGGATCGGAAACAAAAATTTGGGCAACGAAGTGGACCGGGTCCAGCTAGTAGGTATCATAAATGGGAGGCACAATTCGAAAACAAGGAAAAATTAAAACTTAAAATCCAAAATGTCAACAAAAGTTTTTGAATTCTTTTTTAAATAAAATATATTTAGAAAAATTCCTAAACAATATATTTATTTGTATTTAAACACATATTTTATTTGAGAAATTTAGTTTGCAAATATATTTTGTTGTAATATATTAATATATGCATTTCAAATATATTTTATTGATTTTCAAATAAAATGTATTTGCTAAGAAATATATAATAAAAATTGGTGTTTCAAATATATTTTCATTCCATTCAAATATATCAAAAAGGCAGTTTTGCCCCGTGTACTTAACAAAAATAACATGACTGCATGACACGACTCACACGTGATCTGTCAAAACAGGCTATTGAAAAAAGTATCTCTACTTGGATCACTCGTTATAACATTACACTAATTAATCTGTCAATTTGTTGTCAAAACGTTGTTCAGGCGTAAGTCTTTCCATGGTGAAATGCCAAACAATACTTAACAAAAATAACATGACAGCATGACACGACTCACACGTGATCAAAAAAAGGTTATTGAAAATGTATCCCTACTTGGATCACCCTATATATACACTATACTGCCCTCCTAAGAAAGAATGTCGTATCTCCATTTCAGTACTTTTGAGATAATTAGCTTTTATGTTTTATAACTTTCGCGCCTTAAGGTATAGGTGTGTGGCGGGGTGGCAGCCGGTTTTACCAGCTCACGTAGACTAAATTATGTCCATAAACTAAACATAAAATTAAAAGGCGCGAATGTTACAAAACGTTAAAGCTAAATATCTCAGAACTACTGAAATGGAGATACGACTTTCTTTTTAGGAGGGCAGTATATGACAATATTATTTTTGCCACAAATACTGTGTTAGAGCCTGTTTACATCATGAGATTTCGTCGCGCGATCTGTCAAACATACATCCCTGGGCGACTAGTCTTTTAGGTGTAAACGAGGATCGCGCGATTTTGAGACCGGATTGCACGACCCCGAGAGAGGATCGTACAACAAAATTGATATCCAATTACAAGCAGGGATTGAAAATTATTTTTTTGGAAAGTACTAAACTAATTCTTTTTAAGCTCAAGTGGTATAAATTGAATTAATTTAAGGAACATAATTCTCAAAGTATGAAATTGAAAGAAACCTGAAAAGAATACTTCAAATTAGTGATTGTGTTCCGCAAAATATTAATAAAAATCTTACAGTTCATATTCTCATCATACAAAATAAAAATTGGTAAATAAATTTTTTCCCGTACATAGTTACCATCGACATAAATTTTATTCCAATTAATTGTGATAGAAAACGTACGCCGAGAGCGTGCGAATTAGGAAAACAAAATGTCTTTTGATTTTTGTCTATAAAAATAACTTCTAAACAATAGATAGATCAAATAAAATATACTGAAACGGGCGTGAGGATCCTTTGGTACTTTTGAAAGTGAAAAGGTACTGAAAAAAGTAATAAAGTACTAACATTTTCAATTCCTGCTTGTTGTACGACTTTGTCTGTTGTGAAACTAATTTTACGTGCGATTTGGAAAATCGGGAGAGATGAAATGCAAATTCTCACTGGAAAGTCACGCGACAGATCGCTTAGTCGTGCTACACACGAGGCAATTTTTTCCAAGCAAGTGTCAAAGTTTGTAGGGGAGAGAGCTCTTTCCGCAAAGACTTTTAAAAAAGAAAGACGTCAAATTTCTCTCTTTTGTCTCTCATAAGCAGAAATGCCATCGAAGACTGTCAATAGGGCGCTTTGCATTCAGCCTATTTTGAGCATATAGCAGACTTTATGTAAAAAAGTCTGCTATATGCTCTTCGATTGCATTTCTGCTTAAGAGAGACAAAAGAGAGAAATTTCACGTCTTTCTTGTTTAAAAGTCTTTGTCTTTCCACCTGCCTTTCTCTACTACAAACTTTGACACTTGCTTGGAAAAAATTGTCTCGTGTGAATCGGCTCTTAGATTTAAACTGGCCCTTATTCTTCATGAAACTCACTCGGTTTACTTCCTCGTGAGTATACAAATAACACTACGCAACAAAAATTTTTTTTTGTGTCCTAGACTTAAATATTATTTTTTTGTATAGATTGTGGCATACTGTTATATAAAATCAAAACCAAAAATTTTTTCATGGATAATTTTTTTTTAATTTTTTTTTATTAAAATTACTATTATCGTCGAAGGTACCCTTAGTATTTGCACTATAATTTTTGGAGTATATGCCCGATCAGGTCGACTTATACGTTAAATTGAAGCTATTAATGTGGGCTACCAATGTTAG
Organism: Eudasyphora cyanicolor; assembly: GCA_963930755.1. Classification (NCBI taxonomy): domain Eukaryota; kingdom Metazoa; phylum Arthropoda; class Insecta; order Diptera; family Muscidae; genus Eudasyphora; species Eudasyphora cyanicolor. The sequence continues at coordinate 248,588,677 of OZ005736.1, read as the reverse complement.
AAATATCTCTTTCACTTATAAACAGTGGTTTAGTTTCATTAAACAGATTGGAAAAAGTAGATTTTTTAAAAAAGAAAAAATCCTGGGACGAAAACAACATAAAAAATTGAAAAAAATATATTTTATTTTTTTTTAAAGTCCTAGCGAAGAAAATAATGCCTATTTGGAAAAAATCTATGGATAAATGTAGAAATTATAGCCCTTTTGGTAGAGGTAAGAGAATTTCAAAAAATCTTTTTCTGTTTAAACAGCGATTTTATTGAATACTTTTATTTATATTATGTACATTTGAGTTTATTTACCTGAACAAGTTTCATTAGAAGTAATTGTGAGTTCTTTGTTGACGTTTGTAGATTTCGGAAACGGTTTCTCTAATGAGGAACCAAATATAATCTCCCATCATTCTTTCATCCCAGTGTCCTTGGTAACGCCGCTCGATGGACTTCAATTCTTGGTGAAACCCTTCGCCATGTTCGTCACTTACGTCTCGGGGAAAAAGTTTAAATGAGAAGGAAAGAAATTAATTTTGAGGGACATACTTACACCTGTTGGAATACATAAAGCGATACGTAAGAAGAATACGTTGGAAGAATACATACACACAGAATACAGTTTGGTTGCCTCAACCGAATTTTGGTAGTTTTGTCTACTATCATGCGATTCCATCAGGACAACCAACATTTTGGTTGTGGTATACTTCTGCTTCCATGTTGACAACAATCATATTTGGTTGCGCCATCTACGAAAATGGTGGCTTGAAATATCTGTTGTAGTTGCCACAACAAACTGTTTTAAAAAAATGATTGTTCTGACAATTTGTCAGTCATATACAATTAATTAAAAACAGTTTTCATTAATTTTTATTTTATTTATTGAACAAAAGACCAAACATTTCATAACAAAATTAAAAATCCCATATTACAAATTGATCACTATTATGAGATGTGGAAATATTTAACACAAATTTTAGTACACGAAAAAAACACAAAACTTGTATGCAAATATCGCTTAACCCTGTGCTTTCAATTTCATGATTGTTACCTTTATTCTTCTAACACAGAGGGGCTGAGGGGAGTCTCCGGACTCTTTGACGCATCTGGCGGGGACACGCTTCTCGATGATACGGACGAAGAGTTCGATAACACCCTTGTCGGGGTGGATGTTAATCTGTTTATTACCAAATGATGGTAAGAATTTTACAGATTAACCTCCATCAAGCTAAAGCAGCCTCAGCGGCTCTATTGCTGCGCCTGTCCACAGGTGCAGTAGACATAGTCCTGATACAGGAGCCCTGCGCAGTGGGAGGAAGGGTGTGCGGTATCAGGACACCCAACTTTAAACTGCTTGTGGCCAACTGTGAAGGCACTCCAAGAACCTGCATTTTGGCCAGGAAAGATCTAAGTATCTTTCTCCTGGCTAATTTAAGTGGTAAAGACCAAACATCTGATAGTCTGGAGATCGGTAATCGCATATACTGGGTGGTCTCCAGTTACTTGCCTTATGAAGCTGTAGTACCGACTGCTCTATTCAGGGAAGTAGTAGAAGAAGCAACGTCTGACGAGGTTGAGCTGATTGGGTAGTACGGATATAAACAATAGGGGTGATTCGCTTCTTGACTTTATTCTAACTACCAACCTAAGTATTTGTAACATAGGTAATAAACCGACCTTTACAATTAAAGACAGACAAGAAGTACTAGACGTAACGTTTGCTACTGACCGGCTGTCAGACAAAATTATTGGGTGGAATGTACTGGACGACTCATTCTCAGATCACCATTATATTGAGTTCAAACTCGCTGAAAAAGCGCCTGAACCCGCCGTCCACAGAAATGTGAGAAAGACAAAGTGGCACCTGTATGAAAAGAATTTCAAGAAAGTCCTCAACTCCAAACTTCTGTACGAACCGAATGACAAAGCCGGTCTGGATAATCTGGTCGAGCATATCACCACATCATTCAATAGTTCCCTTGAAGAAGCCTGTCCAAAAACAAGGTACAAGGGTAAAACTAAACCCCAATGGTGGACTTCTGAGCTAACGGCTATGAAAAAGACCTGCAACAAGCTATTCAACAAGGCTAAATCTACAGGGGTCGCTAATGTTTGGGATGCCTATAAAGAGCAACTCAAAATCTATAAGAAGGAGCTTAGAAAGGCGCAAAGACGCTCTTGGTATACCTTCTGTGGCGAAGTGGAAAAGGTCTGAGGCTGAGGAAAATATTATCAGCTTCACCCTGTACAGTGGGTTACTTGCAGGATGAGGCAAATAATTGAACCAAAAACAGCGAGCAGTCGCTCAATGTACTGCTCGACACACATTTCCCGGGGAACTCTCTAACAGAACCAGAGGATCAGCAGGACCAACAAGAGTGCGAGTGGACTGCGTGCGTCGCTAGCTTGTTGACTGAGAGATCCAGAATAAGCTGGGCTATTAATAGCTTTGAGCCCTTCAAGTCACCTGGACCAGACGGCATCACTCCAGCAGAAATGCAGAAAATGTTGAAATACATTATCTCCTGGCTAGAGACAATTTATGTAGTCTGTATCAGGCTTTCATACATCCCGAATCGATGGAGGGATACCAAAGTTGTATTCATACCAAAAGCGGGGAAGATATCACACACTAGGCCAAAAGACTTCAGACCAATTAGCCTATCCTCCTTCCTATTGAAAGGTCTGGAAAAACTTTTAGATTATTTCATTAGGGAAAACCTGGATACAAAGCTCCTGTCGGTGAACCAACATGCTTACAATAAGGGGAAGTCGACAGAATCAGCCCTGCACGAACTTGTGAGCACTATCGAATCGTCCCTGCATTTCAAGGAATTCACCATGGTGGCATTTCTTGACATAGAAGGGGCTTTTAAAAACATTCACTCAGATGCTGTAATTGCGGCACTGTCACATCTAAAAGTTAACTCTAGTTTGATTAGACTAATTCAAAGTCTGCTCACCAGAAGACGCATAACAGCATGTCTTGGGTCCACAACTCTAATAGGATTTGTAAACAGAGGGACCCCACAAGGAGGAGTACTGTCTCCACTAATTTGGAATCTAGCGGTGAATGAAATACTGCTACATCTAGAACGTTGTGGCTGCAAGGTCGTGGCATATGCGGACGACGTTGCAATCGCAGTGAGTGGCAAATTCGAAAACGTCCTCCGAGACATTCTACAGGTGGCTCTGAACAAATTGGCTAGATGGGCCAGAAGCAGCGGTTTGGGCGTAAACCCAAACAAGACAGAATTGGTGCTCTTTACTTGGATGAATAAAGTCCCACAAGTTGACCCTCCACCTCGGAGAAACGGAACAGATCTAGTCTTTTCTGAAAGTGCAAAATTTTTAGGAATAATTCTATATAGAAAACTGTTATTTAGACTTAACGTATTGGAACGTGTAAGGAAGGCCAACGTCGCCTTATATTCCTGCAAAAAGGCTGTAGGGTCGCGGTGGGGCCTCTCTTCTAAAATCGTCCACTGGATAAATATAGCAGTAGTTCGTCCTATACTGCTATAAGGCATTGTGGTATGGTGGAGCAACTGACGAACTAACCATCACCAACCTACTAACAAAGGTTCAGAGAACAGCCTGCCTGAGCATAAGCGGAGCCTTAAGGACTACAGCGTCTCTACAATCCCTACTGCCGATTAATATTGTGTCGAGAGAAGTTGCAACCAAAGCGGCAATAAGATTAAACTGCCTATCAATGTGGAGGTACAAAAACTACGGTCACATGAGGATATCAAAGTGTAGTGGTATGGTAACCGACTAGGTGGTAGTGCTATGGTAACCGACTAGGTGGACTATATACCAACGGTGTACACCTTCGAGAGAAATTACATCACTATGATTCACGCCAGAGATGAATGGGTTAAAAGAATACCAGGTAATATAAACCATCTCCACTTTTACACGGATGGTTCGAAGCTTGATGAAAAGGTTGGCTTCGAAGTACACTGTGCACAGCTTAGATTGGATATAGCTCACAGACTACCAGATACCTGCAGTGTCTATCAAGCCGAAATAATGGCAATATGGGAAGTAGCCAAGTGGCTGAGTCGCAACATAGTAACCAACACTGGCGTTGTAATTTACTCGGACAGCCAGGCTGCCTTCAATTCTCTGGATGCTATATCCCTAAAGTCCGAGATGGCTGAGCAGTTTAATATACACCTCATATGGGTACCTGGGCATAGGGATATCCCGGGGAACTGCAAAGCCGATGAACTTGCTAGGAAAGGGACGACATTACAAATTCTCGAAGAATTTGCATATATTGGTACGCCACTATCCACGTGCAAGCTTTGGCTTAGGCAAGAGACAATCAGGCAGTCCAACGAAAGATGGACAGAAATCGGCACCTGCAGAGTAGCTACACAAATCTGGCCAAGGTATGACCTGAGAAGATCAAAATATCTCCTCGCACTAGAGAGGCAAAGGTTGTCTACGTTAGTATCAGTTCTGACGGGACACTGCTTGATCGGCGAACACGCCAAAAGATTGGGTATTGACTCTAATGTCTTCCGCAGAAGCTGTGGAGATGAGGAAGAAGTGGAGAGCATTGAGCACTTGCTATGCGACTGCCCCGCTCTGAGTAAACGACGACTGGACATACTGGGGTCGGCTTTTCTAGGCAGCCTAACAGATCTTTCCAGTACCGATATTCGTACTATCGACAATTTTGTATATCAAACAGGTTGGTTCCGATGAGGGGCATTTCAGCCCGTGGTAACACTAGGGACCTAAACTGGTTTATGTGAGCTTGTATAAAAAATACGGCTGCCACCCTAACCTAAACCTAAAATTAAAACGTTTTATTCCACAAAACATTGTAATACATTAGTTGTAAAGTACTTACCGCATGCTTCCACTACTCCATCGAGTAAGATTTACATGGCACGAATTAGAGAAAATACTAGGTGTCCACGATTCGTTCATATTTTTAACTCGTATACCAAAATATTGGACATATATTTCTTCTATTATTTTATTAAACGCACGTAAATTTGTTTAATTACATATTTTCCGCAGATGTAGCAGAAATTGTAGGGATCATTTACACATTGAAAAGTTCATTGCCTTTTACTCATACTCCGAAATATAACTTTATAATATTTTTTCAGAAAATCGACTTATCTCTTTAAGGCGCTGAATTACTCTAATTTATTAATAAGAAATTTCATTCATAAATTCCGGGTTTAAGGTACATAAGTTGCAGTACCTGTAGCTGACATATAGTTTTCTTCGAAGGTAGAAACCCAATATTTTCAAGACTGCCGCGTACTACTTTTTATTGCGTACATATACTTTTACTATCTGTATATACAACCGGGATGTCCGTGCCCCTAAAAGGCGTAACTGAATGGAAACCTCATAAATAAAAACCACAAATATTGTTGAATGACACTCTATCTGAGCAGATCTCATCCAATATAGCTCTCACATAGCATATCATGTTTTATGGAGGGTTACGAACGGCCATAAAACCTCGTCCTCTCTATAACCGGGATGTCCGTGCCCCTAAAAGGCGTAACTGAATGGAAACCTCATAAATAAAAACCACAAATATTGTTGAATGACACTCTATCTGAGCAGATCTCATCCAATATAGCTCTCACATAGCATATCAGTTGTCAGTCTCTGGAGTTGTCAGTCTCCTAACGGGCTCGTCCCCAGGTGGCGGATAGGGGGAGGGGGATGGACACACTGTTTCATCTCAACTAGGGATGCCTCAGGGAGGATGGATTTCTCTATCCTTACTGAGGCGACCCTGGGGGGGATGGAACAGTGTGTACACCACCTTAGGGAATATTGCATTCCCCGCGGACCAAAACTGACTATGGGGGTGTTTCCCCTAAAACAAAAAAACAACTATGGAAAGTAGGAAAAGTGAAAATAAAGTTACGGTGCAGGGAGTAATAACCCCAGTACCGGCGGCAATTGTTGATGTGCTCCCTAGTCACGTGTCGTCGTTATCCCAAAATAGCGAGCCAAAAACATTTTCAAAGTCTCCTACAGGTGTGGCTGCCTTGGCACCTGTAGTCGTAGTAAGTGTAACAAGCGCAACCAATCCTCCTACAGGTGTGGGTGCCTTGGCGCCTGTAGTCGCAGACAATGCAACAAGCGCACATATAGCCATTGGCAAAAATACGGAGAAGGAAGAGGAGGAACCACGGGAGAGTATAAACTGGGCCCAGCCTTCTAGTACAGGTAGGGAATCCGATTCCGATTCCGACTCCGACTCAAGCGAACACGTTAACATTACTGTTTTAGCTAACTCCAAAGACATCGATGTCAGCAAGATGGTAGAAGAAGTCAACGCGTGCATGGCACAGCTCACGACAAAAAAGAAGAAGCTATCAGGGGCACAACGACGAAAGTTGAAGAAGTTGAACCGAAGCAGCAAACAGGCCACAGTGCAGGCTGCTCCAAAGGAGCTATCTGAAACTCCATCCACCTCTGCGGAGGCAGGAAAGAGGATCAGATCTCCAGAAGAGCAGAACACTGCGAAACCGCCGAAAAAGAAAAAGAGCTCCCCGCTTCCAAGTAAATTGGAGAGAGCAAGTCAAGCCCCTCACGAAGGAGACTCCAGTCTGTATCCTGGTGGAGAGGGCGGCGACAAAGTCGATCCAACTACAAAGGAAGCGAGCGCAACCACGGAATCCTCCGGAAAGCTTAGTACATCTAAAAAGATGTCACGATCTTTACGGAAGAGGAAGTTGGTTGACGAAAAAGGTAAGAAGCCACCATCTTATGCCAAAGTAGCCTGAAAGCAATATAGAGACGAGCTCTGCTACGCAGTGATCGACATCAACAGAGCATCTGGCAAAATCCCCACTGACCAACACAACAACGTTGAAGACTTGGTGAATAATAAAATTGTGGAGCACGCTCTCAACTCCGACGACGGGCCCCCAATTCAAATAATGAGCAGCGAGTTCAAAGGGGACACACTGAGGATGAATTTCGCGTCACCAGAATGTATAGAGACCCTCAAAGAGCTTGTGGATAGTATCCCCTCTCCCTGGGAAGGCGCTAAGCTGAAACTGGTGAGGAGGAAGGACATCCCTCAGCTCATAAAAGCAACAGTACACGTCAAAGGATGGGGCAGCAATTTCACATCAGAACGCATGCTCAAACTCTTTGGCCAGCAAAACAAGGGACTGGACGTGAAGAGGTGGGAAGTCTTCCACAGAGAGAATGATCGTGATGGCACTCTCCTTGTGGTGGGTTTGGATCGGCTCTCCATGGCCAGCCTGGTCAAGACGAAGGGTATGGCGTTCTATGTGAACAAAGCAGTCTTCTTCAAAATTGGTAAGGCTTTGGTTGTCGCTGAAAACCGGAAAAATGAGCCAATAAATAATAAAGGCAGCGATGAAGATAAGCGCCCACTGCAGCCAAAAAATGATGAGGGAGCCGAATCTACAATCACTGACTCCCAAGAAGACCGGTTACTGGAGGACCAATGATTGAAGTCATCCAGATAAACCTCCATCGGAGCGAGGCGGCAACCAACGCTTTGATGGAAATAATAAATAAAGGTAAGACTCATATTGCTTTAATCCAAGAACCATGGACGATTCGAAACAAGGTTACTGGCTTAAACCACGTTAATTACCAACTGTTTTATGCAAATACAGGAACTAGACCAAGGACTTGTATTATATGTCACAAAAATTTATGTTATCTTTTTTCTCCAGAGTTGTCAACATCGGACGCTACAGTACTGAAACAAGGGAATGGAAGTGTATACCTAGCATCAGTATATCCGCCTTTCGATTCACCGACATTACCACCTACGTCGGAACTACAACGCTTGGTGAGGAAAGTCAAACAAACAGGTAACGAAGTACTAGTAGGTTGCGATGCTAACTCTCACCACGTCGCGTGGGGTAGTACTAACATTAATAAACGGGGCCAGGCCCTAGTAGAATTCTTGAATACTAACGACCTAATAACACTTAACATAGGTAACACGGCTACCTTCGTTAATAGAATAAGGGAAGAAGTATTAGATATAACAATATGTTCAGAAAATCTAATAGACGTGATACAGGAATGGAGGGTCTCTAAAGAACATTCTTTTTCTGATCATCGTTACATAAGGTTTAAGATAGTACGGCCACCGCCGAACCCAATAAGTTTCAGAAATAAGGCCAAAACTAAATGGACAAAATTCGGGAAGCTAATTAGAGAAAGACTAGGGCATGGAATTTTTGAGTGCCTAAGTGTTGAGGATATTGACACTAATGTTGATTACATTACGGATGTATTAGTAAGGTCTTTCGAAGACAGCTGTCCGCTTCGAGAAAGGAAATCAGCCCAAGAGAAGCCTTGGATGACCGGGGAGATTCGCAACATTGGGAAAGAGGTCCGTAGACTTTACAATAGGGCACGCCGTAAAAAATCTCCAGTATACTGGGACGACTACCATAGAAGACTCAGAGAATATAACAAAATCACAAGAACAGCAAAACGAAACTCCTGGAAGCTATTCTGCGATAGCGTTAACGATGTTTCTAAAATTAAAAAGTTCGTCTCAAAAACCCATACCCAAACCGAAACAATGGTAGACGATATGGGCAGAAGAGTGGACTCAACCGAAGAGATGGTAAGACTTTTGATGAACACCCATTTTCCGCAAGGTACGACGGGCCAGACTGAGATACCGAACTACAGTGAAAATGAGGAACAACTAAGTTATATCATTACAGACCATATGGTCAAAGAAGCCGGAAGAAGCTTTTCACCATTTAAGGCACCAGGACCTGATGGAATATTTCCGGCACTACTACAGATGGAGGTGGATTACATATCAACTCATCTAGCCGCCATTTTCACAGCATGTCTAAAATTCGCATACACACCGAAAGCCTGGCAGGAGGCAAGGGTAGTTTTCATACCTAAACCCGGCAAGGCAAGTTATGCAACACCTAAGGCTTATAGACCAATAAGCCTAACATCGTTCTTACTCAAAACCATGGAGCGTATAGTGGATACCATGATTAAAAGTAAGATACCAGGCGAAATGCTAAAATTTAGACAACATGCCTATGTTAAAGGGCGATCGGTGGACACCGCCCTACACGATGTAGTACACAACATAGAAGAATCCTTCAATGGAAAGATGTATACACTTGCGGTATGTATAGACATTGAAGGGGCGTTCAATAATGTACGGACCGACACACTCATCCAATCCTTAGACCAGTTTCAGGTGGACCGGGCTCTCCGAGACTGGATAAGCCACATGCTAAGGAATAGATGGATAAATTGTGGGTCCCACGACATAAAAATAAGAGACAGAGTAGCATAGGGAACACCACAGGGCGGTATATTATCACCACTCCTGTGGGTCACTACTATAAATAGTCTCCTAAGGATACTAACGGATGAAGGACTTAAACCAGTCTGTTACGCAGATGACGTTATAATACTTCTGAGGGGGAAGAATCCTAATCAACTTTGTAGAAGGGCCGAAACGGCTCTAAAAATTGCATATGACTGGGCTCGACCGAGAGGTCTAAATGTAAACCCAGAAAAGACAGAGATATGTCTGTTCACAAGGAAAACGAAGATAGGTCAGTATGATGACCCACATTTCCTAAACAAAACAATTCCAGTTTCCAACAGGGTTAAATACTTAGGTGTTATCCTGGACAGGAAACTAAATTGGAAGTGCCACATAGAAGAACGAGCAAACAAGGCTCACATATGCTGGGCACTATGTAGAAGAGCCATTAGCTCAAAATGGGGCCTAAATCCAAGTATGGCACAATGGCTCTACAAGAGCGTAATCAGACCTATTTTGACTTACGCATCAGTAGTGTGGTGGACATCAATGAAGAATAAGTGCAACATAATGATATTACAAAAGGTCCAACGAATGTGTTGTCTCGGCATAAGCGGGACAATGAGGACCACATCCAGTAGGGCATTGGAGACGATCTTGAATATCCAACCAATAGAAATACAGATTAGATATGAAGCTGCCCTCACGGCGACGAGGCTCAAAGTGATGGGCGAATGGATCGAAAGCGATCACGTGTCATATCATCAAAAGATAGCTGAGGTAGTGACGGTGGATTTAACTGACATATCATCAGTACCCGACAGAATACCTGAAAGATCAATGGTTGCTGAGTGTGAGACCATGATACCAGCAAAAGCAAACGCCTTGGCATCTAGAGCCAGAGACTTGCAAACAACAACATTAGAGAACGCAAAACCCTTCAGAGTTATGCGTTCTGAACTACAAATATGGGCGAAGAACGCCCATATCACGCTATGGAATAGTGAAAACGTTGGGAAGACAACGAAGGTCTTGTGGGGTGACCCAAACGAGGACAAGGCCAAGACCTTACTGAGATTGAGCAAGGTAGAAATTAGTAAGATCATGGGCGTCCTTACAGGACACACATGCTTACAAGCACACCTACATAGGATAGGAGTTGTAGATGACAGCATATGTAGGGCATGCGGGGAGGATGACGAAACGTTGGAGCATTTCCTCTGCCACTGCCCAGCGTTCGCCAACAATAGATCACGTTTCTTAGGAAATGATGCTATACCAGACTTGACCCAACTTAGGGGCGTAGACTGGAAGAAAATTAAGGACTATGTCGACAGTACAGAGTTCCTAAAATAGCTTACCGACCTTTCTAAATAATAACAATTAGAGCGCACAGCAGGCCGAATACTGGCTTACGTGTATGTCCAAGGACATGAGGTGGAATTTCACCGCCTCCTCTTCTCAACCTAACCTAACCTAGCATATCATGTTTTATGGAGGGTTACGAACGGCCATCAAACCTCGTCCTCTCTATAATTTTATAATGTCTGACATCAATCCTCATAAAATAAAATGCAAGTGCAATGTCTTTTATATTTCTCTCTCACATATGCGAAAAAATATGAAACAAGATTTTTTTGAATTTCCCTAACATTTACAAAATGGCTCATAACTTTTACATCTATCCATAGATTTTTTCAAATAGACAGTGTTATCTTCTTTAGCAGGCTGGCTTTTTAAAAATGTAATAAAATAATTTTTTCGATTTTTTCTCTATTTTTTTATGCTTTTTTTGTACCAGGAAAAAGTGTTTTTTAAAAAAAAAATAATTTTTCTCATATTTTTGGCGATTGTTACGAAACCAAAGATTCTACGTGAAAGCGATATTTGCAGCATATGTAGCCCTCATAATTCCCTTTAATTTGGTCCAAATACTGAATGTACTTTCAAAGAAAGCTGGAAATTGAAAAAAAATGTACCATAAAATTTTTTTTAAATATTTTTTTCGTGTTTGTATTTTTTTCGTCACCAAGTTGCACCAGAAACTGTTATCCACTTCCCTTGGACAAAAACAGCAGTAGTCGCTGTACAACATGTTATTTTCCACTGCATCTGAAATTTGTGGATCTTTTGGAATTTCACCCACGTTAATAGCTATGCTTTAGATTAATTTCAAAATTGGCATATCTTGAAAGATGTTAGACAATTTCTAGTGATTGGGGAAGAAATAAACACCAGTGATGGAAAAATTACAAATGTACATAAGTACATATGAGAATAGCATTTTTGTTTTACTTTCTTTATTATTTTGTTGCCGCTTTCATTTTCCTTAGGGTAGAGAGTAAATTCTAAACAGTCGGGATTTTCCCCCTAAATTACTTAAATAATCGTATAAGGAATAAATCGTTTCGTCCTCAATTCTGATTTCAATAAAAACTTATTTTGTTCATTTAATTGGTAAAAATACATAAAAAAAAAGTTAAATAAATTATCAGGATGATCCGTACACGTCCGTTCGCTACAACTTCTACTATACGACTCTCTCTCTTGCTCAACCGTCGTCTTCGTCCATCATTGTGTGGGCAATTCATGATTGCCATGTTGCAAAAAATTCGTAGCCTTACAGTCGGCCACCCTGTCGACACAATCGACCTCGATTGGAAGTAGGTTCGGTTCAGATTCGTCCTCGCTGTCGTCATCATCTTCTATCTGTGGCAGAGAACACCAGCATATCCGATACCGATTCACTGGCAAGGAGAGATTCTAGGACAAAAGCAGCATGAACAAAATACACAACAAAAGTTCTCCGGATCATAAGGTATTTATTGATGGTATGGAAATTCTGTCCCCCCGGAAGCCATTTGCTGCTACTAGCATCAAATATTATTGATTGCATCTGTGTCCAAAAATTGGCCACCACTTAATTTATGTTGAGAACTTAAAACGACATAAAATGCCTCCCTTTTTCTCCCTCGGGAAAAGGTAATCAAGTACTTCCTCTGTAAGTATTTGTAGGTGGTTTTCTATTCCCTGAAAACCACGCACCTTTCAAGGAAAGTAAATACACTCTTTTACTTCGCAGTGGCGAATGGGAGAACATTTTGTGACCGTAAACTTTGCAATCCTTCTCACTCGGGAAAAGGTAATCATCAGTTCGAATTAGTAAGCTTTTGTAGGTGGTTCTCTATTCTCTGAGAACCACGCACCTTTCAAGGAAAGTTATTACTCCCTATAACTTCGCTGTGACGAATGGAATATCACAATTTACAAATATAAATTCTCAATGTAACCATTTCTCTTACATTTCTCTTTAGAAACAATATAATCATCAACCACTTTAGCGCAGGCGATGCACTCCCGACTAACATCTCGAAGGTCCTCGGTTCAAACCCCACGCAAGGCGAGAATGCAACACCACCTCTACTTCCGGACCAAACTAATATACATTTAAATTTACTGGAAGACGAACGAGGAACGACACAGCACCACGAAACCGCTCCAAAATTGCCAGCCAAGTAGAAGGAAGACGACCGCTTCCTTCCCTCCTGTCCATAGTTCATCAATCCAGCTATTTACAATATCGGCCAAGCAAATCATCCATCATCATCCCATATAATGAAAGGCATCCCCCTCGACGTCACCTGATGAAACTCAGAGATTTTGAGACCGCTTTACGAGGGACAGTCAACAACCTGAAGATGTTACTCTCTAATTTAATCACCGAAAGGCAATTCGAGCCCTATCCTATATGGAATTCTGCTCAGCGTCAACATTCAGATGCAACATTCTCAACACACATCACTCTAGCAAACTCCTTCTTGCACCCAAATTTTGGCTCTTTGTGCCAAGGGGGGGAGTATGTTCAATCTCGTTGAACAAATTAATTTATTGTAATAGATTAAATATTGTTTATTTACTAAATCTATTTCCCCAACCCTGACAAATTATATTGTAAACTTGGCATAATTTTTATCTCTCAGTCCTTTTTGTGATCCGCCATTTAACTCTATATCCGAGGTTTCTCAAATAAACAAAACCTTGTATCTGCCTCTTTTATTCACGGCAGCCGAGGGAACCACATCTCTTCTCAAAAGGACAGGTTTAATAAATACTAATATAAAACTTAACTTGGTCTCTTATTTTTTACCCCGCATAGTTAAGGCAATCACTTCAACATTACGTGTTCGCTCGTGTAGTAGTTTTCACGAAACTACGTGCCTTCTCTCTCTCCAAGTCTAGGTTTATCTCATTACAGAAAGTGCAAACTACAACTTTCTTCACACTTAAATTAGAAATAAGAATATATGTATATACCAGGGATATATATAAATCTAATACGATTTTCTTCAACGTCTTGACAACGGCTTTCCCGGTTCAAAAAACTTTTATTTTCTAAACTTTATAAAGATATGTCCAAAAATACAGATTATATATCCTTAGATGCAAAATGGTAATACATATATATATGTATATAAAAGGTTTTTAAACAGGAACGCTACAAAAGTAGACCGACAGGGACAGCAAACGACGCCATATTTTTTGCCGCTCTTTTGACATTTCTCTCCAGTAAGGTTTGCCATTTATGATGGAAAGATATACGAGCCAACAACGAGTCAAAATTATTAAAATTTACTACCGAAATTCGGAGTCAGTAGCCTCAACATTAAGAGCGCGAAAAATCGAAAAATCATCTTCAGCGATGAGGCTCATTTCTGGCTGAATGGCTTCGTCAATAAACAAAATATGCGTTATTGGTCAGACAGCAATTCACACGTACTCCATGAGTCGTCGTTGCATCCCGAAAAAATTACGGTTTGGTGCGCTTTATGGGCCGGCGGCGTCATTGGGCCGTACTTCTTCCGAATATTTTTGGCCCCATTTGGATGATATGGACTTGGAGGACATGTGGTTCCAACAGGACGGCGCCACAAGCCACACAGCGAATGCCACAATCAATTTATTGGAAACCAAGTTTGGAGAACGTGTTATCTCACGAAATGGTCCAGTCGATTGGCCTCCTTGGTCGTGCGATTTGACGCCGATAGACTATTTCCTGTGGGGCTACGTCAAGTCTATGATCTATGCAAACAAGCCAGCGACGATTGATGAACTTCGTCCGAATATCGAACGTGAAATTGCAGCAGTATCGGCCGATTTATGCTTGAAAACCGTCGAAAATTGAGTTCAGCGTCTGGACTTCTGCAAGCGTGCCCGTGGTGGCCATGCAAAAGAAATCGAGTTCCATACATAATGGCATCGAACGTACTTTCACAGGAATAAAGAATTTCATTGATATCCAAAACCGTTTTTGTTTTTTTGTAGCGCTCTTATTGAAATTTTGTCGGATGAATATACTGATGTATAATGACGTTGTTTTCTAGTTGATCCTGGCAAATCTTCGATGACGTACCTATCCTTTTCCAGGACTTGTGTAATGATGAATGGACCTTTGTAGAGAGGCTCCAACTTTCTTGAAGTACCCGTCGCCGGTGGTTCATTCTCAACTAGCACCAATTCACCAATTTCGTTGACTATGATATCCGTCGTATCGCTGTTTCGCATCTTCACGTTGTGCATCAATTCTTTCAGCCGCTTCGTTGCGCATTTCTTCTAAACGGTCGTTGTCAATAGATTCGCTATTGTGTAAAGATAGTACAAGTTTATTTTGTAGAATATCTCGCGGATGAAATCCAAACAGGAGTTCATGTGGAGTTCAACTAGTAGTTTTATTTTTCATCGTATTTATTGACCACTGTGAGTCGTTGCTGATCATTCGCAGTCAACGGACGTGTTTATCACATAGCGGATAGTTACCAGTACCTATTACGCAAAAGCAAAAATCTGTACAAAGTCTGTAAGGCCTACATCGTAGTACCTATTACGGTATAATACAGACAAAATAAAAATAAATTCTCTTGACGGGGATGCCTTCGTGTTCCGATGGAGCGCGGTTCCCCAATCGTCCGACTGTCCGTCCGTTGGTCTTGGCCAAAGCCGACCACACCAAAAATGGCGAAAATCTCCCCCAAGTACTCACAACAGGTGGTGCGGTGAGGGGGAACGTCATGTCCGACCGTCAAAACGGAAGCACAATGAGCATCGTGTAGCGCTCAGAGTTTTGACGAAGTTGGAGGCTGTTGAGGTTTCGGCTCTTACCGAAAAACAAAAAAAGTCACTTTCCTGGGCTAAAGGCGTCATAGATGCTTCTAAGGCCAATGAGTCGGCTGAAAGAGCCACAAATTCAGCTGTGTTAACGGCTAATAAAGTCAAGCGAATCAGATCACCTGATGAACCTCTGCCTTCGAAAAAGGCAAGAGGCCCTAATGTCACCATCAACAGGATACTCACCAAGCCCTTCAATGAAGTGGCGAAGGAGAGTCTAGTGATGGCTGTTATAGACAGAAGTAGTGAGGATGGATCCATCCTCAAGGACAAATGGAGTCATGTACAATCAGCCATTATGGCTCATTACCTCGATGTCCGTAGAGAAATGCCGGGCAAACCACCAATCTGCAACGATGCAGGATGGCATCAGGGGAGAGTAAAGCTCTTATATTTCGGTGATGCCAGAACAGTAGACCTGTATAAGGCTGCTCTGAGTCGAGCGGGTGAGGTGTGGCCGGGTGCCCAGTTGGATGTTGTCGAAAAAACAACATCTCTAGTCACCCTAGAGCCATCACCTGGGTTACAGAAGAGCCCTCCAACCCGGTTGACATCTTAGAAATAATAAAAGATTCCAATCCTGGTCTGCCGGCCCATAATTGGAGAATCAGCAAGGTGGGTGAGGCGGATGGTAAAAAGCGGCAGGTCAATCTTATCCTAAACGCTGAATCCACCTCCCATATACAAAGTGCGAGTGCAACCCTACAATATGGCTTCGAGACTATAGTCTTGAAGATATACAAGCAGGATATAGCTCCCACTGCAGAAGGTGAGTCGTCCACCGTGGCACTTTCTGGAAGTGCGGAGGTACCCACGCCTATTATTTCTGGTGACTCCAACTCTAACAGAAGATCTGTAACGTCCTTCTCTGAGGACAAAAGCTCTACTTCGGACACAGAGAGGCTGAGGGGAGTCTCCGGACTCTTTGACGCATCTGGCGGGGACATGCTTCTCGACGATACGGACGAAGAGTTCGATAACACCCTTGTCGGGGTGGATGTTAATCTGTCAATTACCAATGATGGTAAGAATTCTACAGATTAACCTCCATCACGCTAAAGCAGCCTCAGCGGCTCTATTGCTGCGCCTGTCCACAGGCGCAGTAGACATCGTCCTGATGCAGGAGCCCTACGTGGTGGGAGGAAGGGTGTGTGGTATTAGGACACCCAACTTTAAACTGCTTGTGGCCAACTGTGAAGGCACTCCAAGAACCTGCATTTTGGCCAGGAAAGATCTAAGTATCTTTCTCCTGACTAATTTAAGTGGTAAAGACCAAACAGCTGCTAGCCTGGAGATCGGTAATCGCATATATTGGGTGGTCTCCAGCTACTTGCCTTATGAATCTGTAGTACCGACTGCTCTATTCAGGGAAGTAGTAGAAGAAGCAACGTCTGACGAGCTCGAGCTGATTATTGGCGCAGACACGAACGCTCATCATACTATCTGGGGTAGTACGGATATAAACAATAGGGGTGATTCGCTTCTTGACTTTATTCTAACTACCAACCTTAGTATTTGTAACATAGGTAATAAACCGACCTTCACAATTAAAGACAGACAAGAAGTACTCGACGTAACGTTTGCTACTGACCGGCTGTCAGACAAAATTATTGGGTGGAATGTACTGGACGACCACTCATTCTCAGATCACCATTATATTGAGTTCAAACTCGCGGAAAAAGCGCCTAAACCCACCGTCCACAGAAATGTAAGGAAGACAAAGTGGCATCTGTATGAGAAGAATTTCAAGAAAGTCCTCAACTCTAAACTTCTGTACGAACCGAATGACAAAGCCGGTCTGGATAATCTGGTCGATCATATCACCATATCATTCAATAGATCCCTTGAAGAAGCCTGTCCAAAAACAAGGTACAAGGGTAAAACTAAACCACAATGGTGGACTTCGGAGCTAACGGCTATGAAAAAGATCTGCAACAAGCTATTCAATAAGGCTAAATCTACTGGGGTCGCTAATGATTGGGATGCCTATAAAGAGCAACTCAAGATCTATAAGAAGCAGCTTAGAAAGGCGCAAAGGCGCTCTTGGTATACCTTCTGTGGTGAAGTGGAAAAGGTCTCCGACGCCGCTAGGCTGAGAAAGATATTATCTGCTTCACCCTGTACAGTGGGATATTTACAGGATGAGGCAAATAACTGGACCAAAAACAGCGAGCAGTCGCTCAATGTACTGCTCGACACACACTTCCCGGGGAACTCTGTAACAGAACCCGAGGATCAGCAGGAACAACAAGAGTGCGAGTGGACTGCGAGCGTCGCTAGCTTCTTGACTGAGAGATCCAGAATAAGCTGGGCTATTAACAGCTTTGAGCCCTTCAAGTCACCTGGACCAGATGGCATCACTCCAGCAGAAATGCAGAAAATGTTAAAGTACATTATCCCCTGGCTGGAGAAAATTTATGTAGGCTGTATCAGGCTTTCATACGTCCCGAATCGATGGAGGGATACCAAAGTGGTATTCATACCTAAAGCGGGAAAGATATAACATACTAGGCCAAAAGACTTCAGACCAATTAGCCTATCCTCCTTCCTACTGAAAGGTCTGGAAAGACTTTTAGATCATTTCATTAGGGAAAACCTGGATACAAAACTCCTGTCGGGGAACCAACATGCTTACAATAAGGGCAAGTCTACAGAATCAGCCCTGCACGAACTTGTGAGCACTATCGAATCGTCCCTGCATTTCAAGGAATTCACCATGGTGGCATTTCTTGACATAGAAGGGGCTTTTAACAACATTCAGTCAGATGTGGTAATTGCGGCACTCTCACATCTAAAAGTTGACACTAGTTTAATTAGACTAATTCAAAGTCTGCTCACCAGAAGACGCATAACAGCATGTCTAGGGTCCACAACTCTAACAAGGTATGTAAACAGAGGGACCCCGCAAGGAGGAGTATTGTCTCCACTAATTTGGAATCTAGCGGTGAATGAAATCCTGCTAGATCTAGAACGTTGTGGCTGCAAGGTCGTGGCATATGCGGACGACGTGGCAATCGCAGTGAGTGGCAAATTCGTAAACGTCCTCAGAGACATCCTACAGGTGGCTCTGAACAAGTTGGCTAGATGGGCCAGAAGCAGCGGTTTTGGCGTTAACCCCAACAAGACAGAATTGGTTCTCTTTACTAGGTTGAATAATGTCCCACATGTGGACCCTCCACCTCGGATAAATGGAACAGATCTAGTCTTTTCTGAAAGTGCAAAATTTTTAGGAATAATTCTAGATAGGAAAATGTTATTTAGACTTAACGTATTGGAACGTGTAAGGAAGGCCAACGTCGCCTTATATTCCTACAAAAAGGCTGTAGGGTCGCGGTGGGGACTCTCTCCTCGTCCACTGGATATATATAGCAGTAGTTCGTCCAATACTGTTATACGGTATTGTGGTATGGTGGACGGCAACTGACAAACTAACCATTACCAACCTACTAACAAAGGTTCAGAGAACTGCCTGCCTGAGCATAAGCGGAGCCTTAAGGACTACAGCGACCGAGTCTCTACAAGCCCTACTCCATATACTGCCGATTAATATTGTGGCGAGAGAAGTTGCAACCAAAGCGGCAATAAGATTAAACTGCCTATCAATGTGGAGGTACAAGAACTATGGTCACATGAGGATATCAAAGTGTAGTGCTATGGTAACCGACCGAGTGGACTATATACCAACTGTGTACACCTTCGAGAGAAATTTCATCACTATGATTCCCGCCAGAGATGAATGGGTCGGCAGAATACCAGGTAATAGAAACCATCTCCACTTTTACACGGATGGTTCGAAGCTTGATGAAAAGGTTGGCTTCGGAGTACACTGTGAAGAACTTATTCTGGATATAGCTCACAGACTACCAGATACCTGCAGTGTCTATCAAGCCGAAATAATGTCAATATGGGAAGTCGCCAAGTGGCTGAGTCGCAACATAGTAACCAACACTGGCGTTGTCATTTACTCGGACAGCCAGGCGGCCATCAATTCTCTGGAGGCAACATCCCTAAATTCACAAACAGCCCTCGACTGCCGCAGATCTCTTAACGAGATGGCTGAGCAGTTTAATATACACCTCATATGGGTGCCTGGGCATAGGGATATCCCGGGGAACTGCAAAGCCGATGAACTTGCTAGGAAAGGGACGACATTACAAATTCTCGAAGAATTTGCATATATTGGTGCGCCACTATCCACGTGCAAGCTTTGGCTTAGGCAAGAGGCAATCAGGCAGTCCAACGAAAGATGGACAGAAATCGGCACCTGCAGGGTAGCTAGACAAATCTGGCCAAGGTATGACCTGAGAAGGTTAAAATATCTCCTCGCACTAGAGAGGAAACGATTGTCTACGTTAGTACAGGTTCTGACGGGACACTGCTTGATCGGCGAACACGCCAAAAGATTGGGTATTGACTCCAATGACTTCTGCCGAAGCTGTGGAGATGAGGAAGAAGTGGAGAGCATTGAGCACTTGCTTTGCGACTGTCCCGCTTTGAGTAAACGACGACTGGACATACTGGGATCGGCCTTTTTAGGCAGCCTAACAGATCTTTCCAGTACTGATATTCGTACTATCGATAAATTTATATATCAAACAGGTTGGTTTCGATGAGGGGCATTTCAGCCCGTGGTAACACTAGGGACCTAAACTGGTCTATGTGAGCTTGTAAAAAAATACGGCTGCCACCCTAACCAAAACCTAAACCTATTGACCACTGTACTCGTCGAAGTTGATCGTCCCATCACTTGTCTTCTTTGGTTGACGGTAGAAGCATACTGAGTATTGTTCGGTTCGTTCGTTCTGCATGGCCGTTCGCCCTTGGAGTTCTTACAGCATTTAAGATATGTTTTACGTCGTTCGTCTGACAGAATCGCTTGAACTCGTGGGACGTGAATGCAGTTCCGCGATCGGTAATTATCCGTGTTGGCATTCCAAAATATTCGGTGCATTGGTTAAGAATAGTTATAACGTGTTTTGTCGCCGTACTTTTCACCGCTCGAATTATCGTGTACTTCGTAAAAGCATCTACAATGACCAAAAGGTGCTCGTTACGTTTGGTGCTTTTCGGGAAAAGGCCCAAGTGATCCATATGGATAGTATGGAATGGCACTGGGTTAACGTTGTCGTAATGGTACTCGCCTTCGTGTTTTCCGCCAGGTGCTTTGTTATACGCGCATTCTAAACTTGACTTTATATGAGCTTTAACAAAATTCCGCATTTGGGGAAACCAAAAATGTCTGAATAGCGTCTATGGTTTTCTCTAGACCTAGATGTCGCGCGTCGTCATGTTGTCCTTTTACTACGCGCCATCGCAAGGCTTTCGGAACCACCCAAAGAAGTTTATCTTTGACTTTCCTAAATAGTCGTCCGTCATCGATTACATACTCGTTACAAATAGTTTTGCCTCGTAATTTCAATTTGTCGACAATCGCGCAGATGTTTTCGTCTTGTAGTTGCATCGAAAACAACCAGTCGCCTTGGCTTATGACCGTTTTTGCAGTTCGTAATGACGCTGTATCTAATTATCCATCCACATCTTGCATTCGCTGACCTGATCGATGTTCGATTTTAGCGTCAAAATCTTTTCACCCACCATTTTGCGATTCTCGGGATTAATTCTTTTTTTTTGCATAGTCGTTCTGATAGCGTTGTAATCTGTGACGATTGACTGGTTTGCCGTAAACGTAGTAACGGAAGCGTTCTAAAGATTCTACCACAGCTAACGCCTCCAATTCATAGCTATGATAGTTTCTTTCGTCGTTGGTTGTTGATCGGCTGTAGAATGCTACTGGTCTCCACGTATTTTCCTCGTTCTGTAGTAGCACCCCTGCTAGACCGATTGCGCTGGCATCAGTATGAATCTGATGTTCCGCGTTAGTTCGATAACCCACTATTACCGGTTTCGCTGTAAGGCACGTCTTTAGTTTTTGAAACGCTTCTTTTTGCTCGTTGTTCCACTGGAAGTTGCTTTCCTTCCTCAGTAGAAGTCGTAACGGTTCGGAGATTATTGCTTAGCCGGGCACGAATTTTCTAAAGTAGCCACTTAAACCAAAAAATTGTCGTACTTCGGTCACGCTCGTAGGTGTTGGAAATTTCTGGATTGCAGCTGTCTTTATTTTACCTGGACTGATACCCGTTGGATGTAGTTGATGACCCAAAAATTCAATAGTCTGTTTCATAAATTCGCACTTTTTGATTATATCGTGAGGTTCAGTTCGCGCAACAGTAAAAACTCGTCGTAATTTCTGGAGCATTTCGCTAACGTTGTTGCTACTACAATGTCATCGTAATGAAATAAATCTCCATCCTGCGTTTTGTCACGTAGTAGTGCCATCAGACGTTGAAAAACCTATGGTGCGTTCTTGAGACCAAACAGCATGCGTTTGAAATGCCGTAAATCGTCTACTATTTTCCTCAATTGGAACTTTGTAGTATCCGCTATTTAAGTCTAACACTGTGAAATACGTACATTGTTTAATATCTTGAAGTCGTTCTTCTATGTTAACCGTTGAAAAAATCTCTTTGACTATGTGCTGATTTAAACGTCGATAATCCACGCATAATCTGTCGTTGCCATTTTTCTTTTTAACGAGTACTATAGGACTTGCATATTCAGATGTTGACTTTTCATTTCATTTCATTTCATTTATTTATAATAGTAATATAAATAAGCCAATATGGCCAATAATCTTATATTATCTTTATACAAATTTCAATTAAATAATAAAATCTACACTCAAGTGATCCACCTTGAAAGTTAAAATTCAGATATAACAAAAGTTAAAACTATAATAACATAGCTGCACACAATTCGATATATTTACATTATTATGTATAGTAAAAATAAAAAATGATAAATAACGATAGAAAGAATTAACCGAAGGAAAATATATTTCTGAATGTAAATAAAATAACACTCTCTACACAAAACAAATTTATCCCCTAAATTACGCTAGTTAAAAGATTCATACTAGTGAAACTAGGGAGTAAACTGAGAAGAGAGAGTTATATTAAAATTATTTCTTTGCTAGATTTTATTCGGAGATTTTTACCGAGTAAAAGTAGCGACAATCATGAATATTACAAAACATTCAGTGATAGAAAATGTACTAAAATTAAAACTATGGCTCCCCAGCCATTAAAGAAGAAGAAAAAAAAAGTTTGAAGTAATCGACCCTGTAAACAGAACACACAGAATTATAGACCACCGGCCAAGTATTCAAGACATTTACAACTGAATACTTGCGGAGTAAATGAGAAATTACGCAAATGCACCGGAAAATGGTTCCATATTCGAGCAACCCTTACTACAAACGATCTTTCGGCAACTGTCGATATAAAACGTGGTAGCAATAGTTGAGGATTACGGGAAGATCTACAAAAATTAAACCTACAACATAGTGAGGGTGAGCCACTAGAAATAATCGTTTTATAAAAACATTGTAGGATGCGAAGATCGACATATTTATTGAAAGGCAAGCCTAAAAATTTAATGACATACGAAGATGTATGATCATGTCGCCGCAGATTATAAACATAGCGCACGATCGAATTAACAATTCTCTCAATTCTCGACAATTGAACCGCAGAAGTACCAGATATAACTTCAAGGCAATAGTTAACATGTGACATTAGCAAAGACGATGCAACTCTCTCTCTGACATAACATGGTAAATACGAATCAAGACAATATAATCTACGTAGTTGAAATCTGACACGCCCCGGCAGCATATCAATATGCCGGTTAAAGTCAAGTTTACTATCAACTACGACACCAAGACTCTTCATCTCATCAACAATTTCCACGGGCATAGAATTAACACAAATATTAATCACATCAACATTCCTAGAGTTATTAAATAATAAAGCTTTTGTTTTACTAAAATTAATACAAAGACCATTGCTACTCAGCCAGAGAGCAAGCGAATGTAAAGATGAATTTATAACAAGTTCAAGCGAAGAACGAGACTCACTACGATAGAAGACATGAATGTCATCAGCATAGAGGAAGAGATTACAATTACCAACTGAAACAGCACTCGAAATATCATTAACATACATAATAAACAACAAAGGACCCAAAACAGACCCTTGAGGAACTCCACATACCATACTACGCAAGTCAGACTGAACACCACGATGAACCACAAATTGAGAACGATTAGTTAAATGGGAAGAAATCAATTTACAGGCAGATGAAGAAAATCTAAAGTTGCACTGTAACTTATGCAATAGAAGTGCATGATCGATAGAATCAAATGCCTTAGACAAGTCCAGTCCAACAAGTACACCAATATCAGAGCTGTTATAAACATCTCTAATCATATCGGTAAGGTGTAGCAAATGAGTAGTTGTACTGAACCCATGTCTAAAACCATATTGATAGCTACCAAGCAATCCACGGTCATCAATAAATTCAAGAATGGCTTCCTTTATAATATGCTCCACAATCTTAGAAATGGCAGGTAAAACACTAATGGGACGTAAGTTTGACAAGTGAAACGACTCTCCTTTCTTAGGCACAGGTACAACACGGGCAATTTTCCATGCTTGTGGAAAGGTGGACGTAGTGAAAATACAATTAATAAAATGTAACAAATGTCTAGAAATATAAGGAAAAATACATTTAACAAATTTGACAGGGATACCATCAACACCAATAGCACCGGATTTAACTCTACTCAAAGCTTTAATAACATCTTCCTCGAAAACACAGTAAAATTGAAATGTATCATCCATACTACACAAAAAGTTTCGGTCACGTAAACAAGCATTAGGAGATTGACGACAACAGAAATAGTCGTTAGCAATATTTACATCTATGTCTGGAATGTCATTAACATCATCCAAACAACCGAATGAACGAAGAGACTTCCACATCTGAGTGTTATCCATACGACTGAAAACTATATTATAGTACTTCCTCCTCTCATTGCGCATTACAGCCTTACAACGATTCCTGTAACGTCGAAAAATCCGTCTATTTTCATCAGATGGATGCCTACGATATTCCAAATATGCCAAATCCCTAAACGACTTAGACGAAACTACAATATCTGACAACAACCATGCATCATTTTTTGGGATAACTCTACGAGTAACTAATGGAACAAATGAGTACAAATTATCCATTAAAAAATCAATGATTGAGAGCTGTTGATCTACATCACATGTTAAATAAAGTGGATCAAAGTCAAAATTACATAAGTAATTACATATTCCTTCCCAATCCATATGCCTGAAGTCACGATACTCAATACATCGTTCATCGCAAGTAATAGATATGTCTAAAGAGCCAAAAATTAATGCATGGTGAGATATGCCAGGACATTGACCTTGCGAAGAAAAATTTAAAGTTAATGGAACACTTAACAAACAGAAATCAATTAAGGAGGTAGAGTTGTGAGCCAAATCAAAGTGAGTAGGCAGTGAATTATGAACAACAGATAAACCTAAAGTGCTACATATGTTCCTCAAAGCCAAGGAATCAGAAGTTTTAAACATATTACAATTAAAATCACCAACTATAACAACATTAGCATATGAATCAAATAACTCTTCATGAACAGAGTAAAAAGAGTTAATATCTCCATGAGGAAGGTATATTACACCAAAAAGTAAAACAGTTGTACCAATTCGCAACTCTACCAACAAAGATTCACAAACACCAAAGAGAACAGAACGGAAGATAACTTTGTACATCAGGCTTTCAGATACATATAATAAAACACCTCCACCCAACCGACTGGGACGATCACTACGTAATAATTTATAGCCTGAGATAGAGAGAGATTTAGATGAAACTGATGGCTTAAGCCATGTTTCAGAGACAGCAAAGACATCAATACCACTACCAACCAACATACACCTAAGTTCATCAAGTTTATTATTATACCTTGACGGACGAATACTTTGAAAGTTCATATGTCCATACGCAAATTTTCCATTAAACCTGCTGAACTCACATTGAAAAAACTGAGCATCACTGATTACAGGGCCAAGGTTATTATCAAGAGACAACATAAAATGACATGAATGGACTGGGGAGCATAATTGTAATGATAGAATCAATAAGAAGGAGGTAAATAGAAAACATAACAGAAAAATTTAAGCAACCAATGACAAGAATAATCAAATTTAGGAAACAATGGTAATATATCAAAGAAAAAATCAATTTGAAAATTAAGATCATAAAATTAAAAAACTAGCAAAGCAGAATATCAGTTAATAGAAGGCGCTACAACACCACCACCACTTGAGGCCAGCGAACCTTCAGATAATGCAACACATTGGCTGTATTCAAGAAAAGCTTCTCCACCATCAGGAAAAACTACATTAACGCCAGCTTCATCTCCATTAATTAATTTGAATTTCTTTATAAGCTTCTTCCTAAGCAAGCTTCTACAGGTATACACCAAACGAGATGTAGGTTGAGTGAGATGATCGTTAATGTAGACCCGAGAATTTAATTGACAGTCACTCATGATATCCTTTAGATGAACACGACCTTTCTTGACGTAATTGAACATAAGGTTATCTCTGGTTTGGATAGAGTTGAACTTTACCAGTACTGACTTCCCACCAGAGATATAACAACAATGTTGCATATCACTAGGAAAGAGCTGCATGTTGCAAGTTTTGGCTATTTGTATTATTTTTTCCCTGAGATTTTTTATCTTTTGTGGGAGACCATTTACAACAACATCAGCCCGATTGAGTCTGCGCTGAAGAACAGCATTATATGATTCCAACTGTTGTATTCTGTCAGTCAGTTTCTTCTCCAACGCAGCAACAGAGCTTTTAGATGATGTGACAATCAACCTAATTTCAGCTACTGAATTCTTGATGTCACTGAATTCACTCTTCACTTCACGCATTTGGTCATATACTTCTCTCTTAAATTGCACAATTTCCTCCTTATAGAGATGAAATAGAGCATCAGCTTTGCACTTAAGTTCAGCCATACATTTTTGCATATACTCATCCATTTGTTGTCTCATAGAGACAATCAAATCATTTTGACGTCTCTGCAAGACATCAGCATCACCACTAGCATACGCATCAGCAGCACTGCAGGCAGCAACATCACCGGCAATATTACCATCACAGCCAGAAACAATAACATCAGCTGTCGGACCAGCAACAGCGCCGCTCAAACAAGTAGGATTTGCGTCAACTCCATGATCAACAACACCGGCACCAGCTTTAACACAACTAACGCATGTGTATCTCAGCAATTTATTAGTGCGAGCTTCGACCTCAGAGATTCCAACACAATCCAAATGAAAAAAGTGGGGGCAACCAGTACATCCAATTTTATATTTGGATTTTGCAATAGTCACATTGCAAACGGGGCAAACACAAAGTGGCATGATGTATGTGTGTGTGTGAGCAAGTGTAAAATGCAAAACAAAAACAGCAAAACAATGACAAAGCAAATCGTTGAATAAAACAGCAAACAACGATTATTCCAGCGACTGATGAACTGATTCCAGCGACAGCAGCTCAGCAATATTTTTTTGAAGAAAGTCACAGCAAATTACTACTCAGTAATCTATATTTCCAAATTTAATTAATTTCTTTGACGGAGCTAAAGTTCTATCGACTGTACATGTCAGTGTTACCAGACCAAAAAAAGAAAAAAGAAAGAATCGTTTGTTAGTAACTCGTTAATCATTTTACTCACCGCAGCTTTTTTCGGTTCTGGGAGTCGATATGGCTTTGATGCTATTGGCTCGGTTGTTGTTAATTCGGTTTTCATTTGAACAGCATTCGTTAGACCGAGTTCGTTAAGTTCGTTACCACAGACGTTTCGATATTCGTTGAGTAATTCAGATATTTTTGTTTTAGTAGCCTCATCATCTGTGCCGCATTGAATTGATGACATTTCGATAGGTGTTCGTTCATTGATGTTGGTCGTAGACACGCTTACCAATTCAAATCGTCGCTCGTTATTGTCAACTATTAGGCGTATGTCGTTATTCGCGAAAATGATAATTAAATCTGACGAAAAGACGTCGTCATCCGCAACGTAGAGATCAATATTAAGCTCATGATCGTCGATGTCTAATTTTACCTTCACAAGGTTCTCGTTCGTTGGATATTTTTGTCGCTTTTGATTTACATATCATACTACATTGACTACCAGTATCAATAAGAGCATAAAATTCTTCGCCGTTATCGTAACCCGTTTATCGTCGACATTTCCTCGCACCCTGTTTATAGTCCGTGGATTTTGCTTGCCGCAGTTTTCGGGTGAACCTTTGGGATGAACTCATTGACAATCTTTACATCGCGCTCGTCGTTGTGGTTTTGGACATACACTTGACATGTGACCCGTTTCAGAACAGTTAAAACAAACAATAGGTCCTCGTTGCGTTGATGTTCTGCGTATATTATCGTCTGAGATTTTTCTAGCTTTTTCGTTGTCGTTATCGTTGTGAGTACGTGTCGTTGTTGACGTCGTTTTCTTACCAGCTGAGCAACTTGTCATATTCACCAAATAATCCTCCAGAGTTTCACGCATCTCTTTCATAGTCTTGAAACGAAGTGCCGCGATTGCCATTTGTAAATTAGCATGTTTCAAACCCTCGCGAGTATATATTATAATCGCCGATTCGCTCAAGCTATAACGTCTACCCAAAGCTGTCATTCGGAAACAGTACTCGGTGATAGATTCTCCATGTCGTCGTGTAGCGTTTGTCATTTTAAAGTGTACGTTAGCCTCGTCCGGTCTCGTACCAAACTCACCTCTTAAAGCCACAGCCAACTCATGCCAAGTAATGAAAAATTCTGCCGACGCATCGAGCCACAATTTAGCAGGCCCTTTAAGATTGCTATACACCGCCAATAACGCGTACTTATCTTCCCATTCATACGCACGCAAAGTCTTATCAACCCTGTCGATAAACTGATGCACACTAAATATCGAATCTTACGTTTGATCATATTCAGGAAGAGTATCGGCAATTTCTTTGACACTGTGTACATTGCGATCAGCGTTGCCGTTTTGGTCATTTCCGACCAGATTTGGTCGCATAAAATTAAAATTTGCCTTTCTGGTCGGACCAACTTAATTTTGGTCGGTTTTATTCTCGAATATTAAGTTGTAGTATAATACAGAATAATTTGACGATTAATACGTATCGAAGTAAATTTCTAAAAGTTAAACATTTTCACAGCTGGAAATACCTAGAAATGTCGATTGTGAATGTCAATATTTTTCATAATCGCTGTAAGCAGTATCGACCTGTTGATCGAAATTGTAGGCATAGTAAAATTTTTATTTGAAAATAATAATTTAGGCGCGAAAAAGGAAATTTCGTTTACCGGAAATGTGGTTGTATTTGTCTAAATTATCGTTCCTGGGTAAAGAATTATTTCTTTCACTTCTGTTCTGTATTCCGAGAGTAGATTGAAGCCAAATTTTTGTCTCATAAATTTTGAAAAAACGTTGAAATAACTTGAATGGGTTTATTCACTCTGCATTAATAACAAAAATGTGGAAACAGAAAGAAAATATAAAGGGTGGTTACATTTTAAGGGCCGAGGTTGATTTTAAATAAAACACAAATTAATTAGGAAATTATTGTCATTTCTTTTTATTATGATAAGATTGGTATGGTTCAATTATGTATGGAACATAATATCGGCCAAATGGCCGCCGCGAACTCGGCGGCACACGTTCATCCGATGGTCCAAATTTTCGATGACTCTGAGGCATAATTGAGTTTCTAAGCCGTTAATGTGCCGAATTATCTCATCCTTTAAAAATTTGCGCACAATTCTCCCGATTGTGGACACATTTGGTCGATTATGCTGATCAAAAAAACATCACGAAATGCATTTTGATTTGAACGCCCATTTTCGTAAAAGGCTTAAAAAACTTTAACGGGTTGCTCGATTGTGTATCTTTCCATGGTTCAAATTGAGTTAGTCTGAAATTGAGAAATGTCAAACGAAATGCAGAAAAAAACTTGACGTTTAGGTGTGGTTCACATTCAACATCGGCCATTACAATTTAACCACCCTTTATTTAAAATTATTTTTAAATGCAAAATTCTTTTTTTATTTTTACACATTAGTTTTTGCAATTTATAAATTGACTTTTAGCCACTAGGATTTACCAATATTCCTCTGTCTACAATAATAAAAAAAGTAGTTGTTTGGGGTTGAAAATGGACCATATCGGTCCATGTCTCGATATAGTCCCCATAGAAGAATCCTAACCGAGTTTATTTCTTTATATAATACTTCAAGTAATTGGGGTGCAATTATTTTCATTAGTAATGGATCTCATTGGTCACATTTGTTTATATCCCCCATATGAAGGTAAAACAAGATTTGTATTATTGATGCCTTAAAATTCACATATAGCAAGCTACTGAAATAAAATTTGGCGAATTTCACCCAGAATCAATTAATCGAGCATTTCCAGATATTTTCGCTGGTATAGCATTGAATGGGATTCATAATGTGGAGAACATTCGATTGGGATAGGCAACTTTACCAAAGTTACATCAAAATTGGAAAATTTTGTTATCAAACTTTGCAAAATATTCAAAACTTTGATTTTATAGAATTGGTCGGCTACAACGGATTTTGGGAAAATTTTTGGTCGGAAAATAATTTCTCCTGTGGCAACACTGATTACGATTTCGAATATCTTGATTTTGCGACGTTGTTGGTATGTGTTCGCTGTTTGTTGTTGTTGTATGACTAAAAGCATACTTTCCATCAGCGATGCCAGTTTAGGGGATTTATCCCCAATTTGGGGATTTTTCTTCGTGAATGGGGATATATTTTTTGGTTTGGGGATCCGGGGATTTGGCGTGGATTGCAATTTTTATAAGTACATGTCTTTATTTATGTTAAAATTTGCATTTTCCGTTAAATCTATATTTTTTTACAAAAAGCAGCTTGACTCGCAGTGTATTAGAGTACGACTTAAATAGACAACCGGTAGTATTGCCAATACGTATTTCTATAGATATTTATAAATCAATTGAAGCCAAATGCGGTTTATAAAATTCTTCCCAGACGACATTACGAACAATTTAAGCTAATTTTGGAGTAAAGTTTACTAGTAACAGGATTCTGCTGGTCCAACTCGATTTTAAAGAAATGATATTAACCCTTTGATGTACTTTATCAATTATTTAGTTCATTGGCAGAAATGATCAAACTTTTAATACCAAAAACGTGTACAAAAAAATTAGATGATGTAGATGAGATGGAAGATTTTGAATCAGATATATTTGATAATTTGACAAAGTACATTTGTACAAACAAAATGAATTGTAGTACATAGTACATTGAATTGTAAAATACATCATTCACATAAGTTAAAATATTTTCTGGCGATTTTTTTGGGGATGAGAAATCTTTTTTTGGGGATTTAGGGGATAAAAAATAAAAATTTGGGGATTCGGCACTAAAAAAAACTGGCAAGCCTGTTTTCCATCATACTACGTAGCTGATCAATTTGAGTCTGTACCGTGGACACATCATCAGAATCGTTGTCACTTTCAAAGTAAATTTCTTCGCTATTAGTCGCTTCAATAAGACGTTTCACCAATTCTGGCTTATTACCACTTATTGGTAATTTACGCGCACTAAGCAATGATTTTAGTTGGTTCACTTTCAATGATTCTATTCGCCGCATATTGAAAATGTTTACGTCAAGTTCTTCTAAAATTATATTCCGTTATACGTTATTTTTTCTTTTCAATTTCCATCGCGTTTACGTTATCGTTCAATTACAATTTAGAAATTACACTTTTGAAAAATAGAGTTGGATAAAAATCACAATCCGTTGCGTATTAATTATTAGACGTTCAATTAATACTCGTTACGTTAATGTATGTTAGATCGCGTTTTTTTCGTTCTCTGATCGTTCAATCAATATCGATCACGTCAATATTCTTTAGATTTCACTTTTCGGTACGTTATTTTATATTAATATACGTTATGTTGTTAGCCGTTGCGTTAATATAAGTCGCGTCATGTTAGAATTTAAGTGTTTTCATTTGACCGTTAATTTTTCTTTGGGTGTGTGTTTTCGAGCTTTTCATACACATTCATTCCCTGATTGTGTTTGCTTCTGTTTCTTTAGCGCGCTCGCTCTCACTCATGTGGTTATTAAACACTCTCACAAACGCACTCTTGCTCTCTTCAACGTTTCAAAACACACACACTTCGCAGCTACGCTCGATACAATTATCTGAATCCGTTAATGATCATTAGATCTCGTTATGCTTGTATGTGTATGCATTTTCTTTCTGTTTTGTTCGTAAACGTTCACTTCGATGCTGTGTCTATGCGAGCAGGCGTATCTCGAATTCATAACAATAATCATTCATGAGTTTTTACTATCACATTTCTTATCATAGGATTTTTAAATACCTATTCTGTAATTCCTTTGACAAAATCAAAGCTTTATAATTTCAAAATTTTTGGCATTGCTGCCCAATGAAAAAATACATTATTAAAAGCTTTTGTGTACGAAGAAATCTACTGAAATTCAAACTTATCCAATATGGTATGATTTTTCTATTATGACATAGATAAAAATTCAAATATAAATTGAAAATGGAAAAATCATCCCCAAATGTTTTCAGGCCCAAAATATACAATAAAATGAAATACATATGTATGTTGGATGAGTTGTGGTTTTTTGGACCCATGCTTAATTAATCCCCATCATGTGTATCCCCAAATTGCATAATAATTAAACAAATAGAGATGTTTCTTTAAATGGAAGGCAAATATCACGCATCCAGACTTCGTCTTCCCTTTCCGATAACAACACTAACAAGAAAACACTGACAAACAGTTTTTTATATATATTAATTATTTCTTATCATGTGCTATTAGGGTTGTGACTGCTATCATTGAAAATTATAACAAAAAGAGATTCCATTTGAAACCCAGAAAGCAAATTGTTTTTACTATTGTTTGTAAAATTGTTTTTTTAAAGGGGAAAACAGAAAACTGTACAAAGTCTGGAAGGCCTACATCGTAGTACCTATTACGGGCGAATACAAACAAAAAATAAATAAATTCTCTTGACGGGGATGCCTTCGTGTTCCGATGGAGCGGGGTTCTCCAATCGTCCTACTGTCCGTCCGTTAGCCAAAGCCGACCACACCAAAAATGGTGAAAATTTCACCCCAGTACTCACAACAGGTGGTACGGTGAGGGGAAAACGTCATGGCCGACCTTCAAAACAGAAGCACAATGAGCACCGGATAGCGCTCAGGATAGGACACAGAAGTGTCCTATTTTGGTCAATTTTGATTCCGAAAATTTTGTAGGTTTATGTAGATTTTATCATAATTTCTATGCCTTGCAGCTGGATTAATTTTTTTTCCATGTTTCTATTATGTAGCGTACACGAAGGAGTGGAAAATTTTACATTACCATCCAGGTTCCTAGTATTGGAATCCTGAGAAGGAAATATCTGCAGTAGATCGCGAAAGGAGACTGCGGGAGCCATTTAATTGCTAACAGCAGTCGGTGAAAAAGGGGGAATGGATGTTTTTAAGTTAATTGTAATTATATACCCTCCCACAACAAAATATATGTAGAATACAAACTGAAAAGTTTCAGTAAAATTGTTTTAAATGGGTGGTGTTTATGGCTTAAGCAAACTTTTTGGGAGCGACAACTATAGGTGGAATATAATAAAATATGAACCGATTTAAAAAAATTTTACTGTGCCTAAGTAAAACAAAAACTGCAAGGATTCAGTTAAAATGCTTAGAAAATGTGGTATTTATTACGTATATTTTGGAGCGGCCTCTATAGGGCGACTATAACAAAATATGAAATATGAAGGTACAATTTTTGTTGTGATGATTTTTTGTCAAAATATAATACAAACTGAAAAGCTTCAGCTAAATTGCTTTAAAAATGTGGTATCTATGGCTCAAAACCCATAATTTGGAGCGACCTCTATAGGGGAGCTATATCAAAACATTGACCAATATAGCCCATTTGCTATCACAAACGACATGCAACTATAAGAAGAATTTATACCAAATTTTATTAACCTAGCTCTGTTATTACGGACTGTAGCGTAATTTCAACAGATAGACAGACAGACGGACATGGCTAGGTTTAGGTTAGGGTGGCAGCCGTTTTCTTTTTTATTTCTACAGCTCATGTTTATGAGGGGGTGGGGGTTTTTCGTTTATTTTGTTTTAATTTGATTTTTGTTTTTCGAGAAATACTTTCATTTAATGTTTATTTTGTTCCTTTTTTTACTTATTAATTTACACAATTTTTATAGTTTTTGTTACCGTGTATTTTGCCTTTTTGGTTAAGAAGTAGTTTTGTTTTAATTAGTTCAATTTCAATATGTTTAGTTTTATTTCACTGTTTTATGTTATTTTGTACAATCGTTTCGATTTTAGCTAATGTGTTTTATGTGTTCCTTATAATTTGAAACGAACGATTTTAAGGTTGACAAAGGAATGAATAAGTCTGGTTCTGCTTCACACAAGTGAAGCAGAAAACCAGATTTGGCAATGATAGCGGAATAAGAAACAACAACAACAGCACGCACTTCGTTGCCTATGCGATGATCATAGGCAGACGAGAGTGTTGCTGCTGTTGTTGTTGTAACCCTTTCCATTTCGTTCGCTGCAGTGAGTGCTGCAGCGAAATAAACGAAAAGAGACAACAAAGAGGGGTCATTTACTTATGTATGTATGTATATGAGTGTATGTATGTACATATGTAAATAAATAGAAATGAAATTGACAATTAGGAATAAAGAATTGATGAATGTGAAAAAAAGATATGGGTCGTTCCACGACATTTTGTTTTTTAAATATAAAAACTTAATAACTAAAAAATAATGAAATTAATTAAAGAAAATAAATGAAAAATGGTTCAATGTCGGTTGACACATACTGGCCCCTCGATTATGTGTTACCATGTGGCGCTGGTTGGACCGATGAAGACATATCCGAGGGCAGTTTGGAGGGCTATAACTGTTTCCAGTTCACATGACAGTGACCCATTGCGATGAATGCCATGAAATTCATCGGCACCAAGTTCAATCTCAATGGCAATGTTGCTCCAGGGTTCAGGATCGGCCAGCGAGCCAGGAGGGAAACCGACAGTGGGGTCTGCTTCTATGACCTTTGCGTATGGAGGTCGTGGAAGGTCGTTTGTCACCAGTGCGCGAATTTCTCGAGACCATTTACAACGAGGCGACCGACCCGTGGCCTGGAATTTGGCGAATCGCATGTCGTTGGTGATGAAGGTCTCGAGTCCAAGGCGAATCTGCAGACCTTTTGAGATTTTGGAGACGGGTGAGAATAGGTTTACACCCATTCGACAGGTGTGCCACATATCTACTTCTTGAGGTCTAGCGATTCTGACATGTGCCGTTGGAATGAAGACCCGGCCCCAGTTGAAATTGGTAGCAGGTCTGGGTTGCATCTTGAACTCGGATGCACTACGAATGAGTCTCCGTTGAGAGCCAGAAACCGATGGTCGCTCAGAGGGTCTAGAAGCTCTAGCTGTTGGTTGTGGTGGTGAACTATGTCGTTTTTCGATCTCAAGATGTCGGGCAGCACGTGATGTTGTTGGTGGTGATGGGGTGCGTTCTAGGGCCTGTTCCCGGGGTCGCTTGTCTACCTTTTCAATAGATCGTGGAGTGTGTGATGTTGATCTTTGTGTCGATGGGGTCCGCTTTGTAGGCTGTTCTTGGGGTCGTGTAGCCTGTGTTTTTGGCTTTAGTTGCTGTTCCTTGGCCAGTTCAATTAATTGTGGAGAATAATGTAGAAGAGTGTGATGTTTTTCTCCGCATATTTGGCATCGTAACTCCGTTTGGCAGTTAATTCGTGTGTGTGAACGAGCGAAACAACTCAGGGAATAAGAATAATCACACACAACTTCAAAGCGTCTCGTGGGGTCTAAGACGAGGAAATTTGGGCAGGTCTTTATTGGGTGATCCCGTCTGCATAGACCGCAGGAATTAGCCCAGTGTTTAGGACGATTGGCGTTATCCTTTGAAGCCATATCTGTGGATAGAAGAAAATTTGAGTGATTGTTTGGATATTGATTTACGGAGTACACTGTGAAGAACTTAGTCTGGATATAGCTCACAGACTACCAGATACCTGCAGTGTCTATCAAGCCGAAATAATGGCAATATGGGAAGTCGCCAAGTGGCTGAGTCGCAACATAGTAACCAACACTGGCGTTGTCATTTACTCGGACAGCCAGGCTGCCATCAATTCTCTGGAGGCAACATCCCTAAATTCACAAACAGCCCTCGACTGCCGCAGATCTCTTAACGAGATGGCTGAGCAGTTTAATATACACCTCATATGGGTGCCTGGGCATAGGGATATCCCGGGGAACTGCAAAGCCGATGAACTTGCTAGGAAAGGGACGACATTACAAATTCTCGAAGAATTTGCATATATTGGTGCGCCACTATCCACGTGCAAGCTTTGGCTTAGGCAAGAGGCAATCAGGCAGTCCAACGAAAGATGGACAGAAATCGGCACCTGCAGGGTAGCTAGACAAATCTGGCCAAGGTATGAAGGTCAAGAAGGTCAAAATATCTCCTCGCACTAGAGAGGAAACGATTGTCTACGTTAGTACAGGTTCTGACGGGACACTGCTTGATCGGCGAACACGCCAAAAGATTGGGTATTGACTCCAATGACTTCTGCCGAAGCTGTGGAGATGAGGAAGAAGTGGAGAGCATTGAGCACTTGCTTTGCGACTGTCCCGCTTTGAGTAAACGACGACTGGACATACTGGGGTCGGCCTTTTTAGGCAGCCTAACAGATTTTTCCAGTACTGATATTCGTACTATCGATAAATTTATATATCAAACAGGTTGGTTTCGATGAGGGGCATTTCAGCCCGTGGTAACACTAGGGACCTAAACTGGTCTATGTGAGCTTGTAAAAAAATACGGCTGCCACCCTAACCTAAACCTAAACCTAAAACCTCCATGTAAAGTCATTTTATGAGTGTGTTCTACCAAAAGTCTAGAAAGTCTTGAATGGTAAGGCAACAAAATGGGATGTCTCTCGCCGTATGTTAGAGTCGGAGAGTTAGTAAGTCGCCCATTTGCTCTCATTATTCCATATGAATCTATGAATGGATTTAGGGTCAAAAGTGAACTGCTGGACGAAATTTTGGTTCTTTGTGACAAAAGGTGATATTCGTCAGCGTAATAATGTTTTTGGGTCATAACAATGAGCTTTGTCTTGACGAATTTTATCTCTGCGGCGGAGATGTTGATTGAAGTCACTCGAAGATTTTGTCTATTTCTTCCGGAGTTTCTCCAAAACCGCAAAACGTAAGCTGTGACGCGATATGCACGAGACAAACTTGAAAATCGTTCAAGCGGGTCTTCAAAAGTCGTATTGAAAAATAATTTTAGGGGTTTTTGTTCCAGAGTTACGTCGGTCAGATTTTTTGATTTTGGCCAACAGGTTTTGAGTAATATTAACCACGGAGGTCCATGCCACCAAAGTTGTTGAGATTGCAAGTCGTTGGATGAGCACCCTCTAGTTGCAATATCTGCTGGATTATCTCTTGAGTCCACATGTTGCCAATTAGAGGTCCCAACTTTATCCGTAATTTCGGAAATTCGATTTCCTACGAATGTATTCCAGGTACATGCAGGTTTGTTTAGCCAAGCTAAAACAATTGTTGAGTCTGTCCAATAATATTTTTCACAAGAGGTCAGCTTTAGATGAGGAATGACTGTCGATGCTAAGGTCGCCAATAATACAGCCCCACAAAGTTCAAGTCTAGGTAAAGAAAGTTTCTTTATGGGAGTTACGCGAGTTTTCGCAACAAGTAAATGACTAGAAACATCTGTGTGGGTCTTAAGTCGTATGTATAAGGTCGCAGCGTATGCCTTTTCAGATGAGTCGCAAAAGCCATGTATTTCCACCGTACAATCTGGGGTATATTTTATCCATCGAGGAATTCTAACATGCTGGATGTCAGGGCAGGTCTTGATGAAGTTCTGCCAAGTTATACATGTTAAGGGAATAAGTCCGTCATCCCATCCAACTTTGTCTAACCAGACTTGTTGCATGATGAGTTTTGCGACAATTATGATGGGAGCAAGCCATCCACAAGGGTCAAGAAATCGTGCGATGGCTGATAGTACTTCCCTTTTTGTATAGGTCGATTTTATCTCAATATTCGGTTGTGGAAATGAAAAGGAGTCGGTACTAATGTTCCATTTTATACCCAAGGTCTTGGTCCCTAGGTTTTCCGAGAGATGAAGACAATCTATTGACAACAGTTTGTTTTGCGGCAAGTCTTTGATAACTTGAGGATCATTTGAGGTCCATTTCATTAAGTCGAAACCTGCTGAATGTAAAGCTTGTTCCAACTGACACCTTGAGTCTATAGTGTCTTGAAGTGTATGTCCTCCCGCTAGCACGTCATCCACATACATGTTTTCCCTCAAAACGTTGGCAGCTATGGGGTGTGAATGTCGTACATCCTCTGCTAATTGTAAAAGGGTCCTGATGGCTAAAAACGGTGCACAATTGACTCCAAAGGTCACTGTTTGGAGTTCAAAGTCTTCAATTGGGTCTTTGGCAGATTTCCTAAACAATATTCGTTGATATTGCGTTTGTGATGGGTCAACTAGAATTTGGCGGTACATTTTTGTAATGTCCGCATTATAAACGTATTTAAAGAACCGCCATTTTAAAGTCTGAGATATTAGGTCTTGTTGTAGAACAGGTCCAGGGTACAAAATATCGTTGAGACTTTTCTTATTCGAGGTCGGAGATGATGCGTTAAAAACCACGCGGAGTTTAGTGGTTACACGATCAGGTTTGATAACAGCATGGTGAGGAAGGTAATAGTTCGGAGTTCTATTAATGTCCGCTTGTGGGACTTTCTTCATATGTCCTAGTTCTAGGTATTCTAAAAAGACTTGGTCATATTGCCGTTTGATGTCAGGCTTGGAACTGAGCATCTTTTCCATAGGGGGTATTGCGCCATGGCTATGTTCCGCGAATGTCCTATTTCTTCATCATTTTTGAAGGGTAGGGTAACGATGTATCTTCCTGAGCTATTTTTTCGAGTCGTAGCGGTAAATATGTCTACGCAGATTTGATCTTCCTCTGACCTCAAAATTGGTTTTGGGGTCTCCTCCACCTCCCAAAATTGTGTGAGGATTTTATCTAAAGCCACTGCATTAAAAAGTGAAATGTCATTCTTTGACTGAGTCGATTGTCCCACTGGTCCCCCCACAATCCTGCCAAATACTGTTTTTTGTGTCAAAAGGGATCCCACGGGGCGCATCGGAGCTGCGAGGTCAAATATGAACGGGCCAATGTTAAGTCCAATAAGCATGTCGATTGGTTGACTTAGATAAAAGTGAGGATCTGCTAAAGGTTCGGCGAATCTTCTGAAGAAGTCAATGTCAAGGTTCTTAGGTGGAAAATTGAATGGTAGGGTCTTCAAAACTGGTGCCCGAGAGCACAGTTTGAAAATACAAATTCGAGTGTAGGTCTACTGTCATCGCGTAGAGTCAAAGTTGTGACGTTTGATGGAACAAGGTTCGATGTGGACTGTATGGTTGTGGTAAGAGCCTGTGTACTAGTGCTAGGTCGTACGTTGGCGTTGTTTTCAGGTCCAGTGGTTTGTGTCCCACTGCCCTTATGTAGTAGGGTATGATGTCTTACGTTGCAAATTCGGCAACTAAATTTGCTTTTGCACTCTTTGACGCCATGGTCGTTTGAGAGGCAATTAAAGCAAGTGTGTGTAGTTTTGATTATATGGATGCGATCATTGACGCTTTTTTCTAAAAATTTGGGACAATTTCTTAAGTAGTGAGTCTCTTTGCAAAATTGGCAGGTCAATTGATTTGAGGATTGGGGTGTATTAGAGGTCGAAAACTTGATCCATTTGATTTTTGGTTTTGTGCTACATTTGTTTGGTAGGCATTTAAGTTTCTCTCTTTAGGATTATTTTTCCTATAATCATGTGAAGAGTGTTTAGATTTTGCGGTCGATTGTTGAATATTGCATACAGATTCTAAGATTCTGAAGCGTTGAGTTAAAAAACTGTCAAAGTCTTTCCAAGAAGGTATTTTCGAACTATCTTCAAGGTCATTCTCAAACTCTTCTAAGTAGCTTCTGGGTATTTTTTGAGAACATAAAAATATCAAAATTGGGTCCCAAGTCTTTGTGTCAATTCCCAACATAGTTAAAGTCTGCAGGCAACTTGTTACTACACGTTGCAGTGATTTTATAGAAGAACTAGAGTCCGTTGTGACCGCTGGTAAATTGAATAAGGTCTTGAGCTGTTCGTTGACTTGCATTCGTTTGTTCTCGTACCGATCGGACAAGTTTTTCCATGCTAGGTCAAATCCATCATTTGTCAATGGGACGAGCGAAATAATTTCCCTAGCTTCACCTGCAGTTTTGTGATTGAGGTGGTAGAGTTTCTCAACATTACTAAGTCGAGGATTTTTGACATAAATCGCGGAAAAAAGGTCTCTAAAAGTTGGCCAGGTCTTGTAGCTTCCATAAAAAATGTCCGTATCACAAGGCGGAAGTTTTATGGAATATTGTGCTTGTTTTTCAAGTACGGTTTCATTGAACGTTAGTCTAGATTGATCTGTTTTCTCAACGGGGGAATGTGGACCGGGAGTTAGAACGTCTATTTCGGCATTTATTGTACTGAGCGAATTTTTATAAGCAGTTAACGCAGTTTTGTATGATTCGCGCAACTTTTTTAGGTCAATTGGTTTCTCTGCTTCTGTACTTTTGTGATCCCTACAGTCCTCATAATGTCTTTTAACTTGGGACCACAAATAGTCCAAATGTACACGAAGTACTTGCAACGCATGTACATTATCTTCGGATTTACTATTTGCCTGAACTTCCTCAAAGTCCATCAGGTCGTTATTTGAATTGGTAAATTTGGTAAGGAGATCCATATTTTTTTTTTTTAAAAATTTACGAAATGTTAAAAAAGTAAAGGTCTATTATTCGCTGTTGTTTAAATGTCGAAACCGTAGAAGAAAAGGTCGCAAAATAAAGGTGATTTTCAAAACTTCCCAGGAGTAAATATTTACTGGATTGATCTGGCAACTCGAAATCAAATGCACGAAACAACAAGTAAAATAAGTACACAGGTCCGAGGATTCTTTAATGTTTTTTTTGAAGTCGCTATATACAGCGAAATTTTTCGGCACCCACTTCTACTTTGCTTGTTCTTTGTGTGTATGTGTGTACTTACTCAAGTCGTGTCGCTTTACTTGCTTGTTGTTGTGTGAAGTCGTTGAACTGCAGGTCTTCTTGCTTTTATCCGCGTTGCGCTGCTAAGGTCGGTTTAGACGCCGTTAACTTTTGTCTTCTTCTTCTCTTTGGAAGAAAAGAAAGAACGATTAAAGCAAATTATTGTTCAAGGTCACCTTTTTTAGATCCCGTTGGAACGGTATTTTTTTTCAAATTAACTTCACTTTTAGGTCAATGTTTTTCCAAAAAATTGTTTTTGTTGAATTTAGTTTTTTGTATATATATTTAGATATTTGCCACAAATAGTTTATAGTTTTTATTGAACAAATTTTATTTAGCCAAATTGAGAGTTTTAATTAGCATAAGTTTTGATTTTAGGTAGATAAAAATTTTAGATTTTAATTAGGAAACAATTTTTTCGATTTTAACTAGACAATTTTTTTTTTAATTTTATTTAGTCGAAATTTAATTTATTTTTATTAATTTTAAATTTTAATGTGTTTTTTTTTTTAATTTTTGCTGTTTCAGGTCACTGTGCACCTTTTTGTTTATCGTTTTGTTAGTTAGCAAATTGACTTAAGTCACAAAGGTAAATTTTTTAATATAACCTTTAAAATTTTTGAAATTTAATCGATTATTTTTTGTTAATCGTTGCAAATTTTTATATGTGTTCACCAATTTTTAAAGTTTTTATTATTTTTTTTGAAATTTTATCACAATTAGTTAGGTTTGTCACTAACTGAAATGCGGTCACTGGGTTCTCTTTTGTTGTATGTTGCGTAGCGTTTTTGTTGTAGTTTCCTGTTTTTTGATGTCACTTTATCTTTTTTAATTTATTTATTTAGTTTATTAACACTTTTTTAATTTATTAACACATCTGCGGTTCGAAGGTCCAAATGTTTATGAGGGGTGGGGGTTATTCGTTTATTTTGTTTTAATTTGATTTTTGTTTTTCGAGAAATACTTTCATTTAATGTTTATTTTGTTCCTTTTTTTACTTATTAATTTACACAATTTTTATAGTTTTTGTTACCGTGTATTTTGCCTTTTTGGTTAAGAAGTAGTTTTGTTTTAATTAGTTCAATTTCAATATGTTTAGTTTTATTTCAGTTTTATGTTATTTTGTACAATTGTTTCGATTTTAGCTAATGTGTTTTATGTTTTCCTTATAATTTGAAACGAACGATTTTAAGGTTGACAAAGGAATGAATAAGTCTGGTTCTGCTTCACACAAGTGAAGCAGAAAACCAGATTTGGCAATGATAGCGGAATAAGAAACAACAACAACAGCACGCACTTCGTTGCCTATGCGATGATCATAGGCAGACGAGAGTGTTGCTGCTGTTGTTGTTGTAACCCCTTTCCATTTCGTTCGCTGCAGTGAGTGCTGCAGCGAAATAAACGAAAAGAGACAACAAAGAGGGGTCATTTACTTATGTATGTATGTATATGAGTGTATGTATGTACATATGTAAATAAATAGAAATGAAATTGACATTTAGGAATAAAGAATTGATGAATGTGAAAAAATAGATATGGGTCGTTCCACGACATTTTGTTTTTTAAATATAAAAACTTAATAACTAAAAAATAATGAAATTAATTAAAGAAAATAAATGAAAAATGGTTCAATGTCGGTTGACATTGAACAGCTCACATAGACCAGTTTAGGTCCCTAGTGGTACCACGGGCTAAAATGCCCTTCATCGAAACCAACCTGTTTGATATACAAATGTATCGATAGCACATATTGGTACTGGAAAGATCTGTTAGGCTGCCTAGAAAGGCCGACCCTAGTAGGTCCAGTCGTCATTTACTCAAATTGGGACAGTCGCATAGCAAGTGCTCAATGCTCTCCACTTCTTCCTCATCTCCACAGCTTCTGCAGAAGTCATTGCAGTTAATACCCAATCTTCAGGCAGTGTCCCGTCAGAACTGATATTATCGTAGACAATCTTTTCCTTTCTAGT
Organism: Eudasyphora cyanicolor; assembly: GCA_963930755.1. Taxonomy (NCBI): domain Eukaryota; kingdom Metazoa; phylum Arthropoda; class Insecta; order Diptera; family Muscidae; genus Eudasyphora; species Eudasyphora cyanicolor. The sequence goes on along the minus strand of OZ005736.1, from coordinate 248,545,996 downwards.
GCGAGGAGATATTTTGACCTTCTCAGGTCATACCTTGGCCAGATTTGTCTAGCTAACCTACAGGTGCCAACATGTGTCCAACTTTCGTTGGACTGCCGGATTGCCACTTGCCTAAGCCAAAGCTTGCACGTGGATAGTGGCGCCCCAATATATGCAAATTCTTCGTGAATTTGTAAAGTCGTCCCTTTCCTAGCAAGTTCATCGGCTTTGCAATTCCCCGGGATATCCCTATGCCCAGGCACCCATATGAGGTGTATATTAAACTGCTCAGCCATCTCGTTAAGAGATCTGCGGCAGTCGAGGGCTATTTGTGAATTTAGGGATGTGGCCTCCAGAGAATTGATGGCAGCCTGGGTGTCCGAGTAAATGACAACGCCAGTGTTGGTTACTATGTTCCGACTCAACCACTTGGCGACTTCCCATATTGCCATTATTTCGGCTTGATAGACACTGCAGGTATCTGGTAGTCCGTGAGCTATATCCAAATTAAGTTCTTTACAGTGTACTCCGAAGCCAACCTTTTCATCAAGCTTCGAACCATCCGTATGGAAGTGGAAATGGTTTCTATTTCCGTTTATTCTGCCATCCCATTCATCCCTAGCTGGTATCATAGTGATGTAGTTGCTCTCAAAGGTGCGCACCGTTGATATATGTCCACTCGGCCGGTTACCATAGCACTACAATTTGATATCCTCATGTGACCGTAGTTCTTGTACCTCCACATTGATAGGCAGTTTAATCTTAGTGTCGCTTTGGTTGCAACTTCTCTCGCCACAACATTAATCGGCAGTATATGGAGAAGGGCTTGTAGAGACTCAGTCGCTGTAGTCCTTAACGCTCCGCTTATGCACAGGCAGGCAGTTCTCTGAACCCATGATAGCAGGTTTGTGATGGTTAGTTTGTCAGTTGCCTTCCACCATACTACAATGCCGTATAACAGTTTTGGACGAACCACAGCTATATATATGCAATGGACAATTTTAGGAGAGAGGCCCCACCGCGACCCTACAGCCTTCCAGCAGGAATATAGGGCGATGTTGGCCTTCTTTACACGTTCCAGTACGTTTAGTCTGAATGACAGTTTCCTATCCAAAATTATTCCTAGACTACATCAGTTCCACATGCGGGACATTATTCATCCTAGTAAAGAGAACCAATTCTGTCTTGTTTGGGTTAACACCCAAACCGCTGCTTCTGGCCCATCTAGCCAACTTGATCAGAGCCACCTGTAGAATATCTCGGAGGATGTTTTAGAATTTGCAACTCATTGCGATTGCCAGGTCGTCCGCATATGCCACGACCTTGCAGCCACAATGTTCTAGATCTAGCAGGATCTCATTAACCGCTAGGTTCCAAATTAGTGGAGACAGTACTCCTCCTTGTGGGGTCCCTCTGTGTACAAACCTTGTTAGAGTTGTGGACCCAAGACATGCTGTTATGCGTCTTCTGTTGAGTAGTCTAATCAAGCTAGAGTTGACCTTTAGATGTGACAATGCCGCGATTACCGTATCTGGGTGTATGTTGTCAAAAGCCCCTTCTATGTCAAGAAACGCCACCATGGTGAATTCTTTGAAATGTAGGGACGATTCGATAGAGCTCACAAGTTCGTGCAGTGCTGATTCTGTAGACTTTCCCTTATTGTAAGCATGTTGGTTGCCCGACATGAGTTTTGTATCCAGGTTTTGCCTAATGAATAATCTAAAAGTCTTTCCAGACCTTTCAATAGGAAAGAGGATAGGCAAATTGGTCTGAAGTCTTTTGGCCTAGTGTGCGATATCTTTCCCGCTTTGGGTATGAATACCACTTTGGTATCCCTCGATCGATTCGGGATGTATGAAAGCCTGATACAGCCTACATAGATTTTCTCCAGCTAGGGGATAATGTTCTTCAACATTTTCTGCATTTCTGCTGGAGTGATGCGGTCTGGTCCAGGTGACTTGAAGGGCTCAAAGCTGTTAATAGCCCAGCTTATTCTGGATCTCTCAGTCAACAAGCTAGCAACGCTCGCAGTCCACTCGCATTCTTGTTGGTCTTGCTTATCTTCGGGTTCTGTTGGTGAGTTCCCCGGGAAATGTGTCGAGCAGTATATTCAGCGACTGCTCGCTGTTTTTTGTCCAGTTATTTACCTCATTCTGCAAGTTACCCACTGTACAGGGTGAAGCTGATAGTATTTTCCTCAGCCTTGCGGCGTCGGAGACCTTTTCCACTCCGCCACAGAAGGTATACCAAGAGCGTCTTTGCGCCTTTCTAAGCTCCTTCTTATAGATCTTGAGTTCCTCTTTATAGGCATCCCAAACATTAGCGACCCCAGTAGATTTAGCCTTGTTGAATAGCTTGTTGCTGGTCTTTTTCATAGCCGTTAGCTCAGAAGTCCACCATTGAGGTTTAGTTTTACCCTTATACCTTGTTTTTGGACAGGCTTCTTCAAGGGAACTATTGAATGATGTGGTGCTATGCTCGACCAGATTATCCAGACCGGCTTTGTCAGTCGGTTCATAAAGAAGTTTAGAGTTGAAGACCTTTTTAAAATTCTTCTTATACAGGTGCAACTTTGCCTTCCTCACATTTCTGTGGATAGCAGGTTAAGGCGCTTTTTCAGCGAGTTTGAACTCTATATAATGGTGATCGGAGAATGAGTGGTCTTCCAGTACATCCCACCCAATAATTTTGTCTGACACCCGGTCAGTAACAAACGTTACGTCTAGTACTTCTTGTCTGTCTTTAATTGTAAATGTCGGTTTATTGCCAATGTTACAAATAGTTAGGTTGGTAGCTAGAATAAAGTCAAGAAGCGAATCACCCCTATTGTTTGTATCCGTACTACCCCAGATAGTATGACGTTCGAGTCTGCGCCAATAATCAGCTCGAGCTCATCAGACGTTGCTTCTTCTACTACTTCCCTGGAGAGAGCTGCCGGAATTGCATCTTCACAATGAAAGTAAATGGAGACCACCCAGTATATGCGATTACCGATCTCCAGACTAGCAGCTGTTTCGTCTGTACCACTTAAATTAGTCAGGAGAAAAATACTTAGATCTTTTCTGGCCAAAATGCAGGTTATTGGAGTGCCTTCACAGTTGGCCACAAGCAGTTTAAAGTTTGGTGTCTTGATACCGCACACCCGTCCTCCTACTACATTGGGCTTCTGGATCAGGACGATGTCTACTGCACCTGTGGACAGCAATAGAGCCGATGAGACTGCTTTAGCGTGATGGAGTTCAATCTGTAGAATTCTTACCATCATTGGTAATCGACACATTGATATCCACCCCGACAAGGGTGTTGTCGAACTCTTCGTCCGTATCATCGGGGAGCATGTCCCCGCTAGATGCGTCAAAGAGCCCGGAGACTTCCCTCAGCCCCACCGTATCCGAAGTAGTGTTTTCATCCTCAAAGAATGACGTTATAGATCTTCTGTTAGAGTTGTATCAACCACGGTCGACGACTCGCCTTCCGCAGTGGGAGCTATAGTCTGCTTGTATACCTTCAAGACTATAGTCTCGGAACCATTTTGCAGGGTTGCACTTGCACTTTTTATATGGGATTCAGCGTTAAGGATCAAATTGACCTGTCGCTTTTTACCATCCGCCACACCTTGCTAATTCTCCAATTATGGGTCGGCAGACCAGGATTGGAATCTTTTATTATCTCGAATATGTCTCCGAGCTGGAGGGCTCTTCTGTAACCCAGGTGATGGCTCTAGGGTGACTGGGCACCCGGCCACACCTCACCCGCTACTCAGAGCAGCCTTATACAGATCTACTGATCTGGAATCACCGAAATATAAGAGCTTAACTCTCCCCTGATGCCATCCTGCATCGTTGCAGACTGGTGGTTTGCCCGGCATTTCTCTTCGGACAGCGAGATAATGAGCCATAATGGCGAATTGCACATGGCTCTTTGAGGATGGATCCATCCTCACTACTTCTGTCTATAACAGCCATCACTAGACTCTCTTTCGGTTCTTCATAGAAGGGCTTGTGAGTGCCCTGTTGATGATGAAATTAGGGCCTCTTGCCTTTTTTGAAGGCAGGGGTTCATCAGGTGATCTGATTCTTTTGACTTTATTAGCCGTTAACACAGCTGAATTTGTGGCTCTTTCAGCCGACTTATTGCCTTTAGAAGCGTCTATGACGCCTTTAACCCAGGCAAGTGACTCTTTTTGTTTTTCGGTAAGAGCCGATACCTCAACAGCCTTCAACTTCGTCAAAACTCTGAGCGCTATCCGGTGCTCATTGTGCTTCCGCTTTGACGGTCGGACATGACGTTTTCCCCTCACCGTACCACTTGTTGCGAGTACTGGGGGGAAATTTTCACCCTTTTTGGTGTGGTCGGTCTTGGCCAAGACCAACGGACGGACAGCCGGACGATTGGGGAACACCGCTCCATCGGAACATGAATACATCCCCGTCAAGTGAATATATTTATATTCTTGTCTGTCCGTAATAGGTACTACAATGTAGGCCTTCCAGACTTTGTACAGATTTTTTTTGCGGTTGCGTAATAGGATTCAACTATCCGCTCTGTGATAAACACGTCCGTTCACTACGACAGATCAGCAACGGCTATTATATGTACCTTCGACAATTATTCAGGTATTTTGTTGCTTATTTACTTAATTGAGAAAATATCCTGGGTTTAATATTAATAATTCAGTGAATTTTAGAATACTCTTCCGAACATTGAATCATGAATACGATTATATTTACGACTGGACTATGTTGAAATAGAAAACTCATCAAAGTCAATCGAACACAGCGCTTTTATTAGGACAAGCTGAATCTCGTAACGACAGAGAACGAGAGAGGGAGAAGGGAAAGGAGAAAGCGAGTGGAAAAACTATGCTCTCTGAATAAGTTAACCATTATGCTTAAAATAGTTAAATATATGTGTTTGCGTAGCAATAAAAATAAAAACACAAATTTTTATAGTTTTCCCAATTACGAAATTGGTAATGTTTATTGTTGAAAACAATATTACCTTGGTACAAGAAGTTCGCTGTAAGCAATCGGAAAAACGATTGAGCTAAAAATCTAACGAACAACAAGACGGTGAAAGGCGTTAAAGGGCACTCTTTGGAAACTATCACTACTAAGTCCAGATTCACACTCGGCAATTTTATCCAAGCAACTGTCAAAGATTGTAGGTGAGAGAGGCAGGCGGAAAGAGCTCCCTGCCTCTCTCCTACAAACTTTGGCAGTTGCTTGGAAAAATTGCCGAGTGTGAATCTGAACTAACGTTTGTGCGTATATTCGCACAAGGTTGCACTGATACGTAGTAGATAGTTTCCAACGCACAATTTGCAAGGATGCAGATCGGTAGATAAATCGATCCACATAAGTCCATATTCACACTTGCAATTTTTTTCTGCAATTCTCTTTTGAAATTGCATTTGCGTTCAGACAATGTACTCTGTTTCGACAATTTTTTATTTTCACTGTTCATTAAAACTCTTTAAATTTTATTAAAATGTATGTCGCACAAATGTACATATGTTGAACCGCGCACAAAACAACGAATATTAAATGAAAAGCAGTGTGGAAATGTCGAAAAACTTTACAGCGAAAGAAAACGCAAAACGCATTGCAAAAAAATTGCGAGTACGGAAGATTTTTTTCTCCCCCCTTACCGACTGCGTCCCTCTCCCACAAACACTGCAATTCGGCAGAAAAAAATTGCAAGTGTGAATCTGGACTAATTGAACGACATATTATGAACTTAAACATTGCCGGTCACCTTTCAGCATCCTGCTGTTGCAATTAAACTATAAATTAACAAGTAAAAGCGTTAAGTTCGGCCTGGCCGAATCTTATATACACTCCACCATGGATAGCATTGAATGGTTTCGGGCACAAATAAAGTCATATTACAAAATTTCAGCCCTATTCGTTGAAATTTGTGGTTTTTGTTGTGGTAAGAAGTAAAATCTAGAGGGTCCTTTGTATGGGGGCTATATCAAAACATGGACCAATGGCTACAGTTATTGCGGTTGAGGGTGCGGGTATAAATTAACCCCAGTTACCAATTTTCAGCCCGATCAGTTGACATTTGTGGTCTCTATGGTGTTAAGAAATAAAATCGGACAGATGCTATTCATGGGGGCTATAGCAAAATGTGGACGGATATAGCCCATTCTCAAGTAGTAAGTATCTATACCAAATTTCAGCCACATAGCTCAAGTATTATAGATTGTAGCGTGATTACAAACAGACGGACATGGCTAAATCGTGTTAGAATTTTAAGACGATTATATATACTTTATGTGGTCTCAGATCAATATTTAGAGGTGTTATACCCCCCATCCTATGGTGGAGGGTATACAAATATGGTAAATGTATGGTAGATGGGAACAGTAGGAATCACAATAAGTAAGATGCTTTATATAGGTGTGTTGTAGAACTCTACTGAAAACTAATGTATTATTATAAAAAAGATACCCATGAATTATTTGTGTGACATAAATTGTTTTGTTAGAAATTTGATATTATTGTAACATAGCAATCATAGAAATTGTATTGTAGAAAAGCAATCATAGCATTTTGAGTTTTGTGTAATTTTATGTTGTTTGATATTATTTTTTTATTCTCTTGTAAACTGTTCTGTGAATAACTTGTCAAATATTTTCTCTTTAAATTTTGTCAAATATTTTTTCTTTAAATAAACATTTTAATAAACCAACGAAATCTATAATAGGTTATGGGCGATCAAAAAGATAACGTTGGCATACCGCAATTTAACGGTCGCGGTTATGACGAGTGGCAATTTCGCGTTAAAATTCATTTTGAAAATTTGTATTTTGAGGATGTTTTAACGGGCTTACCTCCAACTGAAGCTGCCGCTAAGAGTGATTTTTTAAAGAAGGATCGAAAAGCAAGAGACAAATTGGTATCGTTTGTGAGCAATGAGTGCCTGGGATACATACGTGAAAAGACAACAGCCAAAGAAATGTGGGAAAGTCTGGAGAATGTATTCGCGAAGAAGTCAATTATAAATCAGGTCTTGACAAGGAAACAAATCATGAATTTACGCCTAAAAGAAGGGGAATCCGTAGCAGAACATCTAATGAAATTTGAAAATCTGATCAGAAATCTCAAGATGGCCGGTGCATCGGTTGGAGATAGTGATGTCCTCACACAATTGTTCATGACCTTGCCTGAGAAGTTTGACCCATTAATAACAGCTCTACAAAATTTGGATGAGGCTCAATTATCCTACAATATGGTAAAGGAGCGACTGCTGTTGGAAGAAACAAAAATGGCACATCGGTTGGAAGATGACGAAACTCCAGCAAAGACTGCATTCGCAGGACGAAAGAACTTCAAAAGGAAATTCCAAGGACGATGTTATAAATGCAACAAATTCGGACATAAGGCGAATGAGTGTCGCCAAGGTGAAGCTAGAAGTGCAGCAAAAGGCAATAAGTCAACGAAAGAAAACAATGTAAAATCAGTTTGTTTTATGGCAGACACAGGCCATTCATCCATCGGTAAGTCATACGTTAAATTTAAATTGGATTCTGGTGCAAACGATCATTTGGTGAATGAGAAATGGTATTTCGAATCTATGGCTAAACTGGCGACCCCTGTCGAAATAAGAATTGCTAAAGATAACCAATCCCTGATTGCAAACCAAAAAGGAGTTATAAAAGGTCGTAGCAACAAAAATTTTGAAACTGAAAGATGTGCTATACGTGCCAGAATGAAGAGATAATTTGCTATCGGTGAAAAAGATGACGTCAGCCGGTATTGAAGTACGATTTTGTAAAGACAGAGCCTACATAATGATTGGTAATGAACAAATAGCAACGGCATACCTACGGGGAAGTCTATACGAGGTCAGTTTTAGCATTCATCAAACTGAGGCAAATTTATCGAATGTTGAAAAGAATGAGCTATGGCACAAACGATATGCTCACATTGGTACATCCTCGTTTAATGAATTAGTAAATAAAGGAATGGTATTAGGGTTGGACGTAAAACCGGAGAAGGCCGAATTCTGTGACATTTGCATTGAGGGGAAACATTGCCCTGACCCTTTCAACAAAACTCGTGTGAAGTCTTCTAGACCTCTGGAGAGAATTCACTCCGATGTTTGTGGCCCAATGGACCCTGTGGCTTGGGATGGTTCGAGGTATTTTGTTTCGTTTATTGACGACTATACTCATTTCTCTGTAATTTATACTATCGAAAGGAAGTCATTTGTTTATAAAAAGTTCGTTGAGTATGGAGCCATGGCATGTGCAAAATTTGGAACATCAATTTCGAAATTAACCGTGGATCAAGGTCGCGAATATGGATCAAATGAACAGAAGAATTGGTACAAAATGAAGGGTATTCAATTAGAGGAATCAATTGCCTACTCTCCTCAACAGAACGGCGTGGCAGAAAGGTTCAACCGAACGCTGATAGAAAAGGTGAGAACCATGCTTTTGGAATCGAATATGCCAAAGAATATGTGGAACGAAGCCGCTCTGACCGGGGTGTATTTGATTAACCGAAGTCCAACAAAATCCATATCACATATCAGCAGACGTTACACCAGCTGAAATGTGGTACGGGAATAAGCCAAATGTAAGTACACTCAAGGTTTTTGGTTGTAAGGCATATGCTTGGGTGCCAAAACAAAAGCGCAAGAAACTTGATGCCAAAAGTCAGAGGCTGGTTATGCTGGGTTATGTTCCAAACGGTTATAAATTGTGGGACATGAAAGCAAGAAAAATTGTCACCTCCAGGGATGTGAAATTTGATGAAAACTCCTTTCCATATAAAGAAGAGATCCTCCCCGAAACCTCCACTCGAATAATAAGGAGTAACATGCAAGAAGGGGATATTGAGGATTGTGTGCCTGTTACTACAAATGATGATGACGAACTCTTGTTTCCAGATGTGAATAATGAAAATAACGCAAATATTGAGAGCAGTGAACATTATTCTACAAGTGAAGACACACCTGATGTCGACGAAGAGGTTGCGCCTAGAAGAAGCGAAAGAGAACGAAATCTTCCAAGCAAGATTTTGGGGTTCAAGTTAGGGTTTTCCGCCTATGCTAAAGAAGAAGACTTAATGGATATCCCAGAAAAATATTCGGACATAGCTGCCCGAGATGACGCTAATATGTGGCTTCAAGCTATAAATGATGAGCTGAAAGCAATGGAAGCGAATAAAGTCTGGAAAATTGAAAAACCTCCCGAAAAGACTAAATTACTGAAATCAAAGTGGGTATTCAAGATTAAATGTGATGAAGACGGAAAACCATTGAGATATAAAGCCCAATTAGTTGTGAAAGGTTTTCTGCAAAAGAAAGGCGTGGATTATAATGAGGTATATGCTCCCGTTGCAAAACTTTCGACTCTTCGTGTTGTATTAGCTATCGCAGTGAATAAAGGCTTAATTTTGTACCAACTGGACGTCAAAACTGCCTTTCTGAATGGAGAATTAAAAGAAGAAATATTTATGCAAGTACCAGAAGGCATTGTTGCAAATAATAATATGGCTTGTCGTCTCCTAAAATTTCTTTACGGATTAAAACAATCGCCGAAGTGTTGGAACGACACACTCAATAAATACCTCCTTACTTTGGGTTTCATCAGATCGAAACATGACTATTGCTTATACACAAAATTTATTAATGGACAAGTACTTTATATCATTCTGTACGTGGATGGCTTACTTATTGCTGCTAGTAATTCTAATTTAATCGAAACTTTAAAAACGCAATTAAAAATCAAGTTTGAATTATCGGAAAGCGGTGAACTTAAACATTTTTTAGGAATTAAGTTTGAATATACTGAATCAGCTATAATTTTATCTCAAGAAACAAATATTTCCCGAGTTTTAGAAAGATTCTCTATGCAAGACTGCAATCCGGTAAAAAGTCCTATGGAAAAAGGATTGAAGTTCCACGTGAATCCAAACAAAGATGTATGCAATAAACCCTACAGAGAATTGATTGGCAGCATAATGTATATAATGCTATGTGTTAGACCAGATGTCTGCTACCATGTAGGATATCTCGGTCGCTTTCAAAAACACCCCACAGTGGATCATTGGCAATCAGCTAAAAGAATTTTAAGATACATTAAAGGGACATTGAAGACCAAATTGAATTATGAAAAGGCAAATAACGATACCCCTTTAATAGGCTTCGCCGATGCAGATTGGGCCAGTGATGAAATTGATAGGAAGTCCGTGAGTGGTTATTTATTTAAGGTATTTGGATGTGCAGTGTCATGGGCAAGTAGAAAGCAGCAGACTGTTGCCACCTCTTCGACCGAAGCTGAATACGTTGCATTAAGCTCAGCAGTGTCAGAAGGTATATGGCTGCGTGGTTTACTTCAAGATTTGAAAGTCATTACAAATGAACCGGTAACAATTTATGAAGATAACAATGGGTGTATTTGTATGGCTTCAAATGTCGAAAGCAAGAAATCGAAGCACATAGACATCAAACACCACTTTATACGGGATTACATCGAAAAAGGAATTATCAAGGTTGAACCTATAGGAACAAATGCTCAATTAGCAGACATCTTTACGAAGACTTTGGACACTACCAGATTTAATGAACTTTGTAAATGTATAGGCTTATATGATTGAGAAGGGGTATTGTAACATAGCAATCATAGAAATTGTATTGTAGAAAAGCAATCATAGCATTTTGAGTTTTGTGTAATTTTATGTTGTTTGATATTATTTTTTATTCTCTTGTAAACTGTTCTGTGAATAACTTGTCAAATATTTTCTCTTTAAATTTTGTCAAATATTTTTTCTTTAAATAAACATTTTAATAAACCAACGAAATCTATAATAGATATTATATTTTCTCATTCTGAAAATAAAGCTTTAATAAAATACAACAAAGGTTATGGGCCCAGGCTCCCTACGAATATTAAATTAGTGTAAATCGCATTTGAATCTCTGTGGATAATGGCCGCAATGTACCAAATCGACAAGTTGGAAGAGGACAATTATGATGGATGGAAGATACACATGAAGAGCGTATTAATCCATGCTGATCTATGGGGATATGTATCTGGACAAATTGTTGTGCCTGCTGAAGTGCCTCTCCACGATGAATGGATCAATAAGGACCAGAAGGCTTTATCCATGATTTTATTGAGCAGTTAAGTTGTGTTAAAAATGCAACACCGTCAAGAAATGCCTGGTTAATATTGGAAAAAGAAATATCAGCCCAGCGGACCAGCACGAAAAGTATTTTTGTTTCAGAAATTGTTAGCAATGAAGATGTCAGAAGATTCTAGTATGGCAAAACATCAAATGGAGTTCACAAATATTGTGGAAAAGCTGATGGAATTGCAAATAGAAATTACAGACGAACTTTTGGTAATTATGCTATTGAATAGTTTGCCGGATAGTTATGAAAACTTCGTTGTTGCAATGGAGTCTCGTGACCAGTTCCCTTCCGTTGATGCACTAAAGAACAAGTTGCTGGAAGAGTATGAGCGAAGATTCACTAGAAGTTTAGAAAGTGTTTTTGTTGAAGTCAAATTTAGAAGCTGCCAAGAAAAATGATGTTAGAAAAAAACGTGAATTTAAATGCTTTAAGTGTGGCGAAGTCGGGCACTTCGCACGGGATTGTTCGAAAATATTATCGGCATTGTTAAACGGCACGAATGCAAATCGGCTTCCCGAATGTACTTGGATTTTTGACAGCGGCTCAACCTCTCACATAAGTGGTAAGAAAAATTTATTTAAATCGTTGAAGCATCATAAGGAAAGAGTTGAACTTGCTGGAGATTACGCCCTATACTCGGAAGGTATTGGTGATATTGAATTGACCACAAGTTTCGGAGATAAAATGTTACTTCAAGATGTCCTATACGTACCTCAAGTCAATTTTAGTTTTATCTCGGTACATAATTTGACAAAATCTGGTCTTACTGCGATATTTGAAAAGGATTATGTAAAGGTTCTTAATTCTGTCAATGCTGTCGTTTTGCGCGGAACAAAAGCAGAGAATTTATTTGTTTGCTTTGGCAAAACTGCGAATGAAAGTTCAAAAAGAAATTTTTCTCTTAGTCATCGATTTTATGACATGGCACAAACGTTTGGGACACCTGAATCCCCAAAACATGTTAGATCTATCTCGAAAAGGTATGGTGAAAGGGTTATCCATTAATTCTATTCCAAACGATTTTTCTTGTGAACCGTGCATGAAAGGGAAGATAACGGCACAACCCTTTCCAAAATTTGCAAGTCATAGAAGTAATGAAGTTCTAGAAGTAGTACATACAGATATATGCGGTCCTATGAAACTGGCATCTTTGGGAGGTGTTCGTTATTTTTTATTGTTCATCGATGATTTCTCGCGAATGACGTTTGTATATTTTCTGAGATCTAAGAACGAGGTATTCCAGGCTTTTCAAAACTTTATAAGTACGGCAGAAAGACAGACAGCAAAGAAATTAAAGGTTTTGAGAAGTGACAACGCAAAGGAGTACATTTGCAAAGAGTTCAATATGTGTTTGGAAAGTCTTGGGGTGCAAAGACAATTTTGGGTGGAATACACTCCGCAACAAAATGGTGTCGTTGAGAGAGCGAATAGAACTATCCGGGAAATGTCGAGATGTAATACCAGAAGGCAATGAAACATTGGAGAATATAGATGAAAATATTTCCGAGCCTAACGCTAAAGTTCTTCGCTCTGGTAGAGTAATTTACAACAACCTTTTGTACAATTCGATGGGGGAGAGGGGCATGCAAAATGAAAATTTGCCATATTCTATTGATGACATACTACAAAGAATTAATAGAGATGAGTGGATAGAATCAATGCATTCCGAGTACAGTTCCCATATGTCCAGAGGCACATGGATATTAGTTGACAAACCAAGGGATAAACCGGTAATTAAAAACAAATGGGTATTTACCATCAAGAGAGATAATAATGGTAAGATAGAGAGATATAAATCTAGACTAGTGGCCAAAGGTTGGAACCAAAGATAGGGAATTAATTACACCGAAACATTCTCCCCTGTAACGAGATATTCAACTGTTCGCATGGCGTTTGCACTGGCTGTAGAGTTCAAATTGTTCGTTCACCAACTGGATGTCACCACTGCATATTTATACGGTGACCTTGATAGTGAGATATACATGGAACAACCTGATGGCTATAAAGATGCGAACAAACCAGATAAGGTATGCAAACTTATCAAATCAATTTACGGACTAAAGCAATCGGGAAGGATGTGGAACGAAAAATTTAAACAAGTATTGGTCGAAATTGGGTTTAATCTGATATTTTATTACTTTGCTCGAAAATGGAAACGATGAATAAAATCAAGAAACAATTGCTTGGAAAACTTGGAGTTGTGGACAAGGGTCCAGTGAATCACTTCTTAGGAATGGAGGTGGAAAGAAATGAACCCCTTGGCCCCATTAACTATCACAGAAAACATGATAATGAAAATATAGAATGAAAACAAGATGATAAATTCAAAACGATGCAGTACTCCTCTTGACCCGTGAGCGAATTTCAAATTATGTACGAACGAAACAAATTGCGAGAAAATTGAAGAAAAGGAATATCAATCATTAATTGGATCTTTAATGTACATTGCTATCGCTATACGACCGGATATTCTTCATAGTGTCAATAAACTGTCTCAATTTAATAGTCATCCTCATAAGGAACACCTTGCTTCTGCAAAAAATATATTGAGATATTTAAGCCATACAACTGAATATTCATTATACTTCAAAGCGTCCGGAAGTCCAATAGTATGTTTTTCAGATTCCGACTGGGCAGGAGCAAGTGATGACAGAAAATCATATACTGGATATGTGTTCATTTTGGCGAGTACCGCAGTTTCTTGCGAATCCAAAAAACAACAATCGGTCGCTCTGAGTTCTGCCGAAGCCGAATATATGGCTATCTCGGCTACTACAAAGGAAGCAATATATATACGTAATTTATTAAGAGAACTAGGATTCTCACATCTTGCACAAGATCCTACTATAATGTACGGAGATAACATAAGTGCACAACAACTAGTGCGAAACCCTGTTTATCATGCGAGAAGTAAACATATCGACGTCAAAGTCCACCATGTTAGAGAAGTCTTCAAAAACGGCGAAATCGAAATGAAATACGGTGGTCAATTGGGTATTTGCTGGATACCAGGACACAACGGAGTGATTGAAATGTACGGGCAAACAGCTTGGACACAAAGGGCAGATAACTTCGAGTAATAAACTTGGAAACCTTTCGAAGCCACGAAGGATGAGTTGAAGCACTGGGCAGAGATGGCTCACGAAACTGTGTGGAATAGCGCAACAGTAGGAGCAACTGCAGAGATTCTGTGGGGTGACCCAAATGAAAAGAAAACAAGAAGTCTTCTGAAACTAAACAAGATCGATATTAATAAGATGATGAGTGTTCTAACGGGACACTCAAGCTTACAAGCACATCTTCCATTGGCGTAGCAATGGATTTATGCTGGGGAGGGCTATAGCCCCCAGAATAAAAGTTTGTTTTTATAGTTTAAAATTATTCACAAATGAAATTGTCAGCAAAAATTAGGAAATTAGATCATATTGAAATATAATTTCTTACAACCTTTCTATGATAAATTAATATATTGCATTAAGAATAATTCGGTATTTTAAATGTTTAAAGAAAAAACAAGGAAAAGCGTTAAGTTCGGCCATGCCGAATCTTATACTCGTACATATAACCTCCACCATGCATAGCATGTGAATGGTTTCGGGCACAAATAAATTCGTATTACCAAATTTCAGCCCGAATCGTTGAAATTTGTGGTTTTTGTTGAGTTAAAAATTAAAATCTAGAGGGACTTTTGTATGGTGGCTATAACCAAACATGGACCCCAGTTACCAATTTTCAGACCGATCAGTTGAAATTTGTAGCGTTAAGCAGTCAAATCGGAGAAATGACTAAATCGTCTTAAAATGTTACGAATTTTTTAATTTCACTAACAATTTTACTACATAGTTTTCGATATAAGATGTTTCGATGTAGATCTTAGTCATGTTTTAATTCGACGCATCGCAACGATGTCTTTTACTTAGTTGCGACATGCATTTGGATAAATATTTAAAAAGATTTTGGTTTTATACTATCTTTTTTTGAATCTACAATTTATGTATTTTTATCAACCTTTTCTTTCTCTGATTAGCTTATTGTCATAACGAGTCTTGAAGATATTGTTAGCACAATAATTTCTGCAGTGATCCCATATCAATTTGCACGATACTTCTATTATCATCTATGCATTCAAAAGTTAAACGCAATCGGTTTTATGTCATGTTCATGTTTTATCTCAAATTACATTTGCACCATTACAAGACTTTCAATTATTGAAATATTTTCCATTTTATTCGTCCACAAAAATCCAGAAAAAATGTATGAAAAGAATTGGCATTGTAAGTAGATGCAGAACAATTTACGACGCCTAAGAATCGTTCTTATACAGGGTTTACCAACAAGAGTTGTTATTTTGCATCACCCGGTATTTCGGTAGCTGTCACTTTTGAAGCTTTTATTCTTTGACATTTGAAAGTAGAAACTACGCCATTACAAAAATGGAACGATACACGATTCAACAACGCATTGAAATTATTAAAATTCGAAAAATCGAAAATCATCGAAAAGACTGATGATGATTGGACCTTACTTTTTCGAAAATGAGTTACGGTGAATGGATTGCGTTATCGAGAGATGATTAATGATTTTTTATGGTCGCAGTTGGATGGTATTGATCTGGACAACGTTTACTTTCAACAAGACGGCGCTACGTGCCACACAAGCAACGAAACCATTGCTCTGTTACGGAAAAACTTTCCGGACCGTGTTATCTCTCGAAGAGGTGATCACAATTGACCACCGAGATCTTGTGTTTTAACACCTTGCGACTTCTTCCTTTGGGGCCACGTGAAAGATAAGGTCTACGCCAACAGCCCAGCGTCATAGGGCAGCCACTTTGCGATTTGGTTATGGAAAATTTCATGAAAAGGATATGGTCCTGTAAGCGTGGTCGGGGTGCCCATTTGGTTTATGTTGTTTTTCATTATTAAAGGCATACCTTCCTCTTTATTATGAAATAAACATCCGATAATTTATCTCAAAAAATTGCATTTTTCTTTGAATACCAAATTAACACCTCTTGTTGGAAAACCCTTTACATCCAAATTGATTGCAAACCCTTGAGTTTTGAGATCCATTACAGCATTTGCAAAAATTTATATTATTTCTGGCATTGGTAACAGTAAAATTGATAGATGATTGGGATGATGATTGGGGGGCTAAAAAACTTCTGGGGTGGTATTAGACCACCCCAGCCACCCCCTTCCTACGCTTATGTCATCTTCATCGCATAGAACTAGCAGAAAACGACGAATGCAGGGCATGCAGAGAAAACATCGAAACGATGGAACATTTTCTATGTCACTGCCCGGCTTTCACACATGCAAGATTCCAACATTTCGGGTCCGACTTATTACCAGACTTGACTCATCTCAGAGAATATGACTGGAAGATACTGAGAAAATTCTGTCTAGTACCGATTTTCTGTAACTCGTGAGGTATGAAAAGATCATAAATAAGGAGCGCACAACAGGCCGAACCACTGGCTTAAGTGTATGTCCATGAGACGTTTAAACGTCTCCTCTCTTCAACCTAACCTAACCTAAACCTACGTTTAATAATAATATTAAAAGAATGGGTCTATCATAGAACAAGTTTTTAGTAAGGGAGGGTGTTGTAGAACTCTACTGAAAACTAATGTATTATTATAAATAAGATACCCATGAATTGTTTGTGTGACATAAATTGTTTTGTTATAAATTTGATATTATATTTTCTCATTCTGAAAATAAAGCTTTAATAAAATACAACAAGGGGCTATATCGAAATATGGACCGATATTTCCCATTTTCAATCCTAAGTTACCTACAGCTATAATAAGTATATATACCAAATTTTAGCCACCATGCTCAAGTATCATAAATTGTAGCGTGATTACAACAGACGGACGGACATGGCTAAATCGTCTTAGAATTTTAAGACGATTAAGAATATATATACTTTATGGGGTCTCAGATCAATATTTAGAGGTGTTACAAACGGAGTGACAAAATGAATATAGCAGTATTTCCTTCGTTTAATTTAATTTCGTTCACCGCCCAGGTTTCTGATCCGTGTAGTAAAACGGATTTAACGCACGCGTTGTATACGTTGTATCGTATATGAATTTTAGTTTTCGGGGAAATTGAGTTGGATTTCCATATGTTTTTTAGATTAATGTATGCTATTCTTGCCTTTCCGATACGTGAAAGTACGTCGTTGATCGCTCCGCCGTCTGTTGTAATGCTGCTGCCAAGATAACAAAAATCTTTGACGATTTGGATTGGTTTGTTGTTTGGTTTTTTTTTCCCTTTGATGACCATGGATTTGGTTTTGTCTGCGTTAATTCGTAATCCAAATTCTGCTGCTCGTTGCGATAATTCGTTGATTTTTGTTTGCATATTTCCTTTTGTAGTGGCTAGTAGAACGATGTCGTCTGCGTATTCTAGATCTTCGAGATGTTGGCTTATTCTCCATTGACTGTTTGAATATGATAGAATTTCGTAGGGTAGTGATAACAAGTAAAAGCGTTAAGTTCGGCCATGCCGATTCTTATATACCCTCCACCATGGATAGCATGTGACCTCACAAAATAACTCAAACCTAAAGAAAATTACAGCGAAAACCCCAAAAAATATAGTACATGAAAACAGTAGGAATCACAACCAGTTAGATGCTATATATGGGAGCTATATCTAAATATGGACCGATATCGCCCATTCTCAATCCCAAGTACCTGCAGCTTTTAGAAGTATCTATACCAAATTGCAGGCACCTAGCTCAAGTATTATAGATTGTAGCGTGATTACAACAGACGGACACTGCAAAATCGTCTTAGATTTTAAAGACGATTAAGAATATATATGCTTTATGGGGTCTCAGATCAATATTTAGAGGTGTTACAAACGGAGTGACAAAATGAATATACCCCCCATCCTGTGGTTGAGGGTATAAAAAGAAGGGGTGAGAATAGGCATCCCTGTTGCACTCCGTTATGTGTTTTGAAAGAGTCGCTGATATTGCCGAGATGGGAAATTCATCGTTGAATCGGTGTACTGTGCTTTAATGAGTTTTATTATTTTTATTGGCACGTCTTTGTTTTGTAAAGCTCTCCATATTCTACTTCTGTTTATTGCGTCAAAAGCCTTTTCAAAATCTATGAATGTCAGGTATAAGTTTGAGTTAAATTCATTGCATTGCTCGATGATTAGTCGAATGCTGTTTATTTGGTCTACGCAGGAGCGATTGGGTCGGAATCCAGATTGTTCCTTGCGTAGGCACTGGCCCAGAGGTTCTAGAATCCGGTTAAGGATAACTTTGTTGAAAATTTTACAAACTGCGGTTTTTAGCGCTATACCTCTCCAATTACTGCATACCTTCAAATCTCCTTTCTTGGGTATTTTTATAATACGTTCTTTCCATTCTTTTGGAATTGAAACAGTAGCCCAAACCAGTGTGAATAATGGGCGAAGTATTTTAGCGATAGCGCTGGGGTTGGTCTTATAAAATAGCTGTTGATAATTCAATAAGTGTAGAAGGATCTATATAGATTGTTCCATGGGGAATTGGGGTAGCGGTGGTAAGAACCTCGTTGGGTTCGGTTTGGCATGTGAGATTTAAGATTTCTTCAAAGTGTTCTTTCCATCTGTTTAGTTGAAACACGGCGTTGGTGAGAGTGTTGCCGTTTTTATCTTTTACAGGTATGCATGTATTGATATTCTTCCCTGAGAGTTTTCTAATGACGGCAAAGACTGTTTTGAGGTCTCCGCGCTGGGCTGCTGTTTCTGCGTTATTGGCCGAAGCGTTGAGAAAACTGCGTTTGTCTTTCCTGGCTTTTCTCTTCACGTCCTTGATGAGGCGTGACAGAGTTTATTGGAGTTGAATCTTGTGTAAATGGTTTTGCTCTTGTAGCATAGCCTCTCTTGTTCTTCCTCGTTCTTCTACCAGTGTCCAAAATTCGGCGGATAGCTATTCCTTGTTTTCCTGTTGCGTAATGGTTTTGCTCTTGTAGCGTAGCCTCTCTTGTTCTTCCTCGTTCTTCTACCAGTGTCCAAAATTCGGCGGATAGCTATTCCTTGTTTTCCTTTTGAGATAGACCGACAGTTTCTTCTGCCATTTCCTTGAACGTGTTTTTATTTTATTCCTTTCTTCGTCTACGTTTGAGTTTGCAGGGAGTGATGGTGAGGGGTGGTGGTATTTATTCGATATGTTTGATATGAAACTCTTGTTAACTTCTTCCGATTTCAGCTTGGGTATATTGTAGAAACGACGTTTGAGTTTGCCTGGTTCGGATAGTCTTTTATATTTTTTAAGCGTGAGTTTGAGTTCTGCTTTCACGAGATAGCGGTCGATGGCGATATCTGCGCTGCGTAATACTCTTACATCTTGCATTGATTTGAACCACTTTTTTGAAATGCAAAAATGGTCGATCTAGCTCTTTGTGGAGAATCGTGAGTCTCTTGATTTCCATTGTTGGGATAGACAATCCTTATAATGGGTGGACAACCGCATTTTTGATGAGGCGGTAGACAACCTCGGAGAAATAGACACGTTCTATATTTATATTAATTTCCGCCTTAACTGTTTTCCGTAACTCGGCAGCTAGAACAGATCCGCATAGTTCAAGACGAGGCAACGAAATTGTTTTAAGAGGTGCCACTTTAGTCTTGGAAGACAAAATATGTACATGCACCTCCCCAGTTGAAGTTTCAATACGAATGTAAATTATCCCCGCGTATGCCTTTTCGGAGGCATCAGAAAAGACATGCAATTCGACAGTACAGTCATGTGTGTAACGTACCCATCGAGGAATGCGGACGGAATTCATCCCATTATAATTTTCTATTAAGGATTTCCATAGACCTTCGGTGGAAGCGGATCGTCCCAGTTTATATTTGCTAGCCATACCTTTTAAATTATGATTTTTGCGACAACAATTACAGGGCCTAACCAACCTACTGGATCAAATAGTTTGGCTATGGTGGATAAAACCTCTCTCTTAGTATTGATAGGTTTGATAGGAATGGGGTCAATACAAAAATAAAACGAATCCATGCTACTAGAGCTACTAGATGGGTGTAAGTTCACATTTCGATTTTTTTCGCGCCAAATAAGATGTTTCTCCCACCGTGCGACAGTCCAACATGTTTTTATCTGCCAATTGTAAATTGGCTAAACAGGATCTAAGATCTGTAGAAAGAGTACAGGACGGTAAATCTGTTGGTAGTAGTATCTGTTGGTGAACTTAGACAGAGGGTACAACTTTGAAGAGCAGAAGCAGAGAAAGCCTGATTCAAACAAGCAATTCTGGCCAAAGTGGAACCTACCGGGATTTTTAACATATTCCGGGGCCGTTCTGTAATGAACGAGGCTTCAGAAGCTGGATCGATCAGAGCACGAGCGGAATAGGATGAACCCCGATAGACAATATTGACCATCGCAGTACCTAAAAGAACTGTACGATTTTGCGACGAATGAAATGCCTGTCTGCTCCTCGTAGAGGTGGAGGGAACATCATCGCTCGCTAATGGAGCCGAACATGGCAAGGAAATTCGATCCCCGGCCATAGAAGTTGCAGATCGTGAAACCTCCGTGGAAGATTGTGTCGTAGCGGATCGGATACCAGAGTCGAGAGAGAAGAGAGAATGGTGTCTCATGTGGCATGTTGAACAATTAAAAAACTTTTACCGTCTTTTACTTCATGGTTCGGGGAACACACAGTTAACGCAAAAACGATGATTTTTTACCGCATCAAAACGATCATTAACAGATAATTTTCAAAAGCGAGGACAATCTCGTAGCCAGTGGCCTTGTGTGGGGCAAAGCGCACAGGCGAGGGTTATCACAGGTTTAACTTAGGGCCTCCCAAGCTAGAGAAAACTACTATGAGTCAATGGAAATTTGGACACTATTTCTCTAGCCTCCCCACTTGTCTTTCGAACTAGATGATAATATATATATTAGATAAACGTGCGTTGTTTATATGAATTGCGGTGATCAAATCATCACCATGGAAGATTTCGGTGCCACATGGAGGTAAGGGCAAGTTAACCATATCATCCAGTCGGTCACGTGAAGCATACGAAATATGGGAATAAATTGATTCATTTGCTGGTGATATGAACCTCAGCGAAGTACTTGCCCTTGACAAAGTAGGGGTGCGGGTGTACGGGTCCTGTTCAATGGAAATTTGGACGCTATTTCTCTAGCCTCCCCACTTGTCTTTCGAACTAGATGATAATATATATATTAGATAAACGTGCGTTGTTTATATAAACTGCGGTGATCAAATCATCACCATGGAAGATCTCGGTGTCACATGGAGGTAAGGGCAAGTTAACCATATCATCCAGTCGGTCACGTGAAGCATACGAAATATGGGAATAAATAGATTCATTTGCTGGTGATATGAACCCCAGCGAAGTACATGCCCCTGACAAAGCAGGGGTGATGGTGTACGGGTCCTGTTCTTGTTCAGGCAAAGTCCGCTTACAAGAATGGATAGGAGGATGTGTAGGCGACGACTTAAGCTGGTCGAACTCATGTTTATTGACGAGAGACAGTGAACGAACGCACGATAAGATGCCTGGTAGTGCGCATCCGCGGTATCAATGTCGGAAGGCTCCGCGTCTTCCAAATCCGTAAGATAATTTAAACAATCGTCGTACGTGGTCTTTACCCTGCTCCATATTTCCTGTACCTCTGAATCTCGAGGGAAAATATACTATGTTCCTCGGATTGTTGATCATTGAAACAAATATCAAACTTAACGAGAGCATTCGAAGCCCGGAAGAAAAAGGAGCGGGTGTAGTCGACATAATGATGGGAAAAATTTAAAATTTGGTGTTAACCCAAAAATAAGAACGACGGTTGTAAAGCGAAAAACCAAAAATATAAAATTTGAAAAATTTAAATTTTCTGTTTATATGACCGATTATAGGGTACAAACGGTCAAAAACAACAAATATGAATAACGCTCGTAAAGCAAATGGCAAAAACTATAAAATTCGAAAAATTGCAACTTTTTTTGTCTAAATGACCGATTGTATGGTGCGCGTAAAGCAAAAGACAAGAAAAATTCAAATTAAAAAAAAATTGTTTTGGCTTAATGACCGATTGTAGTCTACAAACGGCCAAAAACAACAAATTATAATGACGCTCGTAAAGCAAAAGACAAAAAATATAAAATTCTAGAAATTTTAATTTTTTGTCTAAATGACAGATTGTAGGGTATTAAGGGTCAAAAACAACAAACTGGAATGAAGCTCGTAGAGCAAAAGACAAAAAATATAAAATTCGAAAAATGTCAACTTTTTTTGTCTAAATGACCGATTGTAGGGTGCAAACGGTCAAAAATATCAAATATGAATGACGCTCGTAAAGCAAAAACAAAAAATATAATATTCAAATCTTTTGTTTAAATTACCGGCAATAGGGTGTATGCGGTCACCTATCAATTTTAACGACGACGAACTAAACGAACAAACAAAAAATCGAAGAAAAATGCACAAAATCAATCATAAAAATATTGTTCGAAAAAATTCACGCGCCTGCTTACGGTTCAATAACTAAACGCAGTCGAGGTTATATGTACGTATGTAAGTAGGTACGCGCACGCAGTGGAGTCTGGAGTAGAGTTGTGTAGTTCGTGAACGAACTAGTTCAATTGAACGGTTCACTATACTGAACTGAACGAACTAGTTCACACAACTCGTTCATTTCAGTTCAGTAGTTTCTTTTTTACTATGTTTTTTTCTTCAACCATATCATTTCGTTCTCTCTTCTCAGCTGTTATGGGTTTTTTTTTTCATTTTTATGTCATCATGAATGTATGATTCTACCTATACAAACGCCTTTGCATAAGTTTTTTCAACTCATTCTATTCATATTCCAATCAGATTTCTTTAATAGCGGCTGATTTGAACTGGTGATCTACTGAACAAAATGAACTGTTTAAGTAAAATGTGCTGGTGAGCTAAAGAGCCGGTGAGGTAAAGAGCTGTTGAACTAAATGAACGAACTAGTTCACTCAATTGAACTGAACTAAAAAGAGCGATCACTTAAAAGAACTATAGAGCCCAACTCTAGTCTGGAGTTGTAGATGACAAGAGAGAGAGGTACGAGGAAGACACTGCAAGTAAATGAATTCAGCCACAGACCTTAAATTAGACAGATGTGCCGTCCGTACGAAACGTCAAAATCTATCAGAAATGTCACACGCGAAAGAACACTTTTCCGCGAACATAGTTAGAACTTTCTTTGCACTAATCAATTAATATTACTTTTTTAATTGCGACAATTACAAAAAATTCGGGGAAATCGGTCCGAAATCCGCGGAAAACCTCACTATTTGAAGTCCTACTCGTTGAAATTTCTATTCGTTCGTAACTGACAACTTACTCGCTCCGGGATGACATATCTTATTATTCATTATTTTTGAATTCAGCAACCAAACGAAACGAATTTGTTATTATTTTTCTTTTCGGTTTCATTTGGTTATCTAATTTTGTTGTCAAAGAAGTCAACGACACTATTTATGACCTTTTTGTCCTTTATGTACTTTTAAGAATTCATTTACTTGCACTTTGAAAACAATAAGTATTTCCTTTTTGTTACTCTCAAATACAATTTCCTAAGTAATAGAAATTGCTTGGAAATTGTATGTGATGATCTGGACTGTAACGACGGACGAAAACGAAGGCGTATTTATTTAAAACACTTGCGTTTGCTCACATTAAAAACCAAAGGAACTGTACGTACCTTATTAATCCGGATGATTTTTTATTGTGGGATGAAGTTTTTTTGTGGTGGGGATGGTAGAAAAACCAATGTTGTCGGGCGAATGTTGCTGATGTAAACCGCGAAAAATGCGTTGAATGGGGAAGAGAACCGATTAATATATGCTGGAAGCTTATCCGGCTCGAAGGACCAATGATTGCGTAGCAATAAAAATATAATAAAAACACAGTTTTTTCCAATAACAAATTGGTAATGTTTATTGTTGAAAACAACATTACCTTGGTACTAGATGTTCGCTGTAAGCGATCGGAAAAAGGATTGAACTAAAAAAGAACAAGACGGAAACTATCACTATTGACGTTTGTGCGTATATTCGCACAAAGTCGCGTTGATACGTAGTAGATAGTTTCCAACGCACAATTTGCAAGGATTCAGATCGATAGATAAATCGATCCACACATTTGAACGACATATTATGAACATAAACAATATGAACTCATGTAAAATTCTATAAATACAAAATTTGCATTAAAATTATGCTGCAAAACAATTTGCATCATCCACTAAAATATTACGATAATTATTAATATTAATAATTTTGAATTATGTCAATAATCGTCGGCTTAATGCTATTTTGGTCCATACGTCATTTTTGCGTTTTTGGAGTTAGGAGTTCATTATATGGGTTTCAAGCATGCTCTTTCAGAATCTGCAATCATTTTTTTCCTAGATCCTTTTTCGAGATATTGGTAGGGTAAATCGATTTAACTCTAATTTAAGGGAAATAATTTTTATATTATTGTTCTATATCCCCATTTTTCTATCGCCTTATATGTTTTACTCACTATTTTACGTTCTTACGATCACAATATGTAAATTACTCTCCTTTCATAACGACCTTCTTTGTGGTCCATGTAATACAAATACGAAAAATATTAAAATAAAAGTGGATATGGACCAAAATGCCATGTACAAAAATTGTTATAACTTGCTTATTTTTGAATATAACGGCATAGAAATGCATGGGAATAATACAAATACTGTTGGAAACCCTATGGAATAAAAAGTGTGTAAAGCTGAGTATAGACGATTGCCTGATCGGCAAACGTTATCAACCCTGTTAAAGTGCTGCAAATATACGGACATTGACAGATTGTTAGGCAAAGGTGAATTGACTGTTCAGACGATTGCAAGAAAACATTACAATTTCATATATTTACAATATATTTTGTAAATATTTATATGCAGGATTGCCAATAACAATACATTATAAACAGTGTTGCAAATAAAATGGTTTTCTGACAATGGCGCCGTTGTCACATGCATAAACTTCGCACATATAACAATCTGCAAATTATCTCGCAATGACATTTCTGCTAACGTTGCAAAACAAAAATTGTATGTTGTATTATTGTACGTATGGAACAAAATAGCATTAAGCCGACGAAATGCTAACTGCGTTGGAGTTAAAAAATAAAACAAGTAACAGTGTACATTTTAAGAATCTAGAGAATGTATCAAAACATCTTAATACCCCTATTATATTACAAATTATAATATCAAAACTAATAAAGTTTTAAAATGTATGTCATATCTTTTGAGATTTAATTAAATAGGAAAATTAAAAACCTAACAATTCCAATGCTGTTACATGATCATCCTTAGTTAGTTGTTTTATCAAAACACTGTTTGTTGTGTTATTTGTCGAAATGTTTTATTTTCGACCGCGGGGGCCACATCCCCATAACGTAGGGATAGCGTACACTCCATGATCCGAACCATGGCGGGTTAATAGTAGAGGATGGAATACAATCTAAAGAATATATATATATATATATATAACAATATGTATGTATATACCGGGTGTATATATATATATATATATATATATATATATATATATTTGTACGTTGAAAATCAATATGCAATAATTGGTAATATCTGGAAGATCTGAATGGTACATTAAACTTATCTTAGAAAGCATGTTACCAGAAAGCACATCACAATTTATAACCTTCAATATCATTGTGGTGTTCAGTATAATACGTCTGCTCTTGAGAGTAGTAGGAAGAACAAAATCACTTCTCCAATGCAGATAGATCCATATTCTAGAATAGGTCTAACTAGTGAAGTATACAACTGTTTCGTTACATATGGATCTGAAAATTCTTTCGCCCATCGTTTAATGAAGCCAAGGACACCATAAGCCTTATTCACCATTGTAATTATGTGATTATTGAAGTTAAGTTTAGGATCCATTAATATAGAAAGATCCACAAAGGATTCAACAGTTTGTAAATTTGAACCACGAAGACTGAATGTAGATGGAATCAATTTCGATCTAGAGAAACACATATGTTTACACTTCTTCAAATTAAGGTCCATGCAAATTATTTCACACCAATAACCAAAGTTGTCTAAATCATTTTGAAGAAACAAAGAATTCTCAGTTGTGTTACGAGAATAAAATATCTTAACATCATCTGCATACATCAGCAATCTAAAACTAATTATTGAATCTGGTAAATCATTGGTAAATAGTAGAAACAGCAAAGGGCCAATATGACTACCTTGGGGTACCCCAGATGAAGCCAAAATGGGGGCTGAGAAATAACTAAAAAAATTTAACAATCTGAACACGACTGTTAATATAAGAGGATATCCAACGCAACAAGTTATTACTTAAACCAATACGATTCAGCTTATATAGTAAGAGTTTATTGATTAACTCTATCAAAAGCTTTACTAAAATCAGTATTACTAAAATCAGAACGAACTCATCAATTACCTAGGTGGTAAAATGAACCAAATTTTTCAAAGTCGAAAGTCCCTTGTTTTACCAACATACATTTTTGGTGCGACGAATATGGATTTGTACTAAAAATCTGAAAGTGGTCACCCCTATCGCAAATGAATGTTCCCACAAAATGTGTCCACTTTCCACCAAATTCCAATCGGAAATTTTGTTCCCTGAATAATTTCCTTGTTCGAAAAAATTCCCCATATCGTGAATAATTTTTGTGTGTGGAATTTTTTCACTTCGATTTGTTCACTTTATTTTTGCTAGCGAACAGAATGGACTAATCGTGAAAATATTTATTATTGTCTTTAAATACTAAATAAAACTTTACTATAAAGTTTTTCTTGTGGTTTTCCGTAATAACAGATACGCAAATAATTTTTCTCTCGCAATAAATTTGATACTAAATGTTTTGGTTTCATCAAAATTCGAGCAAGATTTGTGTTAGTTTCCATTTTTTTCTATTAACATCACAAATTGTTGTTCTGTGGTGATTTTAACCGTAATATTATAAGAAAAATATAGCTACAATTTCATTTCACGTTTTATTTCTTAAAAAATACACAGCAACCACAAATAAATGATTGCCGAAAAATCCCCCACTTATTGACATGATTTCCTTTCTATGCTTTGAACAGCTTTGCCAATTTCCTCCGTATTTTGGTAAAAATTACAAGTGGTTAAAACATTATTTTTGAGGATTCTACCGAACTTGTCTCAGTTTGTTCTTCTTGGGTTTCTAAATATTTCTGCTTCATCATCTTTTCTCGCTAAGCTTCTTTGGACAGCTTTCAGTCTCTGAAAGTAAATTTCATAGATCGATTAGCGAAGGTAAGGTCGAGTACCTCTGTTCTGCATCTGGTTTGAAAAGTGGCATCCGTACCTCTATTGTTGATTATCAACCGTTTTTCCGGGATGAACTCCATTAGAGAGTCTCCCCTGGGAGTGGTATCGGTGCTGCCCCAAAGAATGGTATGAGCGTTTGCATCACATCCCACTAGAAAATCCCTTTTTTTATACTGACAGTAGCTGATCAGGTCTATAACCAATAGTGGAGGTGATTCTACCGTATCATTGTGCGGAAAGTAGGCCGATGCAATTATATACTGTCTCGCATCTACATTTATAATCATGGCTGTTAGGTCAGTATTTGATAACTGATTTCAAATAAAACACTTTATGTTATTTTTAATCAAGATGCAAGTACTCTTTTGTAGCATAATTGTAGTCTGGATCTGTCAGGCCATTAATTTGGTTCCCTTTTATCCAAGGTAACTGGATCAGGGCGACGTCTATGTTGTTCCTATGTAAATGGAGGATAAGATTAGTTGAAGCCAGTTCACAATGACAGAGATTTATTTGGATGAATTTCATCATTGATTACTTACTGAAATGGCTTTCAATCTTTCCTCTACCTCGATTATTGGTCTGGCTGAAACACTGGTTAAACCGACGCTTACTCGAAATCCGTTTTTTCAGTTTTCCTATAGTATCTTGGTTTACTGCCAGTACTATACTCCTAAGTCATTTGGTGGGTCCATTTTTAAAATTTGCCAATCATTCGTCGGGAAGTTACTAATATTTTGCGGCTCTAACATCTCGAGCAAACGATCTTTTGGCATGATGATGCCAGATATAAATAGCTTAACCCTTGGTTGCTATTTGAGCTCGTTTTCTGGAATGAGCTTTCAGAAAACGAGCTATATATCGTTGCTTTTCTGATACTTCGAAAAGCAACTTACTCTCTGTGTAAATAATTGGTTCCAGGGCATGCTCCATAAGCCGACGACGTCATGTAGGTAGGTAGGTATGCTGAGCATTGCTGTTGAGTGTCGGATCAATCGAATCTCTCATAAATAGGTCAATTCGTCGCTTTTCAACAGAAAAGACGATAGACTAATCGGCCTATAATCCTTCAGAGTGAGATGGCTTCTCAGACTTGGGAATGAACACAACACTATCTTCTCTCCACTTTTGCGGTATATACCTGAATGCTAGGCACTTCCTGAAAATCTCGACTAAGATCAACATAGCGTTGTATGAAAATATCTGCTAATTCCACCGCTGAATTATATGGACCAAATGTGCGTATCGCCCACGCTGTTTTTCCCACATTTACAATGCTCTCAATTGCACTGTGGCACTTGTGATTGCTACTAGTGTCATTATTGCCTATTCTACCACTCAATTCCCTGCATCCTGGAAAATGTGGTTCCATAAGCAAAGAATGTGTCTCAGAGCTTGACTCCGTCCATGAACCGTCCCTCTTCTGAATGTGTTCAGGAGTACTGGGGTACTTAGATCGTATTCTTCTGAATCTGGAGGCCTCATTTACGGAGTCTATGACTCACAGAATGATATCCATGATCCCCTTTTAGCTCTTTTTTATCTCCCTTGTACTTATTCTATCACAATATCTGTTATAACATCCACAGTTTCATCCACATCATTGATCGTGCAACAACCCCTTGAGGTGGCGGAAATTTTGGATTCCATATTAGCATTGAATAAATCCCATTTAGTACTCCTAGGATTCCAGTTGGGATTTGTTTTGCCCTTCTCAAAGCTCAGTTCAAAAGGTATTCTGCTGTGGTGTGAAAAGGAACAGTCCTGGGATACCCTCCGTACTCTTACAAAATCATTTCTACTGTTCGCCAATGTTACATCTATCACTTCTTCCTAGCAACAATTCAGTTTCTAACCTTGTTGTTGGTATATGGCGTGAACAAGGTGTATCCCTAAGCTACTAGTCCACGAACCTTACCCTCATTGCTCATCCAAGGCTCCTGAACTAGTGCTACATATTTTTGAGAGGAGATGAGGTACGTTTTTAACTCAGATGTTGTGCAGATTTATCTGTACCACTCGTAGCCTCGTCGATTGCATCAGACTTAAGGAACCTAAATTTGATGTTACCTAAACCGAAGTTAAGAACGCCCTCATCTCGCTAGTGATTTCAGACGACATCGAACTTGAACTTGAGGTCTTTACCTGCTTTCTCCTTACAGTTCACAGAACCCATGGGTTTCCATTGGTCTGTATTGAGATCCTCGTTATGTAAGACCAACGATCACACCGATGGGACATGTGGTGGAATCCACATTATCACCGCTGGTCGTAATGGAAGTGCCGTGGAGTCTATCAGAACCAATTTCTCCTCCCCCGGCCAGAGTTCGACAAAACTGCCAATCCTGGCACGCAAGAACTCTGCTGAGTTTTTGTTGCCACAATTGACAATTTTGACTCCTCCGGACCAGTCTGCACTTTGAAAAGACGTTCTCCCTGGCCCCTTATAGAAAGCAATTTCTTCTACGAGCCTACATTCAACCAGCCGCCCTCTATCTAGACTGATCTTCCCATCGGGACCAGATCGATCTATGACAGCAACTTGAGAATGTTCCTCTGGGCTCACGGATTTCTTCACCTTCTTGCTAGTGTTAGAAGCGGGTTCGTCCCCAACCCCAGCTCGCTCAAAACATTTCCTATGGTTACAGTTACTGAAGCAGGATGGTGGTTCGTCCGCTTTACTTTTCGCGGATGGAAATACACGCGACACGGGGTTCTTCGGTCTCCCATCTGCTGTGGAACTTGCCGCAGGTATGACAAAAGCAGTACCCATAGCTCCGTCCGAAGACCGAAGCTTGGAGGCTACATCTGTCCTACCATTGGGTATTTTCGAACTAGTCCCCTCTGAAAAAAACGAAAATATTCTAGGGGCACTCAGTCCTTAAATGGTTTTGGTGGGGCCATATCTCCGTTCGAACTTCGCAACAGCCTGCCTATGCCTCTCTATGACATGTCGACATTTACATGAGTATAGCACAGAACCACATATTGTGGATGAAGTGATGTGGATGAAACTGTGAATGAGGTAACAAATTTTGTGATAGAAAGTTTTAAACTAGCTTGTCCGATGACTTATCCGGGCAAGAGGCAGCACCCAAAATGGTGGACCAAGGAACTGTAGAATCAGAGGTCAAACGCAAGGAGACTGTTTAATATGGCAAGAATTTTAAGGGATCCCGAGGACTGGGAAAGATATAAAGTTCAGTACAAGGGAGATAAAAAAGGGATCATGGATATCATTCTGTGAGTCATAGACTCCGTAAATGAGGCCTCCGAATTCAGAAGAATACTATTTAAGGACCCTAGTACTCCTAGACACATTCTGAAGGGCGACGGTTCATGGACGGAGTCAAGCTCTGAGACACATTCTTTGCTTATGGAACCACATTTTCCATGACGCTGGGAATTGAATGGTAGCATAGGCAATTATGACACTAGTGGCACCGACACTCACCAGTGCCACAGTGCACTAAGATTATTGTAAATGTGGAAAAAACAGTGTGGCACATTTGGTCCATATAAGTTGGCGATGGAATTAGTCCTATCAAGGTGCAGAACTTTTTAAACAACGCTATGTTCATCTTAGTCGAGACTTTCAGGAAGTGCCTAGCACTCAGGCTTCGCCAGCATGTATAGAGACTCTGTGATTGTGGAGAGTATCCCCTCTGCCTGGGAGTGCGCTAAGCTGAAACTGGTGAGGATGAGGGCAGCAACACCACACTGTGGTACAGGGTATTATAAGTTTGTTTCACGGCAGATGTTTGTAACAACTGAAAATAACACAGCTAGACCCACCTTAAAGTATACCGATCGACTCAGAATCACTAGCTGAGTCGATTTAACGATGTCTGTCCGTCCGTCCGTCTGTCTGTCCATGTAAAGTTGTTCGTCGACTACAGGTCGCAATTTCACTCCGATCGTTCTGAAATTTTGCAGTTTAGAGTATTTCGCGGCTGTTAAGATCGCTATTGAATTTGGTTGAAATCGGTTCAGATTTAGATATAGCTCCCATATATATCTTTCGTCCGATTTGGCCCTTTAGTCCTATAGAAGCTGTATTTTACATCCAATCGTTTTCAAATTTAATATGGTAGAGTTTCTTGATCCATGAACCAACATTGCCGAATTTGAGGAAAATCGGTTAAGATTTAGCTATAGCTCCCATATATATGTTTCGTCCGATTTGGCCCTTTAGTCCTATAGAAGCTGTATTTTACATCCGATCGTTTTGAAATTTAGAATGGTAGAGTTTCTTGATCCATGAACCAACATTGCCGAATTTGAAGAAAATCGGTTAAGATTTAGCTATAGCTCCCATATATATGTTTCGTCCGATTTTGCTCTTTAGTCCTGTAGAAGCTGTATTTTACATCCAATCATTTTGTAATTTAGAATGGTAGAGTTTCTTGATCCATGAACCAACACTACCGAATTTGAAGAAAATCGGTTAAGATTTAGCTATAGCTCCCATATATATGTTTCGTCCGATTTTGCCATTTAGTCCTATAAAAGCTGTATTTTACATCCGAACGTTTTGAAATTTAGAATGGTACAGTTTTTGATCCATGAACCAACATTGCCGAATTTGAAGAAAATCGGTTAAGATTTAGCTATAGCTCCCATATATATGTTTCGTCCGATTTTGCTCTTTAGTCCTGAAGAAGCTGTATTTTACATCCAATCATTTTGAAATTTAGAATGGTAGAGTTTCTTGATCCATGAACCAACACTACCGAATTTGAAGAAAATCGGTTAAGATTTAGCTATAGCTCCCATATATATGTTTCGTCCGATTTGGCCCTTTAGTTCTATAGAAGCTGTATTTTACATCCAATCGTTTTGAAATTTAGAATGGTAGAGTTTATTGATCCATGAACCAACACTACCGAATTTGAAGAAAATCGGTTAAGATTTAGCTATAGCTCCCATATATATGTTTCGTCCGATTTGGCCCTTTAGTTCTATAGAAGCTATATTTTACATCCAATCGTTTTGAAATTTAGAATGGTAGAGTTTCTTGATTCGTGAACCAAAATTGCCGAATTTGAAGAAAATCGGTAAAGATTTAGCTATAGCTCCCATATATATGTTTCATCCGATTTCGCTCTTTAGATCCAATCGTTTTTATACCCTACACCACACTGTGGTACGGGGTATTATTTAAGTATAAAATGTCCCAAAAGTAAATTTATGTAAACAATTTATACATGAATTACAAAATTTATATATCAGAGTTATTCAATATTACGAGAGTGGTGTAGGGTATTATATAGTCGGCACCGCCCGACTTTAGTCTTTCCTTACTGGTTTCTTTTATTATTAGTACACGGAACGTAACTCCGTGTATCGTCACTTATTCTAATACTTGTGAAATTAAAAGACATTAAATAGAATTTATAAACGCTAATCAAATAGAAAAATGAGTGATAACTGCAGCTTAAGGTTGGCTGATGCTATTATGGCAGATGATTAGGCATCCAATGCCTCCTCAAACGCCTCGAAAACCTCCGTGAAGAACGCACATCTCAGCATAAGGAGGCTTAGTTAGAAAGCAAGCTTTAACGAGAGCGAAAGAAATAGATAGAACTTTCACCCTACCAACTGCGATTACTTAGCCACAGCTAGGGAAACACAGTCCCCAGAGGATGGAACAGATGAGCCATGCTCGTCAAACCACCTCAAGGTTAGGGGAAAGATAGACTTCACAAGGACCTTTGTGTGCATCCAGCCCATCGGCAGCCTCGAAAGGAAGACCGAGCGCTTCAGCTCAAGCCCCCGCCGAGAAAACCGATGGGTTTAAGATTCCAGTAGGCAATAGGCATGTTTTCATTACAAGCTAGCGATTTTAGTTTAGCACTTTGCAACGAAAACAACGGGGTTAAGTAAGATGTTCTCCAAATGGATGGGAAATAGCCATATTTTAACGAATTATTAAATAGTAATGTGAGCGGAAGGGCAAGACTTTGAGCACAATTTTTGAGGATTATACTAGGTACGCCATCAGGACCAACAGTATTGGAAGAATTAAGTTTGACCAAACTCGAAAATACAAATGGAAAATCAAAATAAGGTATGCTAAACTGATTCAATGAAGGAATATTGTAAGGGTAGGGGACGTCTAATTGTCTCTGTTGATGAGAATAGGTTGATGTAAAGAATTTTGCAAAAGCATTTGCGATTGATTGGTCACCACAGAATTCCTCACTATCCATTCTAACCATAGAAGTTCTTGGATTAGATCTACGTTTCATATTCACAAAATCATAAAAAGATTTAGGATTAGACTTAAAATTGAGGGCTAACTTCTCTAAATAGATTTCATAACATCTGCTAGATTCAATATTAAATTGAGATCTGGCAATAGCATACTTTGCATAATCGGTCTCCGAACCCGATTTTTTAAATTTTTTAAATAGTCTGCTCTTCAAGTTCTTAATAGCGGTCAAAGCAGGAGAATACCCTGGTGGTCTATTAGAATTTTTAACACGAATTTTCGGAACAGATTGTTGAAAACAATTATTCAATACGTTATAAAACTGCTCAATAGCTGAGTCAATGTGAGTTGAATCATCACAACAGCAGATACAATCCCAATCAACGTCCAGGAGCATAGCATTAAGCAAATCAAAATTTGTTCTTTTGAAACAAAAAACTGCACCCTCATCATTTGGGGTGTGTACACAGGGAGTGTCCACCATATCATACGTCATGGAAATACCCAGCGTAGGGTGGTAATTATCCTCCGGTATAGAAATTGGAGAAATTCTGTAAACATCGAATAATTGAGAATTATCAAGAAATACTAAATCAAGTAATTTATCAATTGAGTTAGGAAATTAATTGTGATAGAAAACGTACGCCAAGAGTGTGTGAATTAGGAAAACAAAGTGTCATTTGATTTTTGTCTATATAAATAACTTATAAACTATAGATAGATCAAATAAAATAGTACTGAAACAGTCGTGAGAATACGTTGGTAGTTTTGAAAGTGAAAAGGTACTGAAAAAGTAATAAAGTACTAAACTTTTCCATCCCTGCTTGTTGTACGACTTTGTCTGTTGCGAAACCATTTTTACGTGCGATTTTGAAAAAATCGGGAGAGGATCAAATGCAAATTGTCACTGGAAAGTCACGTGACAGATCGCTTAGATGTAAACTGGCCCTAGCTTGTAACGAAAACATGCCTTAAGGCCGGGTTAGGCAAACTTAACCGTAATTTAACTTTAGCGCCGCCGTAACGTTGCCCGCTGGAGCAATTATCCAAAACTTGAAAAACGTGCTGTATCACTCAGACATTCGCAACAAAAATAGCAACAAATTAATTTTATTTTATATTTAGTTGCTACTAATTTATCAATTTATTCTTTTTTCATTATTTTACTAATTTTGTTTGCAAATGCACGTAAACGTACCGTACAAATAAAATTTCAGCAGATTCAGCCGACACTGATTTCCATATGTCAGATCGAATCAGCTGATTCGCTACGTAACGGGGGCTTTACGGTTACGTTTGCCTAACCCAGCCTTTAGTTTTCATTCACACGAGGCATTTTTTCCAATCAAGTGTCAGTGTTTGTAGGAGTGAGAGGCAGGCTGCCTACAAACACTGAAGCTATGAAAAGACGATTGTCAGATCGGACAACGCTATCAACCCTGTTTAAGTGCTGCAAAAAATGGACAATGACAGATTGTTAGGCAAAGGTGAATTGACAGTTAAGAATATTGCTAGAAAACTTTACAATTTCATATATTTACAATATGCATTTTTTCGTTACAAGCTAGCGATTTTGTTTAGCACTTTGCAACGAAAACAACTGACTTTCATTAAGTGGCGCATAAGCAGTAAGTGGCGGATTTACACTATCTGGTAGGAATGGTGTCATGAGTTGCGAAGAAAGAACATTGTGAAGCAGACAAAATATTCGTGAAATGTATTTATTAAACATAAATTTACTATTCTATGTTCAATTGTTTACACTCTTATTGCAAATATTAAAATAATTTTCCATTTTTGTTCTTCTTCTTCCTGTTAATATACAATAATTGACAACAATGACTCCAAAAATGAGATGCCATACTTCGAAATATAGAATGCCCAATCTGGCATCACCATACTCGATTAGGACAGGAACACAAGCACCAAACTTCATCGGGAACTAATAATGCTTAATAGTGCTTAGCTCCCTATAGCTCCCTTAAGCTAAATATTCACAATTACCAGATCGGACAATATTGTCAGAAAAATGGCGGAAGGATGGAACCCTGTGAACATAAAACCGTGTGAACATAAAATTTTTGTCTTGCAACGTTAGAAGAAAAGTCATTGTGAGATAATTCGCAGATTGTTAGATGTGCGAAGTTTATGCATGTGACAACGGCGTCATTGCCAGAGAAACATTTTATTGGCAACACTATCTAGAAAATATTCTTATTGGCAATCCTGCATATAAATTGAGTCGATTAGTCCTGTTTATCCACTAACTAACCATTCAGATCTTCGGCACTGCTACCAACCACCTTGATCTTACAAGTGCATTAGAAATGTTACATCATGTACCCATTAAGGGCCATACAGTGAGCAATGAGCGAAACATGAGTGAAACGACGTACTCCATATGTATATGTGTCTATGAGAAGAGGGTGAGTTCATATATAGTCACACACCGTTTCTTGACAGCGGATGAGGACAGGAGAAATAAGGTACCACCAGTTACACCGGTCTCCTTGGGCGTATTGGAAATGGCTACGGGCATAGTGTCATTTTAGGCAGAGTGCCTGACCTTCCGGGCACTGTGGTCTACACTATGGTTGAACCACTCTGTGAGAAGAAGTATCTCACTTTAAGCTTGGATGTCTTTCAAGGAATAACCCTGGGTATTTAGCCTCCTTGGATAAACACAGCTGTGTACCGTCTAATGAGGTAATGCTCTTAAGGTAAATAAAACCAGCTCCGTTTTGCTAGGGTTCACACCTAAACCTTTGCTCTGGACCATGAAGAAATTTCCCTTAAGGATGCTTGCATTATATCGCTGATGACTTGTTGAAAATTTCCTTTTACCAGTATCACTACACAATCCGCGTAGGTTACTATCTTCCTGCCCTCTAAATCATATTTCTTTAGGATGTCATTGACCGCTAGCAACCATAATAAGGGTGATAATACACCTCCCTGTGGTGTTCCTCTGTTCACTGATCTTCTTACTAAATTTAAGTTGATTACTCTGCTGTTCAGCATAATACAAAACCATTAACCAGGAATTCTTAAACGAGTAATGTC
Source organism: Eudasyphora cyanicolor (assembly GCA_963930755.1). Classification (NCBI taxonomy): domain Eukaryota; kingdom Metazoa; phylum Arthropoda; class Insecta; order Diptera; family Muscidae; genus Eudasyphora; species Eudasyphora cyanicolor. The sequence goes on along the minus strand of OZ005736.1, from coordinate 248,509,229 downwards.
TCCAAGGAATCCACAATGGCCTTTGTCTCAATGTTATTGAAGGCACCCTCTATGTCAAGGAGCGCTGCAAGTGTATACTCCTTGGGTTCCAGGGCATGCTCCATAAGCCGACGACGTCATGTAGGTAGGTAGGTATGCTGAGCATTGCTGTTGAGTGTCGGATCAATCGAATCTCTCATAAATAGGTCAATTCGTCGCTTTTCAACAGAAAAGACGATAGACTAATCGGCCTATAATCCTTCAGAGTGAGATGGCTTCTCAGACTTGGGAATGAACACAACACTATCTTCTCTCCACTTTTGCGGTATATACCTGAATGCTAGGCACTTCCTGAAAATCTCGACTAAGATCAACATAGCGTTGTATGAAAATATCTGCTAATTCCACCGCTGAATTATATGGACCAAATGTGCGTATCGCCCACGCTGTTTTTCCCACATTTACAATGCTCTCAATTGCACTGTGGCACTTGTGATTGCTACTAGTGTCATTATTGCCTATTCTACCACTCAATTCCCTGCATCCTGGAAAATGTGGTTCCATAAGCAAAGAATGTGTCTCAGAGCTTGACTCCGTCCATGAACCGTCCCTCTTCTGAATGTGTTCAGGAGTACTGGGGTACTTAGATCGTATTCTTCTGAATCGGGAGGCCTCATTTACGGAGTCTATGACTCACAGAATGATATCCATGATCCCCTTTTAGCTCTTTTTTATCTCCCTTGTACTTATTCTATCACAATATCTGTTATAACATCCACAGTTTCATCCACATCATTGATCGTGCAACAACCCCTTGAGGTGGCGGAAATTTTGGATTCCATATTAGCATTGAATAAATCCCATTTAGTACTCCTAGGATTCCAGTTGGGATTTGTTTTGCCCTTCTCAAAGCTCAGTTCAAAAGGTATTCTGCTGTGGTGTGAAAAGGAACAGTCCTGGGATACCCTCCGTACTCTTACAAAATCATTTCTACTGTTCGCCAATGTTACATCTATCACTTCTTCCTAGCAACAATTCAGTTTCTAACCTTGTTGTTGGTATATGGCGTGAACAAGGTGTATCCCTAAGCTACTAGTCCACGAACCTTACCCTCATTGCTCATCCAAGGCTCCTGAACTAGTGCTACATATTTTTGAGAGGAGATGAGGTACGTTTTTAACTCAGATGTTGTGCAGATTTATCTGTACCACTCGTAGCCTCGTCGATTGCATCAGACTTAAGGAACCTAAATTTGATGTTACCTAAACCGAAGTTAAGAACGCCCTCATCTCGCTAGTGATTTCAGACGACATCGAACTTGAACTTGAGGTCTTTACCTGCTTTCTCCTTACAGTTCACAGAACCCATGGGTTTCCATTGGTCTGTATTGAGATCCTCGTTATGTAAGACCAACGATCACACCGATGGGACATGTGGTGGAATCCACATTATCACCGCTGGTCGTAATGGAAGTGCCGTTGAGTCTATCAGAACCAATTTCTCCTCCCCCGGCCAGAGTTCGACAAAACTGCCAATCCTGGCACGCAAGAACTCTGCTGAGTTTTTGTTGCCACAATTGACAATTTTGACTCCTCCGGACCAGTCTGCACTTTGAAAAGACGTTCTCCCTGGCCCCTTATAGAAAGCAATTTCTTCTACGAGCCTACATTCAACCAGCCGCCCTCTATCTAGACTGATCTTCCCATCGGGACCAGATCGATCTATGACAGCAACTTGAGAATGTTCCTCTGGGCTCACGGATTTCTTCACCTTCTTGCTAGTGTTAGAAGCGGGTTCGTCCCCAACCCCAGCTCGCTCAAAACATTTCCTATGGTTACAGTTACTGAAGCAGGATGGTGGTTCGTCCGCTTTACTTTTCGCGGATGGAAAGACACGCGACACGGGGTTCTTCGGTCTCCCATCTGCTGTGGAACTTGCCGCAGGTATGACAAAAGCAGTACCCATAGCTCCGTCCGAAGACCGAAGCTTGGAGGCTACATCTGTCCTACCATTGGGTATTTTCGAACTAGTCCCCTCTGAAAAAACGAAAATATTCTAGGGGCAGTCCTTAAATGGTTTTGGTGGGGCCATATCTCCGTTCGAACTTCGCAACAGCCTGCCTATGCCTCTCTATGACATGTCGACATTTACATGAGTATAGCACAGAACCACATATTGTGGATGAAGTGATGTGGATGAAACTGTGAATGAGGTAACAAATTTTGTGATAGAAAGTTTTAAACTAGCTTGTCCGATGACTTATCCGGGCAAGAGGCAGCACCCAAAATGGTGGACCAAGGAACTGTAGAATCAGAGGTCAAACGCAAGGAGACTGTTTAATATGGCAAGAATTTTAAGGGATCCCGAGGACTGGGAAAGATATAAAGTTCAGTACAAGGGAGATAAAAAAGGGATCATGGATATCATTCTGTGAGTCATAGACTCCGTAAATGAGGCCTCCGAATTCAGAAGAATACTATTTAAGGACCCTAGTACTCCTAGACACATTCTGAAGGGCGACGGTTCATGGACGGAGTCAAGCTCTGAGACACATTCTTTGCTTATGGAACCACATTTTCCATGACGCTGGGAATTGAATGGTAGCATAGGCAATTATGACACTAGTGGCACCGACACTCACCAGTGCCACAGTGCACTAAGATTATTGTAAATGTGGAAAAAACAGTGTGGCACATTTGGTCCATATAAGTTGGCGATGGAATTAGTCCTATCAAGGTGCAGAACTTTTTAAACAACGCTATGTTCATCTTAGTCGAGACTTTCAGGAAGTGCCTAGCACTCAGGCTTCGCCAGCATGTATAGAGACTCTGTGATTGTGGAGAGTATCCCCTCTGCCTGGGAGTGCGCTAAGCTGAAACTGGTGAGGATGAGGGCAGCAACACCACACTGTGGTACAGGGTATTATAAGTTTGTTTCACGGCAGATGTTTGTAACAACTGAAAATAACACAGCTAGACCCACCTTAAAGTATACCGATCGACTCAGAATCACTAGCTGAGTCGATTTAACGATGTCTGTCCGTCCGTCCGTCTGTCTGTCCATGTAAAGTTGTTCGTCGACTACAGGTCGCAATTTCACTCCGATCGTTCTGAAATTTTGCAGTTTAGAGTATTTCGCGGCTGTTAAGATCGCTATTGAATTTGGTTGAAATCGGTTCAGATTTAGATATAGCTCCCATATATATCTTTCGTCCGATTTGGCCCTTTAGTCCTATAGAAGCTGTATTTTACATCCAATCGTTTTCAAATTTAATATGGTAGAGTTTCTTGATCCATGAACCAACATTGCCGAATTTGAGGAAAATCGGTTAAGATTTAGCTATAGCTCCCATATATATGTTTCGTCCGATTTGGCCCTTTAGTCCTATAGAAGCTGTATTTTACATCCGATCGTTTTGAAATTTAGAATGGTAGAGTTTCTTGATCCATGAACCAACATTGCCGAATTTGAAGAAAATCGGTTAAGATTTAGCTATAGCTCCCATATATATGTTTCGTCCGATTTTGCTCTTTAGTCCTGTAGAAGCTGTATTTTACATCCAATCATTTTGTAATTTAGAATGGTAGAGTTTCTTGATCCATGAACCAACACTACCGAATTTGAAGAAAATCGGTTAAGATTTAGCTATAGCTCCCATATATATGTTTCGTCCGATTTTGCCATTTAGTCCTATAAAAGCTGTATTTTACATCCGAACGTTTTGAAATTTAGAATGGTACAGTTTTTGATCCATGAACCAACATTGCCGAATTTGAAGAAAATCGGTTAAGATTTAGCTATAGCTCCCATATATATGTTTCGTCCGATTTTGCTCTTTAGTCCTGAAGAAGCTGTATTTTACATCCAATCATTTTGAAATTTAGAATGGTAGAGTTTCTTGATCCATGAACCAACACTACCGAATTTGAAGAAAATCGGTTAAGATTTAGCTATAGCTCCCATATATATGTTTCGTCCGATTTGGCCCTTTAGTTCTATAGAAGCTGTATTTTACATCCAATCGTTTTGAAATTTAGAATGGTAGAGTTTATTGATCCATGAACCAACACTACCGAATTTGAAGAAAATCGGTTAAGATTTAGCTATAGCTCCCATATATATGTTTCGTCCGATTTGGCCCTTTAGTTCTATAGAAGCTATATTTTACATCCAATCGTTTTGAAATTTAGAATGGTAGAGTTTCTTGATTCGTGAACCAAAATTGCCGAATTTGAAGAAAATCGGTAAAGATTTAGCTATAGCTCCCATATATATGTTTCATCCGATTTCGCTCTTTAGATCCAATCGTTTTTATACCCTACACCACACTGTGGTACGGGGTATTATTTAAGTATAAAATGTCCCAAAAGTAAATTTATGTAAACAATTTATACATGAATTACAAAATTTATATATCAGAGTTATTCAATATTACGAGAGTGGTGTAGGGTATTATATAGTCGGCACCGCCCGACTTTAGTCTTTCCTTACTGGTTTCTTTTATTATTAGTACACGGAACGTAACTCCGTGTATCGTCACTTATTCTAATACTTGTGAAATTAAAAGACATTAAATAGAATTTATAAACGCTAATCAAATAGAAAAATGAGTGATAACTGCAGCTTAAGGTTGGCTGATGCTATTATGGCAGATGATTAGGCATCCAATGCCTCCTCAAACGCCTCGAAAACCTCCGTGAAGAACGCACATCTCAGCATAAGGAGGCTTAGTTAGAAAGCAAGCTTTAACGAGAGCGAAAGAAATAGATAGAACTTTCACCCTACCAACTGCGATTACTTAGCCACAGCTAGGGAAACACAGTCCCCAGAGGATGGAACAGATGAGCCATGCTCGTCAAACCACCTCAAGGTTAGGGGAAAGATAGACTTCACAAGGACCTTTGTGTGCATCCAGCCCATCGGCAGCCTCGAAAGGAAGACCGAGCGCTTCAGCTCAAGCCCCCGCCGAGAAAACCGATGGGTTTAAGATTCCAGTAGGCAATAGGCATGTTTTCATTACAAGCTAGCGATTTTAGTTTAGCACTTTGCAACGAAAACAACGGACTTCCACTAACTGGAGCATAAGCAGTAAGTGGCGGATTTCCACTATCTGGTACCAATAGTGTCATGAGTGGCGAAGAAAGAACAGTGCGAAACAGACAAAGAATTCGTGAAATGTATTTATAAAACATAAATTTAATCTAAGTTCAATTATTTACACACTTTTTGCAAATATTAAAATAATTTTCCATTTTTGTTCTTCTTCCCGTTAATTTACAGTAATTGACAACAATCTCCCCAAAAATGAGATGCCATACTGCGAAATATAGGATGCCCAATCTGGCAACACCATACTCGATTAAGACTGGAACACAAGCACCAAACTTCAGCGGCAACTACAAATGCTTAGCGCCCCAAACAAATTAAGCACCTATGGTGTAACGAAAACACTCCTATTGTATATGACGGAAACGAAGACCCTAGCATAAAAGAGTCAAATTGGAAAAGATTAGAGAGTAAGTTGCTTTTCTGATACTTCGAAAAGCAACTTACTCTCTAATCTTTTCCAATTTGACTCTTTTATGCTAGGGTCTTCGTTTCCGTCATATACAATAGGAGTGTTTTCGTTACACCATAGGTGCTTAATTTGTTTGGGGCGCTAAGCATTTGTAGTTGCCGCTGAAGTTTGGTGCTTGTGTTCCAGTCTTAATCAAGTATGGTGTTGCCAGATTGGGCATCCTATATTTCGCAGTATGGCATCTCATTTTTGGGGAGATTGTTGTCAATTACTGTAAATTAACGGGAAGAAGAACAAAAATGGAAAATTATTTTAATATTTGCAAAAAGTGTGTAAATAATTGAACTTAGATTAAATTTATGTTTTATAAATACATTTCACGAATTCTTTGTCTGTTTCGCACTGTTCTTTCTTCGCCACTCATGACACTATTGGTACCAGATAGTGGAAATCCGCCACTTACTGCTTATGCTCCAGTTAGTGGAAGTCCGTTGTTTTCGTTGCAAAGTGCTAAACTAAAATCGCTAGCTTGTAATGAAAACATGCCTATTGCCTACTGGAATCTTAAACCCATCGGTTTTCTCGGCGGGGGCTTGAGCTGAAGCGCTCGGTCTTCCTTTCGAGGCTGCCGATGGGCTGGATGCACACAAAGGTCCTTGTGAAGTCTATCTTTCCCCTAACCTTGAGGTGGTTTGACGAGCATGGCTCATCTGTTCCATCCTCTGGGGACTGTGTTTCCCTAGCTGTGGCTAAGTAATCGCAGTTGGTAGGGTGAAAGTTCTATCTATTTCTTTCGCTCTCGTTAAAGCTTGCTTTCTAACTAAGCCTCCTTATGCTGAGATGTGCGTTCTTCACGGAGGTTTTCGAGGCGTTTGAGGAGGCATTGGATGCCTAATCATCTGCCATAATAGCATCAGCCAACCTTAAGCTGCAGTTATCACTCATTTTTCTATTTGATTAGCGTTTATAAATTCTATTTAATGTCTTTTAATTTCACAAGTATTAGAATAAGTGACGATACACGGAGTTACGTTCCGTGTACTAATAATAAAAGAAACCAGTAAGGAAAGACTAAAGTCGGGCGGTGCCGACTATATAATACCCTACACCACTCTCGTAATATTGAATAACTCTGATATATAAATTTTGTAATTCATGTATAAATTGTTTACATAAATTTACTTTTGGGACATTTTATACTTAAATAATACCCCGTACCACAGTGTGGTGTAGGGTATAAAAACGATTGGATCTAAAGAGCGAAATCGGATGAAACATATATATGGGAGCTATAGCTAAATCTTTACCGATTTTCTTCAAATTCGGCAATTTTGGTTCACGAATCAAGAAACTCTACCATTCTAAATTTCAAAACGATTGGATGTAAAATATAGCTTCTATAGAACTAAAGGGCCAAATCGGACGAAACATATATATGGGAGCTATAGCTAAATCTTAACCGATTTTCTTCAAATTCGGTAGTGTTGGTTCATGGATCAATAAACTCTACCATTCTAAATTTCAAAACGATTGGATGTAAAATACAGCTTCTATAGAACTAAAGGGCCAAATCGGACGAAACATATATATGGGAGCTATAGCTAAATCTTAACCGATTTTCTTCAAATTCGGTAGTGTTGGTTCATGGATCAAGAAACTCTACCATTCTAAATTTCAAAATGATTGGATGTAAAATACAGCTTCTTCAGGACTAAAGAGCAAAATCGGACGAAACATATATATGGGAGCTATAGCTAAATCTTAACCGATTTTCTTCAAATTCGGCAATGTTGGTTCATGGATCAAAAACTGTACCATTCTAAATTTCAAAACGTTCGGATGTAAAATACAGCTTTTATAGGACTAAATGGCAAAATCAGACGAAACATATATATGGGAGCTATAGCTAAATCTTAACCGATTTTCTTCAAATTCGGTAGTGTTGGTTCATGGATCAAGAAACTCTACCATTCTAAATTACAAAATGATTGGATGTAAAATACAGCTTCTACAGGACTAAAGAGCAAAATCGGACGAAACATATATATGGGAGCTATAGCTAAATCTTAACCGATTTTCTTCAAATTCGGCAATGTTGGTTCATGGATCAAGAAACTCTACCATTCTAAATTTCAAAACGATCGGATGTAAAATACAGCTTCTATAGGACTAAAGGGCCAAATCGGACGAAACATATATATGGGAGCTATAGCTAAATCTTAACCGATTTTCCTCAAATTCGGCAATGTTGGTTCATGGATCAAGAAACTCTACCATATTAAATTTGAAAACGATTGGATGTAAAATACAGCTTCTATAGGACTAAAGGGCCAAATCGGACGAAAGATATATATGGGAGCTATATCTAAATCTGAACCGATTTCAACCAAATTCAATAGCGATCTTAACAGCCGCGAAATACTCTAAACTGCAAAATTTCAGAACGATCGGAGTGAAATTGCGACCTGTAGTCGACGAACAACTTTACATGGACAGACAGACGGACGGACGGACAGACATCGTTAAATCGACTCAGCTAGTGATTCTGAGTCGATCGGTATACTTTAAGGTGGGTCTAGCTGTGTTATTTTCAGTTGTTACAAACATCTGCCGTGAAACAAACTTATAATACCCTGTACCACAGTGTGGTGTTGCTGCCCTCATCCTCACCAGTTTCAGCTTAGCGCACTCCCAGGCAGAGGGGATACTCTCCACAATCACAGAGTCTCTATACATGCTGGCGAAGCCTGAGTGCTAGGCACTTCCTGAAAGTCTCGACTAAGATGAACATAGCGTTGTTTAAAAAGTTCTGCACCTTGATAGGACTAATTCCATCGCCAACTTATATGGACCAAATGTGCCACACTGTTTTTTCCACATTTACAATAATCTTAGTGCACTGTGGCACTGGTGAGTGTCGGTGCCACTAGTGTCATAATTGCCTATGCTACCATTCAATTCCCAGCGTCATGGAAAATGTGGTTCCATAAGCAAAGAATGTGTCTCAGAGCTTGACTCCGTCCATGAACCGTCGCCCTTCAGAATGTGTCTAGGAGTACTAGGGTCCTTAAATAGTATTCTTCTGAATTCGGAGGCCTCATTTACGGAGTCTATGACTCACAGAATGATATCCATGATCCCTTTTTTATCTCCCTTGTACTGAACTTTATATCTTTCCCAGTCCTCGGGATCCCTTAAAATTCTTGCCATATTAAACAGTCTCCTTGCGTTTGACCTCTGATTCTACAGTTCCTTGGTCCACCATTTTGGGTGCTGCCTCTTGCCCGGATAAGTCATCGGACAAGCTAGTTTAAAACTTTCTATCACAAAATTTGTTACCTCATTCACAGTTTCATCCACATCACTTCATCCACAATATGTGGTTCTGTGCTATACTCATGTAAATGTCGACATGTCATAGAGAGGCATAGGCAGGCTGTTGCGAAGTTCGAACGGAGATATGGCCCCACCAAAACCATTTAAGGACTGAGTGCCCCTAGAATATTTTCGTTTTTTCAGAGGGGACTAGTTCGAAAATACCCAATGGTAGGACAGATGTAGCCTCCAAGCTTCGGTCTTCGGACGGAGCTATGGGTACTGCTTTTGTCATACCTGCGGCAAGTTCCACAGCAGATGGGAGACCGAAGAACCCCGTGTCGCGTGTCTTTCCATCCGCGAAAAGTAAAGCGGACGAACCACCATCCTGCTTCAGTAACTGTAACCATAGGAAATGTTTTGAGCGAGCTGGGGTTGGGGACGAACCCGCTTCTAACACTAGCAAGAAGGTGAAGAAATCCGTGAGCCCAGAGGAACATTCTCAAGTTGCTGTCATAGATCGATCTGGTCCCGATGGGAAGATCAGTCTAGATAGAGGGCGGCTGGTTGAATGTAGGCTCGTAGAAGAAATTGCTTTCTATAAGGGGCCAGGGAGAACGTCTTTTCAAAGTGCAGACTGGTCCGGAGGAGTCAAAATTGTCAATTGTGGCAACAAAAACTCAGCAGAGTTCTTGCGTGCCAGGATTGGCAGTTTTGTCGAACTCTGGCCGGGGGAGGAGAAATTGGTTCTGATAGACTCAACGGCACTTCCATTACGACCAGCGGTGATAATGTGGATTCCACCACATGTCCCATCGGTGTGATCGTTGGTCTTACATAACGAGGATCTCAATACAGACCAATGGAAACCCATGGGTTCTGTGAACTGTAAGGAGAAAGCAGGTAAAGACCTCAAGTTCAAGTTCGATGTCGTCTGAAATCACTAGCGAGATGAGGGCGTTCTTAACTTCGGTTTAGGTAACATCAAATTTAGGTTCCTTAAGTCTGATGCAATCGACGAGGCTACGAGTGGTACAGATAAATCTGCACAACATCTGAGTTAAAAACGTACCTCATCTCCTCTCAAAAATATGTAGCACTAGTTCAGGAGCCTTGGATGAGCAATGAGGGTAAGGTTCGTGGACTAGTAGCTTAGGGATACACCTTGTTCACGCCATATACCAACAACAAGGTTAGAAACTGAATTGTTGCTAGGAAGAAGTGATAGATGTAACATTGGCGAACAGTAGAAATGATTTTGTAAGAGTACGGAGGGTATCCCAGGACTGTTCCTTTTCACACCACAGCAGAATACCTTTTGAACTGAGCTTTGAGAAGGGCAAAACAAATCCCAACTGGAATCCTAGGAGTACTAAATGGGATTTATTCAATGCTAATATGGAATCCAAAATTTCCGCCACCTCAAGGGGTTGTTGCACGATCAATGATGTGGATGAAACTGTGGATGTTATAACAGATATTGTGATAGAATAAGTACAAGGGAGATAAAAAAGAGCTAAAAGGGGATCATGGATATCATTCTGTGAGTCATAGACTCCGTAAATGAGGCCTCCCGATTCAGAAGAATACGATCTAAGTACCCCAGTACTCCTGAACACATTCAGAAGAGGGACGGTTCATGGACGGAGTCAAGCTCTGAGACACATTCTTTGCTTATGGAACCACATTTTCCAGGATGCAGGGAATTGAGTGGTAGAATAGGCAATAATGACACTAGTAGCAATCACAAGTGCCACAGTGCAATTGAGAGCATTGTAAATGTGGGAAAAACAGCGTGGGCGATACGCACATTTGGTCCATATAATTCAGCGGTGGAATTAGCAGATATTTTCATACAACGCTATGTTGATCTTAGTCGAGATTTTCAGGAAGTGCCTAGCATTCAGGTATATACCGCAAAAGTGGAGAGAAGATAGTGTTGTGTTCATTCCCAAGTCTGAGAAGCCATCTCACTCTGAAGGATTATAGGCCGATTAGTCTATCGTCTTTTCTGTTGAAAAGCGACGAATTGACCTATTTATGAGAGATTCGATTGATCCGACACTCAACAGCAATGCTCAGCATACCTACCTACCTACATGACGTCGTCGGCTTATGGAGCATGCCCTGGAACCCAAGGAGTATACACTTGCAGCGCTCCTTGACATAGAGGGTGCCTTCAATAACATTGAGACAAAGGCCATTGTGGATTCCTTGGAGACATTACTCGTTTAAGAATTCCTGGTTAATGGTTTTGTATTATGCTGAACAGCAGAGTAATCAACTTAAATTTAGTAAGAAGATCAGTGAACAGAGGAACACCACAGGGAGGTGTATTATCACCCTTATTATGGTTGCTAGCGGTCAATGACATCCTAAAGAAATATGATTTAGAGGGCAGGAAGATAGTAACCTACGCGGATTGTGTAGTGATACTGGTAAAAGGAAATTTTCAACAAGTCATCAGCGATATAATGCAAGCATCCTTAAGGGAAATTTCTTCATGGTCCAGAGCAAAGGTTTAGGTGTGAACCCTAGCAAAACGGAGCTGGTTTTATTTACCTTAAGAGCAAAACTATAGGACTTTACTTTGCCCTCATTAGACGGTACACAGCTGTGTTTATCCAAGGAGGCTAAATACCCAGGGTTATTCCTTGAAAGACATCCAAGCTTAAAGTGAGATACTTCTTCTCACAGAGTGGTTCAACCATAGTGTAGACCACAGTGCCCGGAAGGTCAGGCACTCTGCCTAAAATGACACTATGCCCGTAGCCATTTCCAATACGCCCAAGGAGACCGGTGTAACTGGTGGTACCTTATTTCTCCTGTCCTCATCCGCTGTCAAGAAACGGTGTGTGACTATATATGAACTCACCCTCTTCTCATAGACACATATACATATGGAGTACGTCGTTTCACTCATGTTTCGCTCATTGCTCACTGTATGGCCCTTAATGGGTACATGATGTAACATTTCTAATGCACTTGTAAGATCAAGGTGGTTGGTAGCAGTGCCGAAGATCTGAATGGTTAGTTAGTGGATAAACAGGACTAATCGACTCAATTTATATGCAGGATTGCCAATAAGAATATTTTCTAGATAGTGTTGCCAATAAAATGTTTCTCTGGCAATGACGCCGTTGTCACATGCATAAACTTCGCACATCTAACAATCTGCGAATTATCTCACAATGACTTTTCTTCTAACGTTGCAAGACAAAAATTTTATGTTCACACGGTTTTATGTTCACAGGGTTCCATCCTTCCGCCATTTTTCTGACAATATTGTCCGATCTGGTAATTGTGAATATTTAGCTTAAGGGAGCTATAGGGAGCTAAGCACTATTAAGCATTATTAGTTCCCGATGAAGTTTGGTGCTTGTGTTCCTGTCCTAATCGAGTATGGTGATGCCAGATTGGGCATTCTATATTTCGAAGTATGGCATCTCATTTTTGGAGTCATTGTTGTCAATTATTGTATATTAACAGGACGAAGAAGAACAAAAATGGAAAATTATTTTAATATTTGCAATAAGAGTGTAAACAATTGAACATAGAATAGTAAATTTATGTTTAATAAATACATTTCACGAATATTTTGTCTGCTTCACAATGTTCTTTCTTCGCAACTCATGACACCATTCCTACCAGATAGTGTAAATCCGCCACTTACTGCTTATGCGCCACTTAATGAAAGTCAGTTGTTTTCGTTGCAAAGTGCTAAACAAAATCGCTAGCTTGTAACGAAAAAATGCATATTGTAAATATATGAAATTGTAAAGTTTTCTAGCAATATTCTTAACTGTCAATTCACCTTTGCCTAACAATCTGTCATTGTCCATTTTTTGCAGCACTTAAACAGGGTTGATAGCGTTGTCCGATCTGACAATCGTCTTTTCATAGCTTCAGTGTTTGTAGGCAGCCTGCCTCTCACTCCTACAAACACTGACACTTGATTGGAAAAAATGCCTCGTGTGAATGAAAACTAAAGGCTGGGTTAGGCAAACGTAACCGTAAAGCCCCCGTTACGTAGCGAATCAGCTGATTCGATCTGACATATGGAAATCAGTGTCGGCTGAATCTGCTGAAATTTTATTTGTACGGTACGTTTACGTGCATTTGCAAACAAAATTAGTAAAATAATGAAAAAAGAATAAATTGATAAATTAGTAGCAACTAAATATAAAATAAAATTAATTTGTTGCTATTTTTGTTGCGAATGTCTGAGTGATACAGCACGTTTTTCAAGTTTTGGATAATTGCTCCAGCGGGCAACGTTACGGCGGCGCTAAAGTTAAATTACGGTTAAGTTTGCCTAACCCGGCCTTAAGGCATGTTTTCGTTACAAGCTAGGGCCAGTTTACATCTAAGCGATCTGTCACGTGACTTTCCAGTGACAATTTGCATTTGATCCTCTCCCGATTTTTTCAAAATCGCACGTAAAAATGGTTTCGCAACAGACAAAGTCGTACAACAAGCAGGGATGGAAAAGTTTAGTACTTTATTACTTTTTCAGTACCTTTTCACTTTCAAAACTACCAACGTATTCTCACGACTGTTTCAGTACTATTTTATTTGATCTATCTATAGTTTATAAGTTATTTATATAGACAAAAATCAAATGACACTTTGTTTTCCTAATTCACACACTCTTGGCGTACGTTTTCTATCACAATTAATTTCCTAACTCAATTGATAAATTACTTGATTTAGTATTTCTTGATAATTCTCAATTATTCGATGTTTACAGAATTTCTCCAATTTCTATACCGGAGGATAATTACCACCCTACGCTGGGTATTTCCATGACGTATGATATGGTGGACACTCCCTGTGTACACACCCCAAATGATGAGGGTGCAGTTTTTTGTTTCAAAAGAACAAATTTTGATTTGCTTAATGCTATGCTCCTGGACGTTGATTGGGATTGTATCTGCTGTTGTGATGATTCAACTCACATTGACTCAGCTATTGAGCAGTTTTATAACGTATTGAATAATTGTTTTCAACAATCTGTTCCGAAAATTCGTGTTAAAAATTCTAATAGACCACCAGGGTATTCTCCTGCTTTGACCGCTATTAAGAACTTGAAGAGCAGACTATTTAAAAAATTTAAAAAATCGGGTTCGGAGACCGATTATGCAAAGTATGCTATTGCCAGATCTCAATTTAATATTGAATCTAGCAGATGTTATGAAATCTATTTAGAGAAGTTAGCCCTCAATTTTAAGTCTAATCCTAAATCTTTTTATGATTTTGTGAATATGAAACGTAGATCTAATCCAAGAACTTCTATGGTTAGAATGGATAGTGAGGAATTCTGTGGTGACCAATCAATCGCAAATGCTTTTGCAAAATTCTTTACATCAACCTATTCTCATCAACAGAGACAATTAGACGTCCCCTACCCTTACAATATTCCTTCATTGAATCAGTTTAGCATACCTTATTTTGATTTTCCATTTGTATTTTCGAGTTTGGTCAAACTTAATTCTTCCAATACTGTTGGTCCTGATGGCGTACCTAGTATAATCCTCAAAAATTGTGCTCAAAGTCTTGCCCTTCCGCTCACATTACTATTTAATAATTCGTTAAAATATGGCTATTTCCCATCCATTTGGAGAACATCTTACTTAACCCCTCTTCATAAATCTGGAAGCCTCACTGATGTGGGGAATTGTCGTGGAATCGCAAAATTAAGTATAATTCCAAAACTTTTTGAGAAAATGGTTACTGAGATTTTATCTCATAAAGTATCGTCTATTCTAAGTCCATTTCAACATGGATTTCGTAAAGATCTTTCAACTGTGACAAATTTGGTGCAATTCTCTTCTCAGGTTATAAACGAGTTTGTTCTTGGTAATCAGACAGACGTGATTTATACAGATTTTAGTAAAGCTTTCGATAGAGTCAATCACAAACTCTTGATACATAAGCTTGATCTGTTGTTGTTGTTGTTGTAGCAGCTTGGAGACGCTGAGTTGATAATCCTTAAGTCTATTTTTAATACAGACTTCGTTCCGGCATATATCCGATTATCGCGGGAACCTTATGTTGTTTTCATCCACTCAATGTTGTCCGGTTGTAAATTAACATTCGTCTGTTAATATCAGGGAATGGATGTTATTTGAGTGTTGCCGTTTCTATTCTCCACTAGAAGCGCTGCATTTCTGTTAATAGTCGTCATGATGTTATGTCTATTTTTAGCTTCCCTGTTGACTTGTGTGATCAGATGTTGTTGTAGTGGTAGTGCGACTGGTGAGTTATTTTTAGCTGCAGAAACTCGAATTATGATGAAAACATGAAATGTTGATGTTAAATTTTGCCGGTGCCATGGCTGGGAGTTGAACCCAGCACCTTCGGGATCCAAGTCTAACGCACTAACCACTAAGCTACCGAAGGCCAAATAAGCTTGATCTTATTGGTTTTAGTGACAACTTATTGCGTTGGATATCGACTTATCTTGATAGTCGTATTCAGATTGTGAAATTTGGTATAGCCTGCTCTGATCCGATCTTGGTTCCATCTGGGGTTCCCCAAGGTAGCCATATTGGCCCCATTCTATTTCTGCTATTCATCAATGATTTACCAGATTCAATTTCTAGGTCAAATTTACTGATGTATGCAGATGATGTTAAGATATTTTATTCTTATAAAACATCTGAAGATTCAATGCTCCTTCAAAATGATTTGATTAATTTTGGAAAATGGTGTGATATAAATTGCATGGACCTCAATCTTAAGAAATTTAAACATATGTGTTTCTCTAGGTCGAGGGGCAATTCCATCCAGTTTTAGTCTTCATGGTTCCAATTTAGATACTGTTGAATCCTTTGTGGATCTTGGTATATTGATGGATCCTAAACTCAATTTCAATAATCACATAATTACAATGGTGAATAAAGCTTATGGCGTGCTTGGTTTCATAAAGCGATGGGCGAAAGAATTCGTAGATCCATATGTAACTAGGCAGTTATATACGTCACTAGTTAGACCTATTCTAGAATATGGGTCCGTAGTGTGGGACCCCCAGTACGGGACTTGCGTTGATAAGATTGAATCGGTTCAAAAACAATTTTTATTATTCGCTTTAAGACATCTTCATTGGAATAGTGATTTTAGTCTTCCACCCATACTAGCAGGTTGATTTTGATAAGACTACCTACTCTCAAGAGTAGACGTATTATGCTGAACACAACCATGGTGCTGAAATTTATAAATGGTGATGTTCTTTCTAATTTTATTTTGTCTAGGATTGGATTCAATGTACCTTGTAGACCTTCCAGATATTACCAATTATTACATATTGATTTTCAACGTACAAATTATGCTTCGGCAGAGCCCATTCGTAGAATGCGCAAGGATTTTAACACTTTATATGAAGTTATTGACATTGATGTAGAAATTGATGTAGTTAGATCTAGATTAATATCTTTTTTAAATGTGTAAGTAGACTAATTTTATTGTTTGCATGTGCCGGCTGATGAAATTTTTCTGTAGCTGGTATTTCCACCCTCTACTATTAACCCGCCATGGTCCGGATCTTGGTGTGTACGCAATCCCTACGTCATGGGGATGTGGCCCCCTCGGTCGGAAGGGGCGGGTAAGAGTGGTTGCGTTGGGAACGTTCGTTAAAAAAAAAGAAAAAAAAATTTGAATACAATTTATGTCGATGGTAACTAGGTACCGGAGACAGCATTTTCTCAAAATGTGTTTATTTTCCAATTTTTATTTATATGAAGAGAATATGAACTGTAAGATTTTTATTAATATTTTGCGGAACACAATCACTAATTTGAAGAGTTCCTTTGGATAGCGATCACAATTCTCTAAAATTATATTTAAAAAATGATATAAGCGGAATGTCTAATAATAATTGTTCTAATAGTATAAAAACGCAAAATCATCTAACAAATCATAACAATGTTCATGAAAAAGAAGCAATTTCATACTTTGAAAATTATGTTCCTTAAATTAATGCAATTAGTACCAATTGAGTTAAAAAAGTATTAGTTTAGTACTTTCCAAAAAAAAAAATTCCATCCCTGCTATGTCAATTTTGTCGTACGATCCTCTCCCAGGGATGTATTTTTGACAGATCGCGCGACGAAATCTCATGATGTATACAGGCCCCTAGCGATTTTAGTTTAGCACTTTGCAACGAAAACAACTGACTTCCACTAACTGGGCATAATCAGTAAGTGGCGGATTTCCACTATGTGGTAGCAATGGTGTCATGAGTTGCGAAGAAAGAACTTTGCGAAGCAGACAAATTATTCGCGAAATGTATTTATAAAACATAAATTTACTATTCTATATTTAATTGTTTACACTCTTTTTGCAAATATTAAAATAATTTTCCTTTTTTGTTCTTCTTCTTCTTCCCGTTAATTCATAATAATTGACAAAAATCTCTCCAAAAATGAGCTGCCATACTGCGAAATATAGGATGCCCAATCTGGCAACACCATACTCGATTAACCCATTCCTGCCTGCTAATAGATCAGCTCGTACGATTTTAATGAATGTCACAGAAGTTGAAAGAAGAAGAAAAACAAAATTTACTTCAACTCCGACGTGAGATATGACATGGGTATTTAAATACCCGACAGGCATTGGTGTGAAGTATGTATTTACATTCACTTCTTAAATATATATTAATTTTTAGATTCTCGCAATCTAATGAATATTTGAACTGAATATTTGGATTCAAAATGATTCGCCGACAGAAAATTCGAACTGCAATCGAGTTGCAAGCTCTTTTTGATAGCTGTTCTGATAAGGACAGTGCTGGAGAGGAAAACTTTATCCAACAGGCAGACGCAGTTGATATCATCATAACGCCACCCGATGACGTTGATAATCTTAGTGACAATGAAGAATTGGATGACAATGTTCAATTGTTGCGCGATGAGCCGGAGCTGCCTAATGAGATTGTCGGACAATTCGAAATCGAATATGTTTACAATGACAGCAACGAGTACATGCCAGCAGGCGGTGATAATGATACGGTAAGTTATGAACCCGCAGAAGAACAAGAAAAATATGATACACCGGTAGCCTCAACATCAAGAAAAGCACAGAAGCGACCCAGAATCGATAAAGGAATCAAACCAAAATGGTCTCGGTCACATAATTATCAATTCGATAAGTCTCAATTTGATGATACGGCCAATTCATACAAAGCGTTGTATGAACAAATTGGTGCCATGAATCCAGTGCAGCTTTGGGAGTTGTTTATCGATGAGGAGGTTTTGAACCTGTTGGTAACTTCAACCAAACATTACGCTGCAAACAACAACAATTGTCTATCATTCATTATATCAACTAGCGAAATAAAAACATTTTTTGGCGTGTTGTATATAACAGGATACCACACTTTGCCGCAAATACATAGTTATTGGTCAAATCGGGAATCATTGGAATGTGCGCTAATAAAATAATGTATTTCAAGGGACAGATTCAAACGAATCAAACAATTCTTTCACGTGTGCGACAAGTTGGCATTGGATCCGAAAAACAAATTTGCAAAAGTCACACCATTGAATGATTTATTAAACAAAAAATTTCTTCAATTCGGTATATTCTCTCACCACCTTTCGATTCATGAACAAATGATTGCATATTACGGCCGGAATTCTTGCAAAATGTTTATCAAGGGAAAACCAATTCGTTTTAGATATAAATTTTGGTGTTTATCATCAGTAGAAAGCTATTTGTATCAGCTTATTCCATATGCTGGCGCATCAGAACAGGTGGACCCATGTTTCGGGCTGGGAGAAAGGCGCTTTAGGAACTGTTCGTGATAATCGGACCAATCATGCCGATTTAATGAACGTCAATGAAATGAAAAAGAAGCCTCGCGGGACGTCTGACTTTCGTTTTGATAAGAATAATTCTATACTCGCAGTGCGTTGGAATGATAATTCGGTAAGTTATTTACAGTAACATTCAATTTTGTAAATAGGTTCATTCTGTGCTTTACCTGATTTAGTCTTCATTAATTCTCATATTTTCAGGTTGTGACCTATCAAATTACCTTAGCCATACACCAATGGTCCGTGCAAAACGGTATGATAGAAAACAACGAAAAATGGTTGCTATTGAGCAGCCCTATTTGGTCAACCAATACAATCAGCGCATGGGAGGGCTTGACTTTTTGACAACGCAATGAATAATTACAGAATTCGGAATGGATAACAAATGCTTTCGACGCGGCTATGGTAAACGCGTGGAAACTACACTGCCTTTGGCGCAAGTATGTAAACAAGCCACCAATGCACACTGGACTAAAATGGAAAAAAATTGACATAATTCTGCCATTTCAAAACCACTTATCGTATGGCGATCATCAGCTTCTAACTTTTAAATGGAGTGTCCGGTTTTAGTGGCGTTTTTATCTGTGGTATTATAATTTTGTGCATTTATTTGTAGCACCCAAAAGGAGCCGAAATAGACCCATCGTTTATTATACCGATCGACTCAGAATCATTTTCTGAGTTGATTTAGCTATGTCCGTCTGTCTGTGCATGTATTCTTTAATCAAAGTACAGGTCGCAATTATGGTCCGATCTCGACGAAACTTTACACATATTATTTTTTTGGCTCAAGGCCGATCCCTATTGAATTTGGTTAAAATCGGTTCAGATTTAGATATAGCCCCCATATACCCTCGTATATGTTACCCCCGATTTGACATGTAACCGATCAGTATGTAATTCGGCAGATAGAGGTTTCTTATTATATGAATACACACTGTTAAATTCGGAGAAAATCGGTTCAGATTTATATATAGCCCCCATATACCCTCGTATATGTTACCACCGATTTGATATGTAAGCGCTGTAAAAACTTTATTTTATATCCGATCAGTATGAAATTTTAAATTTTAAAGAAATCGATTCAGATTTAGATATATCCCCCATATATACGTTACCCCCGATTTGACATGTATGCGCTGTAAAAATGTTATTTTATATACGCTCAGTGCGAAATTCGACAAAAAGAGGTTTCTTTCTACATGAAGGAATAATACTGCCAAATTCGGAGAAAATCGGTTCAGAATTAGATATAGCCCCCATATATATGTTACCCCGATTTGACATGTAAGCCCTGTAGAAACTGTATTTTATATCCGATCAGTGCGAAATTCGGCAGAAAGAGGTTTCTTATTACTCGAAGAAATACTGCCAAATTCGGAGAAAATCGGTTCAGATTTAGATATAGCCCCCATACATATGTCACCCCCGATTTGACATGTAAGCGCTGTGGAGACTGTATTTTATATCCGATCAGTACGAAATTCGACAGAAAGAGGTCTTTTTACATGAATGAGTATTCAGGGAAAATCGGTTCTGATTTATACATAACCTCCATAAATATGTTCCTCCTGATATGGTTTCAAAGCGCTATAGAAGTTGTACTTTACTTCCGATAATTAAAATTTTCCAGAAAGATGTCTCAATTTAGGAACGAATATTGCTTAATTTAGCGATTATCGTTTCAGAATTAGATAATATGTTCCTACCCATTTACCAATTATTACAAATTATTATCGCAATGACTCTTATCGCATTGTTAGGGAGGTGTAGGGTATTATAAGGTCGGCCCCGCCCGACATTCTGCCTTTCCTTACTGGTTATACCTGTCAGTGATTAAGGGTTTCCTAGAAATAGTGCCACAAAACAATATTTTCTGAAAGGTAAATCTTACTAAATTTTTTGATGTGATCTACAAGAAATCAGTGCATATTGACTGATATAATAACTAATAAGTACAAGAAGGTAGGGAAAAATTAAAAAAAAATTATTGGGTGGAATGTACTGGACGACCACTCATTCTCAGATCACCATTATATTGAGTTCAAACTCGCTGAAAAAGCGCCTGAACCTGACGTCTACAGAAATGTGAGAAAGACAAAGTGGCACCTGTATGAAAAGAATTTCAAGAAAGTCCTCAACTCCAAACTTCTGTACGAACCGAATGACAAATCCGGTCTGGATAATCTGGTCGAGCATATCACCACATCATTCAATAGTTCCCTTGAAGAAGTCTGTCCAACAACAGGATGGAAAAGGTCTGGAAAGACTTTTAGATTATTTCATTAGGGAAAACCTGGATACAAAACTCCTGTCGGTGAACCAACATGCTTACAATAAGGGGAAGTCTACAGAATCAGCCCTGCACGAACTTGTGAGCACTATCGAATCGTCCCTGCATTTCAAGGAATTCACCATGGTGGCATTTCTTGACATAGAAGGGTCTTTTAACAACATTCACTCAGATCTAAAAGTGAACTCTAGTTTGATTAGACTAATTCAAAGTCTGCTCAACAGAAGACGCATAACAGCATGTCTTGGGCCTACAACTCTAACAAGGTTTGTAAACAGAGGGACCCCACAAGGAGGAGTACTGTCTCCACTAATTTGGAACCTAGCGGTGAATGAAATCCTGCTAGATCTAGAACGTTGTGGCTGCAAGGTCGTGGCATATGCGGACGACGTGGCAATCGCAGTGAATGACAAATTCGAAAACGTCCTCCGAGACATTCTAGAGGTGGCTCTGAACAAACTGGCTAGATGGGCCAGAAGCAGCGGTTTGGGCATAAACCCAATCAAGACAGAATTGGTTCTCTTTAGTAGGATGAATAAAGTCCCACTTGTGGACCCTCCACCTCGGATAAATGGAACAGATCTAATCTTTTCTGAAAGTGCAAAATTTTTCGGAATAATTCTAGATAGAAAACTGTTATTTAGACTTAACGTGTTGGAACGTGTAAGGAAGGCCAACGTCGCCTTATATTCCTGCAAAAATGCTGTAGGGTCGCGGTGGGGCATCTCTCCTAAAATCGTCCACTGGATATATATAGCAGTAGTTCGTCCTATACTGCTATACGGCATTGTAGTATGCTGGACAGCAACTGACAAACTAACCATCACCAACCTACTAACAAAGGTTCAGAGAACAGCCTGCCTGAGCATAAGCGGAGCCTTAAGGACTACAGCGACCGAGTCTCTACAAGCCCTACTCCATATACTGCCGATTAATATTGTGGCAAGAGAAGTTGCCACCAAAGCGGCAATAAGATTAAACTGCCTATCAATGTGGAGGTACAAAAACTACGGTCACATGAGGATATAAAAGTGTAGTGTTATGGTATCCGACCGAGTGGACTATATACCAACGGTGTACACCTTCAAGAGAAATTACATCACTATGATTCCCGCCAGAGATGAATGGGTTGGAAGAATGCCAGGTAATAGAAACCGTCTCCACTTTTACACGGATGGTTCGAAGCTTGATGAAAAGGTTGGCTTCGGAGTACACTGTGCAGAGCTTAGATTGGATATAGCTTACGGACTACCAAATACCTGCAGTGTCTATCAAGCCGAAGTAATGGCAATGTGGGAAGTAGCCAAGTGGCTGAGTCGCAACATAGTAACCAACACTGGCGTTGTAATTTACTCGGACAGCCAGGCTGCAATCAATTCTCTGGAGGCAACATCCCTAAATTCACAATCAGCCCTCGACTGCCGCAGATCTCTTTACGAGATGGCTGAGCAGTTTAATATACACCTCATATGGGTGCCTGGGCATAGGGATATCCCGGGAAACTGCAAAGCCGATGAACTTGCTAGGAAAGGGACGACATTACAAATTCTCGAAGAATTTGCATACATTGGTGCGCCACTATCCACGTGCAAGCTTTGGCTTAGGCAAGTGGCAATCAGGCAGTCCAACGAAAGATGGACAGAAATCGGCACCTGCAGAGTAGGTAGACAATTCTGTCCAAGGTAAGACCTGAGAAGATCAAAATATCTCCTCGCAATAGAGATGCAAAGATTGTCTACGTTAGTATCAGTTCTGACGGGACACTGCTTGATCGGCGAACACGCCAAAAAATTGGGTATTGACTCTAATGACTTCTGCAGAAGCTGTGGAGATGAGGAAGAAGTGGAGAGCATTGAGCACTTGCTATGCGACTGCCCTGCTCTGAGTAAACGACTGGACATATTGGGGTCGGCTTTTCTAGGCAGCCTAACAGATCTTTCCAGTACCGATATTCGTACTATTGACAAATTTGTATATCAAACTGGTTGGTTTCGATGAGGGGCATTTCAGCCCGTGGTAACACTAGGGACCTAAACTGGTCTATGTGAGCTTGTATAAAAAATACGGCTGCCACCCTAAGCTAAACCTAAATCTTGAAGTGCAAGGGGATTGGCATCCCGCTCATTGCTTCCTGAATTATCACAACGGTGTTGCACCGGATGAGAAGAAGATTGCTAAGGCTAAGTGATTTATTTCTATTAAGTATCATGTTTTCTTAATAGAATTACAAAATATTCGATTTAAATGTGATTTTTATTCATTTCATAAAATGTTTGTTTTATATAGCAAAAAGTAGGTTTTTTTTAGTACACACCATGGACTGTCGGGTATTAAAATAGCCATTTGGCATTTGACTTGATCTGAAGGCCAGGTGAGTTAACAAATCGCTGCCGGATTTTTTCCATTGCATAGATGACAAATTAACCTATCCGATAAAAGTGAACGTTTTTAATTTTTCCCATTTTCCTCTGTTTGGCAGCACTTTTCCTGAACATTTTTCGTGAAAGAAAAATCTTAAATTTTTGTCTGTGAAAAACAAAAAGTAAACAACAACAAAAAAATTCTGCTAAATGTTTTAGTTAAGCTCAATATCTCCTCTTTCCTATAAAAAAAACATATCGTGATATCTCTCATCTGGCCCCCGCTAAAATTGTTTATGTATCAACACTTACTTGGGTAGGCAGGAATGGGTTAAGACAGGAACGCAAGCACCAAACTTCATCGGGAACTAATAATGCTTAAAAGTGCTTAGCTCCCCATACAAATTAAGCACCTACGGTGTAACGAAAACTCGCCTACTATAATTGTAAAGGAAGTGTTAATTTGTTTTGGTCGCCAAATTCATTGCTTAGTCGTGCATCACACTAGGAAATTTTTTCCAAGCAAACGTCAAAGTTCGTAGGAGAGAGAGGCAGAGAGCTCTTTCCGCCTGCCTCTCTCTCCTAAAAATGTTGACACTTGGTTCTGATTCACACGAAAGAATTTTTTCCAAGCAAGTGTCAAAGTCTGTAAGAGAAGAAGAGGCAGGCGGAAAGAGCTCTCTGCATCTCTCTCCAACAAACTCTGACACTTGCTTGGAAAAATTGCCCGTGTGATGAGGACTTGCTTGTAAAAAAATGCCTCGATTGAATTGCTATTCAGCACTTACTCCTGCTTCACACGAGACAATTTTTTCGAAGCAAGTGTCAAAGTTTGTGGGGAGAGAGGTAGGCGGAAAGAGCTCTCTGCCCCTCTCTCATAAAAACTTTGACACTTGCTTGGAAAAAAATTGTCTTGTGTGGGGTCGCTAATGTTTGGGATACCTATAAAGAGCATCTCAAGATCTATAAGAAGGAGCTTAGAAAGGCGCAAAGACGCTCTTGGTATACCTTCTGTGGCGAAGTGGAAAAGGTCTCCGACGCCGCAAGGCTGAGGAAAATGCTATCAGCTACACCCTGTACAGTGGATTACTTGCAGGATGAGGCAAATAATTGGACCAAAAACAGCGAGCAGTCTCTCAATGTACTGCTCGACACACATTTCCCGGGGAACTCTCTAACAGAACCAGAGGATCAGCAGGACCAACAAGAGTGCGTGTGGACTGCGAGCGTCGCTAGCTTGTTGACTGAGAGATCCAGAATAAGCTGGGCTATTAATAGCTTTGAGCCCTTCAAGTCACCTGGACCAGACGGCATCACTCCAGCAGAAATGCAGAAAATGTTGAAGTACATTATCCCCTGGCTGGAGAAAATTTATGTAGGCTGTATCAGGCTGTCATACATCCGGAATCGATGGAGGGCTACCAAAGTGGTATTCATACCTAAAGCGGGGAAGATATCACACACTAGGCCAAAAGACTTCAGACCAATTAGCATATCCTATTGAAAGGTCTGGAAGGACTTTTAGATTATTTCATTAAGGAAAACCTGGATTCAAAACTCCTGTCTGTGAACCAACATGCTTACAATATGGGGAAGTCTACAGAATCAGCCCTGCACGAACTTGTGAGCACTATCGAATCGTCCCTGCATTTCAAGGAATTCACCATGGTGGCATTTCTTGACATAGATGGGACTTTTAACAACATTCACTCAGATGCAGTAATTGCGGCACTGTCACATCTAAAAGTTAACTCTAGTTTGATTTTACTAATTCAATGTCTGCTCAACAGAAGACGCATAACAGCATGTCTTGGGTCCACAACTCTAACAAGGTTTGTAAACAGAGGGACCCCACAAGGAGGAGTACTGTCTCCACTAATTCGGAACCTAGCGGTGAATGAAATCCTGTTAGATCTAGAACGTTGTGGCTGCAAGGTCGTGGCATATGCGACGACGTGGCAATCGCAGTGAGTGGCAAATTCAAAAACGTCCTCCGAGATATTCTACAGGTGGCTCTGAACAAATTGGCTAGATGGGCCAGAAGCAATTTCCATAAAAATTAGTACTAAATTGTATAGGCATGAATACAACCTTGCATATGTATTTATACCGATTGTCAGTGGGAAGCAAAACAAAAAATATCAAAACAAGGTAAACAGACGTATAAGTTTCTCGCTTCTATTTGAAAAATAAGATATTAATAACTAAAACCAATGGATTTGACGATTGCCGTCCATTTTTTGGAGGATGCGGTACCGACTGACAATGTACAAATAACTCGTAGACAGTTAGGAGATATGACATTTTTCGAATGCTGCTTGGAAAAATGGAAACATGCAGCGCTCTATCATTTAGAACACATATATCGTCGCTTGGATGACCAACTGCAGTAACTGACATTTTGAAAATTGTTCAGGAGAGCAGTTTTTCTGTTTTTGAGACAATGTCCATTCTTCGCCAAGGCGTAATATTTATTATATTTCCAATTTGCTTTTCTTATTGTGTACTTAACTCAATTTTTTTCAATATTATTAACAAAAAAATAAAAACATTTAATTATAATGCATGTTTTTCATAAACAATGCAGATACGTCACTTTGTGGGAAAAAAATTATACTTAATGTCAGTTACGTCTGATCACCGCCCAGCCCAAACGGCTAAAGCTAGAGTCGTGAAATTTGGTAGGATGGTAGTCCTTGCTATATAGACGTGCAATATGGAAGGGTTTTTCGAAATTTTGGCCGCACAATGGGTCAAAAAAGAAGAAATATTGTATCACAGCCAAATCCAAACGGCTGGAGCTAGAATTGCAACATTTCGTGTGAGGGTAGCGCCTAGGGCGAAGATTTGGTATGAATCACAATTTTGGGTCAAAAATGTGTTAAATATGGCACAGTGGGTCAAAAGGTGTTAAATATGGTACAGTGGGGGGAAAAATTAAATTTGTGCAGTGGGTCAAAAATGTGTTAAATATGGCACAGTGGGGCAAAAAGGGTTAAATATGGTACCGTAGTGCAAAAATGGTAAAATATGGTACGATATGGCAAAAAGGGTTAAATATGCTAGAGTAGGGCTAAGGGTGCGAATTTAGCTTTTGGAATATACAGTATGTTTTTCTCTTAATACATACTTATAGTGGCACTGTGATGCAAAAACGATTAATTGGTGTACAGTTGTGGTTTAATGGCATTTAGAGGCACATAACGGAAAATGGATAAATACTGTAATCTTTAGATTATCCTAGCGGGTGACATAGGCTATATTAGTTATTTATTAAGGAGGCGTGGCCCCGCGCAAATAAGCCAATTTGGAGTTATTATTTTCTTAGTGATTCCTACTGTTCCTACCTACGAATGGATTATCGAGATTCCTACTGTCGTTATCTGATGATTGGGACTGGACCGTGATCCCGTTTCGAACGCAATCGGTCCAAAAATGGGCAACGAGTGGGCTGGGTCCAGCAAGTACTCCATAACATTTTGCAATAATGAACAAAAATTTCGGGAAAACTAAATATTAAGTGACATATTGCACTTACGTCTCGAAGTGCGGCCTACAGCTACCTGTGAATCGTTCGTGCCAGACAGACGCTCCTGCGAAAACGGAACACTAGCTCATGCGCCAGTGGGAACCAGCTGCTACACTGATGGGTCCTGGCTAGGAGGAAAGACGGGTCTGGGACTTTTTATTCATGAACCAGAAGTCGAACTGCAATTCCGCCACCCTGACCATAACACGGTATTTCAAGCAGAAGTTCGTGCAATCACGGAGTGTGTTAACTGGCTCAGTAATACCACAAAGCCTAAATATGCCAACATATTCACAGATAGCCAAATGGCGATCAAAGCAATAACATCGGAAAAGGTCAAATCCAGAACAGTGTTAGACTGTAAAAGAACGATAAATAATTACTGAGTCCATGGTCAACTGCGTATTTTCTGGGTACCGGGACACAACGGAGTGATTGGAAATGAACGAGCAAACAGCTTGGGTTTAAAGGGCAGAGAACTTCGAGTAACAAACTTGGAAAATTGGAAACCTTTCGAAGCCACGAAGGATGAGTTTAAGCACTGGGCAGTGATGGCTCACAAAACTATGTGGAATAGAGCAACTGTAGGAGCAACTGCAAAGATACTGTGGGGTGACCCAAATGAGAAGAAAACCAGTAGTTTTCTGAAACTAAAAAAGATCGAGATTAGTAAGATGATAAGTGTTCTAACGGGACACTCAAGCTTACAGGCACATATTCATCGCATAGGACTAGCAGAAAACGACGAGTGCAGGGCATGCAGGGAAAACATCGAAACGATAGATCATTTTCTGTATCACTGCCCAGCTTTCACACATGCAATTTCCCGATATTTCGGTTCCGACATATTGCCAGACTTGACTCATCTCAGAGGATATGACTAGAAGATACTGAGAAAATACGTGTCTAGTACCGATTTTCTGTAACCCGTAGGGTACACAAATCATAAATAAGGAGCGCACAACAGGCCGAACCACTGGCTTAAGTGTATGTCCATGGACATGAGACGTTTTAAACGTCTCCTCTATTCAACCTAACCTAACCTACGTCTCTTGGTGAAATTTTTTTTTGGCATTGTGTCAGTTACGTCTAAAATCATTTACAGTTTTTTGAGAAAACGGTAATATATAACAGGTGGCGCAAAAGTAATCCTCCTATCAGAAAATGCTATAAATTTTGCGATTGGCCCCTAATGCCTAATGTTGACATTTGTGTTGTAAACACATGCGAAATACACGTTAATAAACAATGTTACGCTACACTGCTCCAGAACGCGGAATATTGCTGACTATTTATTTGACCAATAATCGGTCGGTGACTTTGGCACAAAACACATCGAAAGGTTACTTTTGCGCCACCTTATATATGCACAAAATTTATACACACGTTGTACTTTGACTAGACAAATCGAATGGCGGCCTTAACTCAATTTCTGAAAAATGGTCAGTTACGTCGGTTGGTCCTCCAAGCGGCGATATACGAGAGAATGTGAAGCTAGCAACTTTTCTGCGATTTCTTGCCACGGGTAGTTACCAACAGACGGTGGGAAACGAAGTCCTTTCGTCCACGTGTAAATCTTCAGTTTGCCGAATTATCACCGAGTGCCTGAATTTTTTCGAGGAAAACATTTGTGGTGAATGGATACAAATGGTCCGTCCAGAGGATGAAAATGCTGTAAAACAGGCATTTTTTGATTCCACGGGGTTTCCTGGCATTATAGGTTGTGTAGATGGAACGCACGTGCGTATAAAATATACAAAACATCTGTATTACAACCGAAAAGGTTATTACAGTATAAATGTAATGGTGGTAAGTTTAATAAAGCAATTACTTACATTGTACACAATTATTCCGTTTTTCAGATTTGCGATCACAAAACCAAAATTATGTTCGTCGATGCGAGGCACCCCGGCGCCAATCATGACGCATTTGTTTGGGAACAAAGCCCTGTGAATGAAAAACTGAAAGAAAGCTTCGAAAGTGGAAAAAGAAACACATGGATTATTGGTATGTATATATTTTTAGTGCAGAATATGTACAAACATTATCTACATAACAATGTTAATTTCTTTAGGTGACGGCGGATATAAATTAAAGCCATACTTGATGACACCATACCGAAAACCCACCAATCCTGCAGAGAAACGCTATAATAAATAATACTCAAGTGCACGTAATGTTGTTGAGCGTTGCTTTGGTGTAACAAAAAACTGGTTTCGTTGCATTATAGGATCTCGAGGGCTGCACTACTATCCTTCAAAAACAACATGTGTCAACATTATAAATGCCCAGATACGGAAATAATGGAGGTGGCTGAAGATATGGATGACGAGCAGGAAGAAGAAGTGGAGGAAGTAGGAGCAGCATCAATCAGAAGAAATATTGCAAATAATTTGTAAAAAAAAATAAAATACAACAATGTTGTTTCATAGTTTGCATATTAACTGATTTTATTACTAAGTAGAATGGCCTGCCACCAATAAGATCACACAAAACAAAAATAAATAGAATAATTACATACAAATAAATAAAATAAAATAGTTCATTAAAGACCATTTGTTACAAACAAATAAAAATCGAATCCTACATTTAAAAATAAAGTTTCCTATTTATTTGTTGTTTGGCTAAAGTGTTCGAAAATTCGCTCTATGCGCATTGCCACCTCCTCGATTTTTTTCACGCTCGAGGCTTGAGATTCTGCGGTGTGTTTTGCCGATTCGCTTTGAATTTCTGCAGCATCGGCTATTCTCCTTAATGCCTCCGTCTGGTCTTTTGCCGCTGCAGCATTCTGCTCAGCTACCCTCAGTTGTCGCCGAATCAACAAAATTTGTTCCTCAGCAGTTGTTTTTCTCTTTTTTGCTGAGGAACAGTCCCACAATCACCGTACCTGGTTTGACCTCTTCTTTCGTCAGTGATGGAATTTTTTGAATTGTATTTGCCGTAGTGTCCTGTCTCTTTGGTGTAACTACTGCCACCTGGTTGGTCCTTGGTGGCGTCTCCAATAGCGAGACAAAACAATCATCTAGTGATTGGGATGATTGCTTGGTCTCGCTATTTGGAATAACACTGGACGTTGCGGCTGATGATTGGTTCTCAATAGAACCAACTTTACAACTAGTGGACGCTACGACTGAGGATTGAGTTACATTAATGGAACCCGCTTTGCAACCAAATAATTTGCCACTCTAGTTCGGCTAAGGGAACAAAGCGGTAAAGTCCTCCACCTGTTTCCCAAAGGCTTTTACTGTTCTCACCTATCTTTTTCTTGGTGCGGGATTTTAAGTCCGCCCAAGTCTGGAATGAATAATCAAACAAGTTTATAGATCCAAAACGGTAAATGAAAATATAACTCAACTAACCTTTTTCCATTCACCTAGAGTATGCGTTGGGGGTCCACGGGAGTTAAGTTTTTTGCACAGATCTTTCCACTGCTCCTCCGCCGAAAATTTGGTTACACCGAAAACCGGGGCTCCCCTAGCCAACTCTGGATCTTCCATATGGTGGACCAGAGCCTGCAGTTGCTGCATCGTTGATTTCTTAAAGCTGTAATTAAAAATATTAATAAGGAAATTTCCTTTTTTTATTTTATACTTACGATTTATTACCCATTTTTATCTCCAAAATTTCTTTTTGTTAGACTGTTTGATTATTTATTATTTGTATATCTTTGCACACGAAAGGAAAATATAAAGTGACTCGATTTGACATTTGCTTTCGCAATGTTGACAGTTCCTTCGACATAGAGAAACCGAATTTTGTAGGAAAACCTTTACGTTTTCTTTCGACTTGTCGATCGACTCATCGTTTGTATAAAATTTAGTTAGTGAAACCCAAATCAGTTTTCTTTCGCTTACAGAGCGAACGAAGTCATTCTTTCGACATAGAGAAACAGGCTAATAATTTCAAGTATAAAAATCGACTTTGCACAGGATGATACAATCTTACGAAATTTTCTCTTAATGCTCATCCTAAGCCTTTAGGAATTCTTTAGTTTTTTTTACTTTTTTGCATAGTCCCGATTTACACTGGCTGAATGTTCAGCAGATTATAGGCGTTTTGTTGGAGAGAGAGGCAGTCGGCAAGAGGGGGAAAAACGCTCCCGTACTCGGGCTGAATGTTTTGTGTTTTTCACACGCAATTTGAAACAACAATATCCGAAACAAAATTACGTGTCAAAACGCAGAGGCGGTTTAAAAGAGAATTAGCGGATAATCTGCTGAAATAAAGATCCTAGTGTAAATCTGCACATACACAAGACTTAGTTCTGGATCACACGATGCATTTTTTCCCAAGCAAGTGACCACATTTGTAGGAGAAAGAGGCTGGCGGAAAAAGCTATCTGCCTCTCTCTCCACAAACTTTGATACTTGCTTGAAAAAAATTGCCTTGTGTGAATTAGAGCTTTATAATCATTTTTACAAATCGCACAGAAAATATTAATGTTTAGCTTTGGTTTCATTAAAATATAAAAAATTAGAAACAACTCTAAAAACACAATAGATTAATTTTTAATGTATGTCCGTTACTAAGATTTTGAAATCGCTCTATTTACACGTCAAATAATATTCGTTATCAATTTGTGTTTTACTTTTTGCAGTTTTATTCGACTCCTATTTCCAATATTTATAAAATCCAATGAAAAAATAAAAATATTGAGTATCGTAACTCGGAAAATAGATATCGCCGACAAATTATTTCTTTTTTTTCAAAATATACTTTTCTCATCGCACGAATGACCTTAACCTTTTTTGATTTTCAATAGTAGTTGAACTTTATCATAAAAATTATTGCAACTTTTGTCTTATTTTCACATATTTTGATTAACAGCAAATATTTTCAGCAAACTGCAAATTTTTCAGCAGTGCGTTTGCTAATGCAAAGCGGCAAACTTTTTACTATTACAGCAGAAAATTTGCTGTATTAGCAGAAAAAATTTTTGCTGAAACTTAGCAGACGTTGTTTGTTATTAACAGCAAACTTTTTTTTGGGTTTTTTTTTTTTTTTTTTGGAGTTTGCGATTCTCCGTCATGAGGAGGGTTGGTTGAATACAATGAGATTCATATACCAGGGCTAGTTCATACGTTTTATGTGACGCCACTACGTTACGCACTGAGTAATTTCGGTTATAATGTCATACATTTTGACGTTTTGTGTGTTCGTAGTATTTTCCTTGGCTTTGTTGTGTTCTGATTTTCATTTTCCTCTTTACACTTCGATTTTGGTTTTTTTAATGAATGACAAAAGTTCATTCATGTCATCTTTTTGAAATTTTTTCAATAATGCAGGTAAGTTGTTGTACTTTTTGAAGATTTTATAGTCATTACGAATGTTGTTATATTTCTTACAGATGAAAATGAGGTGATTCTCATTTTCAATGGTGTTGCAAGCAGCGCATTTGTTGTCGGAGATTAACCCCATTTGGTACATGAAGTTTTTGTTGTAAGTGTGGCCTGTAAGAAGCCGATTTATTATTTTAATGTTTTCAGGCGAGTACGTTGCTCCTTTGTACCATTGGATCTTCTTGGGTTCATCGCAGAATTGTTGAAAGTAAGTGCCTTTGGTTTTCGATATTTCCTTATATTCAGATCTCCATTCCTCCCACAGAGATTCGATTATGAGGTTTTGTGCATCTTTGATTGAAGGTGCCGTAGATATTGAACAACCAGATGTGGTGGCGTATTTGGCATAGTAGTCTGCCAGCTCATTTGGAGCTATACCTATGTGAGACGGCGTCCAGATAAAGGTAAGTTTGCTAATCAGTGAATTGTGGATCTTATTTAGAATGTTGTTGACAAGGTAGTTGTTAGCTGTATTATTGGAGAGCAGGAAACATGCATTTTTGCTGTCCGTAAAGACAGCTGCTTTGTCATATCCATCCTCTATTATTATATCGATTGCTTTATCAATAGCATGTAGTTCACCTGTCAGTGAAGAGACTTTGGTAGAGATTGAGAATAGGAAGTTTTGATTGCAGGATATGTTGCAAACTGCACAGCCTGTGAGGTTTCCCATTATGGATGCATCAGTAGCCCATATGGAATATCCTTCAGTCTTAAGTTCGTTTATTTTCTGCCTGTATAACATTATAAAACAGTCTTTATTTGTGCTGCTTTTATTTGCATTGAATAGGTTTAGTACTATATCAACTTTTTTAGAGGGGTAAGTTGTATTGTTTATTTCAAGGGTATCAAAAATATTCTTGAATTTTTGGTAAATCATCCCTAAGCTGGTTTTTAATGGTGAGCCGCTAGTTAGTTTTGTGTAAAGCTTTCTGTTGTGGGATTTTAGGTTTATTAATTCTTTTGCAGCCAGATATTGGGACCTTTGCTTAGGGGGTAGTACCCCTGAAAGAGCATAGACAATTTGAGTTGGAGTGGTTCTTGTTAGACCGAGATTTCTTCTCAGAATTTGATTTTGATAGCTTGTGATTTTTTTGTTGAGATATGTGGGCATGTGTGCCATCGATGAAATCAGATATTCAGTTTTGGAAAAAATTACCGATTTGGCGATATTGTTCGCTATACATGGATGGATGCCATATTTTAATGTGGTTAGCATCTTGAGCGCATTTAGTGATGAACGACAAGAGCCAATTATGTCTTCATAATGCTCCTTCAAAGTGAGACTGTTTTTTATATTCCTGCCAAGAAATTTTATGGATTTGACCGGTTTTATTAGTTGACCGGAGATAGAAATCAAGGGAACTTTACGAGGTCCTTTTGCTACATACATCGCAGCAGTTTTCTGTAGATTTATTTGTAGGTTTAGGTCAGACATCATATTGGCAAATTGAACAACTTTGTTTTGCAATATTTTTGTAGCAGTATCGAAGTCTTTGTGATGTGTTAGGATAATGAAGTCATCCGCAAATTGAAAAATGTGGGTGTTTTCGTCTGCAAATCCATGTAGGCCAAGAGTGTAGATGTTAAAAATGGTAGGACTTAAACAACTTCCTTGGGGGATCCCATTTAGGATTTCTGTTTTTTCGTTACTCATAACAAGAGTTCTTTTACTGAGAAAGTTTAGAATCCATGAATATATTTCAACTGGACAATTTAGATTCAGGAGAATATTCTGAAGAATATTGATGTCAACACATTCGTAAGCTCTGCTAACGTCTAAGGTGACCAATATGACTTTTTCACTGTTCTCCTTGTGAGAGGTAATTGTATAGAGTAGGTCGTTTATACAGAGAGATGCCGACATATTTTTTCTGTACGCATATGGTCTTTTAGAGAGAATATTGTTTTCATTTGCGAAAGTGGTTAACCTTTCTTTAACCATCAGATTTATTATTTTTAAAAGTACTGATATGAGAGCGATTGGTCGGAAATTCTTAAAATCGTCAAGGTCCTTACCTTTTTTGGGGATAGGTATAATTTTTATTTTTCTCCAGTTATCTTCTATATGGCAACTGGTCCATGAATTGTTTATGGCTTTGAGAAAGTTTTCTTTTGCGGCGAAAGAAAGGTTGTTTATCATTTCATAGGTTATTCCATCTATACCTGCTGCAGAAGGGGATTTTTTCCTCCTTAAGACTTCTAAAAATTCACTTATTGTGAAACATTTCGGTTGACACTGATTTGTATTTAGAACGATGAACGACGAATTGTTAGGAACCTGATCCTTTAAGTGATTTAAAAAAGCTTTGTTGTTTTCCACACACCATTTTGATGGACCATTCCCATCTTCTGAGTTTTTGCAACCACGAACGAACTTAAAAAGAGATTTTGGGTTTGGGTTTTCATTTAGAGCAGATATTTTATTCGCGAAAGACTCTCTTTTTGCCTGTTGTATGGCATAACGAAAGCTTTGAATTGCTTCACGTAGATTTTTTGCGTTTATGTTGTTTTTATTGGAATCAAAGATTTTCTGAGCCGCTTGTCTAAGACGGAAAAGTTTATTTATCTTTTCATTCCACCAGATTTTTGGTTTCCTATTTGATGAAATCACATAGGAGGACTTTTTGATTTCATTTTGTAGTGATGACTGAATGTTTTTAATATCCGTAGATAATTCAAGATTATTTAGACTGTTTAAAAGCTTCTTTTTTGACACGAATTTTTGTTTAATTTTGCAGTTGTTTTTAATAGTGATTTTTATGGGATAATGATGACTTCCGCCAATTGTTGATTTGTACACATTCCATGATATATTGATGTTTGTGTTGGTGAACGTAAGATCCAATACAGAACCAGGGGAATTATCCATGAAAGATTTTTTGAAAGTTGTGTCTCCATTGTTTAGACATCGAAAGACTGAGTCCTCAAAGATTTGTTTGATAGCTGAACCACGCACCGAGTCACACGAGTCTCCAAAGAACTTCGATCTTGCATTAAAATCGCCACATATGAACACATTTGGTTTGTTTTCTAAGAGAGTAAAAAGTTTTTCTAATTATTTCTTTAATTCGCTGGTTTTTACTGAATGTGGAAAGTACACAGACACTAGTATAAGATTTGATGAAAGATTTTTTGTTTCACAGATTAGAATGTCTAAACTGGTGTTAAAAGGAATTTTTTTCATTTTGATATTTCGTTTGAAAATTATGGCTACGCCACCATAATTATCATGTCTTTTTTTGGTAATAACATCGTAGTTATTAATTTTTGAACGTAAGTCATTATCTTCATAGTTAAAAATTTCACTTAAAATGAAAATATCTATACTCCATTTATTTAAGTAAAAGTCTAGTATATTTTTATTCTTTGTTAAGCTTTGAATGTTATGTTGTAGTAAGTTTATCATTGGCATAATCTAATATTTGAATATTGGGTGATAATGGTACTGCTTTTAATGAATTTTGAAACTGGTTTAGGATTTGTAGACCTTCAGAACAATTTATGGATTTTAGAACTTTTGACATTTGTGTTGCAAATAAATGCATCATTTTTTCCAGATCAGACACTGTATGTTGTGATGGGTAATCAAAGGTAGGTTTTGAGGGAATTATATTGATAGGACTAGCCATAGGTAGATTTCTTTTAATTGGCGTTTTTGAAGCTTTAGCAACTTTACTATATTTAACTTTTGTAATGGTTCTATTGATTTCTTCAGTGAATGTTTTTGATTTATTTCTAGGATTCCTTCCTAATACCGGAAATTGGTTTTGGTACTCATCTTCTCCAAGTATTTCGAAGTAGTTTGTACTGTGGTAAGTCTCCACGCATTCCTTTCTGGATTTGTTGGATAAAGCCATTATCTTTCTAATGGACTTTTCAGTGCTCCATTTTTCACAGATTTCGGAATTATCGGCAGTATGATCGGTTTTGTTGCACAGGATGCACCTAGGTGAGCTACATGGCACTATACATTTTGTTGTAGATAAGCATAAATTACATTTCACTTCTTTGCAGTCATTTTGACAAATTATGTTTGCTCCGCATAACAGACATCGTTTTTTGGATCTGCAGCGGATAGCTATGTGTCCCAGTCTACCACAGTTTTTGCATAGGCGTAAAGGAGGAGTATAAAGTTCGATATATGCTTTCATGCAGAACATATTTACTTCGTAAACAGGTTTGTCATGTATTATGCCGACTTTGATCGTTTCTGATGGTTGATCTCTTCCCATTTCATCTTTGTAATTAAATCTATAGACTGAAATTGCTGTGTATTCATTTTCTCTATTAATTTCTTCGACAATTCTTTGGCCTGAGTGTGATGTAGGCACATTTTTAATAATATAAAATTGTTGTACAAATCTATCCAGAATGGAGGCTTGCATTTTAATATCTTTGAGTTTGGGGTTTTTCACAAATTCGTTTGCCGCCAAATAATTGTTGAAGGTAAGTCGAAAGGTGTTATAACCGACGTTTTTAGCAATGTAGTTTGGTAAGACATTAATTTTTTCCAACTTGTCGAAAAGATGGAGTTCGCAGTTTCTTATTCTGGAGCTGATAGGGGTTTCAGTTACTAGCTGTACAAAAAAAGGCCCAGGATGATTTTGTGGGTATAGTATTTTTTTGTTTTGAAAGACATCGAAATTGAAGAAAACCTGATTATCATCACTTTCCATCATGTCATTGGGTTTGCTTTGAAGCTTGTTGTTGTTTTGCATTGCTGCTGCTGAAGTACTTGGTTGGTTTATGGCATTATTGTTTTGAATTAATTTATTTGTTAATGGTTTGTATCTTTTCTTTTCTGGATTTGCGATGTTTTCATCGGGTTTCCTTTGATTTGGAGGAGGTGGGGGTTCATTACCCACCATGGTTTATAGTTTTGAATAAATAATTTTGTTTTTTTAGACCACTGTGTAACTTGTATGTTTGAAACACTATGCAAGGGAAGAACACTTGTTGTCTTTGGTTAAAACCGGTAAACGGCACTGTTTTGTTGTTATATTCTTATGAGCAGAAAATAATAAAAACAAAAACAAACGACCAGCGTTGAGGTAGTCTAATGTCAACAAAAGTTGAGAAGCGACGAAAGTTGGGTTTAGTGTGAGGGCAAACACAACTGTTGGAGTGTCAACAGCTGATCTTCAACAGCAGCGCCCCCAAGTTTTTGTATTTCGTGTTTGCCAACATCCTGTCGACAGCGCTTGAAACTAAAAAAATCAGTGATGGTAACGCCGTCACTGTGACATTTTGATGGTTAGTTCTCAACTCACCCGCACCGCATTCGGCACACTGCCGCAACTAAATAAAATTGTTTAAATAATGTAAATAAAAACAAATTTGTGTATTTATTTTTTTTAACTCCCGCCACTCTGGCGCGGAGTTGAACATGGTCCTTCGAACCAAATATGACCCAGTGCCGTGATAATGTGTTGTGATAATTGAAAATTTCTAAATACTGTGTGTTATTCCGAGATATGGTTTCACGAACCAATTACATTTTCCATCGTTGTATGGTTTCATCACGTGAATCCTGCTTCACGAGCCAGCGGCGGCCAATGTAACTAATTCTCGAGATAAGACATCACAAAAAACACATACTGACAAAATAACCAGCATCAAATACCATGCAACAATAATCGCATCGGAAGCTGCAAACACAAGAACAATCCTCACAACACCAAAGAGAAGTTGGACATATACAACATAACAACAACAAACTGGCAAATCATTATTCTTGACATTGCACTTGTGCAAGGGGGGCGGTATGTTGAAGCGTCAACAGCTGATCTTCAACTAGCGCCCCCTAGCTTTTATATTGATTCGTTGTTAACAACATCGACCTTTACCAACGACGATTGGGAGACAAATCGCAGTGATGGTAACGCAATTACTGTGACTTTTAATCAGTTTACGACTCACCCGCAACAATAAAGATGGCACACTGCCAAATATAATTAAAATTAAAAAAAAACATAGCTGTTTCTTTTATTATTTGCTATTTGTTTCAAGTCTCACGGACTTGAACAACAACATTTGAGAGAACATGATATTGTACAACAAATCAGCAGTATAGACGGGCCTTTAAGGCTGTGTTAGGCAAACTTTACCGTAACTTAGCTTTAACGCAGTCGTAACGTTGCCCGCTGGAGCAATTACCCAAAACTTGAAAAACGTGCCATATGTCTCAGACATTCACAACTTAAATTGTAAAATCCTTATTATTTTATATATTCTTGCTGTTATTTTAATATTTTATTGCGTATTTATCATTCCATTTTAAAAGTTTTAAATGTCTTTTTTTTTCGTTGTTTTGCTGATTTTATTTGCAAATGCACGTAAACGTACCATCCAAATCAAATTTCAGCAGATTCATCCCTGAGTTCTATAGGTCCCCATTTACATGGTACTTTTTTTTTAGGTAACTTATCGGCTTATTCTCTTTTGAAAAAGTATTTACGTTCACACGCGTACTTTTTTTTCAATACTTATACTTATTTTCATTTGTTTTGTTTCGGCTTTTCCTGTATGAATTGTTGTTGTTTGCAAGTGCGAACGAAAAACACAAAACGATGAGTACGATAAGTACGATAAGTACGAGTACGGCATACTTTTTTCCCCCCGTTTCCGACTGCCTCTCTCGCCAACAAAACGATAAGTATACTTAATACTTAAAAAAAAGTATCATGTAAATGCAGACTAGGCGTGATTTCGTTACACCGTAGGTGCTTAATTTGGATGGGGAGCTAAGCATTTTAAAGCATTATTAGTTCCCGATGAAGTTTGGTGCTTGTGTTCCTGTCTTAAGCGTGGTACTATGTT
This sequence comes from Eudasyphora cyanicolor, assembly GCA_963930755.1. Taxonomy (NCBI): domain Eukaryota; kingdom Metazoa; phylum Arthropoda; class Insecta; order Diptera; family Muscidae; genus Eudasyphora; species Eudasyphora cyanicolor. The sequence continues at coordinate 248,470,256 of OZ005736.1, read as the reverse complement.
CATTTTTCGCGTTGAAATCCCATATAAAAACAAAGTCGCGAAAAAAACTGCGAAATTTTTTCGTTTGTGGTACTCTGTTTATTTCAACGCGAAAAAGTAACATTTTGCGCCACCACAAATTTAACGCCGTTACAAATTGACGCCGCAACAAATTTAATGCCGCCACCGTCACACTCCCATTTGTTTATATTTATTTTTGTCCGCAAGAAACTCAAATGTTGTAAATATTAGAAATAAAATTTCCTAATAAAGAGTAATAAATTAAATTATCTTCCGAAATAAAGAAAAAGAATGCAAAGATGTGGTAGGAAAAATAATTATATTTATGCAATAAACCAGAGGAGCAAAATTCCAATTGGATTCCAGTACAAAAGCAAACAAAATGTGCAAAACACTGGAAGGACATGTAACTAAATAATAATGTGGAATTTGACTTGTAATTAGATATGTACATTTATGTTTGTATGTTTAGAACAATTGTGTGCAAAAGCCAGGAGAAACATTATGGACGGCTAACGCTACTAAAGCAGTAAGACAATGGAATTGGACAGTGCCTGTGATCCATAGAAGTTGGATGAAGATATTCCGTTTATGGATGGAAGTACAATTTATATATGTCAACAAATATAATGTAAATGCTTAAATATAATAATAAAACATATTTTTCGATTAATCAAAACATCATTTTATTTATTTATATTTGTACAACACTAGGAAATTATTTCGTTATTTATAACATTGTACTACCCTGACTTTTCATGTCTCACAAACATCGCCACCGCAAGAACATAAACTAAATAATTTATGTATAACATTAGCACAATGAGCTCCCACACTATTTCCTTTCTGACATTTAAATTAACTATTTTCTATGTCGGAATTATTCCAATTGTTTATTGATTCGAATTTTGTTTTTATTTGTTTTCAAGAATGTTAGCAAAAAGAAAAAATGCACATGCATATACACACATACATACATATAAAAGTGACACTGACAAACACACTTCCAAATTGCAATGCGACTATGTAAAAAAGCGTTCCATTTTTCAGCTCGAAATAACATTTTGCGAAATTTTTTCGTGCCGAAAAAACATAGTACCCACCTTTAATCGAGTATGTACTATATTTCGCAGTATGGCATCTCATTTTTGGAGAGATTGTTGTCAATTATTGTGAATTAATCGGGAAGAAGAAAAAATGGAAAATTATTTTAATATTTGCAAATAGTGTAAACAATTGAACATAGAATAGTAAATGTATGTTTTATAAATACATTTCACGAATATTTTGTCTGTTTCGCAATGTTCTTTCTTCGCAACTCATGACACCTTTGCTACTAGATAGTGGAAATCCGCCACTTACAGATTATGCGCCAGTTAGTGAAAGTCAGTTGTTTTCGTTGCAAAGTGCTAGACTAAAATCGCAAGCTTGTAACGAAAACATACCTAGTATCATAGTCTTTTTAAACATTTCCTTCAATGCTTAAAGAATCCCAAATCAATACTAAATTGCCATCCCCACTTGGACAAACAGTATGACATTTGTATTAGAATATTTAGCCGAGAAACGTTTTTTATATTAGACGAAAAAAATATGTGTGTATTTATTTAGAATTTCAGATACAGAACGAACAGAAAATTTTTCACATTAATTCAAATTGAACAAAGGCTACTATGATACATACACAAATTCTATAGAAAAGTATTTACAATTGATAACAAAACGAGTATTTCTAACACTCCTCCTCAATTGTACATCATATTTGAAAATTATCTGAATTTCTCCAATTTTTGAACTGGTAAAGGTTTTGTTAGCATGTCTGCAAGCATTTCTTCAGTTGGACAATAAACACATTGCATTATTTTCTTATCAACGTGTATCGTATTTTGTCAGTGTATCGTATTTTGTCAGTTTGTGGGGAAATATTTTTGGTCCTCATTATAAAATAGTAGAGGGTTTTTATTAACTATTATTTTTGATTTGATTTATTGCTTTGGTGTTATTTGTCAGTTTCGGTGTATTTAAACCCAATCTAAAAATGGCACGCAAATCGGTAAACTGATTACTTCCGACAAGGAAACATTAATTGAGTGCTGGTTATGCACTAACTTATGGCATGCCAAGTGCGCTGGCGTGACTGCTAGGGTGGTTGATGCGTTGTATGGTGATAAAAATGGTCTTCATTGGTGCTGCATTAAATGTAGAAAAATAAATATTGAATTTTACAACTTTGTTAAATCTTATACGTCTGAGGTGAATGATCTGAACCAAGACATTTTCAATGTCTACATGCGGTTCATGAACTTCACTGCTTTGATAAAAAATTACCCTAACCTCGAAGAGTATGCTAGTACGCCGGCTTCTTCTGGACAAAAAAGAAAAAGGCTGACGAAGAAGTTAAACATTGATCAGCCTAATGTTTCTGATCCGAAAAAGCCGGACACGCCCTCAACTCCAACAGTTACATCTAATCCTGTTGAGAAGGCAGCTTCATTGACTGCTCCTGCTGGAACTTCGCAGGAGGTAATTCCAGTTCTCCCTGCAGTTCCCCCCCTTGTGCTACCGCAAGTGGTTGTTCCGCCACCTCCTACTAGGAATACGACGCAAAGAGCAAATAGGAAAGCGAAAACTCTGACTGTGGTGCCAGCCAAGAAAGTTGTTTTCATTTCACGTTTTGCCTTGGATACGTCCTCTGAGGATTTAGGCGACTATATTAGGTCCAAGATTGATGGTGATTTTTATTTGAAGACAGTCAAGATGAGATTGCCTTCAACCGCTACCAGATCATCATTTAAGGTTATTGTTCAACCTGAAATCTTTGATAAGTTGATAGATCCCAATTTTTGGCCTCCAAAGGCATTTGTAAAAGAATTTGTGGATAGGGTAGATAATCTGGCACGGTTACCTGCTAGGCATTCTAACTTGCCAAAAAACTAATAAACTCTCTGGTCATAGCTTATCAGAATGTAAGAGGGCTTAATACCAAATTAACCCGCTTATTTGCTGATAGCTTTGACTTCGTTGTCCTCATAAATCAGTGTTGGTAGTTGTTGCTTGCATCCAAAATCTGTTAATACATTTCTTAACCAAATCAATTCTTTTGCTGCATCCGTTAAAGCGACAAACTCGGCTTCAGTAGTTGACAATGACACAACTGATTGCTTTTTACAAGCCCAACTGACAGCACAATTATTCATTCCTTCTTGCGTTGGATTACTTGTCTTTCGAGCAAGAATTGCTACGCTTGCTGCAATATCTGGTCGAGTATTTACGGATATATAAAGTAAAGATCCCATTGGTACTCTGTATTCCTTATTAGTAGTTCAGTGTTAGCTTTTCCATATGTCGGGTCCATTGGATATTTCGAACATTTTGATTCTTGAAGTCCAAATTTGTATAAAATTTTTTCGATATAAGCCTTCTGGAGTATCATAAATGTCGACTGATCTGTTCTCTTTATCTATTTTCTCCAAATTTTTCATTTAACATTTCATAGACGTTTTCAATTAACTGCTTCTTTGACGAGGCAACTAATAAGTCATCAACATATACCAAAACATAAATAGCTTGATGACTTTGCTATACAAACAAGGATCAGATTTGCTTTGTTTGAATTGGTTAATAATAAGAAAGTCATTCAATGTTTTGTTCCAAACATTTGCAGCTTGTTTAAGTCCATACAAACTTCGATTTAACTTGCATTCAAAGTTTGCATCACCTTCAATAAATCCAGGAGGTTGTTTAATATAAATTGTTTCCTGTAAGCTTCCATTTAAAAATGCATATTTTACATCCATATGTTCTACGTGCATATTTTGTATGCCATCAACTGACAATAAAATTCGAAATGTTGCTTGCCGTACAACTGGTGCAAATACTTCTTCATAATCGCATCCATATTTTTGATTAAAACCTTGAGCAACCAAACGTGTCTTAAATCTTTGAATGCTGACATCGTCGTTCCGTTTGATTTTGTAGATCCATTTACTACCCACAATATTTGAGTATCTTGGGGGACTTACAAGATCCCATGTGTGATTCTTTACGAGAGAATCCATCTCCTCCTTCATAGCAATTTCCCACTCACGTTTTTCTTTGGACTGAATCGCCTCTTTGTAACTCTTGGGTTCTATAATTTTGCTATTTTCGACTTTCTGTGCCGAATATCGGTTTGGAGGTATACCCTTATTTGTTCTACCAGATCTTCGTATACCAGGCTCACTTGAGTCATCTTCATCTGTATGTGGTGTTTCAAAATCAAAACCTTCCAAATCGGTATTCAAGCTACAATAAGAACCGTCGTCGGAATCATCGCAACTTTGTGTGGGTTCTACAACTTGTAGTTTAGGCTCTTTAGGAATTCTTGAAAATACGTTAATTTCAACTTCGTTACTTGTTTTCTGTTCACAAGGATTCCGATTTTGTATTTCGTTGGACGAAATAAATTTAAAATCTCTACATATTGTTAATTTATTTGTAATTGTATCTACAAAACGAAGACCTTTGCTCTCTTCGTCATAGCACATAAACGTCAATAAATTAGACTTATTGTCTAATTTTCGCCTTTTTGAATGCGGTATCAGCACATACGCCTTGGAGCCAAAAATGTGAAGGTTTTCAATATTAGGCTTCTTGCACTCCCACCTTTCATAGGGGGTACAGGGTCTTGATACTGTAGTTAATCTGTTCTGCAAATAATTCGCGCACATAATGGCTTCTCCCCAATATATTTTAGATAAATTTGCTTCTTCGAGGAGACAACGTGCCATTTCCACCAGGTATCTATTTTTCCACTCAGATACTTCATTCTGTTGGGGATTATATGGAACTGTAAACTGAGATTTGATACCACTACTTTGCAGAAATTCTAACATTCTCATTGACTTGTATTCCATCCCATTGTCAGATCTTATGCATTTTGGTGCTCTGCCGAATTTATTTTTAACCATTTCAACGTACTGTTTTGTTCTATCATAAACCTCGGATTTTTCATGTAGTAGGTATACGACGCAATATCTACTAAAATCGTCTATGAATGTGACAAAGTATTTCTTCTTGACAGGTGTAACCGTTTGCATGGGACCACAAATGTCGTTTTGTACAATACTTAATACTTCCCCTGTCTCCGTTAGGGACCTCTTCGGAAATGGCTTCTGTGTCAATTTACATTTTACACATACATCGCATGTTTTCTTTACACCACAGTTAATAATCTTAAAATCTTGATCCAACTTACCTGACTGCATAGAATTCACAACGTTCATATCCCTATGTCCAAATAATTTGTGATAATAATGTTGGCACTGGTTCATATTGCATGCGGCGAATTGAACTTTCTCATTAGTCTTGATTCTTTTTTGGTACAGATTATTCACTAATAAGGCGTTCACACCAACCCGTTTTGGCTCATTGAGATGTTTTCGAGCCAAAACGAGTTGCTTTTCCCTTATAGAAATGTCAATTGAAACCGTCTCAATCGGCATGTTTTTCTCAATAACACGTCCCAAAACTGCATGTTGAAGTATGTGAACCCCCTTAAGTTGTCAATCTGTCGCACACTGAACATATACATTTCTTATGAATTTACTTTGTACGGCATCGAATAGTTGAATTCTCGTTGTGCATTGATTTGTGAGCACCAAATAATTTAACAATGCTTTTTTGGTACTTTCCATGTTTCTTTTTTATATTTTCAGTAAAAGTTGTTTGTACACAATAAGTTGACATATGTCATTTGAAAACATAATAAATGTCATAATTAAGCAGGCAACATGTGTGAACGGTGAGATGTTTTCCCAAAACAAATGAGCCAAAACGGGTTAGTGTGAACGCCTTATAAATCAGCAACACCAACTTCAATATTTCGGTCATCGAAAATCTTACAAGTTTAAGGTGGGTACTATGTTTTTTCAGCTTGAAAAAATTCCACAAAATGTTATTTCAAGTTGAAAAATGGAACGCTTTTTTACTAAGGTCGCATTACATTTTTGAAGTGTGTGTGTGTGTCGAAATGTCACTTTTATATGAATGTGTGTGTGTAAGTATGTGCATTTTTTTCCTTTTTGCTTTTCTTGAAAACAAACACGAGTTTAAATTATAAACAATCAACAAATAATTAAAAAAATATTTCATTTAAATTGCAGAAAGGAAATATTTTTGAAGATAATTGTGCTAATGTTATACATATGATGGCGATGCTTGTGAGGCATCAGAAGCCAGCGTAATACAATGTTGCTAATAACAAAATAATTTCCTACTGTTGTACGAATATAAATAAATTAAATGATGTTTTGATGAACCGAAAAATATGTTTTATTTTAAGGATTTTATTTATTTTTAAGGATTTGCATTATATTTGTTGACTTATACAAATTATACTTCCATCCATAAACGGAATTTCTTCTTCCAACTTCTATGGTTGGCAAGAACTCACTATGTTCTTTATAACCATTTAAAAACATGATCACAGGCACTACCCAATTCCATTGTCTTACTGGTTCGGCAGCGATAGACGTCCACAATATTTTTCCAGGCTTTTCGTCACGATTCTTCTAAACATACAAACGTAAATGTACATAATTACAAGACAAATTTCCCATTATTACATATAGTTACATGTCCGTCCAGTGTTTTGCACATTTTTTGCTTTGCTATCCAATCGGAATGTCGCTCTTCTCGTTTATTCCATATACACATAATTATTATCCGTTCCAAAGCTTTTCATTAGTCTTCATTGTTTCAAATAATTTAATTTAGTATTCTTTATTAGAAAATTTTATTGATAATATTTACAACAGTTGAATTTCTCGCGGACAAATATAAATAAATAGGAGTACAATGCTGGCGGCTTCAATTTGTTGCGGCGTTCAATTAATTTGCAGCGGCGCAAAATGTCAATTTCTCATGTTGAAATAAACACAGTACCACAAATGAAAAAATTTCACTCATTTTTTCACAACTTTGGTTTTTGTATGGGATTTCACCGTGAAACGGGAACATAGTACCGTGCTTTACGGACAGCTTTTTGACAGAAAGTAAATTTCCTTTAAAGAAAGGTATATACAAAACATCATAAGGCGTTCACACCAACCCGTTTTGGCTCATTTGTTTTGGGAAAACATCTCACCGTTCACACATGTTGCCTGCTTAATTATGACATTTATTATGTTTTCAAATGGCATATGTCAACTTATTGTGTACAAACAACTTTTACTGAAAATATAAAAAAGAAACATGGAAAGTACAAAAAAAGCATTGTTAAATTATTTGGTGCTCACAAATCAATGCACAACGAGAATTCAACTATTCGATGCCGTACAAAGTAAATTCATAAATGCAAAATTTGAAATGTATATGTTCAGTGTGCGACAGATTGACAACTTAAGGGGCTTCACATACTTCAACATGCATTTTGGGACGTGTTATTGAGAAAAACATGCCGATTGAGACGGTTTCAATTGACATTTCTATAAGGGGAAAGCAACTCGTTTTGGCTCGAAAACATCTCAATGAGCCAAAACGGGTTGGTGTGAACGCCTTATCACAGACCGTTATTGAAATTTCATCTCCTTTTTCATTGGACATTGCTAATTTACAGATGCCTCTACCAGAAGATTTAACGACGTCTCCATTTGCTACGGTAACCTTTTCTTGCCAGTCGTATCAATTTCAATAAATTCTTACTTACTAAAAAATTTCGCAAAATGTTATTTCGAGTTTAAAAATGGAACGCTTTTTTACAAAGTCGCATTGCAGTTTGGAAGTGTGGGAGTCAAAGTATCACTTTTATATGTATGTATGTGTGTATATGCATGTGCATTTTTTCTATTTGCTAACATTTTTGAAAACAAACAAAAGATAAAATTCGAATAAATAAACAATTGGAAAAATCCCGACTTAGAAAATAGTGAATTTAAATGTCAGAAAGGAAATATTGTTGGAGATCATTGTGCTAATGTTATACATAAATTATTTATTTTGTGTTGTTGCGGTGGCGATGTGTGTGAGACATGAAAAGTCAGGGTAGTACAATGTTATAAATAACGAAATAATTTCCTACTGTTGTACGAATATAAATAAATAATATTATGTTTTGATTAATCGAAAAATATGTTTTATTATTATATTTAAGCATTTACATTATATTTGTTGACATATATAAAATATACTTCCGTCCATAAACGGAATATCTTCTTCCAACTTCCATGGCTGGCAAGAACTAACTATGTATGTTCTTTACAACCATTTCCAAATCGAGATCACGGGCACTGTCCAATTCCATTGTGCTACTGCTTTAGTAGCGTTAGCCGTCCATAATGTTTCTCCTGGCTTTTGCACACAATTGTTGTAAACATACTGTTGTCCGTAAAATGAGCCGGCTAACATAAACACAGAATTTTTAACAGCACTCCTTGTGCATTTATATACATTTATTAATTATAATTTTTAGCTAGCGAGCGAGGAGCGAGCGCTTTAAAATAATTTTGTTTGACACCGGCCTTTTACTGACTGATTTTACATTTCAATTTTTGTACAAATATTTGCAAGTGGCCACCGATGTCTACGTGATACATAAACATTGTCCGTAAAATTTATGGCAACCAGTTTTAGTACATAACAAAAGGAGAAATGATGTACGTATGTATGTAAAAAGATATGTAGGAAGAAACGAAACAAAACTGTTACAGTTGTCGGTATGTAAATAACAATTCGACAATTTGCAAATTTATGAATTTTATGGGAAGTATACCCATACAAATTAAAATGGATTATTAAATAAAGTAGTAATAAGAATTTTGGATAATTATAAAATAATGTATCTTGAAAATATCGGCGACAACATTCTCCCCCTCGTAAAGGAGCCCATGGGACGAGTTTACCGCTTATAATTGTCGACGTCTAATTTAGCTATCTTTGCTGTTGGTCGTTGGAGTACACCAGTTAGAGTTTGAATTGTAGCTTGTCGTACTTGACCGTCCTTCGCCTTGAGGGTTTCAATTATTCTGCCTTTCGGCCAGCAGTGTCGTGGTAGGTTTTCATCAATGATGATGACAATGTCGCCAACTTCTAGTGGTGTTGTCTTTTCGTGCCATTTTCCCCTTCTGGTTAATGTTGGTGTGTATTCTTTCACCCAGCGATACCAAAATTTGTCAGCAAATAGCTTAGTACAATTCCATCGCTGTCGTAAGTCAAGTTCCTTGTAGCTGATGGGCTTGAGGCCAGTTGATGAACCCAGTAACAAATGATTTGGCGTGAGAGCCTCGTCATCGCACGACTCAAGCGACACAAAGGTTACTGGCCGTGAATTCAAAATAAACTCGACTTCAGCTAAAGCACTTCTTAAGGTCTCATCAGTGTAGTTCATTTGGGGACACATGTTGTATAGCACTGTTTTGACCGAACGAACAAGTCTTTCCCACGCTCCACCCATGTGGGGCGCTGCTGGTGGGTTGAATTTCCACCTGATGGCATCAAATTGCTTTGAGGTAGCGATATGATCAACTTCGGCACTAAATAGTTTGGATGCAGCTTTAAAATTAGTTCCGTTGTCGGTGTATATTTCCCTGGGAATTTCTCTTCGAGCCATAAAATTGTTGATGCACATAACGCAGGAACTGGTGTCAAGGCTGTGAGCAATTTCAATATGTACTGCTCGTAGGGTGAGGCAAGTAAATAAAGCGCCCCATCTTTTCTCCTTTCTTCTACCCACAGTGACGTAAAGCGGTCCAAAGTAGTCGATACCAGTAAACGTAAATGGCTTTTCGAAGCTTGCTAGCCGAGCAGGCGGTAGCGGAGCCATCTGTGGTATTGCTGGTGCAGCTGCAGAATTTTTACATCGTTGACACGATCTTCTCATGCTCTTGTAGAGTACTCTGAGCTTTGGTATGAAGTATTTACTTTTTATGTTGTTGATGACGGTTTCATGTGACATATGATGAAATGTTTCATGCACGTAGCGGACCAGTAGATATGTCACATGGTGTTTAGTAGGCAGTATTATTACATCCTCGTGGTTTAAGAATGAGGCACGACCTTTTGCTCTTAATACGCCCTCGTCATCTAGAAAGATATTTAAAGATATTACTTTACTGTCTTTGTCAATATTCTTACCACTTTTTAATTTATATATTTCATCGTGAAATTCGCATTGCTGTGCGATTTTGAATAAAATTGTCCTGGCCTGCTGTAGTATCTCGAACGTGATACCTTCGGGGGGTTTACATCCTTCACATCTTGCCCTTAGTTTCCTCATGTAGAGTATGAACGTTGATACTGCTCGATATAGCCTTTTCCAGTTGGAGAAATATTCAACGTTGAATATCACATTGTTGTCGCATTTGCTGATGTGCAATAAATGATGTCGTGTCTCTTCGTTATTGCATTCTCCCAGATTTTTGCATGTTGGCCATGTTGAAATATCTTCTTGTAGAAATGTAGGACCCGAAAACCATGATGATACCTCCCAATTTGTTTGAACTTTTGTTGCTAAATCAGCTGGATTCATCTTAGACGGCACCCATCTCCATTGAGTGACATCCGTTGTTTCTAATATTTCACCCACACGATGCATAACAAATTGCTGAAACCTTTTAGGATCCATTCGTAACCACTGCAAAACTGTCTTCGAGTCAGACCAGAAGTACTTGGCGGTGAAATTTATACGTTGAATATTTGCAACCTTGTTGGCTAGCCTCACGCCCACAACCGCAGCTTGCAGCTCGAGCCTCGGTTTTAATGGAGCTACCTTCGACTTGGCAGCGGCGATAGCGACATCATACTCGTAATTCTCTTGATATACTATTCGAATGTAGCAGACTGCAGCATAAGCGTCTTCTCCAGCATCAGTGAAAGTATGAAGCTCCACGTGAGCCGCTTCATTGAGGTGGTGCGAATAGCATCGAGGTATTTCCAAAGAAGCTATGTGAGCAGTAGCCGTCTTCCACTTTTGCCTTTTCGGTAACAGTGCATGGAATAGTTCCGTATCCCAATCGATGCCAGATCGCCAGACTTCTTGTAAAAGGATTTTTAGGGTTGTCGTGTAGCATGATATGATTCCCAGTGGGTCAAAAATTGACATTAGCACCTGAAGCAGCTCTCTTTTTGTGGGAATAATTTCATCCATAAATACATCACGACGAAGTCTGGCAAATCTGAAAATATAGACAAAAGAGTCTTTATTAGGATCCCAATACATACCAAGAACCTTTTCTGTTTCTGCTAGGTCTTTCGGCTTTTGTTTTTGAGAATGACCCTCTAGACGGCTGATGACCTCGCGGTTATTTGAAGACCAATTTCTGATGTGGAAACCTGCAGCAGCGTGAATTAATTTTACTTGCGTCGCCAACTCGATTGCTTGTTGATGAGTGTCTACACTATCGATGAAGTCGTCAACGTAGTGATTATTCTGAATAGCCTCTACTGCTCGTGGAAATTCTTCTTTAAACTGTTCAGCGTTGAAGTCGCGCAAATAATGTGCAATGCATGGGGCACAAGAAATGCCAAACGTTAGAGCTTGCATGACGTAAACACTTGGCTTGTCAACTTCATCGTTTTTGTCCCACCATAAAAACCGTTGAGCGTGCATGTCGCGTTCTAGAACATTGATCTGGTGGAACATCTCCGCGATATCACCGCAAACTGCTACTTTTCCCACCCGGAAACTCACCAACACTTCAAATAATGATTTTAATAAGTCGGGCCCGCTGTTTATATAAGTGTTGAGACATACACCATTAGATTTGGCAGCGGCGTCCCAAACCATTCTTATTTTGTTGGGTTTGTTGGGATTTTTGATAATAAATATTGGCAGATACCACACACGTTCTAATGTTTTATTCATTTCGTCCTCACTGACTTTTCTGGCATAACCCTTCTGCAGCAAATTATCGATTTGATTTTGTAGCACAATTTTTGATTTTGGTTCCTTCTGGATTCTCTTGTTAAGACAAATGAGGCGGTTGTAAGCATTGTTGTAGCTTTCAGGTAATACACGAACATCATTTTTCCACAACAATCCCACTTGATAATGACCATCCACCTTTTGACATGTAGTCTTCAAAATTTCCATCGCTTTGTTATCTTCAGCTGACATTATGGACTTTTTTGTTGATTCTTCCAGGTTGAAATGGCCTTTAACCATTTTATGCAATTCATGGTATTGCTTTTCACATTCGCAGTGATGAATATTTAGCCATTCACTTTGATAAGAACGTCCAGTATTGCCCTGAATGGTCCACCCCAGTCGTGTTTTTGTGGCAATCGGTTGATTCCAGGGCCCTTCACGAATCTTTTGTGGCACTGCGACACTCCAATTGTTTAAACCGATCAAAATACTGGGTTTTACATTTTTGTAAGACTGTATGGGGAGTCCTTTCAAGTAGGCATATTTTGCTACCATTTCCTCCATATTTAATGTCTGTTGAGGTAAATCCAAATTTTCTACAGTATGCACAGAATTTAATTTATATTTGTCACCATTGTTAATATTCGAGATATTTATCGATGTTTTCAACGACGAATTTTCTTGACGAGTGGTATTACCGGTCCATTTGAGGCACAATGATTGTTCTACACCATCGAGATCAAGTAGATCGAAGATCTCTTTTTCTATTAAAGATACAGAAGATCCCTCATCAAGGAACGCATAAGTATTTATAAATCCATTTCTCTTATGCAGACGGATCGGTAGAATTCTGAAAATTTTTGATTGTTCCTGTTCGTTTGTAGAGTGTGAATTAATTGTCTCACTTGAAGTGTTATTTAATGGTGTAGTGGTATTTTGTCTTGTAGATGGTAATGCAAGCTCACTGTCACTTTTATGAAGCAATCTGTGATGTTTAATATTGCATCCATCAATACCGCATCTTTTGCTGGCAAAACATTTACCTTTATGTTTGTTTAAACAGTGCCGGCACAAATTATTTTTCTTCATTACATCCCATTTTCTTTCTAATGAAAGATTTTTAAATTCATTACATACTGACACTTTGTGTTCGCTTTCACACACATAGCACTTCACTTTATATGATGATCTTTCCTCTGTATGTGTATTGACATTTGCGTTTTTTTGTTATTGGTACGACAGAAACAACTGTGCTAGCGGCATCGGCGATTTGAAAAATCCAGTCACTGAAAATTTTCACTATAGGCATACGATCGTCCTTTGGGTACATTGCCCAATTTAATTTGTATTGGCTAGACAGCTTGTCGACGAATTCCTTCACTAACATGGGGTTATTCATATGAGATTCCATTTTGCAAGCCTCCATGGTGGAATATATATTTTTTACACTAAGTGCAAAATCAATCATCGACTCCAGCTTATCTCTCGGTGGAGGTAATTTTCTCGCCTTTTCTACTACTCGTTCCAAGATATGTTCCGGACGTCCAAAGTACATTATCAAAGTCTGAATTATTTCTGGCACCATTGTAGGTAGCAGCAGCTTATTCTTTACCAATTCTTTGGCTCTACCTTTAAGGCATGCTTGAAGTCGTATCAAGTTTTCAGCAAGTGAATAACCAGCTACAGATGTACTGTTTTCAAAAGAACTAATAAATAGCGGCCATTCCTCAAGATCACCGTGGAAGTGTGGTAAATCGCGGGGAATTGATTGGCGTGCTGCTAGCTGCGTTGATGTAGGCCCAGGAACAAAATTCCAATTACTTGTAAAATTCGAGTTATTTTGTTGGAGCTGGTCACATTTATTCATTTGTGACAAAATTTGATACCTTCTTTCCAAAAACTCCTGCTGCAGACGTTGCTGCTCTTCTAGCAATTTTAGCTGCAAATCAACCTGCGCCGCCATATTATGGTTCGGTTGTGTAGGATTTGGTTTTTGTTGAATTTTGTTAAGCGGAAACGAAATTGAGCCAGTGGCTGCAGTAGATGTTGCCGTTTTGCTTTTAAATGACCCTCCTGTAGAGTAAACCATTTCCATGTTGTTGTTGTTTGTCCGGGTAAATTGGGCATCAATTCCACTACTCTTAATTACCGATGATGGTGGAACTACACTTACTGGTGGTAAAATCCCATTACCAATTTCATCTGCGATCGCACTCGCCATTTGCAGCGTCTCTCCAGTAGTTGTCGGTGACGACGTTGCTTGCGGCTGTCTAAGTGGACCCATAGAATTAAGCTCAGGTGGTGATTGAGTTGTGGTATTATCCTCTGCTACCTCAGTGTTGCGATTGCAACCTTCACAACTCCAACTAATATTGGCCACTCCACTATTTACGGCAACACAATCATAGTGATACCACTGATCACATTTGTCGCATTGAACCATGCGGTCATTATCTACTGCGTTGCATTTTTTGCAACTAAATTCACTTGCAGTATTCTCTTTTCCATTCATTTTAATATTTTGTTATAGACTTGTGGTCCTCTTGACTCTTTTCTTCTTTTGTTTCACTGTCCACTTTACTTTTTAATTATTTCAATTGTTTTGTGTTAGCGCGACACGAAACCACGAAAAGGTTTAAGTTATATTTAATAATTTTTTAATAGAAGAAAATTATTTTCGAGTCAAAATTATTTTAAAGAATAAATATTCCACAAAAATTATTTTAAAGATTGTTGTCCGTAAAATGAGCCGGCTAACATAAACACAGAATTTTTAACAGCACTCCTTGTGCATTTATATACATTTATTAATTATAATTTTTAGCTAGCGAGCGAGGAGCGAGCGCTTTAAAATAATTTTGTTTGACACCGGCCTTTTACTGACTGATTTTACATTTCAATTTTTGTACAAATATTTGCAAGTGGCCACCGATGTCTACGTGATACATAAACATTGTCCGTTAAAATTTATGGCAACCAGTTTTAGTACATAACAAAAGGAGAAATGATGTACGTATGTATGTAAAAAGATATGTAGGAAGAAACGAAACAAAACTGTTACAGTTGTCGGTATGTAAATAACAATTCGACAATTTGCAAATTTATGAATTTTATGGGAAGTATACCCATACAAATTAAAATGGATTATTAAATAAGTTTTAAATAATTTCTTTGTAAAGTAGTAATAAGAATTTTGGATAATTATAAAATAATGTATCTTGAAGATATCGGCGACAACACATACAAATAATGTACATATCTCATTACAAGACAATTTCCACATTATTACATTTAGTTACATGTCCTTTCAGTGTTTTTAACATTTTGTTTGCTTTTGTACTGCAATCCAATTGGAATTTCACTCTTCTGGTTTATTAGATAAACATAATTATTTTGCCTTTCACATCTTTAAAAAAGGAGGAAATAAAAGAAAACAAAAGGCACCACATACAAATGGAGAAGCATTTGCTCACCCGAAATGAGCTGAAATTGAAGTCCATCGAGCTGGAACAATTGAAGATGGGACTTTAAATTGACAATATAGTTAATAAATACATATATATCTAATTGATCTCATAAAAGACTGCAGCAAATAAAATTTGTTTTGTATTTTTAGTTTATTCATTCTAAAGACTGTGTTTTATTGAACTATTGAACGTGCAATTTCGTCTCTTACTCGTGTGCCATCGGTACCACTACTTAATTGTTCCACATCTTCAATGTTGTCATCGTCAGGTATCGGAACTTCAGCATCCATAGGTAAATTAAAATGCTTGCAAATATTGTGCAGTGCGCATTAATAATTCTGCTTACTTTTGCTGGTTCGTAGTGGAGGGTCGCTTGTAGGCATCGGAAACGAGATTTTATGTTGCCTATAGTCCTCTCAACAATGTTCCGTGCTGAGCAGTGTACTTTGTTGAATTTGTGTTCACTGTGTACAATTGGCGGCAGCATTTTTGAAGCACTGACTTCCGCCTGACTCATTTCCATATTAATCCATTGTGGACATATTTTGTCCTCAATAACGTTTACCACTTTCCACATTATTTTGCACAATGTAGTCCTTCCCATGCTTATATTTATGTCGTTTGCTATAACACCTTGAAAAGCGCCTACCGCAAGAAATCTCAAAGCTGCCGCCAATTGTATTTTTTGTGGTATTGAGCCTGTGCTAATGTAGGGTGCAATTTGATCAAGGATCATTGAAAATCCGTCTTTATTAAGCCGGTAAAAAGCTATAAAACATTTAAAGGCATAAATTATTATGTTAAACAGATTAACGACACTTAACTTACCTCGAATTTGGAATATCCATTGGATTTGAGTAGTCACGCAAGTGCCGCCTTTTGATACGTTCCTCAAGAACTGCATAAATCCCTAATGGCTAAGAGAAAAGCTATTGGCACATTTTTTATTGTGTTTTTGTATAAAATATGATTAATAAATCTTTAGATTTTCTTTTTTTAATTTCTTGTCGGATTCTTCGCGAGAATAAATTGTTTTGTTTACGTTTTTGTCTGCAAATTATGGCTTTGCAGACAAAAACATATGTTTCGATTTTTTTGAGCAGAAGTTCGAAAAAGAGAATTCACGTGAGAACCAGAACACCTCTCCATTTGTTGGGTGAAGTGAATTTGTGAAGTGAATTGAATATTTGGTGAGAGCCAGAACAGGGCTGATTGATATTGTCAAGAATCACATCACTAATATAAACAACAAAAAATCAAGCGGGTTAGATGGCATATCAAACTTCATCTTGAAAAACTTCCCTAAGAAAGCAATACAATTTCTCACCATAATTTTTAATAATTGTATAAATAATGGATATTTCCCCAACATATGGAAAGTCGCAAAAATTATCCCAGTGAAGAAGAAACCTGATAGTTCAATTCCTGAACAATATCGTCCAATCTCACTATTATCCAACCTAGGAAAAATATTTGAGCGTATACTAAGAGAAAAACTGGAGGATGAATTTATAATCAATCCTATCACATGCTTCCAATTCGGCTTTAAACAAGCCCATTCTACAAATCATGCTCTATTAAAGTTCCACAATGACGTGACAAAAAACCTGAGAGAAAAAATCTGCACTGTTGCAATATCCTTAGATATCCAGAAGGCTTTCGATTCTGTATGTAGGGGTATTATATTATATTTAAACTCATAGAACTTGGCGTAGATCCTTACCTCGTAAAAATGCTTCAAAGTTTTTTCACAAACCGGCAATTTACCATCCAAATTAATGAGGCTTTGTCTGACTATGGGCTCGTCAAAAGGGGCGTTCCTCAAGGAAGTGTCCTTGCGCCTCTTTTGTTCAATCTGTTCCTTCACGACTTCCCGCACCTAACAGAAAATTCAAAGGCAATTTTATACGCAGACGACTGCTGGATATATAGTCACAATAACTCACCGATACAAGCACTACATCAAGCCGCCTTTCATCTTGGAAAAATTAATGCATATTACAAGACATGGGGAATATGCATTAATGCGGAGAAGTCTGAAGCAATATGTGTCCGAAACGCATCCGGAAAATGTGACCGTATCGTTGTTCCAGAAAGCAAAATACTGAATCTGGTTCTGGACGGAATAGAAATCCCATTTAAGGACTCCCTAAAATACCTGGGAATAAACATCAATAAATTAGTCAAATTCAATCAACATGCTAGGATCACATTGAAGAAAGCACAACGAATAACAGGCTCATTCGCAACGCTCCTGAATAATAATTACCTTACACAAAATACCAAAATGCTCTTATATAAGGTGGCCATATGCTCAATAATCATCTACGGCTTCCCGATTTGGTTCACCATTTCCCCAACTGTAGCCAAACAACTAGAAATTTTTGAGCGAAAAACACTCAGGAAATGTGTCGGGAAAAGTTACGTAACGCAAACCAAGAGATTTTCAAACCAACATATCTATGAATGCGGCGGAGTACAACCATTCAGCAAGTATGCCTTGGAGCTGCAAAGGAAATTTGTAGAAAAATTGGAACATCATGAAAATGTTCTTTTAAATGATATCGACCTCACAGAGCGATACAATACTTGGACCGGATCAGCTTACCTTTCTCCAGTTGGTATCCTTAATGAAAATCCTGACAACGATCCCGATCCATTTGCACCACCAATCTTCTTCCAAAAGACAACGCCTGGAACACACAGGGGATAGCACTGAAAAAAAAACACCAAAACATACTCTTGACACTTACATACATACATGAATGTAGCATAATTAAACAAAAACTGTGATATTTTTTTTATTATCTTTAAGAAAACACATTGTACCTGAAAACAAAGTTTAAAACCAAATTTTAAACGTACACACTTCATTTTAAATATTTAATTTATTATTTTCTACACTTTAATCTCTAAAATTATTCGCGATTTGTACTTGTGTTATTCACTCACATGTTTTTATGATTTCATTCATTTCATTTTGTTTTGTTTACAACTGTTCACCGCTTACATTTACATACTTCTATTCGTATGTTTGTACGTACCATTCTCATTTTCTTTGGTACCATCTGTTCCAACATTTACTCTGTTAACCAAAGCCGTAACAGCTCTGTTTATTTATTTTAGTTTTGAGTGTTGTCTAATTTTAAGTTCTCACTTAACAGAAAATACTCTGTATGTAAATGATAAGGCCGACAGCAAGCCTTTAAATCTCTCATCTCTGTTGTTACTCTGTAATATTCGCTTTTTCATTATGACATGATGCCTATATGTTCAACCGTGCAATAGAACAAGATGTATATAGTTCTATGAATAATCGTTTTTATAGTCATCGATAAGTATAACATTGTAATCGAAAAAAAAAGTCTCAATAAATTTACACTTACTTACTTACTGTTGCAGAGAACGAAGCCGATGCAAAACTGTCGGCGGCTCGTCCAAAATTGGGTCGGCGGCGGCTTTTCGGCTTACGATTTATTGTGCAACATAACAGATACACATTTATTGTACAACTTAGTTGGAAGTATGAGCACAGTGTAAAAATAGATTTTTCCCTTAAAAATTAAATCGAGCAAAAGAGAAATAATTAAAAAATTTTCTGAAATTAAACATGTTTGCTGTACAAACGTATATCTGACAAATCTAGAAAGATCTGAAAGACTTCTTCTATTTGAAGTTTATTTTATATGCCTTCCAAAATATTTTGAATTTTACTACTTTCACTCGTCGAGTAAAAACTGGTAAAGGAAAAGACATTTTGTAAATTCTCTCTTAAATTTACCTAATACTTTTACTAGTTCATTGATCGAAAAAAGTAAACACAAAGTTAAATTAGTTTTCTAAATTTTTGTTTTTTTATAAAAATATTTATTTTTTGTTATAGTAAAACGCAAAGCTTAATGCTGATATACATTGTAATGCAATACAATATTAAATTTATATTTGTAAATTTTTGATATTAAATACCGATTATTTTCAATTCCACCAGTCGACACGATTTTGGGATTTGGCTAAGTCTAAAATTTTGGTTTCTTTTTTGTTACTAATAAAGGGAAAAAATGTTTTGTTTGCTAATATCCATTTTGTAGAAATTAGAGCAAATTTTCGAATTTTAAGAAAATGGAATTGTTTTCCTCCCTACAACATTTTATATTAAACATCGATTTTCTTCGGAATGGTCTCATTTTATTCATTACCGATCAGACTTTGCTATAAAATCATAAAAATATAACAGTAGTGCGTTTTAAAAATTATTAAAATTAAAAAAATAGGATTTTTCGCAATATTTTGTAAGATATTGTGGAAACCGCTGAACGGATAGA
The DNA here is from genome assembly GCA_963930755.1 of Eudasyphora cyanicolor. Taxonomy (NCBI): domain Eukaryota; kingdom Metazoa; phylum Arthropoda; class Insecta; order Diptera; family Muscidae; genus Eudasyphora; species Eudasyphora cyanicolor. Next base: position 248,450,625 of record OZ005736.1, on the reverse strand, counting down.
AAATTGTATTGTAGGAAGTTGAATACTTAATTTGATTTTTTTCCGGAACCAATTAAGAGAAATGGTTCTCTAGATGAAAGGCGTAATTAAAAAATTACAACGGCGGCGATTTTAAGCCGGTATGAGCCGATGAGAACGACGGCGATTTAAAGCCAATTTTAGCCGACCTATCGGCGGCGGCGTGAAAAGAATGCAAAGATGTGAAAGGCAAAATAATTATGTTTATCTAATAAACCAGAAGAGTGAAATTCCAATTGGATTGCAGTACAAAAGCAAACAAAATGTTAAAAACACTGAAAGGACATGTAACTAAATGTAATAATGTGGAAATTGTCTTGTAATGAGATATGTACATTATTTGTATGTGTTGTCGCCGATATCTTCAAGATACATTATTTTATAATTATCCAAAATTCTTATTACTACTTTACAAAGAAATTATTTAAAACTTATTTAATAATCCATTTTAATTTGTATGGGTATACTTCCCATAAAATTCATAAATTTGCAAATTGTCGAATTGTTATTTACATACCGACAACTGTAACAGTTTTGTTTCGTTTCTTCCTACATATCTTTTTACATACATACGTACATCATTTCTCCTTTTGTTATGTACTAAAACTGGTTGCCATAAATTTTAACGGACAATGTCTACGTGATACATAAACATTGTCCGTTAAAATTTATGGCAACCAGTTTTAGTACATAACAAAAGGAGAAATGATGTACGTATGTATGTAAAAAGATATGTAGGAAGAAACGAAACAAAACTGTTACAGTTGTCGGTATGTAAATAACAATTCGACAATTTGCAAATTTATGAATTTTATGGGAAGTATACCCATACAAATTAAAATGGATTATTAAATAAGTTTTAAATAATTTCTTTGTAAAGTAGTAATAAGAATTTTGGATAATTATAAAATAATGTATCTTGAAGATATCGGCGACAACACATACAAATAATGTACATATCTCATTACAAGACAATTTCCACATTATTACATTTAGTTACATGTCCTTTCAGTGTTTTTAACATTTTGTTTGCTTTTGTACTGCAATCCAATTGGAATTTCACTCTTCTGGTTTATTAGATAAACATAATTATTTTGCCTTTCACATCTTTGCATTCTTTTCACGCCGCCGCCGATAGGTCGGCTAAAATTGGCTTTAAATCGCCGTCGTTCTCATCGGCTCATACCGGCTTAAAATCGCCGCCGTTGTAATTTTTTAATTACGCCTTTCATCTAGAGAACCATTTCTCTTAATTGGTTCCGGAAAAAAATCAAATTAAGTATTCAACTTCCTACAATACAATTTTCTATCCGTTCAGCGGTTTCCACAATATCTTACAAAATATTGCGAAAAATCCTATTTTTTTAATTTTAATAATTTTTAAAACGCACTACTGTTATATTTTTATGATTTTATAGCAAAGTCTGATCGGTAATGAATAAAATTAGACCATTCCGAAGAAAATCGATGTTTAATATAAAATGTTGTAGGGAGGAAAACAATTCCATTTTCTTAAAATTCGAAAATTTGCTCTAATTTCTACAAAATGGATATTAGCAAACAAAACATTTTTTCCCTTTATTAGTAACAAAAAAGAAACCAAAATTTTAGACTTAGCCAAATCCCAAAATCGTGTCGACTGGTGGAATTGAAAATAATCGGTATTTAATATCAAAAATTTACAAATATAAATTTAATATTGTATTGCATTACAATGTATATCAGCATTAAGCTTTGCGTTTTACTATAACAAAAAATAAATATTTTTATAAAAAAACAAAAATTTAGAAAACTAATTTAACTTTGTGTTTACTTTTTTCGATCAATGAACTAGTAAAAGTATTAGGTAAATTTAAGAGAGAATTTACAAAATGTCTTTTCCTTTACCAGTTTTTACTCGACGAGTGAAAGTAGTAAAATTCAAAATATTTTGGAAGGCATATAAAATAAACTTCAAATAGAAGAAGTCTTTCAGATCTTTCTAGATTTGTCAGATATACGTTTGTACAGCAAACATGTTTAATTTCAGAAAATTTTTTAATTATTTCTCTTTTGCTCGATTTAATTTTTAAGGGAAAAATCTATTTTTACACTGTGCTCATACTTCCAACTAAGTTGTACAATAAATGTGTATCTGTTATGTTGCACAATAAATCGTAAGCCGAAAAGCCGCCGCCGCCGACCCAATTTTGGACGAGCCGCCGACAGTTTTGCATCGGCTTCGTTCTCTGCAACAGTAAGTAAGTAAGTGTAAATTTATTGAGACTTTTTTTTTCGATTACAATGTTATACTTATCGATGACTATAAAAACGATTATTCATAGAACTATATACATCTTGTTCTATTGCACGGTTGAACATATAGGCATCATGTCATAATGAAAAAGCGAATATTACAGAGTAACAACAGAGATGAGAGATTTAAAGGCTTGCTGTCGGCCTTATCATTTACATACAGAGTATTTTCTGTTAAGTGAGAACTTAAAATTAGACAACACTCAAAACTAAAATAAATAAACAGAGCTGTTACGGCTTTGGTTAACAGAGTAAATGTTGGAACAGATGGTACCAAAGAAAATGAGAATGGTACGTACAAACATACGAATAGAAGTATGTAAATGTAAGCGGTGAACAGTTGTAAACAAAACAAAATGAAATGAATGAAATCATAAAAACATGTGAGTGAATAACACAAGTACAAATCGCGAATAATTTTAGAGATTAAAGTGTAGAAAATAATAAATTAAATATTTAAAATGAAGTGTGTACGTTTAAAATTTGGTTTTAAACTTTGTTTTCAGGTACAATGTGTTTTCTTAAAGATAATAAAAAAAATATCACAGTTTTTGTTTAATTATGCTACATTCATGTATGTATGTAAGTGTCAAGAGTATGTTTTGGTGTTTTTTTTTCAGTGCTATCCCCTGTGTGTTCCAGGCGTTGTCTTTTGGAAGAAGATTGGTGGTGCAAATGGATCGGGATCGTTGTCAGGATTTTCATTAAGGATACCAACTGGAGAAAGGTAAGCTGATCCGGTCCAAGTATTGTATCGCTCTGTGAGGTCGATATCATTTAAAAGAACATTTTCATGATGTTCCAATTTTTCTACAAATTTCCTTTGCAGCTCCAAGGCATACTTGCTGAATGGTTGTACTCCGCCGCATTCATAGATATGTTGGTTTGAAAATCTCTTGGTTTGCGTTACGTAACTTTTCCCGACACATTTCCTGAGTGTTTTTCGCTCAAAAATTTCTAGTTGTTTGGCTACAGTTGGGGAAATGGTGAACCAAATCGGGAAGCCGTAGATGATTATTGAGCATATGGCCACCTTATATAAGAGCATTTTGGTATTTTGTGTAAGGTAATTATTATTCAGGAGCGTTGCGAATGAGCCTGTTATTCGTTGTGCTTTCTTCAATGTGATCCTAGCATGTTGATTGAATTTGACTAATTTATTGATGTTTATTCCCAGGTATTTTAGGGAGTCCTTAAATGGGATTTCTATTCCGTCCAGAACCAGATTCAGTATTTTGCTTTCTGGAACAACGATACGGTCACATTTTCCGGATGCGTTTCGGACACATATTGCTTCAGACTTCTCCGCATTAATGCATATTCCCCATGTCTTGTAATATGCATTAATTTTTCCAAGATGAAAGGCGGCTTGATGTAGTGCTTGTATCGGTGAGTTATTGTGACTATATATCCAGCAGTCGTCTGCGTATAAAATTGCCTTTGAATTTTCTGTTAGGTGCGGGAAGTCGTGAAGGAACAGATTGAACAAAAGAGGCGCAAGGACACTTCCTTGAGGAACGCCCCTTTTGACGAGCCCATAGTCAGACAAAGCCTCATTAATTTGGATGGTAAATTGCCGGTTTGTGAAAAAACTTTGAAGCATTTTTACGAGGTAAGGATCTACGCCAAGTTCTATGAGTTTAAATATAATATAATACCCCTACATACAGAATCGAAAGCCTTCTGGATATCTAAGGATATTGCAACAGTGCAGATTTTTTCTCTCAGGTTTTTTGTCACGTCATTGTGGAACTTTAATAGAGCATGATTTGTAGAATGGGCTTGTTTAAAGCCGAATTGGAAGCATGTGATAGGATTGATTATAAATTCATCCTCCAGTTTTTCTCTTAGTATACGCTCAAATATTTTTCCTAGGTTGGATAATAGTGAGATTGGACGATATTGTTCAGGAATTGAACTATCAGGTTTCTTCTTCACTGGGATAATTTTTGCGACTTTCCATATGTTGGGGAAATATCCATTATTTATACAATTATTAAAAATTATGGTGAGAAATTGTATTGCTTTCTTAGGGAAGTTTTTCAAGATGAAGTTTGATATGCCATCTAACCCGCTTGATTTTTTGTTGTTTATATTAGTGATGTGATTCTTGACAATATCAATCAGCCCTGTTCTGGCTCTCACCAAATATTCAATTCACTTCACAAATTCACTTCACCCAACAAATGGAGAGGTGTTCTGGTTCTCACGTGAATTCTCTTTTTCGAACTTCTGCTCAAAAAAATCGAAACATATGTTTTTGTCTGCAAAGCCATAATTTGCAGACAAAAACGTAAACAAAACAATTTATTCTCGCGAAGAATCCGACAAGAAATTAAAAAAAGAAAATCTAAAGATTTATTAATCATATTTTATACAAAAACACAATAAAAAATGTGCCAATAGCTTTTCTCTTAGCCATTAGGGATTTATGCAGTTCTTGAGGAACGTATCAAAAGGCGGCACTTGCGTGACTACTCAAATCCAATGGATATTCCAAATTCGAGGTAAGTTAAGTGTCGTTAATCTGTTTAACATAATAATTTATGCCTTTAAATGTTTTATAGCTTTTTACCGGCTTAATAAAGACGGATTTTCAATGATCCTTGATCAAATTGCACCCTACATTAGCACAGGCTCAATACCACAAAAAATACAATTGGCGGCAGCTTTGAGATTTCTTGCGGTAGGCGCTTTTCAAGGTGTTATAGCAAACGACATAAATATAAGCATGGGAAGGACTACATTGTGCAAAATAATGTGGAAAGTGGTAAACGTTATTGAGGACAAAATATGTCCACAATGGATTAATATGGAAATGAGTCAGGCGGAAGTCAGTGCTTCAAAAATGCTGCCGCCAATTGTACACAGTGAACACAAATTCAACAAAGTACACTGCTCAGCACGGAACATTGTTGAGAGGACTATAGGCAACATAAAATCTCGTTTCCGATGCCTACAAGCGACCCTCCACTACGAACCAGCAAAAGTAAGCAGAATTATTAATGCGCACTGCACAATATTTGCAAGCATTTTAATTTACCTATGGATGCTGAAGTTCCGATACCTGACGATGACAACATTGAAGATGTGGAACAATTAAGTAGTGGTACCGATGGCACACGAGTAAGAGACGAAATTGCACGTTCAATAGTTCAATAAAACACAGTCTTTAGAATGAATAAACTAAAAATACAAAACAAATTTTATTTGCTGCAGTCTTTTATGAGATCAATTAGATATATATGTATTTATTAACTATATTGTCAATTTAAAGTCCCATCTTCAATTGTTCCAGCTCGATGGACTTCAATTTCAGCTCATTTCGGGTGAGCAAATGCTTCTCCATTTGTATGTGGTGCCTTTTGTTTTCTTTTATTTCCTCCTTTTTTAATGAGACTAGTTCATCTAGCTTATTTTCAATGCTTATTAATGTTTGACTATTGGCAACCATCACTTCCTTTATTGCACTAATACCACCCGAAACACACTTAAAATTTTTCGTTTCCTCCTCCATTAAGTACTCCACGTCCGATGGTTTCTTTCTCTTTGGTGCGGGTGGCTCAACGTTGGGAGAGGCAATTGGCGAATCGGGTATATCGCCGAAATCAGGAGAGTGGCTGCGTACACGCTTTGATGCAGTCACTGTATTTGCAGCTGATGATGTGGCAAGTTTTCTGCTGGTTTTGCACTTGACGTTTCTTTGGGCCTAATACGACTTGCAAGCGATGTAGATGGTGCATCGGCGTCAATATTTTCTTTATTGGGGCCACCTAATTTCTGGGTGTTCTTTATCCCATCCGCGCACATATAAAGGTCCACAAAACAGCAACACGTTCTTCCAAAGGTGTCATTACATATTTATTATATTGGCCACCACCTGTTGCCCGACATTCCCTTTTGTTATGTGTAAGCTTGGATTTAATGTTCCGTTCTTGTTTGAGGTCCGCATGAATTAAGGTTTGTTGCCAGGTCTGACCACAGTTTATCCTGCTCTGCTTTATCCATCTTTGAGTAGCCCATGGCCAAGTGTGGGTGTAACTCCATGAACTGGACGAAAATCTCATTGTGAGAACTATTTATTCGTGGGGACCTGTAGGATAGTAATGCAATGAATTTGAACAATTAGCTTCAGCAAAAAGCTCAGCATACTTACATCTTGTAAAATCTTAATCCTTTGGTTATTTTCCGCCCAATTTTTGTTTTATGTTTTTTTGTTTTGTCAAGTTGGTGTTAATTGTTTTATGTTTGTTGTTTTTGTTACGTTTTAATAGACGTCAAACATTTGACACTTTGCAGAAGTAGCGTTGCCACACGGTTCATAATAGGCAAATTGACGATCATTTTAATTATTTTACTTATATTTTTGTTAAATTTAGTAAATTTTTAAAATAGAATAACATTTCTGTACCAAAATTAAATTATCCGATGCAAATAACCTTGAGGTTACTCCATTAAAATGGTTGTATTTCAAACTAACAAACATCTTGCATCTCTGATTTTTCGAAGTCAAACCAAATCAGCTGATTTACCAAGAACTCACTTACTCACATCACAAAAGAAAAAAAGTTGGTTGCAATTTTGGACTTATTTTATAAAACCTAATTTATTAATTAATTTGATTATTTTATCGTACAGAAACTTGTAATTAAGAAGTAAACATTACAAATTTTGTCACGGCACAGTTAATTTGTGATTACAATAATTATTCTTTCCAAAAAATGAGAACTCACAGCGCTCTCACAATGGAAAACATGGCGAGAAAAAATTGCATGAAATGGGGTGAAAGTGAGTTGCAGAACACCTCTCACCACCACAAGTGAATTCCAGAACATGGGCGAATATTTGTGAAGTGATAATTGTCTGGATTTGCTAGGGAATTGAAGGAGTCAGTGAAGGTGTAAATATGGCTTGTAGTAGAGTTCAGACAAGAAGATATTCGCATATCAATATTGGCCACTGGTCTTTCTGGCAAATTTTCTTCAAATATTGTTGCATAGTGATTTTTAAAAATGTTTGCTATGTCTGGAGAATTTGTTATGATAGCATTGTTGTGCAATAATTGTTGACAGAAAGGATTCTTCTTTTTCCCCACCATACTATAAACCTCTCTAAAAGCTGTTGGTCCCGGTTTTATTTTCTTCAATTTATTGTTGAATATTGTGGCATCTTCAATGTTTATAAGATCTCTGATTATAATTTTTAATAATTGAATTTGTTTGGAGATTATGTTGTACTCAGTGCTGAGTCTATTACCAGTGCGATGGAATATTTTCTTTAGATCTTTTTGCCATGAGTGTTTTATTTTTAAAAACTTCTTAATATTATCAGGTAATGGAGCTTTTTTGTCCTTAATCTCGTGTTTTTCACTATGGGCATCATGTATGGAGTTAAAGCTATTGTTAAAGTTGTTTATGTAATTGTCTATTTCAGAATTTAATAAGTTTGCATTTGCAGGTGGTATAATTTGGTGCACAGCTGTATCCAGGTGTTGACGGAAAAGCAGCCAATCGGTGGCTTTATAAGAGGTTACGATTCTTGGAGGCCTCAGGATAAACGTGAGACTTCCGAGTTTAAATCCAATCTTAAGGGAAAGTGGTCCGAGAATGTCGGGAGGCTTGAAATTTTATAGTTTTTGTTGTGGACATTAATGAGACTCGGACTGACGAGAAAGTGGTCCAGGAAGGAAGGACCATTAGGATATGAAGGGGTAAAATCGCAAATACGAACTACATCTGTTGTATTGTCCAGTAACCAGTTACTTAATGTTTTTCCATTGCAGTTTTCCATGAGATCTCCCCAAGCTGTGTTTCGGGAATTGAGGTCTCCACCGAAGAGGAACCCGTCGAATTGTACAGAGGCTTGTAAGCAATTGTTCAGGCCACTTTGCAATTGTTGAGTATTACAATTGCATGGAATGTAGAGGGATCCTAGCAAATACTTTTTATATGTGTTGTTAAATTTTGTGTCAATTTGAATAAAGGTCCCATGGAATCCAATGTTATCTATGATGATACGTTTGAATTGAACATTGTTTTTTATTATGGTGGCAACTCCTACAGGTGAGTGATCATAGATAAAAGTATATCCCTCAATATCTTTGGTTTTTTCGGAGATGGCATTCTTGAATAAATGCAACATCAATTTTATTTCTAATAAGGATATTTGTGAGTTCAATTTGACGGCTGCGATCTATGAGAGATCGAACATTGAATGTTAGAACTTTTAAGGACCTATGGTCCATAGGTGGATTTAACTTGCTTAAGAAGACGCAAAAATTCTTCTTTCGCATCTTTCTTTGGCATGTTTTGGAATTCCTCAAGGAATATGTTAATCTCCTGTTCAAGAGATAACTCCTCTGGTTGTAGAAAAAGATTTGCCAACTTTAAAAAGTCGTTAATAATGGACGGTTTTTTGTTTTGTTGGCTCTCCGAGTTAAAGAGGTTTGCAAATGATTTACCTGGTGACACTAATGATGCGTTTATTGTTCTTCTTACATTGTTTTTTGCTGCTTCCTTTTCTTCAATTGCCTTTTGAATGCGTTCCTTTCGTTTTGCGACGTATTTTTTGAATGTAGGGCACCCCTCCAATTTGCTGTGTGACCTTCCTCATCACAATTCACACAATATGGGGACGAAGAATCTGATTTCTGTCTTTGACATTCACCTGGAAGGTGTTTTTGATTGCACTTTACACAATTGTACTGTGAGCCGCAGTTTTTTGAGACATGTCCCCAACGTTGACAACGATGACATTGGATTTCCGTTTCTTTTTTCTTTGGCTTTTCCCAGCTGATAGTCTGGTTGAGTAAATCCTTTAGATGTGAGATGTCACTAAGGGATTTTCCTGGGAGAAGAGTTACTAGCAATAGTCCAGTTTCTACATTAAGCTTGATGGATCTAGGTGTGGTATATTTAATGACCTTTGCGATTACATCGGGAATTCTTCTATCCAAAGCCTTCTTGACGCTTTCAATCTCTATGTTGTTGTAAAGACCTCTCAATATGAAAGATACTTGTTTTAATTCTTTCGGTGTGAAAGAGAATGCGTGTACGGATTTCTCACGTAACGTTTGTAACATGGCGGAATGAGCCAGGGGATCTGTAAGATAAAGCTTGCATTTATTTCTATCCACATTTTTAATTTTGAATGTTATCTTCGGTATTTTAGCATTCAGTTGGTCAACAAGTTGTTTTATGTTAATGTTGTACAAGAATATTGGCGGGCAGAATGAATTCTTAGTTTCCCTTGTCTCGGCTGCGCCAGTAGCACTGTTTCCGGGCTTTTTCCCGTCAATATTGCTGTTACTGTGGTGAACACTTTCTATTTCGAGGTCAGCAAACATTGAAAAACGGGTTTGATTATTAGGATCGTAATTTAATCCTGATATGTCGATGTCTGATGGTGATGACGTATTGTCCTCTAGTCTTTGTCGTTTTGGTGGTTTTGTTTTTGCGCCATTGTTCGCGTTCGCTGCCTGTGTTGAGGTAGATGGCATTTCCTCATCCATTTTTGGTGGTGTTGTTGCAGTTACCATCAGAGTATGTTACTACTGATGTGATACCCGCAGAAGATGTTTTCAATTAACTTATTGACATTTTTTAAAAAAAATAATAAAATTGTGCTAATATTTTGCGTCCAATCTCTAGCAGAGTCTTATTACAGCTCTCTGCAACAGTGGAGTTTCTTGCGGACAAAAATAAATATAAACAAATGGGAGTGCGACGGTGGCGGCATTAAATTTGTTGCGGCGTTCAATTTCTAACGGCGTTAACTTTGTGGTGGCGCAAAATGTTAATTTTTCGCGTTGATATAACATAGTACCACAAACGAAGAAATTTCGCACTTTTTTTCGCGACTTTGTTTTTATATGGGATTTCAACGCGAAAAATGAACACCTCGCTAAATGGTGAATTTCTTCGCGGAGATATTTGATATAATTCGATCAGACTACGAAGCCGATTCGGCGGCTAGCCGCCGCCGTTTTTTTGTGGAGCCAAAGCCGCCACCGGCATGAGCGGCTCAAGTCGGCTAAAAATCAGCCGCTGACATGATCGGCTCACTTCGACTGGAACTCAGCCTCCGAAAAATGTTTTGCGTCACCCGAAGCGAAGGAGAGATTTCAATCCAACTATGAATTTGAAGAAGCCAAATTTAGCATCTTTGGATATGGCGTCTAAAGGTAAGTACACACGATTGCCAGATCGGACAACGTTATCAACCCTGTTAAAGTGCTGCAAATGTACGGACAATGACAGATTGTTGGCGCCATTGTTACATGCATAAACTTCGCACATCTAACAATCTGCAAAATATCTCACAATAACTTTTCTGCTAACGTTGCAAGACAATGTTCACACGTTTGTAAATTCACAGGGTTGTATTATTCCGCCTTTTTCCGGCAATATTGTCCGATCTGCAAATGGTGTGTGTTTAAGTCCGCGCCAGGATGGCGGAACTTAAAAAAACACAAAATTATATTTATATTTTTTTATTTATTTTATTATTTCATTTTGGCCGTGAGCCGTAGCGGTTTGGCAGTGTGCCATAAGCGGGTGAGTCGTGAACTGCTTCAAAAAACGGCGGCGCTACCAGCACCATGACGGCGTTAGCAGTAATGCATTTCAACTGCATCGTTGTTGAAGTGATGGTAGGGGCGCTGCTGTTGAAGAACAGCTGTTGGCACTTCAACAGCGTGTACTTAGCTTAAGGCCGGGTTAGGCATACGTAACCGTAATTTATCTTTACCGTTGTCGTAACTTTGCCCGTTTGAGCGATTTGCCAACGTTGAGAAAACGAGTCATATGTTCTGACGACAACAACACATAAGTAAACAAAAAAGCCGGGATTTCTTTTTGTTTAGGTTTATTAAAAATGAAGTTAAAAAGAATGTTTATAAATTTGTGTTTTTTTAAATCTATGCAGAATTTACAATAAAAGTAATCAAGAAAATATCGTCGGATAAGAAGATGAGGTGGACGTCCTATAAACAATGACTGGCGAAAGCCGGATACTAGAATGCCTATGGCAGTTTTTAATTTGTTATTAACATTAATAAAATATGAGTTAACTACGCCAAAGCAACGGTTAGACCGGCAGAGAGACCAGCAGTAACACCACTGTATGTCAAATATTGTTTTATCCTATGATTCCAAGTTGGGAAATATTAACATTCTATTCTTTAAAATTGTAGATATATGGGTCACGGTTGTTCCATACAATCGATTGCATGGAGTCACAAGCTGGGGAAAACAACAATTCGAAATATTATTTTAGAATGCAGTGAAGTTTTGTGGCGCTTGCTGTCGCCGATTTATTTAAGTGAACAAACTACACAGCAGTACAAACACATTGCCAATAATTTTCAACGAATGTGGGATATGCCGAATTGTGTGGGAATCTGCGATGCTAACTATACATTCATATCAGTTAATGTTGGATGTTATGGCAGCCAACACGATGGGGGCATGATACAATAATTGTAAAGGTAGTCTCAAGCTAACAGCTGATTACAATTTTTTTATTTTGGCGTGTTTGACAGCATTTTGGTTGTCAATCTCATTGTTTACATTCCAAATGTTTGTTTACATTTTTTGACAGCAGTGGAGAGCGAAAAAAGGAAACGTATGAGTTTAAATTGAAATTGGAAAAAAGTAATAGGAAGTGAAAAAAATAAGACTGAGTGAAAAAATATAATATAAAGTGGAGAAAACAATAAAAAATCATTGTTGTTTTAAAATTATATTGTGTGTTTGTTTTTATTTTAAAAAATATATACTTTTCTAATAAGAAAAAATGCGCAAGTGTCGCATTTGTGACAAACGTGATGACCATGGAAATGGATCGTTTTTCAAAATACCGAAAGATGGAGAGCTAGTTATTCACTGAAGATGCCGGACGCCTTCCACAGTCGTCTTTGTTTTCTTTATCCATATTGACTTCCAAATTCTTCGTTTCGGCATATCTTTTTAGTTGAAGGTTGTTCCATTTGTTTTTCAGTTTCCGGGGGGTTTTTCACTTTTTTCATTGTTACATATGAAAACGTTCAAAAGCCACCACTGACATACCTGGCGTTCGATTGTTGCGTTCCAGGAATGTTTGTGACGTTTATCCTTATTGCGGTACACGGTCACGTTGCTTAGGCTGTTGAATGGTTTGCATGGTTTCTCCTGTGGCCGTCGTTTCTCTATTTACACTCGATAAGGGGGAGGAAAACCGTTGTCTTTAGTACTCGTTGTTTTCTTGCAAAAAATTCCTTTTCGTTGCCTTTGTGGTTTTTGCATTGCTGTAGCCCAAGATTCCAAATTCTTGGCGAAGAATTTAGCTGCTACTGCAACTGCCACATCACATCTCAAACTACTGCACTTTTTACGTCTTCTCTTCGATGAGGTACCTTGGCCAGTACCACCGGAGGGTATCACATTAAGATAACAAAAATCAAAATCGAGATTTTATGACATTTTTCTTCACTAAATTTTGTTATTTAACAAACAAAATTCCGTGTTACAAAAAATTCCTTTTCGTTGCCTTTGTGGTTTTTGCATTGCTGTAGCCCAAGATTCCAAATTCTTGGCGAAAAATTTAGCTGCTACTGCAACTGCCACATCACATCTCAAACTACTGCACTTTTTACGTCTTCTCTTCGATGAGGTACCTTGGCCAGTACCACCGGAGGGTGTCACCTTGGCCAGTACCACCGGAGGGTGTAACAAAAATCAAAATCGAGATTTTATGACATTTTTATTTTTCTTCACTAAATTTTGTTATTTAACAAACAAAATTCCGAGTTTGTTGTTGAATTGTTGTTGTTGTGCTCACTCTGTCACTGACGTCTATCTGTCAGTTCAATTTGACAACCAAAATGGCAAAAATACGCAGGGTTTTACCGGACTTTTTGTTGTTGGGCTTATGAGACTACCTTTACAATTATTGTATCATGGATGGGAGTATGTCCATTAAACTTCAATTTATTTATAATCTATTTTAATACAAACAATATCCATTTCTTAATTTAAATTAAATACAGCTATATTCCAGTACTCTCCATTTAGCCAATCAGTTATTTTAGGAACAGTACCTGTACCTCCTAGTAAACAATTATCGTCAGCATCCTCTGAAGCCTTTCCTCATTTTTTTATTGGCGATGCGGCGTTTCCCCTGAGGAATATCCTTGGTCTAAGTCAACAACTTTAGACGAGCTCAGAGAAAACATCCAACGCGAAATTGCCATCGTTCCGGTCGAAATGTGTCCAAGAGTGGTGGAAAATTGTGTCCAAAGAATAGATCGCTGTTGACGGGCTCGTGGTGGTCATATGACCGAAATTGAATTTCATTCTTAAAATGTAACATTTGCACTTAACCTGGAATAAATTTGAACTCTATATCCTGAATATTCTAGGCATGTTTTCGTTACAAGCTAGCACTTTTAGTTTAGCACTTTGCAACGAAAACAACTGACTTCCACTAACTGGCACATAAGCAATAAGTGGCGGATTTTCACTAGGCATGTTTTCGTTACAAGCTAGCACTTTTAGTTTAGCACTTTGCAACGAAAACAACTGACTTCCACTAACTGGCACATAAGCAATAAGTGGCGGATTTTCACTATCTGGTAGCAATGGTGTCATGAGTTGCGAAGAAAGAACAGTGCGAAACAGACAAAAAAATTCGTGAAAAGTATTTATAAAACATATATTTACTATTCTATGTTCAATTGTTTACACTCTTTTGCAAATATTAAAATAATTTCCCATTTCTGTTCTTCTTCTTCCCGTTAATTCACAATAATTGATAAAATCTCTCCAAAAATGGGATGCCATATTGCTAAATATAGGGTGCCCAATCTGGCAACATCATACTCGATTAAGACATGAACACAAGCACCAAACTTCATCGGGAACTAATAGTGCTTAAAAGTGCTTAGCTCCCCATACAAATTAAGCACTTATGGTGTAACGAAAACACGCCTACTATCTGGTAGCAATTGTGTCATGAGTTGCGAAGAAAGAACAGTGCGAAACAGACAAAAAATTCGTGAAAAGTATTTATAAAACATATATTTACTATTCTATGTTCAATTGTTAACACTCTTTTCGCAAATATTAAAATAATTTTCCATTTTTGTTCTTCTTCTTCCCGTTAATTCACAATAATTTCAACAATCTCTCCAAAAATGAGATGCCAATGTGCTGATATATATTGTGGGTTAATTTGACAGCAATATAAGCGTCTCTACAAACGTGGACTTATTTATAGATAGAGATTGGATTGGATTTGGACGTGATCGGGTTATGCAATATATTTCGATAATGGTACCTGTGTTTTACTCTAAAACAATTTTAAAAAAGCTACACAAAACTGTTTTGTGATGTATACTATCTAAGTAAATATATGAAATATCATATATTTTACATTTATTTTGTTATTTATCATTACTTTTTGGCAATTTATTGTCTTCATACGTTATTTACGTACATTAGTACGTAAAATGCTGTTTAAATAGTGCAAAAATATAATTTTTTACAAAAGTGGCAGAAGTGTATAAAAGTGGCACCAAAAATGTGAAAAGTGGCAAATTTAGTAACCCAAAATAAAAGGGGCGCAAAAGTATCACGGCTGAAAAAAAGGGGCCAAACTGACCCTTTAGTCGCATAACGGTAACACTGAGCTGATTCGTTACGCTACGGGGGCGTTACGGTTAAGTTTGCCTAACTGGGCCTTTAACAAGTGGCATACCACTTGTATACCCTTATTTTTCACACATTTTCGTTATAATTGCAAACAATTTAATAAAGTCGAAAAATGACTGAAAAATCTATTAAAAGTTTTTTTCAAATGCGGATTCCGATGAAGAACAACAATCACAAGGAGTTCATTCAAGGAGCCGGCGATTTGTCAAAATTGGATCGGCTCAGCAGACGAACCGCCGAAGCCAACCAATAATTTCATCCACTTGCCGCCGCCGACAATTTTGGGTCGGCTACGTAGTCTGCCGCATTATGCGATATTAGAACGACATTTACTCAAAGTTTTTGATAATAACAATCACAGGACTTTGTCGTGGCTGCCGAGTTAGTAAAAATGCAAGGACTTTTTTCAAAATTGCGTGGTGCTTCCATAAATAGTATACATAAACGTGTGTTTTAAGAAGTGTAATGAATAGGATAAGTCCATTGTAAAAAGTGTTTAAAGTTAATTATTGCTTATCAGTTAGTTGTCTTTGGCAAATGACAGTGCAAATCGTAAGCTTGCAATTTCGTCAGTGGCGACATAATTTGGTGACAAAAGCGATATGTGGGCTTGCTTTTTTCACATTTAGTTGCATATTGTCACTCCTTGCAAGTCAACTTATCATCAGAATGGTGGATATATAGTCCTTCAAATTGTGTTTTTTGTAGCTGAAATGCATTTCACAGAGTGACTGACATCTTCGTCTTGTATTTTTGTGACGATATAGAACACCATGACGAAAGACTATGACTACTTGCTAAAAGTACTATTAGTAGGGGATAGCGATGTCGGGAAACACGAAATATTATCTGGATTGGAAGATGCGTCGTCCGAGAGTCCATTCTGCAGCGGCAATGGTATGTAACAAACACACTTTTATAGTTAACAATGACCAGAATTATTAAAGATGTATTATTTCAAGCTTATAAAACTACCACAATACTCTTGGAAGGCAAGCGGGTTAGACTACAGTTATGGGATACCTCAGGACAAGGACGATTCTGCACGATAATACGTTCCTATTCAAGAGGAGCCCAAGGAATTATATTAGTCTATGACATAACAAATAAGTGGAGCTTCGATGGAATTGATCGATGGCTTAAGGAAGTTGAAGAGGTATTTCTTATCAAATATTTTTGTGATTAACAATTTAACTCCTACAGAAATATGTATATTAATATGAAAATATTGGCACGTTACACAAACGTAATATTTTTTCGTTGTTGAAAAAAATGGGCCTTTTGTGAATATATCTTTAAAAGAGGGTGACTGTAATAAATCAAAGAAGGTTTTAAAATAACGAAATAATTAAAATAATTATTATAATATGGGGTTCCGCCACTAAGTGTAGTGTAGTGAAAGCGTAAATTTGGTATATGAAACTTGACAGTTGTTGTTGTAGCAGCTTGATAACTGACTTTGTTCTGACATATGTAATTATAAATCCAATACACACAGGAACGTTATTTTATTTGTCGTATATCAAGTGACCAATGCTCTCCACTTCTTCCTCATCTCCACAGCTTCTGCAGAAGTCATTGGAGTCAGCATAAAAATTTAAAAATTGTCTACATTTTACACTGAAACTGCATTTTTAAGTTCGTTTGTAAAAATGGTGCAACCGTATGAACGTGTTTTGATTTCGTTTGTAAAATTATTAAAATCCGCAAATGCGAAAATATCCCATTTTCCACACTCAGTGCAAGGTGTGGAGTGCCTTATGGTGAATTCTTTTCTGCAAAAAAGTGCAACACTTGCATTGTCCTTTTTCCGAAAACAGCACTATAATATCGCTTTTTTGAAATTTTAGTTGTGCTAAATTCGAGTAACTTAATTACCAAATTTCAAAAAAGTATCACAAAAGTGCCGTTTTCGGAAAAAGGGCAATGAACATGTTGCACTTTTTTGCAGAAAAGAATTCGCCATTAGTTAGTGGTTAGTTTGTCAGTTGCCGTCCACCATACCAGAATGCCGTATAACAGTATTGGACGAACTACTGCTATATATATCCAATAGACGATTTTAGGAGAGAAGCCCCACCGCGCCACTACAGCCTTCCTGCAGGAATATCCTTACACGTTCCAGTACGTTAAGTCTGAAAACAGTTTCCTATCTAAAATTATTCCTAACAATTTCAGAAAAGACTAGATCTGTTCCAATTATCCGAGGTGGAGGGTCCTAGTAAAGAGAACCAATTCTGTCTTGTTTGGGTTAACGCCCAAACCGCTGCTTCTGGCCCATCTAGCCAACTTGTTTAGAGCCACCTGTAGGATGTCTCTGAGGACGTTTACGAATTTGCCACGACCTTGCAGCCACAACGTTCTAGATCCAACAGGATTTCATTTACAGCTAGGTTCTAAATTAGTCGTGACAGTACTCCTCCTTGTGGGGTCCGTCTGTTTGCAAACCTTGTTAGAGTTGTGGACCAAAGACATGCTGTTATGCGTCTTCTGTTGAGCAGGCTTTGAATTATTCTTATCAAGCTAGAGTTCACCTCTAGATGTGCCAATGCCGCAATTACCGCATCTGAGTGAATGTTGTTAAAAGCCCCTTCTATATTAGGAAATGCCACCCTATCGAATTCTTTGAAATGTAAGGACGATTCGATAGTGCTCACAAGTTCGTGAATTGCTGATTCTGTAGACAATCCCTTAAACCTAAGCATGTTGGTTCACCGACAGGAGTTTTGTATCCAGGTTTTCCGTAATGAGTAATCAACAATTCGTTTTCAGTCCTTTTAATAGGAAAGGAGATAGACACAAATCTAACTCTTCGGCGGTTGAACAACTGTGATCTGACGTTACCTCACTACGTCAAAGAAAAATTAGTTCATATATGCAGGGACATTATGTAGGTCTTTAAAGAGCGCAATGCGCAACTTATTCCGCATTAGTCGCTTTGCCCACGTAACTCCTATTCTGGAAGCATTTCTGGGATGTTCTTTTTATTTGTTTTTTTTTTTATTTATTCCAATTCATAACCAAGCCATAATGCCATATATGGTTAAAAATACTACAAAATTCTTACATATATAAATTAAATTACTTAAAAATAAAAAATAAAGGAATTAAAACAGGAGTTAAAAAACTGCTCAAACAATGAACAATTCTCTGAATATTTTAGTGAATTTGTTGGTCTCCGTTCTCTGCTTCTTTTTTTATAAAATTTATAAAAATCCATACCCCACATTCTTTTCCAATTCATACTCTTTTACGCGGTCTTCCCGCAATAATCAGTTAATTATATCAACATTAGACCATAATGTGGAGAAATCATTCTTAGTCAGAGTAGCTCGTGTGTTTAACACATTACCGGTTGCCCTTAGGTACTTTAAAATATAAGAAGCTAGTTATCGTAAAAAAATCCTGCAATATTTCCAATCTTCCAGTTAGTGGATGTACTAATACCGCTGCCATTTCTTAATCTATATATATAAATCAGGATG
Source organism: Eudasyphora cyanicolor (assembly GCA_963930755.1). Classification (NCBI taxonomy): domain Eukaryota; kingdom Metazoa; phylum Arthropoda; class Insecta; order Diptera; family Muscidae; genus Eudasyphora; species Eudasyphora cyanicolor. Next base: position 248,432,138 of record OZ005736.1, on the reverse strand, counting down.
TGTGTATGTATGTAACGTATGGACTCCAAAACGGCTGGGCCGATTTTGATGAAATTTTCAGGGAATCTTCAGAATATTCAGGCGGGTGACATAGGCTATATTAGTTCTTGATTGAGGGGGCGTGGCCCCGCCCACATAAGCCAATTTGGAGTTATGATTGTTTGAGAGATTCCTACTGTCCGTACCTACGAATGTATTAGATTCCTACTTCCATGATTGGGACTGGACCGTGATCCCAGATTGGTCAGTCCTGGGTCCAACTCGAAGTAGTTGGAAGTCCACGTGATTGGTCCAAAAATGGGCGGGATCGGAAATCTAAATCTGGGGCAACGAAGTGGACCGGGTCCAGCTATCGATATATAAAAGAGAATGTGTGTTTGTTTGTTTGAACGGAATAGACGTCTAAACGGTTGGACCGATCTTGAAATGTTCGCAGAATGTACATGTGTAGGGGGTGGTGAAAATAGGGTACTTGAATTTTCGATATATCAAGAGGGCGAGGCCCCGCCCATATAAGCCAAATTTTGAAATTGAGATATCTTGCATTATTTGTATATGTATCTAGTGGTAGTCTACATGATTGGTCCAAAAATGGGCGGGATCGGACCAATGGGCGTGGCCACGCCCATATAAGCCAAATTTTGGAATTGAGATATCTTGCACAATATTTTACCGAGAGTGCTGAAAATATTGTGTATATACATCTGGTGGCAGTCTACGTTATTGCTAAAAAAAATGGCGGGATCGAACCAATGAGCGTGGCCCCGCCCATATAAGGCAAATTTTAGAATTGAGATATCTTGAAAAATTTTTTGGAGTGAGTGCTGCAATTTTGTGTATATATATCTGGTGGCAGTCTACGTGATTGGTCCAAAAATGGTCGGGATCGGACCAATGGGCGTGGCCCCGCCCATATAAGGCAAATTTTGGAATTGAGATATCTTGAACAATTTTTTAGCGAGAGTGCTACAATTTTGTGTATATATATGTGGTGGCAGTCTACGTGATTGGTCCAAAAACGAGCGTGGCCCCGCCCATATAAGGAAAATTTTGGAATTGAGATATCTTGAGCAATTTATTAGTTCGAGTGCTGCAATTTTGTGTATATATATATATCTGGTGGCAGTCTACGTGATTGGACCAAAAATAGGCGGGGTCAGACCAATGGGATTGGCCCCGCCCATGTAAACTAAATTGTTAAATTTATATATCTTGCACAATTTGTCAGCGAGAGTGCTGTACTTTTGTGTACATGTATATGTTGCGTGGCCCGCACATATAAGTCAAATTTTGAAATTGGGATATCTTGCACAATTTGTGAGCGAGAGTGCTGTATCGTGATTAGCCCAAAAATTGACGGGATCGGAAATCTGAAATCTGGGCCAACGAAGTGGACCGGGTCAGCTAGTAAATAATAATAAAAAAGTAAATAATATATCTAAACACATACAACTATAAAATCATTCGTATGCTCATAATCTACTATTATTACCCGACAATTATTGCGAGTAATAACTAGTATATATTTTTTGCTCTTATTTCACACTCTAACTTACCTATTTCTAAAGTACTAGGAAGACATAGAGTGCAAAAAATTAGCTAATTCTCAATTCTTTCTTTGATTTATTACCATTTTTATCTTCTTAGTGTGATTTATGACCCTTAAAGGAGCTTAACAATTTTTGTTCGTGGCATTGTTTTTGGTTTTATGATTTTGTTTTGATTTTTTAATGTTAAATATCTTTTTACGGTAGAGTAGCTACTATAAAGTAGCAACCTGCAATTGTTATTATTGCTTAATTTAATAGTTATTGAGTTATACATGTATTTAGAACTAGTTACGTTTTTTCGCTATAGTAGCAACTCAAATTTTTCTTTGGAGAATATTGTAATTTACCTTTAATTGGCCTACAGGCTTTAAATAACATTAATAAAAATGAAATGAAATGAAATTGGTCTGAGGTCTTTTGGCTTAGTGTGCGATATCTTTCCCGCTTTGGGTATGAATACCACTTTGGTATACTTACATCGGCTCGGGATGTATGAAAGCCTGATACAGCCTACATAAATTTTCTCCAGCCAGGGGATAATGTACTTTAAAATTTTTGCGTTTCTGCTGGGGTGATACCGTCTGGTCCAGGTGACTTGAAGGGCTCAAAGCTGTTAATAGCCCAGCTTATTCTGGATCTCTCATTCAACAATCTAGCGACGCTCGCAGTCTACCCGCACTCTTATTGGTCCTGCTGATCCTCGAGTTCTGTGGGTGAGCTGCCCGGGAAATGTGTGTCGAGTAGTACATTAAGCGACTGCTCGCTGTTGTTTGTCCAGTTATTTGCCTCATCCTGCAAATAACCCACTGTACATAGTAAAGCGGATAGTCTAGCGGATTTTATTTTTTATTTTATTTATTATTATTCAATATAAAACCGAGCCGTTGGCCATATATGGTTATAAATACTACAAAAACGAAGAAATATTAAAGCGTATGTATAAAGTAACTAAAAGGTAAAAAAATAATATGAGGCTACTACCTTAATGTAACTAACAATAAACTTATAAATTAAAAATGTAAACGGAATATTAACAACTAACATCACATGGGATAAACAAACATTCTGGGATAAAAAAAACGTACTCTAAACATTTAATAATATGGATTTGAAGACTACTCTGTTGTATTAAATAACATGAAATGATGAGAATTTGAATTTTGAATTTTTAATTATGAATTTATGACTTCTCTTTATTATATTAGTATCTGTAATACTTTTATATCTCTTTTACAATAATCCTCTGCTTTTTACGAATTCAACAATTCTATTTTTAAAACTATTAATTTATTTTCATTTTTTAAGTTGTTTGTTATTAAATTATGTAAATGTAGGCCTTTATAGCATAAAGTTTTTGTTTTGCACTGCTGATCGCGGGTTGTATTCGGAAGCTTTGGACGTTCCTAAATTGGTACGGTTTTATTTCGCCGATATATCTCAATTGTTCTTTTAAATATTCCGGTCCGTTCAATTTCGTTCTATGTATGAAGTTCATTGTGTTCAATTCTAGCCGTTTCTGGATTTTGAGCCTTTTAAGTGTTTGTAACATATGTTGTATTGGTGTATTTTGCAGTTTTTAGTTTTTGTAGTCGCTGGATATGAGTGTTTGTGCAACAATTGTATAAGATTGTGGAGCCGCGTTCAAAATGAGGTTTTATCATTGCATATATTGTAAATGTTTATTCCCGTCATTACTGATATATTGTTTCTGATACTTTTGAAAAACCCAATTTCATCGGCGTACATAACAAATTCATTTTTTTGTAGAATTTTTGGCATATTATTAATGTACAATATAAAAAGTAAAGCGCCAAGAACAGATCCTTGGGGTACACCATACTCATTAATAATTCACTTGAGTTAGTATTGTTCACTTTCGTAATTTGTTTTCTTCTGTTAAATATGAATACAATATCACAAATACCATAGTGGTAGACTTTTTGTAGCAGTATATGACGGTCGATTGTCTCAAATGCCCCTTTGAAATCTAGAAAAAGAACCATAATTTTATTATTTCTTTCTCGAGACTTCCACCTGCTAATTTGATAATTAACTGTAGTTTTACATGAATATTCTCTTCTGAATCCCGATTGAACTTTAGGTAGTATGTTATTGCGTTCCAGATATTCTTCCAATTGAATTTTTTTACCACTTTCTCCAATATCTTTTCGCATAGAGAGAATTAGAGAATTAATGGGCGAAGCTCTTCACATTTATTAGTTTTTTCTATTTTGGGTATAGTCGTTACAATTGATCCTTTCCACCTTTCAGGGAAAACACATGTTTCCATTGATTTATTAATTATTGCTAGCAACGCATTTCCGATTGTATTCCAATTGTCTATTATCATAATAACGGACACTCTATCACATTCTGGCTTATTTATAACTTTGTTGCATACTATTTTTTTAACGAACGGTCCCAACGCATCCGCTCTGTTGTAGCTAATGTGTGCTTGTTACCTCTTGTTGTTATCAATCTTCAATCGATCTTTAACCAATCTGGTAACTTTTTACACATGACATTTCAATATGGTGGGACAAGTCAATTCGCACCATACCATCAACACGGACGAGTCTCCATCTTACTTTTTTCCATCCTATGTATTTACTTTACAAGAATATAATTAATAAATGTTAAGAAATTGAAGCCGTGCCTTTCATCATTTGCATTACGGGTCCTTGGTCATCATCCATCCGATACAACAGTTTGGCGACGAGCGTAAAATTTGAAGTATTGTTTTTTTTGGCAAACTAATATTCTTTGTATTCTTAATATTCTTTCATACAAAAGCAAGTGCAAGCTTTTAAGAACAACAAAACAAAATGGATGCAGCACAATTTACAGCATTTATGAAAATGCAAGAAGCGCTGGTGACCCAAATATCGAGGTTGACTGTGGGAGCTACTACTTCAAGTGCAGGGCAAGGCAGCAGCTTCAACACAATACTGGTACCCAATTTTGAAAATTTCGATCCGGCCAAGGACACTTACCCAAATTACATACAAAGATTTTCTAATTACGTAACTATGAAAGGTGTCGATGGCAATAAAGAGTACTGTACAAAGTTACTTCTTAATTCAATTGGTGCAAAATTCTTCAATATGGTGACAGCATTGGCGGCACCGAAATCAGCGGTTGAACTGGAATATGATGAATTGCTAAAACTTTTAAAAAATCATTTAGCTCCGAAGAAGAACGTGCTGGTGGCTCAGTGGCGGATTTTGTAGCCGCCCTTCGTACGGATATTAATTCTTGCGAATTTGTTTCTCCGTGCAAATGTGGGGCTTCAATTGCCAATGTGTTTTTGAGAGCACAATTTATTCGAGGCATTTGCGATAATAGTATACGCGAACAACTCCTTCAAGCCACTACGTCCAGTTTTGAAGATATCGTCACAAAAGCATTGGTTCTAGAAGCTGCAAAAGTAGACGCCAGAGAATTGTCGCAGGCTAATGTACATTCTTCAAGCAGTAATATGACGAGTGTTAACAAAATTATCGACAGGAAAAAGTCATCGAACAAATTTAAATCACGTCAAAATCATCAGAAACGGAAAGTTAATTACGAGCAGTTGGGTATTGCCGGTTTATGTTTACGTTGTGGTAAAAATAACCACTTTGCAAAGGAGTGTCACTCCAACAAAAATTTAAAATGCAACTTGTGTGCAAAGCAAGGGCATGTAGCAAAAGTCTGCATTGCTTCTCTTTTGGCGGATGGTCCTAATGCCGGACAAAAAGGCAAAACAAATGCGAGGGGTAGTTCCACGAATCAAGTTTCTGAAGACGATTCTTACGGAATTTATAGAATCGTGGATGTGTACTGTAACGACTATTCAAATTCAGAGCGGTACTATGCCAACATCTCAATTGAAGGCAAAATGATCAGACTTGAAGTAGATTCGGGATCCGGTTATTCATTTTTGCCTAGGGGCCAATTCGACAATTTACATTTGGCTAACAAACTAACCCCTACAAACATCGTTTTCCGGTCTTACACCCAAGACAAATTTATTCCGGACGGGAAAGTACGAGTCAACATTCAATTCAAAAACACCGTGTGCAACGATGACATGTACGTTGTACCAGATGGGTGTTCGGCCTTAATAGGACGTACTTGGATACGTCGTCTGGGAATTAGCCTAAACGAGCTGGACGAAAATAGCTCAAATCTAGTATTTGCAAATTCTAGCGTTGAGTCAAACGCAATCGAAGAATTCACCTCCGAATTCTCTACAGTTTTTCAACAGAAAATCGGCTGCATACCTAGCCATAAAATGTCATTAAAACTTCGTGAAGGCGCAACACCCATTTATACAAAAGAGCGTCAAATCCCTTACGCCCTAACTGAACGCGTCAACGAGGAGCTTGATGAGTTGGAGAAAGCTGAAATCATTACCAAAGTTGCCAACAGTGACTGGGGGTCACCTTTGGTGGTCATTCCAAAAGCGGACGGCGGTGTTCGCCTGTGCGTAGATTACAAGGTCGGTGTTAATCAGCGACTTGTAAATGCTCATTATCCTATTCGGAAAATCGAAGAAATCTTTAATTGCCTCAGGGATTCTAAGTACTTTTGTCGGCTCGATTTGTAAAAGGCTTATCTACACGTCCCGGTAGATCAAAGTTCAAGCGAAATACAAACGATTTCAACTCATAAGGGGACATTTCGAATGAATCGTCTGCCCCGGCCGAATTTAATAGGATCATAGATCAAATTCTTCGTGAAGTGCCCAAAATTGAATCTTACTTCGACGATATCGTAGTGCATGGCGGAACTATGACCGAGTGTAAAAACAATTTGAAATCGTGTTTGGCCCAACTACAGAAGTACGATCTTCACCTAAACATTTCAAAGTGCAAATTTTTCGAAGACCAAATTGAATTTTTAGGTCATATTGTACAGCACAACAAGGTACAAAAATCTTTTTCAAAGGTACAAGCCATTCTACAAATTCCACAACCCCAAGGTGTGGAAGATGTACGTCGTTTTTTGGGTATGGTAACTTATTATGCAAGATTCATTCCAAATGCATCTACAATTACCACCCCGTTACGTCAGTTATCACAAAAAAAAGCAATTTTCAAATGGACACACAAATGTCAAAAAGCCTTCAATGAACTAAAAAAAGAAATCGCGAGCGATCGTGTCTTGATGCCGTTTAATCCCGATTTACCCTTACAGCTTGCTTGCGACGCTAGTCCCACAGGGATAGCAGGGGTATTGTCCCATTTAATCGACGGTGAAGAAAGGCCTATAGCATTTGCGTCAAGGTCTCTAACTTCAGCAGAACAAAATTATTCCCAATAGGATCGGGAGGCATTAGCCATTGTGTATTCTGTTCAACATTTTCACGAGTACATTTTTGGTCGACTCTTCAAACTCGTTACCGATAATGCACCATTATCAAGAATTTTCCACCAAAATTCTAAATTGCCTCAGATGACCTCATCTCGACTTCAACGCTATGCAGCGTTCCTTACTGGCTACAACTACGAAGTCATTACGAAGAAAAGTGAGGAAAACGTAAACGCCGATTGTCTATCCAGAGCGCCAATGCAGTCAGGTATGAATACTACCAACTGCATTGATCAAGAGGTACACTCTATGTGCGATTCCACATTACACCAAATTAATTCAACTAACTTAAATTTTAAGTCAATTCGGGATGCAACAAAAAACGACGTAAAACTGTCAAAAATGTTATTGGATTTACAAAATTCGAATGAAGTTGAATCTGAACACACCATAGATTGCGATGTTTTGTTCAAAGGCCAAAGGGTCATCGTTCCAACTTCGCTTCAACAATCAGTATTAGAAGAGTTACACTTTACGCACATCGGTATAACAAAAATGAAGCAATTGGCGAGACGATATGGACGATAAAGACATCGAGAGAATGGTACGCTCCTGTTCCGCATGCGCCGCGGTGAAGAAAAATCCTCCGAAGGTAGCCTTACACCCGTGGGAGGAACCGGAAGGGAATTGGCAGCGCATTCACATTGATTACGCAGGACCGTACCAAGGCCATCAATTTCTAGTAGTCGTCGTCTCAAAATCAAAGTGGGCCGAGGTGGGCGTTTGCTCCTCTGCGCCGACGTTAACGTCAACTATTGAAATTTTAAAGAACATCTTTGCACGAAACGGGTTTCCGGACGTGATGGTCTCCGACAACGCCGCCATTTTTAAAAGTGAGGAATTCTCGAATTTTTGCGTCAACTCCGGAATTTTCCAAAAATTTATTGCTCCGGGTCACCCAGCAACGAACGGATTAGCCGAACGAAATGTTCAAACCCTCAAACAGCGTTTAGCGGCCATGGCAGAGGATCCGTCACCAATACCTAAGAAAATTAGGGATATATTATTTAAATACCGAGCTACGCCGCTGCGGAATGGCAAATCACCCTCGGAAATGTTCCTCGGGAGACAAATACGGATTCGATTAGATGCCTTAAAGCAATCCAAACTGAATCTATATTCTACGCCACAATCCTCAGTACGAACATATAGTGAGGGAGACCGGGTTCAAGCCCGCTACTATACCGCAAACAAATCCTTATGGAAATTTGGGATTATTTTGAAAAAGTTGGGTAACCTTCACTACATGGTCAAGCTAGACAATGGATTTATTTTTAAGCGCCACATCAACCAGCTCCGTTCCACCATAGTACAGCAACAGTTTTCGGCAGATACTCCTCAGTCTGATTCAGTTCCAGATAATAATCAAGGAATTGACAAGCATCTGCTTCAACCTCCAATTGTGTCACCATACATTCCGCTAAGTGTGCAGGTCAACGACTCTGCATTACCCAGCACTTCAACATCAGCAACAATAAATGAAGGGACACTCGAGTCGTCATCAACCTCAAACCCAAATGCTAGAGTTGAATTCACATTGGAACCCTCGACAACATCAAGCGGAAATGCGGGAGCTGAATTAACACCAAGTCGACGTACTTCTGCAAGGCAACGGAAACCTCAGCATTTTAGCGATTATGTGCGTCATTAAAATCATTCTTATTTCAAATTAAAAATGTTTTTTTTTAAGTGAGGGAGAAATGTTGTAGCTAATGTGTGCTTGTTACCTCTTGTTGTTATCAATCTTCAATCGATCTTTAACCAATCTGGTAACTTTTTACACATGACATTTCAATATGGTAGGACAAGTCAATTCGCACCATACCATCAACACGGACGAGTCTCCATCTTACTTTTTCCATCCTATGTATTTACTTTACAAGAATATAATTAATAAATGTTAAGAAATTGAAGCCGTGCCTTTCATCATTTGCATTACGGGTCCTTGGTCATCATCCATCCGATACAACACGCTCTTACCCGCCCCTTCCGACCGAGGGGGCCACATCCCCATGACGTAGGGATTGCGTACACACCATGATCCGGACCATGGCGGGTTAATAGTAGAGGGTGGAAATACCAGCTACAGAAAAATTTCAACAGCCGGCACATGCAAAAATGCAAAAGTTTTTCTATTTATAGACATGTACTGAACCTCTAAACAAATAAAATTAGTCTACTTACGCATTTAAAAAAGAGATTATTCTAGATCTAACTGCTTCATTCTACGAATGGGCTTTGCCGAAGCATAATTTGTACGTTGAAAATCAATATGTAATAATTGGTAATATCTGGAAGGTCTATATGGTACATTGAATCCAATCCTAGACAGAATAAAATTAGAGGGCACATCACCATTTGTAACTTTCAGCACCATGGTGGTGTTCAGCATAATACGTCTACTCTTAAGAGTAGGCAGTCTTATCAATAGACTAAAATCACTATTCCAATGAAGATGTCTTAAAGCGAATAATAAAAATTGTTTTTAAACCGATTCAATCTTATCAACGTAATTCCCGTGTTGGGGGTCCCACACTACAGACCCATATTCTAGAATAGGTCTAACTAGGGACGTATACAACTGCCTAGTTACATATGGATCTACGAATTCTTTCGTCCATCGCTTAATGAAACCGATCACACAAAACGCTTTATTCACCATGGTAATTATGTGATTATTGAAATTGAGTTTTGGATCCATTAATATACCAAGATTCACAAAGGATTCAACAGTATCTAAATTGGAACCATGAAGACTAAAACAGAATACACCAATATGGCTACCTTGGGGAACCCCAGATGGAACCAAAATCGGATCAGAACAGGATCTACCAAATTTCACAATCTGAATACGCCTACCAAGATAAGACGATATCCAACGCAATAAGTTGTTACCAATAAGATCCAGCTTATGTTTTAAGAGATTGACTCTGTCGAAAGCTTTACTAAAATCTGTATAAATTACGTCGAATCTAAGTTCTTGTAAAGTTATTGCACGGAATTTAAATCTATAATTTATCACAGGTACTTGGTTTATATATCGCATTTTTTAGATGGATTCTCTTAGGGCGAATTCTTTTCTGCAAAAAAGTGCAACATTTTCATTGCCCTTTTTAAAACGGCACTTTTGTGACACTTTTTTGAAATTTGGTAATTAAGTTACTCGAATTTAGCACAACTAAAATTTCAAAATTTCAAAAAAGCGATATTATAGTGCAGTTTTCGAAAAAGGCCAAGGCAAGTGTTGCACTTTTTTTGCAGAAAAGAATTCTCCATTATCTGCTTAATACTATCTAAAAAATAAACGTTAAAATGGTTGGCTATTTCTTCGTTTTCCTTATATTCTATATTATTAAATATTTGATCACAGGGCGGGAAGTTTTAATGATAAGTCTTTAATTTCTCTCCACATTGATTTTTGATCTTTGGTGTTACTAATTTTTCTGTTCTAATAATTTGTATTCGTTTCATGCTTTAGTTGTGTCTATTATTATTGCTGTTCGGTATTTATTTGACATTTTTTCTTTTCTAATTCTTTCATTACTAGATAAATCAATTGATATTTTTTCTCTCTTTAATTGTATTACTATGTGTTAATTTCTGTATAGCATGTAGGCACTTTTCAAGATTTTCAACCATTTTGTTGACGTCAGATTCACACCAACTTAAATGCAATATTGCACTTATACCCGAACTAAATATATCTTTATCATATTTGAAAATTTTAATTTCCTTTACTTCGTGACGAATCTCAGTGTCATACTCATGTAAAATATCAATTGTTTCGTGATCTGCCATTTTGAGTTTTTGTTAGTTTCAGATTTTATTTGTTTGTTATTAGTTATCACATAGTCTATCAACGTTTTTGTACATTGGGCTACTCTCGACTTTTATGTAAAAAGTAATTCATCTGCCGTTTTACAATGTAATGAATTATATTTTTCTGCACAGAATTCCAACCATGCCATTTTACTTGTTGAATATGAGTTTGAAATATCTGATATTATTCAATATGTGAAAACTTATCAATATTGAAAACTTACCCCAATTTCACAACCTCCGGTTAAAACTAACACACAGATAAAAAATAAAAATTTCATAGAATTTGACAGTTATAACTGTAGGTTAGCTCTAACTGTATCTAAAAGGTAAAATACTTGGGAGTAATCTTGGATCAGAAACTGTGCTGGAAAGATCATATTGAAGAAAGAGTTACAAAGGCCCACAGATGTTGGTCGTTGTGCAGAAGAGCTATAGGTTCAAAATGGGGACTACGTCCCAATATGATCACTGGCTTTACATGAGCGTGATTAGACCAATAATAACCTACGCCTCTGTAGTGTGGTGGACATCAATGGACAAAAAGTACAACGTAATACTATTGCTGTCTAGGCATAAGCGGGGCAATTAGAACTGCACCAACAAGAGCGTTGGAGACTATACTGCACATCCAAACAATAGATATCCATATAAAGTATGAGGCAGCCCTCACAGCCAGAGTGATGGGTGAATGGATAAATCGAGACCACAAGTCGTACCATCAGAAGATATTACAATCACGACCGCATTCCTGAAGTGCGGCTTACAGCTACGGAACGCCAGTGGGAACCAGCTGCTACACTGATGGGTCCAGGCTAGGAGGAAGGACGGGTCTGGGACTTTTTATTGATGAACCAGAAGTCGAACTTTACTTCCGCCTCGCAGACCATAACACAGTATTTCAAGCAGAAGTTCGAGCAATCACGGAGTGTGTTAACTGGCTCAGTAATACCATAAAGCCTAAATATGCCAACATATTCACAGATAGCCAAATGGCGATCACAGCAATAACATCGGAAATGGTCAAATCCAGAACAGTGTTAAACTGTAAAAGAACGATTAATGTTGTTGTAGCAGCTTGGAGACGCTGAATTGATAATCCTTAAGTCTATTTCTATTACAGACTTCGTTCCGGCATATATCCGATTATCGCGGGAACCTTATGTTGTTTTCATCCACTCAATGTTGTCCGGTTGTAAATTAACATTCTTCTGTTAATATCAGGGAATGAATGTTATTTGAGTGTTGCCGTTTCTATTCTCCACTAGAAGCGCTGCATTTCTGTTAATAGTCGTCATGGTGTTATGTCTATTTTTAGCTTCCCTGTTGACTTGTGTGGTCAGATGTTGTTGTAGTTGTAGTGCGACCGGTGAGTTATTTTTAGCTGCAGAAACTCGAATTATGATGAAAACGTGAAATGTTGATGTTAAATTTTTCCGAAGCCATGGCTGGGAGTTGAACCCAGCACCTTCGGGATCCAAGTCTAACGCACTAACCACTAAGCTACCGAAGGCCACAAAGAACGATTAATAATTATTTCTGGGTACCGGGGCACAACGGAGTGATTGGAAATGAACGAGCAAACAGCTTGGCTGCAAAGGGCAGAGAACTTCGAGTAATAAACTTGGAAAACTGGAAACCTTTCGAAGCCACGAATGATGAGTTGAAGCACTGGACAGTGATGGCTCATAAGATATTGAATAGATAAGATATTGTGGGGTGACCCAAATGACAAGAAAACAAGTAGTTTTCTGAAACTAAATAAGATCGAGATTAGTAAGATGATGAGTGTTCTAACGGGACACTCAAGCTTACATCTTCATCGCATAGAACTAGCAGAAAACGACGAGTGCAGGGCATGCAGAGAAAACATCGAAACGATGGAAGATTTTCTGTGTCACTGCCCAGCTTTCACACATGCAAGATCCCGATATTTCGATTCCGACATATTGTAAGACTTGACTCATCTCAGAGGGTATATGACTGGAAGACACTGAGAAAATACGTGTCTAGTACCGATTCTCTGTAACCCGTGGGGTATAAAATCATAAATAAGAAGCGCACAACAGGCCGAACCACTGGCTTAAGTGTATGTCCATGGACATGAGACGTTTAAACGTCTCATCTATTCAACCTAACCTAACCTAAAGACTCACGAGAGTGGAAGTTAGTGCAGGTATGGTGATGATGTTTACTGACAGTCTTTTTTTGGAGATATGCGTTATTTAGAATCTGTTCTCGTTCAAAGTTACTTGAGCTGTGCGTATATATTCTAATCGACTTATGTAATCGTTGTAATAAAGACAATGAGAGCTTGGTCGCTCCCAAAATAGATCTGTCTATCCAACCATTACAATCACCCCCAATACATGTTACTATACTTTTTCTTTAATTTTTAAAAAAAAGTTGTTTTCATATACTGAAAACAACCAAACGATCTTGAGCCTAACTAAGTGCAAAAACAAAATAAGTACGATGAAAGCAGATCGAATAAAACCAAAAAACAAGAAAATATTTAAATAAAGGGTGGTTAAACTTTAAGGGCCGATGTTGATTTTGAATAAAACACAAATTATTTAGGAAATTATTGTCATTTATTTTTATTATGATAATATTGGTATGGTTCAATTATGTATGGAACAAAATATCGGCCAAATGGCCGCCGCGATCTCGGCGGCACACCTCCATCCCATGGTCGATGACGCTGAGGCATAATTGAGGTTCTATGCCGTTAATGTGCCGAATTATCTCATCCTTTAGCTCTTGAATTGTTGCTGGCTTAACGACGTACAACTTTTCTTTCAAATAACCCCAAAGAAAGAAGTCAAATCACGACGTGAGATAACACGGTCATTGAATTTGTTTCGCAAAAGAGCCATTGTTTCGTTAGCTGTGTGGCAAGTGGCACCGTCCTGTTGAAACCACATCCATATCTTCCAATTCGGGCCATAAAAAGTTCGTTATCATCTCACGATAGCGAACACCATTCACAGTAACTGCACAATTCGCGCACAATTCTCCCGATTGTGGACACATTTGGTCGATTATGCTGATCAAAAAACATCACGACGTGCACGAAATGCATTTTTATTTGAACGCCCATTTTCGTAAAAGGCTTAAACAACATTAACGCGTTGCTCGATTGTGTATCTTTCCATGGTTCAAATTGAGTTAGTCTGAAATTGAGAAATGTCAAATGAAATGCAGAAAAAAACTTGACGTTTAAGTGTGGTTCATATTCAACATCGGCCCTTACAATTTAACCACCCTTTATAATCATTTAAATACCAAAATAAATTTAGGAAAAAAAAAGTTATGGCCAATACTGGGGTGTAATGGTAGATCGCTTCCACGTAGTGCACCCTGGGTAAAGACAAATGTTCTACCAAGTAGCGGTTCTACTTAAAAAACTCCTCAAACACCGTGGTGTAATGCGACCTCGTGCCCATCGGTGTATGGTTTGCAGTCAGGGGTGATCGACTGTATTTGTACGGAGCCTTGCTGATACCTGGTCGCCTCAGCAAGTAATAGGTGTTGTGCCACCCAGTCCTTGCCGCAGTACCGGGGGCTATGCTGTGGTGAACATGTTTCTTCCCTACAGTAGTGATAATACTTAACCAAACTCCCTTAAGTTCGGAGTGTTATGCGTATTGTCTCGTCGGACTTTTCGGTTCGCAGTCAGGGGTTACCAGATACTGTGTTTTGACGGCTGCCTTTGCTGAAACCTGGACGCCTCAGCAACGACTCAGTCCTTGTCACGTTTTTGGGGGCTATGACGTGATGGACCTACCCTACCACCACACTCGTGGGACCTATATGCAAGCTTCTAAACCAGCAAAAACGGACACATTACAACAAGCAACCGATACGACAAGAACTGATAACGATACAATTACAACAAATACGACGACAAATACACGAGGATCTAAACCTTGGCTTGGAAACAAGCCAAGTTATCCAAAGACCTCTTCTAAGGCGGTAGCTTCGCCTGGCACTTCGGTTTCCTATGGTAAGAATACCCGTTCTTCAAAGAGGAAGTTTAATGATCGGCCCATGGCTCTCAGGATCCTTGAGAGACTTGAGAAAGCCTATCCTTCATCTCTGACTAACAAGCAGACAGAATCCCTGAAGTGGGCACGGAGTATTTCTGAAGAACAGGATACCGCATCAACTTCCATACGCCAGCAGCCAATTAAAAGGCTGCTTCTCCAGATGAACCGCCGGCATCCAAAAGGACCAAAGGGTTTAGTGGTAACGCTGCTCCTCGGTCCTTCGCTGATGTTACTAAGGATAGCTTGATACTGGCGGTCATCAACTGGGGAGAGGAAGACGTAACATCTCCAAGAGCAGGTGGAGTGAGATATAGTACGCACTGTACTCTGTTTTCTTCGGTGTTCTTGACGAGATACCGGGTCCGGCTCCCGATTGTGCCGACGCAGGCTGGTATCAGGGCCACATAAATCTAATACGATTTAGTAATATGCGCTCTGTTGAGTGCTATCTCTGCGCTTTGAAGAAAATTGGCGAAAACTGGCCGGGTACGTAGCTGGATGTTGTTAACAAGGAGGACATCCCGTCTCGGCCCAAGGCGCACGCGTGGATTCCGGCCATACCAGCCGATGTGGAATCCGTGACTAAGATGCTGAAGGTTAGCAGCCTCGAGCTTCCAACTGGCAACTGGAAGGTCGGTCGATTGGATGAGGCGGATGGGCATCGGAGGCACGCAGTATTTATACTGAATGCCGAGTCTCTACCTCACCTCGTCAAGTCCGAAGGCATGGTTTCATATGGATTCAGCAAAATCCGACTTAAGGTGTAGAAGAGTGATGAGGGAGGAAATCCCAAAAACTCCTCCTGATAACACTGTGTAGTATCTAAAGAAGAACCTCCCTCTCGCAAGTATCAGAGCAGCATCTGGCGGGACTTGCGTTTCACCCTTTACCGATGTGTCTGGATGTGTCGAGAAGCTCTTCATCGCGGGTTCGGAAGAATCCTATGGGGATGAATCCGGTTAGGATGAGCTTCTAGCGGACACAGACGACGAGGCAAATGTAACGGTGGTGGCGAAATCTGACTATGGTCCGGTTCATTGAGATAAACCTCCACCACTCTAAGGAAGCATCAGCTGCCTTAAAAGACCTCCTGATGCAAGAAGGGGCTGACCTGGTTCTAATCCAGGAACCATGGTTGAATGGAGATATGGTTTGTGGGCTCAGGACGCCAGGGTTTAAGCTGCTTCAAGGTACAGGTAATGGAAGACGTAGACGTAGAAGAAACTGTATACTTGCCAAGAACGATCTTAATATATACCTTCTTCCTTCTTTTAGTAGTGAAGACATAGTATCAGCCAGCCTCGAGTTAGAAAACTGTTATGTTTGGTTGGCTTCCGTTTATATGGCACATAACACTGAGACGCCACCTTGTGCATTGAAATCACTGGTAGGAGCGGCAAACGAGAAGAACAAGGACCTAATTGTGTGTAGTGATGTCAATGCACACCATCATATGTGGGGTAGTACTGACATCAACGACAGGGGCGAATTACTTATCGAATATATCTAAGTAATAACCTTGTGATTTGTAATAGAGAGCATAGGTTAGGTTAGGTTAAGGTCGCGCGGCACACAACAATTTCTGGCGTGCACCACTTCACTCGGAGACCATTTGGTCCACTGTTCGTCCTGAGGCAGAGGTCGGAGAAGATGAAGGTGGTTATGAGCATAGATAAGAGAGAGGATAGATGTATATTTAGGAGAGGTTTAGATGAGTTGATGTCAAACCATCCATCTCAAGCAACCTATGAAGCTCACGATTTTATCAATATCGTGGGATGATAGAGATTCCAGATTTTGTATCGTGTAATCACCTAGGTAGCGATGTCTTCGTTTTGATAGAGTAGGACATTGACAGAGAAAGTGTTCGATTGTCTCCAGTTCTCTTAATTCTCACAGAGTCGACAGTAGTCGGCAGAATCATTCTGCCACCTTGATCTTAAAGATCTAACATTACAGTGGTCAGTCAGCGTGCCTATAATTAAACGAATGTCCGTCTTTGTGAGGTTAAGATCTTTGGTCCTAGATTTCGATATGGCTGGCCATAGAGATTTTATAGTCAGATCTGCCCGACCATTTGTGGTTTGCCAGGTCTTTGTAGAAACTCTCTATGTTACTGAAGAATTCGCATAAGGGGGGATATTGTGATGGCTCAGCCCTTGCAGCGTCCATCGCTGATCCATTTCGCGCGAGTTCTTCAGCCTTCTCGTTCCCGCGATATCACAGTGTCCGGGGACCCAGCACAGTTTGATTATATTTGCCAATTGCTGTAGTTCCAAATGGCACTCATTACACCTTTGAAATAATAGTAATTGACTTAAGAGCAGTCTTACTGTCAACATAGACTGTTATGTGAAAATCTTGCCCGAGTTTTCGTCGATTTTTCAAGCTGAGAGCTTGCAGTATAGCAAAGATCTCCGCGTGGAAAACGCTGCAGGCATCGGCTAACCTGTAGGACGTATTTATGTCAAGAAAATGCCTGCCCCTGTGCCTACATCCATCTTTGAACCGTCAGTGTATAATGTTGCATTGCCCTCCAAAAGAACGTTGCCGCATGGCCAGTCTGTTCTGGGGGGATCATTATGTCGAAATTTGAGGAGTATTTCTGAACTGGCGACAAATAGTCTGTCGGTCCTGCCAGAGACCTTAGATCAGACATTCGTGATGCCTCAATGAGAATGAGAGTGTCCCCAATGCGCGTTACGCCACACACGAGCTTCTCGGTGTCTGAGAGCGCACTTTGTAGCACTGCACTTAACAAAAAGACCTACAGGTTGTAGGTTCAATACCAGGTCGGGTGCCTCCTGGGGTGAGCTCTTTCTCGCACCGTATATAAATAATGATGCCGCTCTTTGTACTTTCTCTAACTTTTTAAGCTGATATTTAACTTCTGAAAATATGAAACACTATAGCTGTATACATCCAGTGGATGGTACATGGCTTAAGCCCCAGCTCTTACCTATGGAGTTTCTGCACGAGTATAGTGCGTTCATTCCCTTTTTGACTCTTTCCTCTGTGTTTCTTTTCCATCTCAATTTCCGGTCAAGTATGACACCAATGTATTTAGCCTCAGAGGACAGGTTCAGCTCCACTCCGTCCAGAAAAGGTTTGGTGAAATGTATCTTATTTTGTCTGGTGAATAGTACTAGTTCGGTTTTCATGGATTTGATGACCATTTGCCGTTGCGCATCTAGATAGCCTCCTAAGAGCACACGAATAAGATCGGTGATAGTCCAGAGAAATTTGCCTCTAACCATGATCTTTCTTCCTCAAATGATCTGAGTATTCCATTTGGTGCCAAGAGCCGCGGCAGAGGTGACAGTAGCCCTCCTTGAGAAGTTCCTCTGGTTACCTTCTTCCACATCCATTAAGAAGTTATGTATTCGATTTCAACTTCACATTATTGAAGGCTCCTTCTATGTATAGGGAGTTAGCCAAAGTGTATTGTTTTTTCTCCCTCAATAAAACCCACCAGGTCATGCAGATCACTGTTAACAGAGCGACCCTTGATGTACGCATATTATTAATGATGGGTGTAATCGATCCCTGATATAGATGTCAATCAGTCTCTCCAAAGTTTTAATTAAAACCGATGAGAGACTGATTGGTCTGTAGTCTTTAGGCATTGACTGACTAGGTTTTCCCTCCTTGGGGATGAAAACCACTCTAACTTCCCGCCATTTGGAGGGAATAAAATTCCTCAGTAGGCACTGCCTATAAATCGTTAAGAGTAAGCATATCGCTCTTGACCCTGCGTTTTATAGCATGGCCGGTGATATGCCATCTGGTCCAGTAGATTTAAAGTGTTCGAAATATTTAATGTAATTAATTAATTAATATATTCTCCTTGGTGACTAAACTTTTGACAATCGAAACAGCGGGGTCATCGCACTGCGATTCTCTGTGTTCTGTACCGTTATTAGGACATGTATCCCGGACCAGGTTCGAACACCCGGGGAAGTGTGTCGTAGCCAGGAGGTCCATTGTATCAGAGCTAGACTCAGTCCAGCTTTCATTTCATTTCATTTCATTTTTTATTAATGTAATTTAAAGCCTGTAGGCCAAGTATAGGTAAATTACAATATTCTTCAACGCAAAATTGGTTTAGGTATTTAATTTGAGTTTCTACTACAGCGGAACAACGTAAATAGTTCTAGATATATGTATAACTTAATAACTATTAAATTAAGTAATAATAACAATTGCAGGTTGCTACTTTATAGTTGCTACTCTACTTCATCTTCCTTTTTGATCCGCTTGGCATATTACCTCGCTTTTCTTTCTCAGTCGCAATTGTAGGAGCTGCATTCTCCGCTACCACAAGTGGCGTAGGATTTGCGCCTCCACCGGTGTATAGAGATGTAGCGGCCCAATCAGGGACGATTTCTTCGCTATTTGGGGATAAAGCTGTTCATGGCGAAGTTGGATTTGATCAGTCTCATTTATCTTACCGTTATGTCAGACGCGCTCTTTCCTTCGAATTTTCGAAGATAAGGGCAGGACCTTTGGTAGGCGTCGCGAGCTTTCTTTCGCCTCGGCCTTTTCCTACCGCTCTTCGAAGGGTTATCACCAGGATTGCCTGGCTCTATAGCTCCTTGACGCGTCAGGATCAGGCGTTCTGCGTTGGAGGACTTGCTAGCCATGGAGTCGGGTACCGGCTCAGGTTGAGGTGGTGGTGTCGACAGGTCGGTTGCCGGCTTTGTCTCGATGGATTTAACCTTTTCGATAGTCGGGACGGAGTTAATCGTGATTTCATATTCACTATCCGACAGAGTAAGATATATTTCGACAATAACTTTTCAAAAATCGAATGATGCAGATCTATAGAGTAGTGTTTCAATAAGAAAAATCTTTAATTTGTTTTTGCAAAAAATAATATTTTGTCATAGAAAAACTCACCTAAATATTGTAAGGTTAAAACTAACGATAATTTGTTTTCACCTTACTGCTAAATTCGTGTCTAGTACCGATATTCTGTAACCCGTGGGGAATAAAAATCATAAATAAGGAGCGCACTACGTGGCTTCGAAAGGTTTCCAATTTTCCATGTTTATTACTCGAAGTTATCTGCCCTTTGAAGCCAAGCTGTTTGCTCATTCATTTCCAATCACTCCGTTGTGTCCCGGTACCCAGAAAATAAGCAGTTGTCTGAGTAATCATTTATCGTTCTTTTACAGTCTAACACAGTTCTGGATTTAGCATTTTCCGATGTTATTGCTTCGATCGCTTTTTGGCTATCTGTGAAGATTTGAAATACTGTGTTATGGTCTAGGAGGCGGAAGTAAAGTTCGACTTCTGGTTCATCAATAAAAAGACCCAGACCCGTCCTTCCTCCTAGCCTGGACCCATCAGTGTAGCAGTTGGTACCCACTGACACATGAGCTAGTGTCTGTTTTCCCAGGAGCGTCTGTTTGGCACGACAGACGTAAGCCGCACTTCAGGAATGCGGTCGGAGATTTCAGTTGTTTGAATATGACCGACCAGTGATTGTAATATCTTCTGATGGTACGTTTTGTGGTCTCGATTTATCCACTCGCCCATCACTTGTAGACGTCGCACATAGGGTTCGATATCATCAATCCGGAGGATTAATTCAAAAAATCAAAATTATCTCATCGTGTTATTTTTGGTACCCACTTAAAGAGCACAAAATTCTGCTTCATTTGATGAAAAAGCTATCTTTCTGCCGCCACTGGTTTAGCTGTCATTATCTGTCAAAGTTATAAATTTTGTAAATTTTTATGTAAGTTTAAAAAATTAAAACTGAAATATTTTATTGCGCGAATTTCTTTATCAATCTCTTTAAATTACAACAAATTACAATGGATCCACCAACTAGAGGTAGGTACCTATGCACAGTCATGCGAATTTAGGTAAATTATATTAAGTAAATGTTTTTAAATATGCATTTTAAAATTACTCTAAAATATGAACTTTTTCAAAGAAAATGTAGACCTTTTGTATATTATTAAGCAACATTAAGCGAAAATGACCACATATTTGAAAGTGGCGAATCATACGCTTCAAATTCCAAAAGAAAACGGTGGCTCGTTTTTGCTCCTTTTTTAAATAATGGATATTTTCTTAAAAATCACAGTTGAGAAATCTATTTTTTTCGTTTAATTTTTTCATGTATCAATTTTTTTAAATAATTTTTAATGAGTTATAAAAATTTTCATATTAGGAATGTTTGCAATGTCTCGCCAAGAACTGTTTGATATTATGCGAAAATCAAATTCCAAGAGCTTTAATTTTAGAGTAACGGCTTTGAAAGATCAAATCCTAAAAGTTTTCAAACCTACGGATATGTCAGCTTTTAAACTTAAATTCCAAACGTTTTGTGCACAGTATAAGATCCGCTGGGATAAAGCAAATAGAAACGAGAAGAGATTTCTTTATAATAATAAAAGTTGGTTGACTAAATCAATCTCATTTCAAAATTCTACACTAGAATCTAAGAAACGCGGTCGAAAGGAAACGGCTTTTGAAGAGTGCAAAAATAATACAAAAAACAAAAAATGTAAAACTTTAAGAGATAACATCCCGTTTCCTGTTTTATCTTACGCAACCCAGTTAAGTTTAAGGTCTTCCGGACAATTTCGTGCATCGCAGATATTAAAAGACATTACATCTTCTCCAACCAGAGCTGACACGTATATTAATACACATACTAAAGAAACACACAAATTAAGCGTTGAGGAAGCCCTTTCAGTCTTGGTAGAAGCAAAATTGACTCGACATCAGTACAATGTTATAAGAAGGGCAGCACCCCAAACATTTCCGTCATACACCGAAGTCCAAAAAGCCAAAGAAAAGTGTTATCCAAATAAAAACAAAATAATTACTTCAAAAACTTCTGCGCAAGTAAGTCTACAATGCCTCTTAGATCATACTACGGAACGCATAATTGAATTGAAGAAATCGGAATTTGCTTCTTTAACAAATGAAGAACTATCTCAAGTAACCCTACACTGCAAATGGGGGTTCGATGGGAGCTCAGGACATAGCTCTTATAAGCAAGCATTTCACGGTGCAGAACCTAGTGACTCATCCGTTCTTATTACGCCCATAGTACCATTGAAATTATCTTGCAATGAAAGAGTAATATGGCAAAATCCCCGTCCTTCATCTACTAGGTTATGTAGACCCTTAAAGATAGAATTTTTAAAAGAAACTTCTATTACACCAAAGCTTGAAAAAGAACGCGTTGAAAATGAAATTAAAAATCTCGAAAACTCTATAGTTTTGTGTGATGAAAGGGTAATTACAATTAACCATGTGCTAATGTTGGTCATGATCGACGGAAAAGTATGTAATGCAATTACAGACACGACATCCACACATAGATGTTATATATGATCTGCAACAAGCAAGGATTTTAACAGTGTTGAAAAAATGATTATTAAAGAAATAAACGTTGAAACATTGAAATTTGGCATATCAATCCTTCACGGTTGGATACGTTTTCTTGAATCTCTACTTCACCTATCGTATAAAATCCCAATAAAAAAATGGCAAGCTCGAGGTGAAAATGAGAAAAAAATTATTGCAGAGACTAAGAAACGAATTCAGAAAGAATTCAGAGATCAAACAGGACTAATCGTCGATGAACCGAAACCAGGCTTTGGGAATACCAACGACGGTAACACCGCGAGACGCTTCTTTCAGAACGCTCAAGTTTCTTCAGAAATTACAAATGTCGATTTAGAACTGATAGAACGAATGCATGCTATACTTGTTGTTATATCTTGCGGTCATGATATCAATATAGAGGCATTCCGAAAATTTGCCCAAGACACCGCAAGACATTTTGTGAAACTATATCCGTGGTACAATATGACGCCTACGTTACACAAATTTTTTATTCACGGGCCAGAGATAGTTTCTCAAGCTCTATTACCAATATGGCAATTATCCGAAGAGGCACAAGAGGCTCGAAACAAAGATTTCGAAAACTACAGGGAGAATTATGCCCGCAGATGCAGCCGAGAATATTGCAATATCGACATATTCAACAGATTCCTCTTAACTTCAGATCCCGTAATCAGCAGTAAAGCCAACAAATATAAAAAAATTGAAATGGATGTTCCAAATATGGCAAAGGATTTGCTATTAATAAACAAGGCTTTAGAACATGATATTGTTCAACAAATCAATCTTGAAGTTGACGATGGTTAGGTTAGGGTGGCAGCCGTATTTTTTTTACAAGCTCACATAGAACAGTTTAGGTCCCTAGTGTTACCACGGGCTGAAATGCCCCTCATCGAAACCAACCTGTTTGATATATAAATTTATCGATAGTACGAATATCAGTACTGGAAAGATCTGTTAGGCTGCCTAAAAAGGCCGACCCCAGTATGTCCAGTCGTCGTTTACTCAAAGCGGGACAGTCGCAAAGCAAGTGCTCAATGCTCTCCACTTCTTCCTCATCTCCACAGCTTCGGCAGAAGTCATTGGAGTCAATACCCAATCTTTTGGCGTGTTCGCCGATCAAGCAGTGTCCCGTCAGAACCTGTACTAACGTAGACAATCGTTTCCTCTCTAGTGCGAGGAGATATTTTGACCTTCTCAGGTCATACCTTGGCCAGATTTGTCTAGCTACCCTGCCGGTGCCGATTTCTGTCCATCCTTCGTTGGACTGCCTGATTGCCTCTTGCCTAAGCCAAAGCTTGCACGTGGATAGTGGCGCACCAATATATGCAAATTCTTCGAGAATTTGTAATGTCGTCCCTTTCTTAGCAAGTTCATCGGCTTTGCAGTTCCCCGGGATATCCCTATGCCCAGGCACCCATATGAGGTGTATATTAAACTGCTCAGCCATCTCGTTAAGAGATCTGCGGCAGTCGAGGGCTGTTTGTGAATTTAGGGATGTTGCCTCCAGAGAATTGATGGCAGCCTGGCTGTCTGAGTAAATTACAACGCCAGTGTTGGTTACTATGTTACGACTCAGCCACTTGGCGACTTCCCATATTGCCATTATTTCGGCTTGATAGACACTGCAGGTATCTGGTAGTCTGTGAGCTATATCCAGACTAAGTTCTTCACAGTGTACTCCGAAGCCAACCTTTTCATCAAGCTTCGAACCATCCGTGTAAAAGTGGAGATGGTTTCTATTACCTGGTATTCTGCCGACCCATTCATCTCTGGCGGGAATCATAGTGATGTAATTTCTCTCGAAGGTGTACACAGTTGGTATATAGTCCACTCGGTCGGTTACCATAGCACTACACTTTGATATCCTCATGTGACCATAGTTTTTGTACCTCCACATTGATAGGCAGTTTAATCTTATTGCCGCTTTGGTTGCAACTTCTCTCGCCACAATATTAATCGGCAGTATATGGAGTAGGGCTTGTAGAGACTGGGTCGCTGTAGTCCTTAAGGCTCCGCTTATGCTCAGGCAGGCTGTTCTCTGAACCTTTGTTAGTAGGTTGGTAATGGTTAGTTTGTCAGTTGCCGTCCACCATACCACAATACCGTATAACAGTATTGGACGAACTACTGCTATATATATCCAGTGGACGATTTTAGGAGAGAGTCCCCACCGCGACCCTACAGCCTTTTTGCAGGAATATAAGGCGACGTTGGCCTTCCTTACACGTTCCAATACGTTAAGTCTAAATAACATTTTCTAATCTAGAATTATTCCTAAAAATTTTGCACTTTCAGAAAAGACTAGATCTGTTCCATTTATCCGAGGTGGAGGGTCCACATGTGGGACATTATTCATCCTAGTAAAGAGAACCAATTCTGTCTTGTTGGGGTTAACGCCCAAACCGCTGCTTCTGGCCCATCTAGCCAACTTGTTCAGAGCCACCTGTAGGATGTCTCTGAGGACGTTTACGAATTTGCCACTCACTGCGATTGCCACGTCGTCCGCATATGCCACGACCTTGCAGCCACAACGTTCTAGATCTAGCAGGATTTCATTCACCGCTAGGTTCCAAATTAGTGGAGACAATACTCCTCCTTGCGGGGTCCCTCTGTTTACATACCTTGTTAGAGTTGTGGACCCTAGACATGCTGTTATGCGTCTTCTGGTGAGCAGACTTTGAATTAGTCTAATCAAACTAGTGTTAACTTTTAGATGTGAGAGTGCCGCAATTACCGCATCTGAGTGAATGTTGTTAAAAGCCCCTTCTATGTCAAGAAATGCCACCATGGTGAATTCCTTGAAATGCAGGGACGATTCGATAGTGCTCACAAGTTCGTGCAGGGCTGATTCTGTAGACTTGCCCTTATTGTAAGCATGTTGGTTCCCCGACAGGAGTTTTGTATCCAGGTTTTCCCTAATGAAATGATCTAAAAGTCTTTCCAGACCTTTCAATAGGAAGGAGGATAGGCTAATTTTGGCCTAGTGTGTGATATCTTTCCCGCTTTAGGTATGAATACCACTTTGGTATCGCTCCATCGATTCGGGACGTATGAAAGCCTGATACAGCCTACATAAATTTTCTCCAGCCAGGGGATAATGTACTTTAACATTTTCTGCATTTCTGCTGGAGTGATGCCATCTGGTCCAGGTGACTTGAAGGGCTCAAAGCTGTTAATAGCCCAGCTTATTCTGGATCTCTCAGTCAAGAAGCTAGCGACGCTCGCAGTCCACTCGCACTCTTGTTGGTCCTGCTGATCCTCGGGTTCTGTTACAGAGTTCCCCGGGAAATGTGTGTCGAGCAGTACATTGAGCGACTGCTCGCTGTTTTTGGTCCAATTATTTGCCTCATCCTGTAAATATCCTACTGTACATGGTGAAGCAGATAATATCTTCCTCAGGCTAGCGGCGTCGGAGACCTTTTCCACTTCACCACAGAAGGTATACCAAGAGCGCCTTTGCGCCTTTCTAAGCTCCTTCTTATAGATCTTGAGTTGCTCTTTATAGGCATCCCAATCATTACCGACCCCAGTAGATTTAGCCTTATTGAATAGCTTGTTGCAGGTCTTTTTCATAGCCGTTAGCTCAGAAGTCCACCATTGGGGTTTAGTTTTACCCTTGTACCTTGTTTTTGGACAGGCTTCTTCAAGGGATCTATTGAATGATATGGTGATATGATCGACCAGATTATCCAGACCGGCTTTGTCATTCGGTTCGTACAGAAGTTTAGAGTTGAGGACTTTCTTGAAATTCTTCTCATACAGATGCCACTTTGTCTTCCTTACATTTCTGTGGACGGCGGGTTTAGGCGCTTTTTCCGCGAGTTTGAACTCAATATAATGGTGATCTGAGAATGAGTGGTCGTCCAGTACATTCCACCCAATAATTTTGTCTGACAGCCGGTCAGTAGCAAACGTTACGTCGAGTACTTCTTGTCTGTCTTTAATTGTGAAGGTCGGTTTATTACCTATGTTACAAATACTAAGGTTGGTAGTTAGAATAAAGTCAAGAAGCGAATCACCCCTATTGTTTATATCCGTACTACCCCAGATAGTATGATGAGCGTTCGTGTCTGCGCCAATAATCAGCTCGAGCTCGTCAGACGTTGCTTCTTCTACTACTTCCCTGAAAAGAGCAGTCGGTACTACAGATTCATAAGGCAAGTAGCTGGAGACCACCCAATATATGCGATTACCGATCTCCAGGCTAGCAGCTGTTTGGTCTTTACCACTTAAATTAGTCAGGAGAAATATACTTAGATCTTTCCTGGCCAAAATGCAGGTTCTTGGAGTGCCTTCACAGTTGGCCACAAGCAGTTTAAAGTTGGGTGTCCTAATACCGCACACCCTTCCTCCCACTACGTAGGGCTCCTGTATCAGGACGATGTCTACTGCGCCTGTGGACAGGCGCAGCAATAGAGCCGCTGAGGCTGCTTTAGCGTGATGGAGGTTAATCTGTAGAATTCTTACCATCATTGGTAATTGACAGATTAACATCCACCCCGACAAGGGTGTTATCGAACTCTTCGTCCGTATCGTCGAGAAGCATGTCCTCGCCAGATGCGTCAAAGAGTCCGGAGACTCCTCTCAGCCTCTCTGTGTCCGAAGTAGAGCTTTTGTCCTCAGAGAAGGACGTTACAGATATTCTGTTAGAGTTGGAGTCACCAGAAATAATAGGCGTGGGTACCTCCGCACTTCCAGAAAGTGCCACGGTGGACGACTCACCTTCTGCAGTGGGAGCTATATCCTGCTTGTATATCTTCAAGACTATAGTCTCGAAGCCATATTGTAGGGTTGCACTCGCACTTTGTATATGGGAGGTGGATTTAGCGTTTAGGATAAGATTGACCTGACGCTTTTTACCATCCGCCTCACCCACCTTGCTGATTCTCCAATTATGGGCCGGCAGACCAGGATTGGAATCTTTTATTATTTCTAAGATGTCAGCCGGGTTGGAGGGTTCTTCTGTAACCCAGGTGATGGCTCTAGGGTGACTAGGGATGTTGTTTTTTTCGACAACATCCAACTGGGCACCCGGCCACACCTCACCCGCTCGACTCAGAGCAGCCTTATACAGGTCTACTGATCTGGCATCACCGATATATAAGAGCTTTACTCTCCCCTGATGCCATCCTGCATCGTTGCAAATTGGTGGTTTGCCCGGCATTTCTCTACGGACATCGAGGTAATGAGCCATAATGGCTGATTGTACATGACTCCATTTGTCCTTGAGGATGGATCCATCCTCACTACTTCTGTCAATAACAGCCATCACTAGACTCTCCTTCGCCACTTCATTGAAGGGCTTGGTGAGTGTCCTGTTGATGTTGACATTAGGGCCTCTTGCCTTTTTCGAAGGGGTTCATCAGGTGATCTGATTCGTTTTACTTTATTAGCCGTTAACACAGCTGAATTTGTGGCTCTCTCAGCCGACTCATTGGCCTTAGAAGCATCTATGACGCCTTTAGCCCAGGTAAGTGACTCTTTTTGTTTTTTGGTAAGAGCCGAAACCTCAACAGCCTCCAACTTCGTCAAAACTCTGAGCGCTACACGATGCTCACTGTGCTTCCGTTTTGACGGTCGGACATGACGTTTCCCCTTACCGCACCACCTGTTGTGAGTACTTGGGGGAGATTTTCGCCATTTTTGGTGTGGTCGGCTTTGGCCAAGACCAACGGACGGACAGTCGGACGATTGGGGAACCGCGCTCCATCGGAACACGAAGGCATCCCCGTCAAGAGAATTTATTTTTATTTTGTCTGTATTAGACCGTAATAGGTACTACGATGTAGGCCTTACAGACTTTGTACAGATTTTTGCTATTGCGTAATAGGTACTGGTAACTATCCGCTATGTGATAAACACGTCCGTTCACTGCGAATGATCAGCAACGACGATGGTTACGAATGTGACAATGAGAATAGTAATATTTACTATAACTTAGACTAGCCACAATAATTTATATGTATATAGTTATTGTAAAACACATGAAGAAGTTTTTGTTGTTTTCGTTGTTTTTATGCGTTTTATCCCACGAGAAATTGTTGAATATGGTTAATTTTATCTCGTTAATTGTTATTGTGCCAAAAATTAAAGATTTCCGAATAATTTAAATGGTATTTGAATTTATCCTCCTCATACCTATGTTTTAACCCAATGTGCGTCGTCTTGCTGTGAGGGCTGCCTCATACTTTATACGGATATATATTTGTTGGATTGCAGTATAGTCTCTAACGCTCTTGTTGGTGCGGTTTCAATTGCCCCGCTTATGCCTAGACAGCACATACGTTGCACTTTTTGCAATGGTATTACGTTGTACTTCTTTGCCATTGATGTCCACCACACTACATAGGCGGAGGTTAGGTTAGGTTAAAGGACATAACCAATTTGGCGTGCACCACTCCACTCGGAGACCTAAAGGTCCATTGTGTTAGTCCTGTAAAGAATTGAAGATTTGGAGAAAACAGCAGAAAAAATTATAGATTGAAAAGTGAGTGGGGGTGGAGGGCGCACCAATAATAAGTGAGAAGAGCGGAAAAAAGAAATGTTGAATTAAAAGAGGAGAGGATAGAGAAGTTCCTGCAGTAGATCATTAGCTGCCAGCCACTTCAGGCAGCTAATATAATTGAGGATGCTGACGATTTTTTGCGATGACAGAGCTTCGAGGTCTTCGATCGTAAAGTCACCTGGGTAGCAGTGACTTCCACTTTGATGTAAACGCTCTAACGTTACTGTCAGAAAATCCCTCTTTGTGAGGTTCAGCAAGTCCCTTGTTCTGGTTTGTGACATACGAGGCCAGAGAGACCTAGCGATTTTACAGTTCGGTCTGGCTAATCAATTCTGGTTAACTTGATCCCTGTAGAAGCGCTCTATCATGCCGAAGAACTCACACATTGGTGGATACAGTGATGACACCGCACTAGTGGTTTCCATCGCTGACCCATTCCGTGCGGGCTCACCAGCCTTCTCGTTTCCGGTGATGTCACAGTGTTTTGGGACCCAGCAGAGCTTGACGTTAACTGTTAATTTTTGCATTTCTAATATGCAATCATTTACTAACTTGGATTTAATGACGTTGGAGTTCAGTGCCTTCAGAGCAGTGTGACTATCAACATAGATAGTTATGTTTTCACCCTGCCTGGAAAAACCCTCGTTGATTAAACACAAGTTAACCAGGATGGCAAAAACGTCCGCTTGAAAGACACTGCATGTGTCCGGCAATTTGTAAGATCTGCTAAAGCTAAGAGATTCACTAAAGATGCCAGGCCCCGTTCCCACATCTATGTTTGATCCATCTGTGTAAATTGCGTGACCACGAAAGGGGAGATCACCATCCAGCCAATCTGATCTAGAAGGGATCCTCGTGTCCAACCTTGTGGAGAAATTCAGAACAGGTGGCAAATAATCAGTTTGTCCTGTTAGAACCCTCAGCCTGGGCCAGTTAGATGCCTCATCTCTTTTAGTGTCCGCAGTTTGAGTTACGCCACATAAGTGATTAGCGAAGTCTAATAGCACACTTGGTGGCGCTACACTTAATATATTGACCGGTTGAAGGTTTAGTAAAGTGTTCATCACCGCTTGCGGTGTACTCGCTCTCGCTCCGGTTATGAATAGAGGAGCAATTCTTTGAATTTTCTCTAAAGATTTTAGCTGGTGTCTATATCCAGTTGCTTTCCACCATACTACTGAACCATAGGTGAGGATAGGACGCACAATCGCGTTGTAAATCCAGTGGATAGTACTTGGGCGGAGCCACAGGAGAGGAGATAGAACCCCTCTCTGTGGTGTACCTCTACACCCAGGAAAATAATTGGTTGGAATTCGATTGTAACAATAAAAAATAGTATTAGCAACAAAAAATATTGCCTACACCATCTGTCGGTTGTATTTACATATACATATAATTAGTTGAAACACCAATAATAACATGGATACGATCAAATGAAAATGCGTGCAACTAAATCGCTGGTTGTATCAATCGAATTAAGATTGTTTTTTTCATTGACACTCGTTTTGTTGTGGTAATCAATTTTAAATTTTTATTACAGTACCATATGATCGATTTTTGGTTGTGACAACCAATGTTTTATTCTTGACAACAGAAATTGTATCAATAGACCAAAGATTATTATTGCAACGAATAATTGGTTTCTACAACAGAAAAAATATTAATAAATAATCGTTTATTGGTTATCCCAATCATTTCCCAAATTTAGAATAATTAAATGTATTTTGGGAAATATAACCGAAAGATTGGATGCTGTTCTTTTGCTGATACATGACAAACAAAAAATAAAATTACTCGACATAAAAAAATCTTCAACATTTTGTTCAAGAACGGTATAGGTAATCAAAAATAATCTCGTGTGGATAATAATGTGTGGAATGCAGAATATGTTGTGCAAAATGTTTTACATAAATAAATAATAAAAGCAACAATCATGAAATTGAAAGCACAGGGTTAAGCGATATTTGCATAAAAGTTTTGTGTTTTTTTCGTGTACTAAAATGTGTTTCAAATATTTCTACATCTCATAATAGCGATGAATTTGTAATACGGGATTTTTAATTTTGTTATGAATTCTTTTGTTTTTTGTTCAATAATTAAAATAAACATTAATGAAAACTGTTTTTAAATAATTGTCGGTAACCAACCACAAATTGTCAAAACAACCAATTTTTTAAAACAGTTGGTTGTGGCAACTACAACAGATAATTTACGCCACCATTTTCGTAGTTTGCGCAACTAAATATGATTGCTGTCAACATGGAAGCAGAAGTATACCACAACCAAAATATTGGTTGTCCTGATGGTACCGGCAAATAATTCGGTTGAGGCAACCAAACTGTATTCTGTGTGTAGTCACTGACTTCCTAATGGAACCCTCTGCTAGAGTTGAGTTGATGATCCTGCCTTTCAGCATTGTGTCAATCCAGTTAACCAGCAAAGGGGATGTGCTCACATTCAACAAAGATTCGTGTATCAATATCTAAGAAGGCTGCTTTTCTCCAGGTTATTTTCAATGTAGCCAACCACGTCATGAAGAGCACTATCAACTGAGCGGCCTTTGATGTAGGCATGTTGACAGTTACTGATTAATGACGGTTGTAAACTACCCCTAATATAGGTGTCAATAAGTCTTTCCAACGTTTTTAAAACAAACGATGAGGGACTAATTGGTCTATAGTCCTTGGGCGTGGAGTGCCTGGGTTTTCCCGCTTTGGGAATGAAAACCACCTTGACCTCACGCCATTTTGAGTGTATATAATTCCTAAGTAGGCATTGCCTAAAAATCAGCGACAGCATATTAACTGCTATTGGCCTTGCATTCTGTAGCATGGCTGGTGATATGCCATCAGGTCCGGCAGTCTTAAAGGCTTCGAAGGAGTTAATAGCCCACAGAATTTTCTTGTCGGTTACTAAGTTATTTACCACAGTGGACGCTCTTTCATCACAATATGGTGCACTTGATCTAGTACTGATATTGGGAAATTCCTCCTGGACTACGTTCGAACACCCGGGAAAGTGTGTCGTCGTAAAAGGTCCAGAGTTTCTGATCTGGATTCAGTCCAAGTCCCATCTTCCTTGTTAATGCTACCCAGCGCCTTTGAATCTTTTGATAGCAATCGTCGGAATCTGGAGGACTCGTTCACACCTTCTATACTTTCACAGAAGTTGATCCAAGAGACTAGCTTAGCCTTTTTACCTCATTCTTGTACTGTTTGGAAGATTCCTTATAGCAATCCCAATCTGCACTCAATTTGGTGCAGATTTAGTGCGGAGGTCAGTATTGGTCTAATCACGTAAAGCCAGTGTGTCATATATGGACTTATTCCCCATTTTGAACCTATAGCACTTCTGCACAACGACCAACATGCCTTTGTAACTCTTTCTTCAAGTGTTTTACCATTTTAGTTATAGCAATTGTTTTATTGAGGAGTCGAGGCCGGGTAAAACCTGGGATCTTCGTTTTCCTTGTAAATAGACATATTTCTGTTTTGTCTGGGTTAACATTCAGTCCCCTTGGTTGTGCCCAGTTATATGATATGTTAAGTGCCACCGCAGCTCTTCTGCATAGTTAGTTTGGATGTGTGCCCCTTAGAAGTATTATAACGTCGTTTGCATAACAGACTGGTTTAAGTCCTTCATTGGTGAGGGCTTTAAGGAGACTGTGTATCGTCGTAACCCATTGTAGAGGCGATAAAATGCCCCCTGAGGTATACCACGATTTACCTTGTCTCTAATTTTTACACCATATGCCTCACAAATCATCCAACTATTCCTTACCATATTGTTGATCCAGTTTTTCAGCGCCCAGTCAACCTGAAACTCGTCTAAGGATTCGATAAGTGTATCGGTCTGAACGTTGTTAAAAGCGCCTTCAATGTCTATACAAACGGCAAGTGTGTACATTAGTAGGTTTAGGTTTAGGTTAGGGTGGCAGCCGTATTTTTTACAAGCTCACATAGACCAGTTTAGGTCCCTAGTGTTACCACGGGCTGAAATGCCCCTCATCGAAACCAACCTGTTTGATATATAAATTTATCGATAGTACGAATATCAGTACTGGAAAGATCTGTTAGGCTGCCTAAAAAGGCCGACCCCAGTATGTCCAGTCGTCGTTTACTCAAAGCGGGACAGTCGCAAAGCAAGTGCTCAATGCTCTCCACTTCTTCCTCATCTCCACAGCTTCGGCAGAAGTCATTGGAGTCAATACCCAATCTTTTGGCGTGTTCGCCGATCAAGCAGTGTCCCGTCAGAACCTGTACTAACGAAGACAATCGTTTCCTCTCTAGTGCGAGGAGATATTTTGACCTTCTTAGGTCATACCTTGGCCAGATTTGTCTAGCTACCCTGCAGGTGCCGATTTCTGTCCATCTTTCGTTGGACTGCCTGATTGCCTCTTGCCTAAGCCAAAGTTTGCTCGTGGATAGTGGCGCACCAATATATGCAAATTCTTCGAGAATTTGTAATGTCGTCCCTTTCCTAGCAAGTTCATCGGCTTTGCAGTTCCCCGGGATATCCCTATGCCCAGGCACCCATATGAGGTGTATATTAAACTGCTCAGCCATCTCGTTAAGAGATCTGCGGCAGTCGAGGGCTGTTTGTGAATTTAAGGATGTTGCCTCCAGAGAATTGATGGCAGCCTGGCTGTCCGAGTAAATGACAACGCCAGTGTTGGTTACTATGTTGCGACTCAGCCACTTCCCACTTCCCGCTTCCCATTATTTCGGCTTGATAGACACTGCAGGTATCTGGTAGTCTGTGAGCTATATCCAGACTAAGTTCTTCACAGTGTACTCCGAAGCCAACCTTTTCATCAAGCTTCGAACCATCCGTGTAAAAGTGGAGATGGTTTCTATTACCTGGTATTCTGCCGTCCCATTCATCTCTGGCGGGAATCATAGTGATGTAATTTCTCTCGAAGGTGTACCATAGCACTACACTTTGATATCCTCATGTGACCATAGTTCTTGTACCTCCACATTGATAGGCAGTTTAATCTTATTGCCGCTTTGGTTGCAACTTCTCTCGCCACAATATTAATCGGCAGTATATGTAGTAGGGCTTGTAGAGAGTCGGTCGCTGTAGTCCTTAAGGCTCCGCTTATGCTCAGGCAGGCAGTTTTCTGAACCTTTGTTAGTAGGTTGGTGATGGTTAGTTTGTCAGTTGCCGTCTACCCTACCACAATACCGTATAACAGTATTGGACGAACTACTGCTATATATATCCAGTGGACGATTTTAGGAGAGAGTCCCCACCGCGACCCTACAGCCTTTTTGCAGGAATATAAGGCGACGTTGGCCTTCCTTACACGTTCCAATACGTTAAGTCTAAATAACAGTTTCCTATCTAGAATTATTCCTAAAAATTTTGCAGTTTCAGAAAATACTAGATCTGTTCCATTTATCCGAGGTGGAGGGTCCACATGTGGGACATTATTCATCCTAGTAAAGAGAACCAATTCTGTCTTGTTGGGGTTAACGCCCAAACCGATGCTTCTGGCCCATCTAGCCAACTTGTTCAGAGCCACCTGTAGGATGTCTCTGAGGACATTTACGAATTTGCCACTCACTGCGATTGCCACGTCGTCCGCATATGCCACGACCTTGCAGCCACAACGTTCTAGATCTAGCAGTATTTCATTCACCGCTAGGTTCCAAATTAGTGGAGACAGTACTCCTCCTTGCGGGGTCCCTCTGTTTACAAACCTTGTTAGAATTGTGGACCCTAGACATGCTGTTATGCGTCTTCTGGTGAGCAGACTTTGAATTAGTCTAATCAAACTAGTATTAACTTTTAGATGTGAGAGTGCCGCAATTACCGCATCTGAGTGAATCTTGTTAAAAGCCCCTTCTATGTCAAGAAATGCCACCATGGTGAATTCCTTGAAATGCAGGGACGATTCGATAGTGCTCACAAGTTCGTGCAGGGCTGATTCTGTAGACTTGCCCTTATTGTAAGCATGTTGGTTCCCCGACAGGAGTTTTGTATCCAGGTTTTCCCTAATGAAATGATCTAAAAGTCTTTCCAGACCTTTCAATAGGAAGGAGGATAGGCTAATTGGTCTGAAGTCTTTTGGCCTAGTGTGTGATATCTTTCCGCGCTTTAGGTATGAATACCACTTTGGTATCCCTCCATCGATTCGGGACGTATGAAAGCCTGATACAGCCTACATACATAAATTTTCTCCAGCCAGGGGATAATGTACTTTAACATTTTCTGCATTTCTGCTGGAGTAATGCCATCTGGTCCAGGTGACTTGAAGGGCTTATTCTGGATCTCTCAGTCAAGAAGCTAGCGACGCTCGCAGTCCACTTGCACTCTTGTTGGTCCTGCTGATCCTCGGGTTCTGTTACAGAGTTCCCGGGGAAATGTGTGCCGAGCAGTACATTGAGCGACTGCTCGCTGTTTTTGGTCCAGTTATTTGCCTCATCCTCTAAATATCCCACTGTACAGGGGCCGTTCAAGTATTACGTAAGCAGATTTATTGCAATTATTTACCCCCCCCCCTCCCCCTTGTCATCAAAAGTAAGCAAAGCTCTTACCCCCCCCCCCATGCTTACGTAAACATTGTTATATGCATTTTTCATTTAATGTATTCTATTTTTGTTATTCATTCATGAGCAGCAGTTAAAATTCTAGAAATAAGAAAATAGGCTTAGGATAGAGGACTTTAACGCACATAATATTCATTTAAACAAACTTTATTGATACGGTATTCAACATAGAGTAAAGTACAAATATTATAATCTTATTAAGTAATATTACGAACTAAACAAAATTCTTTTAAATTTTTGGTGTACATATTAATTCCAATTAACAGTCTTCAGTCCATGACACCCGAATCCATGATTCTAAGTTTTCGATGACATTGGATGTTTGCTGCTCAATGTTGTGTGTCTGCTCACTTTCATTCGATTTTGGAATGTCTACGTCGTTTTCATCGAGCCATTCAACATCTTGGTGCTCTAAATTTTGAATAATGCACATCAGTTCATTAGCACGACGAGCAGCCACTCTTAAAGGCCTAACTTTCATATCAGTGTGCGTGTTTACTTTTTTATGGATCTTCTCGATGTGACGATTTAGTGACTTGACGGAAGTATGATAAAGACCACACGTTTTGCATGTTCGACTTAATAGCTTCAATTTTACCGTCGGACAAAAATAATCGTATGGCATTTGTAGGAAATCTTTGAGTGACGAATTTAAGCGTAGAGCTAAATTGACTGGAAGATTGAGAAATTGCCCTCCATCATCCAAAACCAAGTCATCAACTGTTTGTTTTACTTTTACTGGTGGTGGAAGAAACCTGTTGTCTAGTAATCTAAATAGGCCACTTCTTGGACGACAGCATTCTATGTTTCTACATTTTACAATTTGAAGTAAGTATTGGCTTTCACGCACATGTTCTGAATACCATTCAATATCTGGCAAATCAGGCAGATCTTGTTCGCCCGGCCCAACATATTGTGCAGTAACATGATAGCCATCAATTTCCATTGAACTCCATATCTCAGCTAACACATTTCCTGCAAACTCGAAATTGGATCTTTCTAAATGTTCATTAATTGTAACACCACGTGCATCCAAATGTGACCCAAAATGGTCATGAGGCAATATCAAACCAGCCAGTTCCCGACTAAGAGGAGCCATTCTGCGCTCTACTCTGTTATACGCACTTCTGCCAGGAGCATTGGTAGCTAAAAACAATGCATCGAGATCATGTCGCTTAAAGTGTTTAATAGCAAACCCTATAACTTTTGTATAACGCGGATTTTCATCTGGCCCTCCATCAACCGTCATGATTACTACTGGTTTTACCAACCCATGGTCAGTTTTAGCTAATGCTTGAAACTCTTCAAGTTCGAGAAGCGTCTCGAAATCATGAGCATGAGTATTTGCAGTAGATGAACTATGCTTTCCACTTCGAATAGCGATGTATGTTGGTCCAGAATATCCAACGGCTTGCGGTTGTCCTAGCATACTGGAAGTGATTTTGATACCAGCATAAACTGATGGTATTAATTTATGCCGCTCAGCGATTACCCAGTCGTGATCAGGCAATTTGATTCTATATTCCATGTGCATTAGAAGAGGTGCTTGCTTATTTGCCGCAGTTACACCAATAGGGACCCGAGCTTTATCATCTTGAGATATGAAAAATACTTGATCTGGTCCAAGTATGGATGCTATGTTCTCCAAATAATGGATTGATGTTTCAGCGAAATTGCTATCTAAGTGGCTTTTGTGCTGATCAGTCTGAGCCCGAGTGAGCTTTACAGCGACTGTCGATACATGTCTTCGTCCCTCTGCAGAATTAGATTTTCTGGGAATCAAACGAAGATATGTCCCACTTCGACTAATGTCAAATCCTATTTTTCGTAATTCTTGTGTTAATTCGTCAAGAGTTTTTACACTGCGAATAGATTCTGTTCGTCTTCTATCATCTGCTGCACTGCCAAATAAAGCAATATCCGCAATTGTTTTCAATAATAATGGTTGATCATTTTCTAGGCTAGGACGTCCCACTGAATCCCTCATGGATAGTTTTTTTTTTATTTCTGGATTTGCATGAGAAATATCTTCTAACTTTCTTTTCATACCATCTCTGTGTTTCTTCTGGGCAACTTCGTTTTGAATCTTACTGTTTAAAGACATTTTCGCTGTTTTTAATTCTTCGCGCAACTTATTGATTTGTTTATCAACTTCAACACGGCTTGGCATACTATCTCTGGCAGAATACAAAGCATTCAGATTTTTTTCGAGTAGAGCAATCTTATTTTTCATAGCTTCCTGCGAAGGTTTTGCTCTCGGCTGTTTATCTGTATTTTCTGTGATTTCGCATTGCTGTTGTGATTCCACTCCGGGGTTTATGTCGTCTTTTTGTTCTTTAGAATTTGAAGCTGGCTGTATAATTTGTGGTTTTTCTGCAGGCTCACAGGTATTCGTTGCCT
Source organism: Eudasyphora cyanicolor (assembly GCA_963930755.1). Classification (NCBI taxonomy): domain Eukaryota; kingdom Metazoa; phylum Arthropoda; class Insecta; order Diptera; family Muscidae; genus Eudasyphora; species Eudasyphora cyanicolor. The sequence goes on along the minus strand of OZ005736.1, from coordinate 248,394,529 downwards.
AAAAATTAAAACATTTTATAGGTACTGCTAATGTTTGTCTTATTAATACATACACACTATAGTGAGTACATTTAATATTCACCCCTATCGTGAATAAAATTCCATGTGAAAAGTTTTGCTCCCCAGAAAAATTGAAGGGATATAATCAAAATGGAAAGTGAAAATAATTCCACTTGAATAGACTTTTAAGACGAGTAGTTATCATTTTCTTCATTGCAAATCTCTTTAACGCAGAATAATATACCTATAGACTTCAATTTCTACTTTGTATTTTCTAGGGATCAAAACATTTCACGTGAAATTTTTTCTGCGATAGGGGTGATTGTTTAATTTACATTAACTTCATCACTCACCTTGGAAAAAAATCGTAGTAGATTGGATTTATTCTTAGTCGCTGCTTGCAATTCTTCTTCAATTCTCTTAGAGACAATAATATCAAGTTCCTTGTCCGATTTTGCTTGTAACTTATAATTACGCCACACTTCGTTAACTAACTTCTGTACTTTTTGTAGTTTTGTATTTGTATGAGATTTTTTAAAACTTTCAAACAATTGTTGGTATAACTTGGATTTGTCTATTTGAAACGACATCTTAAACAATTCCACTTTGGCGAAAGTGGATCAACGGTAACACAAATATTTACTTGCTTTGCTTTGCATACACCACGTCAAATCGTCAATCGTACCGAAACGAAACTGATTGAAGAAATTCTAAGCGAGTACCTAAATGTACTCATTATTTATGGGAATCCCCGAATATGGGTTTTGTTTTCGAGCATAGACATTGTGTGGGTTGCCATATGTGTAAAAAAGTAAATAACTACTCCTGAAGTAATCACAATCTGTGTGGGTTGTCATATGTGGAAAAAAGTAAAGAACTACTGCTGACGTAATCACCATCTCCAACACCCCCCCCAATGTCATCAAAAATAAGCAAAGCAAAGACCCCCCACCCCCCTATAGTGCTTACGTAATACTTGAACGGCCCCACAGGGTGAAGCAGATAATATCTTCCTCAGCCTAGCGGCGTCGGAGACCTTTTCCACTTCACCACAGAAGGTATACCAAGAGCGCCTTTGCGCCTTTCTAAGCTCCTTCTTATAGATCTTGAGTTGCTCTTTATAGGCATCCCAATCATTAGCGACCCCAGTAGATTTAGCCTTATTGAATAGCTTGTTGCAGTTCTTTTTCATAGCCGTTAGCTCAGAAGTCCTTGTTTTTGGACAGGCTTCTTCAAGGGATCTATTGAATGATATGGTGATATGATCGACCAGATTATCCAGACCGGCTTTGTCATTCGGTTCGTACAGAAGTTTAGAGTTGAGGACTTTCTTGAAATTCTTCTCATACAGGTGCCACTTTGTCTTCCTTACATTTCTGTGGACGGCAGGTTTAGGCGCTTTTTCCGCGAGTTTGAACTCAATATAATGGTGATCTGAGAATGAGTGGTCGTCCAGTACATTCCACCCAATAATTTTGTCTGACAGCCGGTCAGTAGCAAACGTTAGGTCGAGTACTTCTTGTCTGTCTTTAATTGTAAAGGTCGGTTTATTACCCATGTTACAAATACTAAGGTTAAGAGTAGGCAATCTTATCAAGCTCAACCTATTAGTATAGGGTGGAAGAACAAAATCACTATTCCAATGCAGGTGCCTCAAAGCAAATAATAAAAATTGTTTCTGAACGGATTCAATTTTATCAACATAAATCCCATATTGGGGGTCTCATACAACAGAACCATATTCTAGAATAGGTCTAACAAGTGAAGTATACAACTGTTTCGTTACATATGGATCTGAGAATTCTTTCGCCCATCGCTTAATGAAGCCAAGGACACCATAAGCTTTGTTCACCATTGTAATTATGTGATTATCGAAGTTAAGTTTAGGATCCATTAATATACCAATATCCACAAAGGATTCAACAGTTTCTAAATTGGAACCAAGAAGACTGAATTTAGATGGAATCAATTTCGATCTAGAGAAACACATATGTTTACACTTCTTCAAATTAAGGTCCATGCAATTTATTTCACACCAATAACCAAAGTTGTCAAGTCATTTTGAAGAAACAAAGAATCATCAGATGTGTTACAAGAATAAAATATCTTAACATCACCTGCATACATCAGTAATCTAGAACTAATAATTGAATCTGGTAAGTCATTTATAAATAGTAGAAACAGCAAAGGGCCAATATGACTACCTTGGGGTACCCCAGATGAAACCAAAATCGGGCCTGAGAAGTAACTACCAAATTTAACAATCTGAACACGATTGTTAAGATAAGAGGATATCCAACTCAACAAGTTATTACTAAAACCAATGCGATTCAGCTTATACAGTAAGAGCTTATGATTAACTCTATCAAAAGCTTCACTAAAATCAGTATAAACCACATCTGTCTGATTACCAAGAACAAACTCATCAATTACCTGGGAGGTAAATTGAACCAAATTTGTCATAGTATAGAGTCCCTTACGAAATGCATGTTGGAATGGACTAAGAATAGGTGAAACACTATGAGATAAAATCTCAGTGATCATTTTTTCAAAAAGTTTTGGAATTATACTTAATTTCGCAATTCCACGATAATTCATAACATCAATCAAGCTCCCAGATTTTTGAAGTGGAGTTATAAAAGATTTTCTCCAAATAAATGGGAAGTATCCATACTTCAAGGAATTATTGAAAAGCAATGTGAGCGGGACAGCAATACTCTGAGCACATAGCTTCAGGATTACACTCGGTATACCATCTGGGCCAGCACTGTTAGAAGTCCTATGTTGATGTAAAGAACTTTGCAAAACAATCGGCGATTGACTGATCACCACAGAATTCTTCACCATCAATTCTAACTCTTGAAGGCCTTGGATTAGACTTACGTTTCATATTGACAAAATCATAGAACGGTCTAGGGTTCATTTTAAAATTGTGAGCTAACTTCTCCAAGTAGAGCTCATAGCACTTACGTGATTCAATGTTATACTGTGATCTGGCAACAGAGTACCTGACGTAATCAACATCGGATCCAGCGTTACCGTTGGGAAATTTCAAAAAGGGGCACAAAAAGGGGATTTTTTCGAAAAAAGGGGCAACCGATCATTAAAAAGGGCGATCAATTTTTAGGTTTTTATTTAATGAAAACAACAATAAAAAAACAAAGCTTAACATAAAAAATAAGTAGGTAACATTAAAAAATTTATTCATTTACACTAAAACTAAACAAAAAATACAATGTTATACAAAACTTCTTATGATGTATACTAAAAATATTTCATCACATACATTTCTTTAATTATAGTTACTTTTGTGTAACTTCTTTTTTTATACTTTCTTATTAGATCTGTGCTTGGGACAGATGTGAATTGAGTTTTTTTGATCTCACAACAAATCTGTTTAGAAAAAAGCTTATAACATTTATATACATCAACCAAATGAAAAATAAAATATAAATTGGATTTTTTAATAAACACATATATTCGGGTCTGTTCTGTAGCAAGGTGATTTGAAATCACGGTGATTTTAAAATCACCGGCGACTTACCGTCACTGCTGGAGTTCGAAATCTCCCGGTTTATTATTCATAGCATCCCAAAAAAGATTGTTCAAAATATTTTCGGGTGATTTCGAACTCCAAAAGTGATGTAAAGTCGCCGGTGATTTTAAAATCACCGTGATATCAAATCGCCGTGATTACAGAACAGACCCGATTGTTACAATTAAGAAATCACTCAAATTAATTGTATTGTTGCATAGACGCCGACCTATTCGCAGAATTTTCACGAATAAGATGAAACGGTGGAAATAGATTCTCATATGCTTACACATACAAAAGATAAATGTAAATGGTTTTAACATATGCGTACATATATCCCATTAAATAACCTAATTCGAACGTAGCGCGTTAGGCATTTCCGTACGTTAGTACGAAAGTGTTGTCATAAGAGTATAAAAAGCAGATTTTTTTACAAAAGCTAAAAAGTGGCAAAAAAGCTAAAAAGTGGCACAAAAAAGCGAAAAGGGGCACATTTAGTATCAAAAAATAAAAGGGGCGCAAAAGTAGCACGGCTGAAAAAAAGGGGCAAATATGCCACTTTAGTCGCACATCGGTAACGCTGATCGGATCCAGACCTTTTGAATTTCTTAAATAGTCTGCTCTTTACGTTCCTGAGAGCAGTCATATTAGAAGAATACCACGGTGGTCTATTGGTATTCTTAATACGAATCTTTGGAAGAGATTGTACCAAACATTCATTCAAGACATTGTAAAATCTATCAATAGATACATCAATATCAGTCATGTGATTACAACAACAAACTAAATCCCAGTTAGTATTCAAGAGAAGAGAATTTAGCAACTCAAAATTTGTTCTTTTGAAACAAAAAACTGTGCCCTCGTCACGTGGGGGGTATATAGAAGAAGAGTCCGAAATGTCATACATCATGGAAATACCCAGCGTAGGATGGTAACCATCTTCCGGGGTAGAAACCGGATAAATTCTATGAATATCAAAAATCTGAGCGTTATTCACAAATACTAAATCAAGTAATTTTCCAGACGAATTAGAAATCCCGTTAATCTGCAATAGTTCGAGATCGGAAAAACGCCTTACCACATCATAAGTCCACTCGAACGTGATCGAAGAAGAATTCAAGGGAGTAAATGCCTCAGTATCTGGCAATGAAAGCCAAGAAACAGAGGGTAAATTAAAATCCCCCAAGACTAAGATATGGTCCACATCCCTCAACATCAAAACCAATCTGCCTAGAGCCTTTAAGTGACCATCATATATCTGATAATTCCGAGATTTGGGGGATGTAGGAACATGAAACCAATAATTTAGCTTTACCTAAATTAATAGAGACAACAATAAGTTCAATATCATCAATCTCATCAAGAATGACACGCTCAGAAGAAAGCGAACTTTTTACAGCAATAAGAACTCCACCACCAATTTTTTGAATGCGATCTTTTCTATGTAGAACATATTCATTCGACAGTATCTCTGAATCAAATATTGAGGGTTTTGCCAAGTCTCAGCGAAACACAAAATTGAAAATTCAAAGTCAAAGCTATCAGCAAATAGTCGGGTTAATTTGGTCTTTACCACTTAAATTAGTCAGGAGAAAGATACTTAGATCTTTCCTGGCCAAAATGCAGGTTCTTGGAGTGCCTTCACAGTTGGCCACAAGCAGTTTAAAGTTGGTTGTCCTAATACCGCACACCCTTCCTCCCACTACGTAGGGCTCCTGTATCAGGACGATGTCTACTGCGCCTGTGGACAGGCGCAGCAATAGAGCCGCTGAGGCTGCTTTAGCGTGATGGAGGTTAATCTGTAGAATTCTTACCATCATTGGTAATTGACAGATTAACATCCACCCCGACAAGGTTGTTATCGAACTCTTCGTCCGTAACGTCGAGAAGCATGTCCCCGCCAGATGCGTCAAAGAGTCCGGAGACTCCCCTCAGCCTCTCTGTGTCCGAAGTAGAGCTTTTGTCCTCAGAGAAGGACGTTACAGATCTTCTGTTAGAGTTGGAGTCACCAGAAATATTAGGCGTGGGTACCTCCGCACTTCCAGAAAGTGCCACGGTGGACGACTCACCTTCTGCAGTGGGAGCTATATCCTGCTTGTATATCTTCAAGACTATAGTCTCGAAGCCGTATTGTAGGGTTGCACTCACACTTTGTATATGGGAGGTGGATTCAGCGTTTAGGATAAGATTGACCTGCCGCTTTTTACCATCCGCCTCACCCATCTTGCTGATTCTCCAATTATGGGCCGGCAGACCAGGATTGGAATCTTTTATTATTTCTAAGATGTCAGCCGTGTTGGAGGGCTCTTCTGTAACCCAGGTGATGGCTCTAGGGTGACTAGGGATGTTGTTTTTTTCGACAGCATCCAACTGGGCACCCGGCCACACCTCACCCGCTCGACTCAGAGCAGCCTTATACAGGTCTACTGATCTGGCATCACCGAAATATAAGAGCTTTACTCTCTCCTGATGCCATCCTGCATCGTTGCAGATTGGTAGTTTGCCCGGCATTTCTCTACGGACATCGAGGTAATGAGCCATAATGGCTGATTGTACATGACTCCATTTGTCCTTGAGGATGGATCCATCCTCACTACTTCTGTCTATAACAGCCATCACCAGACTCTCCTTCGCCACTTCATTGAAGGGCTTGGTGAGTGTCCTGTTGATGGTGACATTAGGGCCTTTTGCCTTTTTCGAAGGCAGGGGTTCATCAGGTGATCTGATTCGTTTTACTTTATTAGCCGTTAACACAGCTGAATTTGTGGCTCCTTCAGCCGACTCATTGGCCTTAGAAGCATCTATGATGCCTTTAGCCCAGGTGTACATTAGTAAGGGTCGGTCCCCATACAAAAAAATAAGTTGCACCAGTCACCCTCTAGTTTTGAAGATTATCTAGAGACAATTCCGGGGCAACAAACACAATTTTTTTCTGGGCACCCTACATGCCGCCCTTTTCATTTTATTATCCTGCGTTGGCATTTGATGTCCGATCGTAACGATGCATATCGTTGTTCGAGTTTTGGCAAGGGCTATATTTCGTCCATAGGTCACTTTTGACTCCGAAGTCAAATTCGATAAGTGACCTCTGTCATCTCGTTTTCTACTCCCTTACACGGGAAATGTATTGAAACGGCAATAAAGGCCTTTAAAAATAATGAATCTTTTGCTTTTGAAGTGCTCACTTTCATTCATAAACACAAAAATTACATAGATTTCAAAATAACATACGTACAGAGATCAAATTCGACAATATACTTTTGACGTCGCTTTCTATCTCTCTCACTCACAGGAAAATCCAACTCACGCGAATGCATATGCACTAGCACGGTCAGTGTTAGGTTAGGTTAAAGGACGCGTAGCGCACTACCAATTTGGCGTGCACCACTATACTCGGAGACCGAAAGGTCCATTGTGTTAGTCCTATAAAGAATTATAGATTTGGCGAAGCAGTAGAAAAAATAATAGATTGAAAAATGAGAGGGGTGGAGGGGCCCCAATAAGATGTGAGAAGAGCGGAAAAAAGAAATGTTGAATTAAAAGTGAAGAGGGCAGAAAAGTTCTTACAATAGACAAAGCCGTTTTTGCAGATGGATGCGCGGATGTCATCCCCACCAACTTCAGGCAACTAATATAATAATACTGACGATTTTATGCGATGAAGAGCTCCGAGATCTTCGATCGTAAAGTCACGTAGGTAGCGATGTCTTCTTCTAGAAAGAAAAGGACATTGGCAAAGAAGGTGCCCGATCGTTTCAAGTTCCTCTTCGTCTGTACAGAGACGACAGTAGTCCTCGGTGTCCCGTTGCCACTTTGATGTAAGGCCACGTTACAGTGGCCTGTGAAAACGCCCACTAACAGGAGTTAATCCCAGCAGCTTGACTATCAACATAGATAGTTATGTTTTCACCCTGCCTGAAAAAACCCTCGTTAATTAAACGCAAGGTAAACAGGATGGAAAAAACCTCCGCTTGAAAGACACTGCATGTGTCCGGCAACTTATAAGATCTGCTAATGCTAAGGTATTCACTAAAGATGCCAGCACCCGTTCCCACATTCATCTTTGATCCATCTGTGTAAATCGCGTGACCACGAAATGGGAGATCACCATCCAGCCAATCTGATCTAGAAGGGATCCTCGTGTCCAACCTTGTGGAGAAATTCAGAACAGGTGGCAAAAAATCAGTTTGTCCTGTTAGAACCCTCAGCTTGGGCCAGTTAGATGCCTCATTAAGGATCTTTGAGTGTCCGCAGTCTGAGATATGCCACATAAGTGATTCGCGGAGTCTAATAGCACACTTGGTGGCGCTACACTTAATATATTGTCCTATCGGTTGAAGGTTTAGTAAAGTGTTCTCGCCGCTTGCGGTGCACTCATTCTCGCGCCGGTTATGAATAGAGAAGCAATTCTTTGAATTTTCTCTAAAGATTTTAGCTGGTGTCTATATCCAGTTGCTTTCCACCACACTACTGAACCATAGGTGAGGATGGGACGCAGATAGTACTTGGGCGGAGCCCCAACTTTTATCTAAAGAACGTCTGCAGGAGTAGATTGCATTCAGTCCCTTTTGGACTCTTTCCTTAGTGTTACTTTTCCAGTTTAATTTCTGATCAAGTATGACGCAGGTACTTAGCCTCTGGGGACACCGTCTAGAATGGGTTTATGACAAATTCTACCTTATTTTTCCTAGTGAATATTACTAGCTCTGTCGTAGTTGGATTAATTCCTAGCCCGTTCGCCGTTGCCACAGTGGACGCGCTTTTATCACAATGTGGTGCACTTGATCTAGTTCTGACGTTGGAAAATTTCTCCTGGACTACGTTCGAACACCCGGGAAAGTGCGTCGTCGCTAAAAGGTCCAGAGTTTCTGAGCTGGACTCAGTCCAAGTCCCATCTTCCTTCTTAACGCTATCCAGCGCCTTTGGATCTTTTGATAGCAGTCGTCGGAATCTGGAGGACTCGTTCACACCTTCTATACTTTCACAGGAGTTGATCCAAGAGACTCGCTTAGCCTTTTTTACCTCATACTTGTACCGTTTGGAATATTCCTTATCGAAATCCCAATCTGCAAATTTGGTTTTGTTGGCTTTATTATACAGTCTCCTTGCATTCTGTCCAGAGAATGAAGCCGAGGCAAAATTGGTGGCAGCGGCTGCCATTGAAAATTATAGATCGGCGGCGGCGGCTTGATGGCTTAGCCGACATAAAATTGACATACGGCTGCTGTGTGATATTCATTTTTACATTTAAAATAATAGTTGAAAAGTTAAGCTCTGGTATATACTCATAAATAATGGATGTTTTTAAGTTAATTGTAAGATATTGTGAAGTGAAACAAGTAACAGCGTTAAGTTCGGCCATTCGGAATCTTATACCCTCCCAAACAAAATATATGTAGAATACAAACTGAAAAGTTTCAGTTAAATTTTTTTATATAGGTGGTGTTTATGACTTAAGCAAGCCTTTTTGGGAGCGACATCTATAGGTGGACTATAACAAAATATGAACCGATTTAAAAAATTTGACTGTGTCTAAGTAAAATAAAAACTGCAAGGATTCAGTTAAAATGCTTAGAAAATGTGGTATTTATGGCTTAAATACGTATATTTTGGAGCGGCCTCTATAGGGCGACTATAACAAAATATGAAGGTACAATTTTTGTTGTGATGATTTTTTGTCAAAATATAATACAAACTGAAGAGTTTCAGCTAAATTGCTTTAAAAATGTGGTATCTATGGCTCAAAACCAGGCGATGAAGCCGACCAAAATTATCGGCGGCGGCGGCGCATGTAAAAATAACGATCGGCGGCGGCGGCTGATCGGCTGAGCCGATCAAATTTCAACAATCGGCTGAGTCGATAAAGTTCCAACAAACGATGGCGCACGATTGTAATTCTTATGTGAAGATGGCGCTTTAAGATATTTCCAATTAGATGAAAAAACTTAAAATTAACCCCAAAGTTTAAGAAAAGTTATTTTCATTTTGTAATTTTGTCGAAAATCGGTTCAATAAATCTCTACTTATTAGTCTTTGTTGTGAAAGAGAATTTATTGTGAATGACATAGTGCCTGTTGTGTTCTCTTTAGAACGACGTAGACTTTGTAAAAATTGGTTCGGCCGCTCAAGAGCTTTTGTAATTTCTGTAAAAACCAAAAACGCATTTTCAATAAATTTTTAGATTTTTTAAAATATAAATGATAGCAAGATCCATTTATAAATTTTTTATAAATTTTTACGCAAAACAAACTTCTTTAAAAATTCTGACCCTATTGTTTTACTTAGTAGTCACTTTCTTAATTTTCATGGTTGCTTAAAATAAATCTTTTTGACTCACTTAGTCCAGATTTACACTAGTATATTTTTTCAGCAGATTATCCGCTAATTCTCTTTTAAACATGCCTCTGCGTTTAGACAAGTAATTTTATTTCGGATATTCCTGTGTAAATTGTTGTTGTTCAAAGTGCGAGTGAAAAACACAAAACGTTCAGACCGAGTACGGGAGAGTTTTTTTCCCCCTCTTGCCGACTGCCTCTCTCTTCTACAAAATTCCGATAATCTGCTGAACATTCAGCCAGTGTTAATCGGGACTGAATAAAGTTCGGCGGCTGAGTTTCAGTCGATGTGAGCCGCTAAAATCGGCGGCGGCGCCGGCTGGAAAAAAATGGCCGACTGCGGCGCGCCGCCGATTTGCGCCGCGTCGGCTTCATAGCCTGCTCAAAACCCATAATTTGGAGCGATCTTTATAGGGAAGCTATATCAAAACATTCACCAATATGGCCCATTTGCAATCACAAACGACCTGCAACTATAAGAAGAATTTATACCAAATTTTATTAACCTAGCTCTATTATTACGGACTGTAGCGTAATTTCAACAGATAGCCAGACAGACGGACATGGCTAGCTTTAGGTTTAGGTTAGGGTGGCAGCCGGTTTCTTTTTTATTTCTACAGTTCACATAGACCAGTTTAGGTCCCTAGTAGTACCACGGGCTAAAATGCCCTTCATCGAAACCAACCTGTTTGATATACAAATGTATCGATAACACGAATATTGGTACTGGAAAGATCTGTTAGGCTGCCTAGAAAGGCCGACCCCAGTAGGTCCAGTCGTCGTATACTCAAAGCGGGACAGTCGCATAGCAAGTGCTCAATGCTTCTTCCTCATCTCCACAGCTTCTGCAGAAGTCATTGGAGTTAATACCCAATCTTCTGACGTGTTCGCCGATCAGGCAGTGTCCCGTCACAACTGATACTAACGTTGATAATCTTTTCCTTTCCAGTGCGAGGAGATATTTTGACCTTTTCAGGTCATACCTTGGCCAGATTTGTCTAGCTACCCTACATGTGCCGATTTGTGTCCATCTGTCGTTGGACTGCCTGATTGCCTCTTGCCTAAGCCAAAGCTTGCACGTGGATAGTGGCACACCAATATATGCAAATTCTTCGAGAATTTGTAAAATCGTCCCTTTCCTAGCAAGTTCATCGGCTTTGCAGGGATATCCCTATGCCCAGGCACCCATATGAGGTGTATATTAAACTGCTCAGCCATCTCGTTAAGAGATCTGCGGCAGTCGAGGGCTATTTGTGAATTTAGGGATGTGGCCTCCAGAGAATTGATGGCAGCCTGGCTGTCCGAGTAAATGACAACGCCAGTGTTGGTTACTATGTTGCGACTCAGCCACTTGGCGACTTCCCATATTGCCATTATTTCGGCTTGATAGACACTGCAGGTATCTGGTAGTCTGTGAGCTATATCCAAATTAAGTTCTTCACAGTGTACTCCGAAGCCAACCTTTTCATCAAGCTTCGAACCATCCGTATAGATGTGGAGATGGTTTCTATTTCCGGGTATTCTGCCATCCCATTCATCCCTGGCTGGTATCATAGTTATGTAGTTCCTCTCAAAAGTTGCCCACCGTTGATATATAGTCCACTCGGTCGGCTACCATAGCATTACACTTTGATATCCTCATGTGACCATAGCTCTTGTACCTCCACATTGATAGGCAGTTTGATCTTAGTGCCGCTTTGGTTGCAACTTCTCTCGCCACAACATTAATCGGAAGTATATGGAGAAGGGCTTGTAGAGACCCAGTCGCTGTAGTCCTTAACGCTCCGCTTATGCACAGACAGGCAGTTCTCTGAACCCTTGATAGCAGGTTTGTGATGGTTAGTTTGTCAGTTGCCGTCCACCATACCACAATGCCGTATAACAGTATAGGATGAACCACTGCTATATGTATCCAATGGACATATAGCAGGCTGTAGGACCCTACAGCCTTCCTGCAGCAATATAGGGCGATGTTGGCCTTCTTTACACGTTCCAGTACGTTTAGTCTGAATGACAGTTTCCTATCCAAAATTATTCCTAAAAATTTTGCACTTTCAGAAAAGAATTCCATTTATCCGAGAGGAGGGTCCACATGAGGGACATTATTCATCCTAGTAAAGAGAACCAATTCTGTCTTGTTTGGGTTTCTGCTTCTGGCCCATCTAGCCAACTTGTTCAGAGCCACCTGTAGAATATCTCGGAGGATGTTTTCGAATTTGCCACTCACTGCGATTGCCTCGTCGTCCGCATATGCCACGACCTTGCAGCCACAACGTTCTAGATCCAGCAGGATTTCATTCATCGATAGGTTCCAAATTAGTGGAGACAGTACTCCTCCTTGAGGGGTCCCTCAGTTTACAAACCTTGTTAGAGTTGTGGACCCTAGACATGCTATTATGCGTCTTCTGTTGAGTAGTCTTTGAATTAGTCTAATCAAGCTTGAGTTCACCTTTAGATGTGGCAATGCCGCGATTACCGCATCTGGGTGTATGTTGTAATAAGCCCCTTCTATGTCAAGAAACGCCACCATGGTGAATTCTTTGAAATGTAGGGACGATTCGATAGTGCTCACAAGTTCGTGCAGGGCTGATTCTGTAGACTTTCCCTTATTGTGGGCATGTTGGTTCCCCTACAGGAGTTTTGTATCCAGGTTTTGCCTACGGGGATAATGTACTGTAACATTTTCTGCTGGAGTGATGCCGTCTGGTCCAGGTGACTTGAAGGGCTCAAAGCTGTTTATAGCCCAGCTTATTCTAGCTCTCTCAGTCAACAACCTAGCGACGCTCGCAGTCCACTCGCACTCTTGTTGGTCCTGTTGATCCTCGGGCTCTGTTGATGAGTTCCCCGGAAAATGTGTGTATACTTAGCGATTGCTCGCTGTTTTTTGTCCAGTTGTTTGCATCATCCTGCAGAAGGAATACCAAGAGCGTCTTTGCGCCTTCCTAAGCTCCTTCTTATAGATCTTGAGTTGCCCAATAATCAGCTCGAGCTCGTCAGACGTTGCTTCTTCTACTACTTCCCTGAAGAGAGCTGTCGGTATTGCAGCTTCATAAGGAAAGTAACTGGAGACACCCAGTATATACGATTACCAATCTCCAGACTAGCAGCTGTTTGGTCTTTACCACTTAAATTAGTCAGGAGAAAAATACTTAGATCTTTTCTGGCCAAAATGCAGGTTCTTGGAGTGGCTTCACAGCTGACCAAAAGCAGTTTAAAGTTTGGGGTCTTGATACCACACACCCGTCCTCCTAATACATAGGGCTCTTGGATCATGACTATTTCTACTGCACCTGTGGACAGGCGCAGCAATAGAGCCCTGAGGCTGCTTTAGCGTGATGGAGGTTAATCTGTAGAATTGTTACCATCATTGGTAATCGACAGATTGACATCCACTCCGACATGGGTGTTATCGAACTCTTCGTCTGTATCATCGGGGACCATGTCCCCGCCAGATGCGTCAAAGAGTCCGGAGACTTCCCTCAGTCCGTCAGTATCCGAAGTAGTGTTTTCATCCTCAGAGAATGACGTTACAGATCTTCTGTTAGAGTTAGAGTCACCAAAAATAACGGTCGTGTGGACCTCCGCACTTCCACAAAGCCTTGTATCAACCACGGTCGACGACTCGCCTTCCGCAGTGGGAGCTATATCCTGCTTGTATACCTTCAAGACTATAGTCTCGGAACCATATTGCAGGGTTGCACTTGCACTTTGTATATAGGAGGTGGATTCATCGTTAAGGATCAAATTGACCTGTCGCTTTTTACCATCCGCCTCACCCACCTTGCTAATTCTCCAATTATGGGTCGGCAGACCAGGATTGGAATCTTTTATTATCTCTAATATGTCACCCGGGTTGGAGGGCTCTTCTGAAACCCAGGTGATGGCTCTAGGGTGACTAGGGATTTTGTTTTTTCGACAACTCGACTCAGAGCAGCCTTATACAGATCTAGAGATCTGGCATCACCGAAATATAAGAGCATTACTCTCCCCTGATGCCATCCTGCATCGTTGCAGACTGGTGGTTTGCCCGGCATTTCTCTTCGGACATCGAGGTAATGAGCCATTATGGCGGATTGCACATGGCTCCATTTGTCCTTGAGGATGGATCCATCCTCACTACTTCTGTCTATAACAGCCATCACTAGACTCACCTTCACCACTTCATTGAAGGCCTTGGTGAGTGTCCTGTTGATGGTGACATTAGGGCCTCTTGACTTTTTCGAAGGCAGGGGTTCATCAGGTGATCTGATTCTTTTGACTTTATTAGCCGTTAACACAGCTGAATTTGTGGCTCTTTCAGCCGGCTGATTGGCCTTAGAAGCATCTATGACGCCTTTGGCCCAGGGAAGTGACTCTAAGTAAAAGCCGAAACCTCAACAGCCTCCAACTTCGTCAAAATTTCGAGCGCTATCCGATGCTCATTGTGCTTCCGTTTTGACGGTCGGACATGACGTTTTCCCCTCACCGTACCACCTGTTGTGAGAGCTGGGGGGGAATTTTCACCATGTTTGGTGTGGTCGGCTTTGGCCAAAACCAACGGACGGACAGTAGAACGATTGGGGAACCCCGCTCCATCTGTATAAGCCCGTAATCGGTACTACGATGTAGGCCTTCCAGACTTTGTACAGATTCTTTTTTGCGATTGCGTAATAGGTACTGCGTAATATATTTTAACTATCCGCTCTGTGCTAAACACGTCCGTTCACTACGACTGATCAGCAACGAAGAATGGCTAAATCATATTAGAATTTCACGACGATCAAGAATATACATACTTTATAGGGTCGCAGATCATATTTCAAGGTGTTGCAAACAGAATGACAATGTTAGTATACCCCCTCCTCTGGTGGCGGGTATAAAAATTATCGATTTCCATACAATGATAAATCATAAAATCTCCAGTATAACGTACCAAGTCGACTTAGCATTCTTTACAATGGAGGTATTAATTTATATGGAGTATTACAATTCTGTAATACTCCATTGTTTTTTTCCGAAAATATTTGTTTCTCTATGTGTGCGTAATCTAATAATAAATAAAAAATCTTATTATTTCCTTTAAAAAATATATTCATATTTTTATAACATGTGACAATAAACGGATCAAAACGAAAATCACTTTCCATATCGCCAGCCCCCCCAATAAATGAATAGGGTATAATTTAATTGTCGTTTCGAGAAAATCATATTTGAAGTTTTTGTGATATATGAAACTCGATATCGGCACTTAGGCTTTTATTAATGAACAATCAATTTCAAACACCCAATAACCCAAGTTGTGGTAGTAGAATTTTCCCAAATTTTTACTAGATATACAACCAATTGCGTAGATTAATTTTAATAATTATTAAAATGCAATAAACAATAATAGTGTTTATGTGTATACACTATTCTTCTATTGAGGGGACGATATATCTGTTATATGGTTATTTGCTTATCAAAAATTTAAATTATATCTATCCATATTTTAAAGTTTTTCTATGGAACGGCGGCTGTGTTTCAGCCGATTTTAGCCGCAAAGATCGGCGGCGGCTTCGGCTGGTGAAAAAAGGTCGGCGGCGGCTAAAATCGGCGGCTCGGCTCGGCGGCTTCATACTCTGATCAGGCAGTCCAACGAAAGATGGACAGAAATCGGCACCTGCAGGGTAGCTAGACAAATATGGCCAAGGTATGACCTGAGAAGATCAAAATATCTCCTCGCACTAGAGAGGCAAAGATTGTCTACGTTAGTATGAGTTCTGACGGGACACTGCTTGATCGGCGAACACGCCATAAGATTGGGTATTGACTCTAATGACTTCTGCAGAAGCTGTGGAGATGAGGAAGAAGTGGAGAGCATTGAGCACTTGCTATGCGACTGCCCCGCTCTGAGTAAACGACGACTGGACATACTGGGGTCGGCCTTTCTAGGCAGCCTAACAGATCTTTCCGGTACCGATATTCGTACTATCGATAAATTTGTATACCAAACAGGTTGGTTTCGATGAGGGGCATTTCAGCCCGTGGTAACACTAGGGACTTAAACTGGTCTATGTGAGCTTGTATAAAAAGAATACGGCTGCCACCCAAACCTAAACCATATATAAATATAAACAAGTTAGTTAAATTAATAAAAACTACGATTTAAATTTTATTTATATTGTTGATTTATTCAAAGTCGAAAATAATTTATTTTTTTCCAGCATGCCCCCGGAATTCCCAAGGTTCTTGTGGGTAATAGACTACACTTGGCATTTAAAAGACAAGTTGCAGCTAAACAAGCGGAGTTGTATGCTTCTCGTAATAATATGTCTTGCTTTGAAATATCACCACTTTGCGATTTCAACATCAGGGAATCATTTTGTGAACTGGCGCGAATGGCTCTTCATAGAAACGGAATGGAAAGAATATGGCGGAACAATAAAGGTGAAATTTTAACATGTTATTTATCTACACATATGTATATTTAAATAAAGTATTTTATATTTGTAGTGTTATCACTGCAGGAGTTATGTTGCCGAACAATTGTAAGGCGGACTAGCGTATATGCCATTGAGTCGTTACCATTACCTCCTTCCGTCAAATCGACATTGAAATCTTATGCACTGACTACATCTCAATGCTTTAATACTTTAAATAACAGTTCCAAAAGCAGAAATCGATGTAAGACGCCCATTAGTAGCGGGCGAAATAGTTGTTGTATAACGTGATTCTGTGGTATAAGTAAAAAATTAAGCACAAATTAGTCGACAGTCGTAATCGTAATAAACAATTTTCTTATATCTCCTGCTATATTCGAAATTGTGCAGGATGAATAACCTGAAAATTATACGTTACGAGTTTGATTTGCGGTTAATTTCAGCTTTATTTACAAAAGTATTTATTTTTATTATATTTTTATAGCATTAAGTACTAAAATAATCTAATGTTGTTAATTTCATATTTATGTTTATAATATTTTTATTATTTTATAGTAATATTGAAAATAGATATGTATTTGACATTAAATTCATATGTATCATATTCTATATGGAAAAATAAATTTTGAATATATATTTAGAAATGTTTTTTGATTTGACTCAATCAGGGCCGTGCGCAGGATTTTATTTTTTTTAATAAAAATAAATGGTTGGCATTTTTAATGAATACACATATATTTATAGTAATTAACATTAAAAAATACTTAGGTAATATTTTCATTAAGAATTGTATTAATTTAAATCATATATTAATTGTATTAATGTTTTAATATATTGACACGACGAGGAGAAATAAAAAATCGTCTAACTGCGTTAACATCTACTGGAATGTCTCGATGAATATTCAGGGAAGGCAATCAATTTAAACGATTTTCAGTCATGGTTGACCGCAAATAATTTTTCAGCCGACGCAATGTTGAAAAAGTGCGTTCGTTTGTCGCTGTAGTCACAGGTAACACCGCCATGACTGTCAATATCTTGTGAACGTTTGGAAATGCATCCATATTACATATATCAAGAGCTTCCAGGGAGTTTCTGACATTCTCCGCTTCAATTCTTCTTCTCCAAACCTTCACTTCACTAATCCACACTTCAAAAGAACTATCAGGAAAATTGATCTTCAATTAGTATTGCTATTTTAAATGGAAATAGGCAATGGGATTTTGACAAAATTCCACGGTGTTTCAAAAAGCGATCTTCGAGATGAGTGATGAATAAATCTAGATATGGAATATATGTAGGTCGAAATCTTGTAATATTCTTCAATATTTGTTGCATCAACATTGCAACGATGCCTTTGTCGGGCCACAATCCTAGGTTTCTTGATTTTAATGTCTATTTCTTCACTAAATATTTTAATAGACAAAAAAAATTGCTTCAAAGTAGTGAGTACAATTTTCGCGATTGTCCATCAATTCCTTTTTCGTATTTTCTGCCAGATGGACGACTTCAGCTAAATCTTTATTTTCACTTTGAAGAACGCGACTTAATGATAATGCGAAGCAGTGAACTGAATGAACTATGTGGACCAAATATTGAAATCCACCGTTTTTATAGCCATCAACTACTGAAATGCAGATGTTGTAGTTTTCTGATCAGACCAGGTGTTGTAGATGCATTCAACAGACTCATGTTGTTCAACCCATCGAGTTGGGCAATACTGCTTTCATTTTTGCTTTTTATCATAACGGAGACTGCTGTCGTTAGAAATTGCTTCTTGAAGAGCTATTTGCCTTTTAGGATATTGAAAAAAGTGGTATATGGTTTGGATAGTGCAGAGACAATTTCTTATTGGGACTACTTTGCATCCGTAACTTACAACCAAGTTGAAGCTGTGAGCTGCACAATGTGAATACAGTGCTTGGGACGAAACTCAAAAAATCTTCGCAAATTTTATATCGCCCATCGTTTTCGTTAAGGTACCGGATACACATTAAAACTTGCTCAATTCTTGAAATATAAGCTAATTCGTCCGCCATGACGGTGAAAGCTTTGGAATTATTGATTCTCTTAATAAGTTGTCGGTGTATAAGAGTGTGACAAATAATTATAATTTCATTTTAAACACGATTGCTTATATGCATTGCATTTCGTGGTGAATTTGTCAAGTGACTATTCAAATTTGAATCTGTTATCGCCCTATACCTTAGCATGGCTCTAAAATTGCAATCATTTTGAATAGTTTCATTTGAATCGATTCTGCCTGTATCGCAACTTCCTCTTAGTGCTAAACCTTGTCGACCATAAAGGACTACTGAGCTATTGCTTCCAAATGCTTTCTATTTTCGTTTACGACCTGCTTTTCCTGAATTTGTAATTGTTTATCGATGGACGCTGTGGCTTGCTTTTCTACATTATATCTCATTTCAGCTTTCAATACACTGTTTCTATGGTATTCGAGTGATGAGTGGTGGCGACATCGTCCAGTGCTTTTTTCCAATTATTAAATGGTCTTGATACCAAGTTTCCTTGTTTTTGGTTATGCACTTCTGTATCCCTAGGAGCAAATAATATACATGTTTTACAGAAAGCACCGACTTGATTCGCAGAGTACGCCAACCATTTATTTTGTTTGATATTTATCCAAAAATGAGCTCGAGGTCTATGTTGGTTTTTTTATGTGTTTTTTATTATTTTCGCTCAATATTTCGTCTTTCTTCGAAAGACATCATCAGGATGACTGTTAAAGTATACATATAAAACATATAAACAAACATTTTTAATATTTTATTGTTATTGCATACAAACGTACGAAAATATAACTACGAAAACTTTAAAATTATCCGTAGAAAATGAGTATGTACTCCCTTCGTCGTTGTCTGTTGTCATACTGAATTGTTTCATTGCTATTGTACTTGTTTTATTTTTCTTATTAGATTTCTATAGTTGTGTGCCAAATTCTCAGTGTCCGCCTTGTAGTTGATGCGCTGTGTTGTTGGTGTGTTTAGAATATGTAGCATTTCCAGTGTGAGCCTTTTGTTGTAATTGCTCTCACATAGCTCCGGTTGGTGATGCTCGCTCGTACAGTGCGTTGCAAGAGCTGTCTTCTGTGTTGTGTTCTGCTTACGAAGTTTAAAATCTGATCTATGTCCTGATAATCGTGTTTTTAATTTATTTTTCGTGGTACCGATATAATATTTTTCACAGCTTTCGTTTTCATTGCCATTGCATTTGATTCTATAAATTAAGTTCGATTTTTCGGCGTTTTCTATTTTAGGTTTAAGATTTGTAAATAATGTTTGAAGCGTATTGGTGGTTTTAGGGGCTATGGCGAAATTAATTTTATCAATACAGTTTGAATTTGAAAATCTTTCGGACAATTTAGGAATATATACAACCGATTTGTAGCCGATTACATCCTTTTTAGGGTTTTTATCATCAGTGTTGTGTTTTTGGTGTTTTGTTATTAGGGCATTGATTGTGTCGTTGGGAAAACTATTTTTCATCAGAATTTTCCTGATTTTTGCTAAATTTTTCGAGTGAAATTTTTTGTCACTAATGGTTAAGTTTTAACCGTGTTTATAAAGTTGGAGGCAGTGTTGAGAATAATCCGTTTTGGGTGTTTGGAGTGGAAATTGACCAATCTTCCGGAGGCTGTAGGCTTTTGATACCAATGGGTTTTGATTGTATTTCTGTCTCTCTTTATCAAAATGTCCAAATTCCCATAAGGAAGTTGTCCATTATCTTCCTTTTCCAGTGTGAATTTAATGTGATGGTTGAAGCTATTGAATGTCGCCAAAATATCATCTATTGCACGTGATTTCAAAATCCCAAAATGGTCGTCTACATATTTTGTTAAAATCTTAGGTCTAATATCACAGTTTATCATACATCTATCCAATAGCTCTTCCATCACAATGTCGGCTACTATCGGAGACGCAGATGATCCCATGGGTAGACCTCGTTTTTGTTGGTAGAAATTGTTTTTATATTTGAAATAACGGCTTTCAGTGATGCAAAATTTCAGGGTTTTCATAAATAGATTTTTTGGTTGGTAAATTTTTCCAGACTTGTCCATTTTTCTTCTATAACTTTTAATGCAAAATCTACCGGGATACTTGGAAAGAGAGAAACTACATCCAAAGATACCATGATCTCGTCGTCTTCTATAGCTACATCTTTGATAGCTTCTTTAAAATGACTAGAATTCCTTACGTTGTATTTTGAATCGATTGTAAGATTATTTAAGATTGATGTTATGTACTTACATAACTTTGTGGACGGTGCGTTTATTGAGGAGCAAATAGGTCGAAGTGGATATCCTTCCTTGTGGATTTTAGGGAGTCCATAAATTCTGGGTGCAATCGCCGTTTCAGTTTTCATCTCTCTCTTTTGTTTTTCTGTTATTATTTGGAGTTTAAAGAATTCTTCTACTATCTCGTTGTTCCTTTTTTGTAGTTTGGTTGTTGGATCCGAGTTAAGTCGTCTATAGGCCATAATGTCATTAACTATTTTATCCATCCTCTCAGTGTAATCCTCTCGTTCCATTGCGACTGTTACGTTTCCTTTTTCTGCTTCCAATATTATAATATTTTTATTTTCCTTTAGAAACTTTCTTGTTTGACCCACTGTATTTAGGCAATATTTATCCATGTTTGTTAGGTGTTGCTTGTTCATAAAGCTCTCCATCATAGAAGTGAAGTTGTTTCTAGCTATCTCTTGATCTTCTTTCTCTCTTATAGTTTTGATGCATTCTTCTCCGTCCGCTATGTATTTGATGATGTCTTTCGAAGAAAGACGAAATACTGGATGAAAATAATAAAAAACACATAAAAATCCAACATAGACCTCGAGCTCATATTTGGATAAATATCAAACAAAATTAAAAACACAGGTCGAATATACAAAATTACACACTCAAATCTATTAAGACGCACGCCGTAATACAAAGAAAATGGTATACAAACGTATAAAACAACAATACAAAAACATTGGCAAACATATTAACAGATACAGAGCTGAATGTAACAAACAACTAAACACCAGATCCACCATAATTTTTCTAATAAAATGCAGAAAATTTGGAATAATACCTAAATTTATCAAGAATGCAACCAAACATATCGACAACATTTTTCACACATATATACGAAGGAGAGTTTCCCCATACTAAAATACATAGCGGACGGAGAAGAATGCATCAAAACTATAAGAGAGAAAGAAGATCAAGAGATAGCGCGAAACAACTTCACTTCTATGATGGAGAGCTTTATGAACAAGCAACACCTAACAAACATGCATAAATATTGCCTAAATACAGTGGGTCAAACAAGAAAGTTTCTAAAGGAAAATAAAAATATTATAATATTGGAAGCAGATAAAGGAAACGTAACAGTCGCAATGGAACGAGAGGATTACGATGAGAGGATGTATAAAATAGTTAATGACATTATGACCTATAGACGACCTAACTCGGATCCAACAACCAAACTACAAAAAAGGAACAACGAGATAGTAGAAGAATTCTTTAAACTCCAAATAATAACAGAAAAACAAAAGAGAGAGAGATGAAAACTGAAATGGCGATTGCACCCTGAATTTATGGACTCCCTAAAATCCACAAGGAGGATATCCACTTCGAACTATTTGCTCCTCGATAAACGCACCGTCCACAAAGTTATGTAAGTACATAACATCAATCTTAAATAATCTTACAATCGATTCAAAATACAACGTAAGGAATTCTAGTCATTTTAAAGAAGCTATCAAAGATGTAGCTATGGAAGACGACGAGATCATGGTATCTTTGGATGTAGTTTTTCTCTTTCCAAGTATCCCGGTAGATGTTGCATTAAAAGTTATAGAAGAAAAATGGACAAGTCTGGAAAAATTTACCAACATACCAAAAAATCTATTTATCAAAACCCTGAATTTTTGCATCACTGAAAACCGTTATTTCAAATATAAAAACAATTTCTACCAACAAAAACGAGGTCTACCCATGGGATCATCTGCGTCTCCGATAGTAGCCGACATTGTGATGGAAGAGCTATTGGATAGATGTATGATAAACTGTGATATTAGACCTAAGATTTTAACAAAATATGTAGACGACCTTTTTGGGATTTTGAAATCAAGTGCAATAGATGATATTTTAACGACATTCAATAGTTTCAACCATCACATTAAATTCACACTGGAAAAGGAAGATAATGGACAACTTCCTTATTTGGACATTTTGATAAAGAGAGACAGAAATACAATCAAGACCGATTGGTATCAAAAGCCTACAGCCTACGGATGATTGATCAATTTTCACTCTAAACACCCAAAACGAATTATTCTCAACACTGTCTCCAACTTTATAAACAGTGTTTTAACCATTAGTGACAAAGAATTTCACTCGAAAAATTTAGCAAAAATCAGGAAAATTCTGATGAAAAATAGTTTTCCCAACGACACAATCAATCCCCTAATAACCAAACACCAAAAACACAACACTGATGATAAAAACCCTAAAAAGGATGTAATTGGCTACAAATCTGTTGTATATATTCCTAAATTGAACTGTTTATTTTGAAAGTGGCGTAAACGCCATTCTGCTTTATTCGATTCATCATTGAAAAAAGGTTGTTAATAAAACCGAAATGCGAAAATTTCCACCTAATTGCGAAACATTGAATTCTTGGGATGACCTGAATGTAAATAATATGTTTATATTAATCATCTAGCCTTTTAACGATTCTACTCTTGGTTTAAAAACAGAATGGCGTTTACGCGCTTTCAAAATAAACAGTTCAATTGTCCGAAAGATTTTCAAATTCAAACTGTATTTATAAAATTAATTTCGCCATAGCCCCTAAAACCACCAATACGCTTCAAACATTATTTACAAATCTTAAACCTAAAATAGAAAACGCCGAAAAATCGAACTTAATTTATAGAATCAAATGCAATGGCAATGAAAACGAAAGCTGTGATAAATATTATATCGGTACCACGAAAAATAAATTAAAAACACGATTATCAGGACATAGATCCGATTTTAAACTTCGTAAGCAGAACACAACACAGAAGACAGCTCTTGTAACGCACTGTACGAGCGAGCATCACCAACCGGAGCTAGAGAAAGTGAACAAAAGGCTCACACTGGAAATGCTACATATTCTAAACACACCAACAACACAACGCATCAACTACAAGACACTGAGAATTTGGCACACAACTATAGAAATCTAATAAGAAAAATAAAACAAGTACAATAGCAATGAAACAATTCAGTATGACAACAGACAACGACGAAGGGAGTACATACTCATTTTCTACGGATAATTTTAAAGTTTTCGTAGTTATATTTTCGTAAGTTTGTATGCAATAACAATAAAATATTAAAAATGTTTGTTTATATGTTTTATATGTATACTTTAACAGTCATCCTGATGATGTCTTTCGAAGAAAGACGAAATATTGAATGAAAATAATAAAAAACACATAAAAAAACCAACATAGACCTCGAGCTCATTATTGGATAAATATCAAACAAAATTAAAAACACAGGTCGAATATACAAAATTACACACTCAAATCAACCAACCTTTTATATTTATGTAACCAAGAAAGTTGGAATTTTAAACTTCTTTGCCCAGTCACTGGAAAACTATAATTATCTGGAGAAATCCAGATTTTTTCATGAAGACCTTCTATATAGTCGATACTCTCTGAAGCTGACTTGTTCACGAATAAACCTATATCACATGGTGATACTTCGTTTGGGTTACTGGAAGCTGTAGAGTTTGATGTAGTTGGCTTTTCCAAATGGCCATCATTCGACGGATGGCCATTCGACGGGCAAATTACATCTCTGTGGATCCTGAATTATGAAGAATATTCAGAAAAATTCATTGCAGATATAGTAATAATCATTGCGGACTTTTAAGTATTTTGTTATTCACACATACACATATTATAAAAAATAATTATATTTTATATATAATTATATTATTTGTTAAGTATATCATAATACTTACGTCATCCTCCCCAATTCTTCGCCTTTTATTAAAATATTGTCGAATATCCATCCTGTTGTAGCACTTTTACAAATTGACACAATCACTTCTCCGCGATTTAAAATTGAATGTCACGTGTTCACCGCACTTTTTTAAATTGAACTAAACGTTAGTATTGTGTATGTTTACAATGTGTAAATGTACTTGGGCATACACAATGAAATCTACAATATGGTACTACCTATTCCTACTGTATTTAACGCTGCTCTAATTGTATATTTACTACAAAGCGAACAATTCTTAATAATAATTGGCACAAATAATAAATTTTAAATATTATAATTTTATTCAATGATTTAATAGTTTTGTGCTATTTTCAATTAAAATGTCTTGTTCATCATTAACAATTCCATCATCTAAGCTGTTAAGAATTTTCTGATTATTTTTATCTGAAAAATATATGTATATATTATTGAATAATTTTATTATTATTATTTAATGTTTATTGAACATATTCACAGCATGAACTTCGTAATGGAATCCACAACTATTTTGCCGTAAACTATTTTGGTCCATACGCCATTAACATATCATATTACACAATGATATACCTCTTTATAAATTTTATAAAAGCCTTAAGGAAAGATGGCAATTCACTCTCATATTTAAAGAGTCTTTCTTTTCAAAAAATCGAAGAAGGCGTTTTTGATGGGCCTAAAGTAAGGAAACTGATGAAAGATGTAAATTTCGAATCATATTTGACGTCGGATGAAATTGCAGCATGGTGGTCGTTTATGCTTGTGGTTTCAAATTCCTTTAGATCCAATAAAAGCCCGCAATATGAAGCAATGATTAATGATTTGTTAAAAAATTATGAAAAATTTGTTAAGAAATATATTTTTCTATATTTATGTATATAACACATATATATGTATTCTTCTACCTTATTTTTCCCCGAGAATCTTGGCGACGTAAGTGACGAACATGGCGAAAGGTTTCACCAAGAAATGAAGTCCATCGAGCGGCGTTGCCAAGGGCACTGGGATGAAAGAATGATGGGATATTATATTTGGTTCCTCATTAGAGAAACCGATTCCGAAATCTACAAACGTCAACAAAGAACTCACAATTACTTCTAATGAAACTGTACATGTAAATAAACTTAAATGTACATAATATAAATAAAAGTAACAAATAAAATCGCTATTTAAACTGAAATTAAAAAAAAAGATTTTTTGAAATTCTCTTACCTCTACCAAAAGAGTATAGCCCTACATTTATCCACAGATTTTTTTCTACTTTTTTTATGTTTTTTTTTCGCCGCAGGAATTTTTTTTTTGAAAAAAAAAATCTACTTTTTCCAATTTGTTTAATGACTGTTACTAAACCACTGTTTCTAAGTTAAAAGGAATTTCCAACATTGGTAGCCCACATTAATACCTTAAATTTAACATATAAGTCGACCTTATCGGGCATATACTCCAAAAATTATAGTGCAAATACTAATTATAGTGCATGACGCCCCCTTGAGGGTAACAACCTGTTTCTTCATCCCTACCTATTACTATGTACATATGTATGTCAGTTTGTCTAACGCATATCTTTGAAGAAGGACTGTAAATAAAGTCTGAAGAATAACTGATAATATAGATATTCTACAATATTCTTAAGTATAACATCCAAAGGAGATCATCAGAAAAAAAATCAATTTTACCAACTACCAACAAAGAATGAAGAAAAGAAGATAAGCCCAAGAAAATATATAAACCAATGACGTACATCCCTGGACTCTCCGAAAGGTTAAAGCATACAACAGTAAACCAACTGTTTACCAAACCGAAATCTAAAGTAACAAAAGAAGAAAAAGCAAATATATACAAAATAAATTGCAATGGTGACAAGTCCGACATATCGCTACCTCCATTCTAAAACATGCTAAGGCGACTTAGCATGTTTTGAGGGAGATTGCATTTTTAACTTCTAATTATTCCAAATTATATTCAGTAAAAATTTGGTGTTTATCCGTCAACCCAATCAAAAGTTATTCACAAAACAGTACAGATCATTCGATTGGCATTATAAAGGAATTCCACACAAATTTTAAAAAATCATAAAAACTTTGATCGCCTCTCCTGAAAAACTACCTTTTTGCACTTAGCATAGTTTAGAATGGTGGTATCGATATGACAGAGGGTATATGTCGGTACTACAAAAACAAAACTTAAAACTAGACTAATCTCACAGATGGGACCAAGAAGCTCTATACGAACCAATAGATCAAAAAACAGCCCTCGCTGCACATTGTACCACAACCGGACATAAACCTAATTATGACGATACACTCTAGAAATGCTACACATTATTAATATATAGACATTATAATTTTAATATATAGGCAGCGCTTAAATATATAGACACACCGTAGAAAAGCACAAAAGAAAAGTCAGACAGTAACTAACGAAAGCGCACACGATGAATAATCATTCTTTGTTACAATAATATTAAATGTAAATATTTCTCGTTAAAATGCTTGTATTATTATAGGCCCATGTGATGACAATCGCGTGAGTTCGAATCGCAAAACGCAAAAATTTCCCCTTCGATTTTAATGGTCTTCGAAATTAAATTTTAATAAAATGCACACATGGATGTAGTTATTTGTAATTAATAATTTGATTTTAATAAATCCAAATTGTTGTGGTAAAACAGAATTCAGAACATGCATTTTGCGACACAATCGCCAATTTTAGGCGAAATGCGATTGCCATCACATGGGCGATAGTTTCAACAATATAATTCGTGTTGATGACCAGGAGTATATAAAAAACTATTGACTTTTATTTACCACGGACCTCAAGCCAAACAAACAACCAAACCATTTAATTTTGTATTCATGCCTTCACAAAATAATTACGAGCATATCCCTAAAATATATGTTTGTACTCTTTTTTTTAATGTGGCCCTTCCTTTTTCATATTAATGTTTATTGATTACCTCCGCTGCGGTTTGATTAGAATTTTATAAGTCGATTTTTTGGTGTATAAGCTCGAATTTAAAAACTTTTCATGGGAAAGCGAAAATATACCTGCGTAAGAAAATTTTTAAAAAAATCATCGAATCTGGGCGACCCCATCACACCATCTTTCAATAGTTCCCTTACAGAAACCAAGGTACAAGATAAAACGAAACCACAATGGTGGACTTCTAAGCTAAATGCCTGCGACTGGCTATTCAACAAGGGAGTCCAACCCGAAAGTTCATCGTTTCGGCCAGGGGCTGCCAACCCAGCAAATACATGTTAGGTTTGGTTGAAGAGAGGAGACGTTTAAACGTCTCATGTCCATGGACATACACTTAAGCCAGTGGTCCGGCCTGTTGTATCTTCCAGTCATATCCTCTGAGATGAGTCAAGTCTGGTAATATGTCGGACCCGAAATATTCGGATCTTGCATGTGTGAAAGCCGGGCAGTGACACAGAAAATGTTCCATCGTTTCGAAGTTTTCCCTGCATGCCCTGTGTTTAAGTGGAGGGACGATTGCTCAGTTGATGCGATGTCCGAATCCACCTTTTTAGAGTAGTTTGGAGCGTGGTTTTCAAAGTTTTCCCTGCATGCCCTGTGTTTAAGTGGAGGGACGATAGTAGTTTGGAGCGGGGTTTGCCGGCAAGGGAGGGGGTATCCAATTCAACGAAGTCCCTTCTATGATAAACTCCACACCAATTACAATAACAACGATAGCTCAGTGGGGGAACGATGTGTGTGTTGCGTATGTAGTGACCGATGCAGAAATGCAAAGGGCAAAATAGAAAAGAAATAAATAAAACACAAGAGTTTAGTATTTTCGGTTATGATAAAGGCAGCGCTTTATTTGTAGTAACGTATATTACCATGTATCAGGGTGGCGACAAGGCCGGTGCGAATAGTTCGATAGCAAAAACTACAAGAAGTGCTTAGTAGAAGTGCTCGACAACGACTAGTAAACGCAGAGGCTCGTTAGAAAGGTCAGACTCCTTAGAAAGTGCGAGGAAAGAGAGAGAGAACCGAGGATAATGCAAGGCAGCCACACAACAACCATCGCATCCGAGTGAGCATTCAAAAAAATTCAATTCGAGTTTCAATGTTATATTAAGAATTGTTAAAATAATTAATATAGGCGAGGTCAATGCGACATCAATTAGTAAAATAAATTCAAGAACAATAATTTCAAGTTTCTAATTGATTTAAGACGATTCGAGTTCAAATAATTTATACATTCACGAGATGTGACCGTTTATAAAAAGCGAGGCGGGTGTCAAGATGTGACCAACAAAAAATTCAAATAGAGGTGCGGCGAAAAATACAAAGAAAGGTGAGTATAGCAAGTAATGATATCAAACCTACGAGGTGTGATGGAATTCAAGTTCGGTTCTCAGACGATTTGAATTCCCGAAAGGCCGAATATTTCTTGTTTCCGAATTACACGTTCTATTGCCAGGGGTGAAGACCGCGACTGGGCTTGTAGAATAGTTAAAAAGGGCGGAAGGAATTGGTCCAGTTACAACATAACCGAAAATGGTATTTTGAGCCAGTAGTGACTCAAGCACAATTCGTTGGGGTTCAGCCAAAAGAATTTTCGGATACAAATCAGCACCAAGTAGAACGTCTATTGGGCGATTATCCAAAGAATCAGCCAATCACAGATTGGCGAGGCGAGATTGGAGGATGGTAGCAAACGAAGGCGACAAAGCTGTTCAATGTCACTAAGACGCGGATTGTTTATAATTATCGCCGAAAAGAGGTCCCGAAGTGTAGGCCAGGTAACGAAGTCCCCATGGAAAACGTCAATGTCGATAGGGGGCAAGTTCAAATTATTACTGTCTGAATTTTCCAAATTAGACATTCTACAAAATTATAAAATTAGGACCGATTATAGGGCACGCGGAGGAACACGACTAAACAAATTGCGATAAACCACAAGAAAACCGACAAAAAATTAAAAAAAAAATAATTAAATTTTTATTTGGATCAACTAGACTGACCGTAGGGTGACTATAGTTGACTGCAGAGTGCAACGACAAGATTAAACAACGAAGTATTCAGCAAGAAATTATAAGCTAGAAGAGCGCGAACGAAAAAAATAATATTAAATTTTGTTATGACAATTTGCAAAGTATGCCAAATTGACCGAATGTAGGGTGTACGGTGTCGTTTATGACCGAAAGTAAATAAAAAGTAGTGTACCACCCAACGATATTCCCAAAAATATCACGACAAAAAATATTTAATTTATTTATCCAATAGACGTAATATTTATTTGTCTATTACGACTAACTACAACAAAATGCAAGGCGAAGTTGTGGGCGAGAGACGCACAAGTTGTCGGTAGGGGTTAATGCAATCGACCGATTCGATTAACGAAGTCAACGAGAGCAAGTACTAATAGCTGAAATGCTGGTAATTTTATGTTTGTTCCTGTTTTGTTGTATTTAAGCTAGATAGCCTCTCATGCATTAGTGTAGCATGCAAGGTTCCATGATGTAAAAGAAAACAATTTTTGGATAACATGTCCTGAGCGGTAGCACGCGATTACACCAGCCTTTTGTTCGTCGATTGGGTTGGTTCTAGCTCAATGTTACTTTTTTCTTTGGCTACAAATAAATTTAGCGTGCTATAGAATGATAGAACGGATGAAAGATAGATATTGTCTGACAGGTGTGTGACTGATACTAATGATGGTAACGTATCAGCCCGAGATAAGCCCTCCCAACCTCATCACAAATTATAGAATCCCAATCCAAACCTATTTAACTCTGTGGTCCCTAACAGAAATTCACCACGGGATACCTTAGTAGCTGGAGTCAAACAGGAAAGAAGTTCAGCTTAGTTATTCATCATTAATGATTTATTCAAAAACAATCTCATTGTACTTTAATAGGAAATAAAAATAAACTATAAAAATGTTTGGAGTAAATAGGCCGAGAATTCATTAAAAAAATCTTATTTTTAAGGCCACAAGAAAATCATCACAAAAAAAAAAATAATTAAATTTTTATCGGGATAATAAAAATTATAGTTTCCATCTGATACTTTAGGTTAGGTTAGGTTAGGTTGAAGAGAGGAGACGATTAAACGTCTCATGTCCATGGACATACACGTAAGCCAGTGGTTCGGCCTGTTGTGCGCTCCTTATTTATGATCTTTTTATACCTCACGAGTTACAGAAAATCGGTACTAGACACGAATTTTCTCAGTATCTTCCAGTCATATTCTCTGAGATGAGTCAAGTCTGGTAATATGTCGGACCCGAAATGTTGGGATCTTGCATGTGTGAAAGCCGGGCAGTGACACAGAAGATGTTCCATCGTTTCGATGTTTTCTCTGCATGCCCTGCATTCGTCGTTTTCTGCTAGTCCTATGCGATGAAGATGTGCTTGTAAGCTTGATTGTCCCGTTAGAACACTCATCAGCTTATTAATATCGATCTTGTTTAGTTTCAGAAGACTTCTTGTTTTCTTTTCTTTTCTTTTGGGTCACCCCACAGTATCTTTGCAGTTGCTCCTACTGTTGCGCTATTCCACACAGTTTTGTGAGCCATCTCTGCCCAGTGCTTCAACTCATCCTTCGTGGCTTCGAAAGGTTTCCAAGTTTATTACTCGAAGTTCTCTGCCCTTTGAAGCCAAGCTGTTTGCCCGTTCATTTCCAATCACTCCGTTGTGTCCTGGTACCCAGCAAATACGCAATTGACCATGGGCTGAGTAATCATTTATCGTTCTTTTACAGTCCAACACAGTTCTGGATTTGACCCTTTCCGATGTTATTGCTTTAATCGCCATTTGGCTATCTGTGAAGATGTTGGCATATTTAGGCTTTGTCGTGTTACTGAGCCAGTTCACACACTCCGTGATTGCTCGAATTTCTGCTTGAAATACCGTGTTATGGTCAGGGAGGCGGAAGTGAAGTTCGACTTCTGGTTCATCAATAAAAAGTCCCAGACCCGTCCTTCCTCCTCGCTTGGACCCATCCGTGTAGCAGCTGGTTCCCACTGGCACATGGGCCAAAGATCCATTTTCCCAGGAGCGTCTGTCTGGCACAAATGTATCACAGGTAGCTGTAAGCCGCACTTCAGGAATGCGGTCCGAGATTTCTGGCGTTTGAATGTGACCAACTAGATATTCTAAAATCTTATGATGGTACGACTGGTGGTCTCGATTTATCCATTCACCCATCACTTGTAGACGTCTTGCTGTGAGGGCTGCCTCATACTTTATACGGATGTCTATTGGTTGGATGTGCAGTATAGTCTCCAACGCTGTTGATGGTGCAGTTCTAAATGCCCCGCTTATGCCTAGACAGCACATACGTTGAATTTTTTGCAAAGGTATTACGTTGCACTTATTGTCCATTGATGTCCACCGCACTACACAGGCGTAGGTGATTATTGGTCTGATCACGCTCATGTAAAGCCAGTGAGTCATATTTGGACGTAGTCCCCATTTTAAACCTATAGCTCTTCTGCACAACGACCAACATCTGTGTGCCTTTGTAACTCTTTCTTCAAGATGATCTTTCCAGTACAGTTTCTGATCCAAGATTACTCCCAAGTATTTTACCTTTTTAGTTATAGCAATTGTCTTATTCAGGAATCGAGGCGGGGTAAAACGTGGGATCTTCGTTTTCCTTGTAAATAGACATATTTCTGTTTTGTCTGGGTTAACATTTAATCCCCTTGGTTGTGCCCAGTTATATGCTATGTTAAGTGCCTCTTCAGCTCTTCTTCATAATAGATTTGGATGAAAGCCCCTTAGAAGTATTACAACGTCGTCTGCATAACAGACTGGTTTAAGTCCTTCATTGGTGAGGGCTTTTAGGAGACTGTGTATCGTCGTCACCCATAGAAGAGGCGATAAAATGCCCTCCTGAGGTATACCACGATTTACCTTGTCTCTAGTTTTTACGTCATATGACCCACAAATAATCCACCTATTCCTTAGCATATTGTTGATCCAGTTTTTCAGCGCCCGGTCAACCTGAAACTCGTCTAAGGACTGGATAAGTGTATCGGTCTGTACATTGTTAAATGCGCCCTCAATGTCTATGCAAACAGCAAGTGTATACATTTCTTTACTGAAGGACTCTTCTATGTGGTGCACTACCTCATGCAGAGCTGTTTCCACTGATCTACCTTTGACATAGGCGTGTTGTTTGAATTTTAGCCTGTCATCCGCTATTTTACCTTTGACCACGTTATCAATTATTCGCTCCATTGTTTTTTAAAGGGAGAGAAACTTTTTATCGCTTCTTTAACCATACCATCTGTTATATCCGTAATAGGTACTTGATGCAATACATTTTCATTCTGTAACTGTTCCTCTGTTGGTCCAGCATTACCAGTCGGAAAATGAGTTTTCATCAAGAGCCTTACGGTATCCTCTATAGTTTCCATCCTTTTACCCGTTTCATCCACCAGTGTTTCGGTTTGGACATGAGTTTTTGAGAGGAACTTTTTCATTTTAGACATGCTGTTAAGGCTGTCTACCTGTTCACAGAAAGCCTCCAGGAGTTACGTTTCGCCGATCTAACGATTTTATTGTATTCTTTGAGTCTTCTGTGGTAGTCGTCCCAATATACTGATTGTTTTTTACGTCGAGCTCTGTTGTAAAGTCTGTGGACATCTTTGCCAATCGAGCGAATTTGTCCTGTCATCCAGGGTTTCTCGAAGGCAGATTTCCTTTCTCGAAGTGGGCAACTATCTTCGAATGATTTTACAAGAGCCTCGGTAATCTTCTTCACATTGATATCAATGTCTTCTGCACATAGATAATCGCGTGTAGGCTGCCCCAATCGATTTCTAAGTAGATTTCCGAATTTAGTCCAGTCGGTCTTAGCCTTATTACGGAAACTTATGGGGTTTGGCGGTGGCCGTGCAATTTTAAACCTTACGGTGGTCTGAATAGGAGTGTTCATCCGAAACCCCCCACTCATGAATCTCATCAATAAGATTTTCTGAACATATCGTTATATCTAATACTTCTTCCCTAATTTTGTTAACAAAGGTTGCAGTGTTTCCTATGTTAAGAGTTATGAGGTCATTTGTATTCAAAAATTCGATAAGGGCGTGTCCCCTTATCGATATGATGGGAGTTGGCGTCACATCCAGCTAATAAATCATTACTTGTGTGTTTGGATTCCCTCACCAGACGTTGTAATTCCGACGTAGGTGGCAAAGTCGGCGCATCGAATGGCAGATATATTGACGCCAGGTACATATTTCCATTACCTTGCCTCAGCACCGTTGCGTCCGATGTTGACAACTCTGGAGAGAAAATAAAACATATGCTTTTATGACATCGAATACAAGTCCTTGGACGAGTACCTGTGTTAGCGTAGAAAAGGTTATAGTTCACATGGTTTAATCCAGTAACCTTGTTGCTAGTTGTCCATCGTTCCTGGATCAAAGCAATATGAACCCTGCCTTTATTTATGATGTCCATCAGAGCGTTGGATGCTGTCTCGCTCCGGTGGAGGTTTATCTGGATGACCTCAATCATTGTCCTTCCAGTAAATGTTTCTTTTGGGAGTCTATCCTATCTGGTGGCACCCCCTCATTTTTTGGTAGTGGGTCATTCTCCTCCTTTCGTTCACTACCTATTACACCATCTTCCAGTCGACAATTTTGGGAGGCGGTGTTATTTTTTGTCGCTCCCTCATTGTTTTGAATCGTTTTGTGGCTCTTTTTATATTGATCACCACCTTTGCTGGGAACTTCCTGCAAAAGTGGCGGTACTATTGGTGAACTGGTGGTGTTATTGACTACTTCCACATCAGTTTTTGGCAGTGTCTCACTTGTCTCCATCCGTTCAATACCAGTGTTTGCCTCTTCAGACAGTATATTTGGACTCGATTCATCTGTCCTGCCAATCGGGACCTTTCCAATTTTGAAAAAGACTGTCCAGATCAAGAAGTACGCCATGCCCTTCGCCATGACAAGATTGTTCTTGGATTCTGGGTCTATGCCCAACACGCTTATCCGAATTACTGGAAGACGGCGAGCCCTTTTTCTTTTTAGTCACTTTCACAGCGCTATGTTCTCCGGGAGACCTGACTCTTTTAGCGGCCTCCATGTTTATATTGGAGGTAGAATTGTCTGGTTCATCCCGTAATAGGTTCTGTCGGTTCAACTTATTCTGATATCTGATCTGATACTTAATATTTAATCTGATACTTAAATATTAATATTATACATAGACATAAAAAAACAGAATTTATAGAACTCAAATGAAATAATATGTCGGTAACGTGCTCATTCAATGCGTCATGGCAAAATAAGTAAAAAGATTTCAAAATTATAAATTTTTCTTTCCTACGATCGAATCAACGTTTATTCTGGCATGAATTTAATATTAAAGTAACACAATTTTGTTGCTGCCAAGAATTTATATAAAGACGCACTGTGAGAAAAATTCAAAATATAAAAAAAATAAATGACTTACATACTTTAATCCGCTTCTTTGAGAAAGATCTTCCGCAAAGCTGCTGGTGGTATAAAAGGTGAAACAGCAAAAATCGATGATTATTTACATTGCTTCTGAAAAAGAACTTTAAACTCACTAGCACTTCTCTATTTACGTAAATTTTTCGTTAACTCGTACTATTTCATTACACACACATTTACAAATCGCAGTTTCTGTAAAAAAAATTACATTAGATTTGTTTACAGAAATCCGCTTGTTTACTTACGCACTTTGGGTTTTGCCTTTCAGAGTAGAAAACTTAATTGTATCAATTTCAAATTATTCGGTTTTATTGTTAGCAAAAATAAGGGTAAGGTAAAGGTAAGTATGTACACGTTAGTTCAATGGTAAGTGGCAATTTCTAGGTAAGTAAGTGGTAAGTGGTGTTTCAATTTGTGTGTCTTAAACTTAAGTTTTATGTTATTTTACAATTCAATGTATTTTCTTGTTTTCACAGTTTCTTTTGCTTTTGTTTGTTAATTTATGTACAAATTTTATTTAGATAAAAGTAAATGTTTGTTATTTTGTACAATTTTATTTAATTCAATTTTCAATTCAATGTTTTATTCAGTGTTCTATGTTGTTAACTTAATGTTCTTAATTTAATTGTTTGTGGGTCTTCACTTATATGTTTGGGTCTGCGTTTCTGTAATTGCAGATAAAAAAAAATACTTTACACTTTTTAATCACTTTTTCACTTGTTAATCACGGGAGAGAGGCGCACGGTTTAAAGAGTTGTTGAAACGAGACTGATTTTTGCTGTTTGCCGGTCAGAGCTCCAAACTTAGTCGAAGCCCTTGACTTTGATGGCGACAAAACAACATAAGCAAAAAAAAATGAACGAAGAAACGCACTCGCACTGCTATGTGTACATAAATGCATTGGAATGCGCGTGAGTATATACATACTCACCCCCACATTCATGTATACAAAGCTGCGCCGCAGTCACCGTTTTACACTGGTGTTCAAAGGAGCGGGTCACCTTTGAACATTCTCCCCCCCCCGTGATTCAGTGATTACAATTAATACCTGTTTTAATGGGTCTACTCGTTGTGATGGGTGGCGCTAACGACGGGTCCTGCGAAGACGAAGCCTAAAGACGTTTGGAATGCGCTCACCGCTCCCAGTCCTGTGGCACGCACTTCTTCCTCCCGTATATAGGCATATGCATCCCCTCCAATCTCAACGTCGACGGGATCATTTCCCCGTGGGTCCACATCGGCCAGGGAAGTCCGTCTGAATTCTGTTGTGGGGTCTTCCAGAATTGGTTCCGAGTAGGGTCGCTTCGGCAGCTCGCTGGTAACAAGGGCGCTCGTTCGAATCATTGGTGAAGGACGGTCGTGGTACGGCTTGATGGTGATTTTGGCAAAGACGTACCCGTGGCGCTGCCTCGTCTCCAATCCCAACCTCCCTACCGTGGTGGCCGCAATTCTTAATATGGTCGAGGATTGGCATAGAAGGGCCCGTACCACCTTAAAATCCTCTCCTTGTGTCAGGATCTTAATGGTGGCCGTGGGGACGAAAACGCTTGCCCGTCGAAACGCTGGCTCCGGAGACATGACCCCCAGTTGGTCCTTCAGTTGAGGGGCATGATGCAGCATTGTGTGATGCCGATAGTCACACTCGCGACAGGTGGTTAATGCTGGGCAGTCTGGCGCCAGGTGACTCCTGGCGAGGCAATTTCGGCAGTAACCCCGTCGTTCCACTGCCTCATACCTCTGGTATGGGGAAAAACGCCGGAACATGGGACAGGTCCTAATGGCGTGATCCGCTTGACACAAGCCGCATGAATATTGCCACGAAGATGGGCGAGGGCGCGAGACTCGACTTCGATTGGCGTGGTTGGGTCGACGGTCGGGAGAGGGGTCACGACTTGATGCTGGAGTAGGTAGTCGCGCAGCCATATCTGGAATAAAAGAGATGCGAGTACCAACTTCTTTTACAAATAAATAGAGTGTTAGTCAATCTGAAAATAATTTGACGATTTTCGTTATCGGTCGACTAACTACACCGTTAGCAGTCCGAATGTCAACGACCCTAATGTTGTTATCAGTTCCTCGGTAAGTTTTTTCTATACGGCCTATTTTCCATTCAGTCGGGGCCAATCTCTCATCTTTAATTACAATCAAATCATCCTCTTTCAAATTTTCTGTTTGGTACTTCCACTTATATCGACGATGTAGCTCATTTAAATACTCAGTTTTCCATCTTTGGCAAAAATAGTGAGAGATAATCTTTAATCGTTTCCATCTGTTGGCTAGGGTGAGGTTTCCGTCTGAAACATCTGGTTCTGCTGGGGTCAAAATGGAGGTACCTATCAGAAAATGTGCTGGGGTAAGAGGATTTAAATCGGAAGGGTCGTCGCTGGCTGGACTTAGGGGTCGAGAGTTAAGACAGGCTTCAATTCGCGCTAAAATGGTCGAGAATTCCTCAAAGGTAAAATTCATTTGCGGTATAAATTTTCGTAGATGTGTTTTGAATGATTTAACTCCCGCCTCCCATAATCCTCCCATATGAGGGGCACCGGGAGGAATAAAACTCCATTCTAAATTTTGATAAACATTGTTCTGGGTGGCGTCCTTTTGCAGATTCTTCATAAACTCTAGCCTATCTTTTTTTATTAATTCTGCTGCTCCTACAAAATTAGTCCCATTATCTGAGTAGATCTTGGCTGGACTTCCTCGTCGCCCAATAAAGCGAGATAAAGCAGCTAAAAAGGATTGAGTTGACAGATCACTAGTGGGTTCTAAGTGAATGGCTTTTGTGGAAAAGCAAACGAAGACGCAAACATAACCCTTTGTTATTAAACAAGCTCTTCCTGTAAAATTCTTTATGTTGAAGGGTCCTGCAAAATCTACTCCTGTGTTGGTAAAAGGTCGAGTCAGCATAGTTCGCTGGGGCGGAAGTGAGGCCATAATTTGCGTTTGAGTCTGGTGTTTATATAAAACACAAGTTCGACAATTATGAATTACCTTCTTGATTAAGGGCTTCAATTTAAATATCCAAAATTCAGACCTGATTACTCGAGTCATGAGTTGATTTCCGCCATGCATCGTAATTTTGTGAATAAATTCTACTAACAAAAGAGCAAATCTCGATTCGTATGGGATAAGAATGGGATGGCGCTCGTTATATGTAAGTGCTGGGGACTGAACAAGGCGCCCATTTGCCCTAATGATTCCTTTTGAATCAATGAATGGATTGAGAGATAAAAGACTGCTACCAGATGAGAGTCTTTTCTTTTGGGTTAACGCCAAATACTCCTCTGCGAAATAATGTTTTTGTGTTAAAACAATAAGACGATCTTTGATATCTTGGATTTCACCGTGGGTGATTTCTGCTGAAGAAATTCTAAGTCGGGTCCGATTGACGCCGGTATTTCGCCAAAAACGAATCGCAAATGCTAAGACTTTGTATGCCCTAGATAGAGAAGAAAATCTATCCAAAGGATCTTCAACTGTTGTGGTCGCGAAAACTTTAACTGCCTTTGCTTCTAACTCTGTGTCGCTCAGAATGTCGTGTCTAGGCCATCGGTCTTTTGGAAACTTCAGCCACTGGGGTCCAGTCCACCACAAATGATGTGACTGCAAATCATTTGGCGAACATCCTCGACTGGCTACATCAGCTGGGTTGCTTTCTGAATCTATGTGCTTCCAATTTTCGTTGCCTACATTATCTAAAATATCTGAAATTCTATTTCCTACAAAGGCACTCCATGAACAAGGGGGTTTTTTGAGCCATGCTAACACAATTGTTGAGTCAGTCCAAAAGTGAGTTGAAATATTTTCAATTTGTAAGTTGGGAACCACCGCTGTGGTTAATTTTGCTAAGAGAACGGCTCCGCATAATTCTAACCTAGGCAGAGATATTTTTTTGATGGGTGCTACTCGAGTTTTCGCTGCCAAAAGAAACGTGTCGACTGTTTGATCTAAATGTTCTACTCTAACATAAAGAGTCGCGGCGTAAGCGCTTTCTGAAGCGTCACAAAAACCATGTACTTCAATTTTACTTGAGGGTTTGAATCTGATCCACCTAGGTACTGAAACTGAATCTATTGAGGGACAATTTTTAATGAAATTCTTCCAATTCATTCGAGTTATGGGCTTCAACGCGTCGTCCCAATCTACTTTATCCAGCCAGACTTGCTGCATGATAAGTTTCGCTACGATGATTACTGGAGCCAGCCATTCACATGGGTCGAAAAATTTGGCAATTGTTGAAAGGACTTCTCGTTTGGTGCATAATTCCCTTTCTTCCGTGGGTGGTGAGGTGAACGTAAAGTTATCAGCCGAAATGTTCCATCGGATACCTAGAGTCTTCGTTGAAGTTCCTTCCGAAATATCCAACCAATTGACCGGCAAGAGTGAGTCAGGTGGCAGATCGCGAAGTAGATTGGGGTCGTTTGAACTCCATTTTCTCAATTCAAAACCTGCTGAGTCCATGGCTGCTACTAATTCTTTCATAGACTTAAGGGATTCTTCTACAGTGTGACCTCCAGCTAAAACGTCGTCGACATATAAATTTTGTTTTATAATTTCCGAACCTAATGGGTATGTTTCTTTAACATCTTCTGCCAATTGAATTAGGGTCCTAAGAGCTAGAAATGGGGCGCAATTAATTCCGAAAGTGACTGTCGAAAGTTCAAAGTCTTCAACGGGGTCATTTGCTGATCTTCTAAAAAGAATTCTTTGAAATGGGGCCTGACTTGGGTCGATTTGTATTTGACGATACATTTTGGTAACGTCCGCGTTGAATACATATCTAAAAAACCTCCATTTTAAAATCTGCAATACTAAATCCTGTTGAAGAATTGGCCCTGGATGTAAAATGTCATTAAGACTTTTCCTATTTGATGTGGGACTTGACGCATTGAAAACTACCCTAAGTTTAGTAGTAACCCTATCTGGTTTAATAACTGCATGATGTGGCAAATAGTAGTGAGGGGTCTTCTCGATTTCCTGGGGTCTCAGTTTCCGCATGTGTCCAAGTTCCAAATATTCCATTATCGCTGCGTCGTATTGAGATTTGATTTCGGGCGTTTTTTGCAACTTTCTTTCCATTCGATAGAATTGCGCCATTGCGATATTTCGAGATGCTCCAAGTTCAGCACAAGATTTGAACGGCATCGTGACAATATATCGTCCATCTTCATTTCTTCGCGTTGTATTTTTGAAATTTGTTTCGCAAAAGGTGTCTTCTGCTGACCTCAAAACTTTTTTTGGGGTCTCCTCCACCTCCCAAAAACGTGTGAGAATTTTCTCGATCGAAACTGTATTGTAAAGTGAAATTTTCCTATCATTTGTGTTTGATTTTTCAAGGGGTCCGCCCACTATCCAGCCAAAAACGGTGCTTTGCGCTAGTAAAGATCCTATAGATTTCATTGGAGCTCCTACTGTGTAAATTAAGGGTCCTATGTCTAAACCTATCAGAAGATCTATGGGTCGGCTTTCGTAAAAACGAGGATCTGCTAACTCGAGTTGGGTTGTTTCTCTATGTTGATTTTTATCTAGGGTGCGCGACGGCAAATTAGAAGGAAGGGACTTCAAAACGGGTGCCCAAACTTCTAATTCAAAACTAGGGTTTGTACGAGAACAAAGGTTAAAAAGACAAGCTTTTGTTGAAGTTTCTGAAACGGTTTCACTTAAACCGGTAACATGAACAAGATTCTTCCTAGTTGGAAGCTTCAATTGGTTTGTAATCTTCTCTGAAATAAATGTTGATTGAGATCCAGGGTCGATAATCGCTCGTGCGTCATATCGCTGCCCTCTAGATTCAATTTGAACAATCGCTGTGAAGAGTAGTGTTTCTTTCGATTGCTGCTGGCTAAGTTGTGAATTTTCCTTGAGAGTTAGAGTCGTTATACTAGGAGTTTGAAAACTAGGTGTGGACTGTAAACTAGGAGTGGATTGTACTAGGGTGGTTAGAGCTGCCGCACTGGTACTAGGTCGTACGTCATCTCTAACCGGTTGTGAATTTGTAGGTCGGGCCTCGTTACCCTTATGTAATAAAGTGTGATGTCTTTGATTACATTCCCTACACGTGAAACGACTCTTACAATCTCTTACAACATGATCCGAAGTGATGCAGTTGTAACAAAGATTGTGAAGTTTTACTAAGTGAATGCGATCATTCACGTTTTTCTCAAGGAATTGTGGACAATTACGTAACAAATGGTTTGCCTTACAAATTTGGCAACTCGGTCCATTTGTACGACTACTAGGTTGCGTAGATGTGCTAAATCTGTTGCTATTGTTGAATCTTCTTTGCGAACTTTGAGTCTGTTGCGCAACATTAGTTTGAAATGACTTAACCCTATTTTCCTTCCTACTATAATCGGGTCTAGGCTGATTATTTTTGGAGAAATGGGGCTTAATATTTCCTACAGATTCTAAAGTTTTGAACTTGTGTGTCAAAAATTCATTCAAATCTTTCCAAGACGGTAGTATGGAACAGTCTTCCAAACCGTTTTCAAATTCTTCTAAGAAATTTCTCGGCAGTTTCGTAGAAGTAAGGTAAACTAAAATTGGGTCCCACCCCTTTACATCTACCTTGAGTGTTTCTAGTGTCTGAACGCAACCATCAATAGTGCGTTGAAGTTTTTGGATCGAGGAACCTGAATCTGCCGAAACTTGTGGTAAACTAAGTAGAGTCTTTAGCTGTTCATTAACTTGCATTCGTTTATTCTCGTATCTGTTTTCTAAGTTTTTCCATGCTAGATCAAAACCTTCATTTGTTAGTGGTACGTTACTAATAATTTCCCGTGCCTCCCCCGCGGTTTTTTGTTTTAGATGGAAAAGTTTTTCTACTTTACTCAGTCTAGAATTATTTCTGTACAAGGCCGAAAACAAATCCCGAAAAGTAGGCCAAGCGCTGTATCCTCCATGAAATGTGTCGGTGTCGCATGGTGGTAAACGTAACGATAGATGGTTGTTTGGCTCAACTGTTTCCTTTTTTCGGGTCTCCGATTCTCGTTCGAACTTTTCCTGCTGCCTTTCGTCGGTTAGTGCTAAAATTTCTCCATTTACTGCGCTTAAACATCGTTTGTATGTCTCTAATGCCTCTTTATAATGGGTCCTCAACTTTGATTTATCGATTGGGGCCTCATCTTTTTCGGGAACACGGTCTCTACAATCTAAATAGGCCCTTTTCACTTGATCCCAAACAGAGTTCAATTCTACACGTGTCACTTCTAATGAGTGAATATTATCATCGGTGCTAGTAGCAGAGTAACCACTCTCAAAGTCTATCAGGTCATTTACGCAATTTACAAATTTATCACGTAAAACTTTATCCATATTTCCTCCTTCTTAAATATTTTCTTTGTCAAATTTTAAACTGGCTAAAATTTCAAGAAACTTTTAAAATTGAGCTTTTCTTTTAACAATTTCTGTAAAAACTTACTTTGCCAATATTTGCAAAATAATTTCAGAAAAACGCTAAATATTTGTTGAATGGGGCCAATCTTTTACAGTCCGACTTTTTTTTTTTTCCACGAATAGATATAAATAATGGCAGTTTACTTTGAACTTGTGTCGTTTGTGCGAAAAGTAAGAAATTTTAGCGATAATAATTTTTATAGACCTGGGTCTTTTAGAAAAAAAATTATATAAATAAAAATTTGGACGAAAGTAATTCTTTGTCGGCTAGTG
This sequence comes from Eudasyphora cyanicolor, assembly GCA_963930755.1. Lineage (NCBI taxonomy): Eukaryota > Metazoa > Arthropoda > Insecta > Diptera > Muscidae > Eudasyphora > Eudasyphora cyanicolor. Next base: position 248,352,117 of record OZ005736.1, on the reverse strand, counting down.
TACTCTCAAAAAAAATTATCAATCAACTCTTCTGTGACAAAACAAAAAAAAATAAAAAAAGCGTAGGAAAGTGATTTTTCTATCAGAAAAAATTCAATCAAATCAAAAAACAAATTTTGTAAGAAAGTGTTTTTTGCAAATTTATAACAAACAAAAAAACAAACTTTGTAGGAACGTGTTTCACTTAATAGATTTATCGAGCAAATTTATTTTTCGTAGTAAAGTGTAATTTCCAAAAATTAGCACTTAATAAATTTTCGAGTCAAATTTATTTTTCGTAGTAAAGTGTAATTTCCAAAAATTAGCACTTAATAAATTTTTGAGCAAATTTATTTTTCGTAGCAAAGTGTAATTTCCAAAATTAGCACTTAATAAATTTTCGAGTCAAATTTATTTTTCGTAGTAAAGTGTAATTTCCAAAAATTAGCACTTAATAAATTTTTGAGCAAATTTATTTTTCGTAGCAAAGTGTAATTTCAAAAATTAGCACTTAATAAATTTCTGAGCAAATTTATTTTTCGTAGCAAAGTGTAATTTCCAAAAATTAGCACTTAATAAATTTTCGAGTCAAATTTATTTTTCGTAGTAAAGTGTAATTTCCAAAAATTAGCACTTAATAAATTTTTGAGCAAATTTATTTTTCGTAGCAAAGTGTAATTTCCAAAAATTAGCACTTAATAAATTTCTGAGCAAATTTATTTTTCGTAGCAAAGTGTAATTTCCAAAAATTAGCACTTAATAAATTTCTGAGCAAATTTATTTTTCGTAGTAAAGTGTAATTTCCAAAAATTAGCACTTAATAAATTTTTCGAGCAAATTTATTTTTCGTAGCAAGGTGTAATTTCCAAAAATTAGCACTTAATAAATTTCTGAGCAAATTTATTTGTCGTAGTAAAGTGTAATTTCCAAAAATTAGCACTTAATAAATTTTTGTGCAAATTTATTTTTCGTAGCAAAGTGTAATTTCCAAAAATTAGCACTTAATAAATTTTTCGAGCAAATTTATTTTTCGTAGCAAAGTGTAATTTCCAAAAATTAGCACTTAATAAATTTTTCGAGCAAATTTATTTTTCGTAGCAAAGTGTAATTTCCAAAAATTAGCACTTAATAAATTTCTGAGCAAATTTATTTTTCGTAGCAAAGTGTAATTTCCAAAAATTAGCACTTAATAAATTTCTAAGCAAATTTATTTTTCGTAGTAAAGTGTAATTTCCAAAAATTAGCACTTAATAAATTTCTAAGCAAATTTATTTGTCGTAGTAAAGTGTAATTTCCAAAAATTAGCACTTAATAAATTTTTGTGCAAATTTATTCTTCGTAGCAAAGTGTAATTTCCAAAAATTAGCACTTAATAAATTTTTCGAGCAAATTTATTTTTCGTTGTAAAGAGTAATTTCCAAAAATAAAAATAAATTTCAATAAATGTAAATTATTGTGTTAGTTCTGTTTAGCTTTTGCCGAAATGTCCGTCCGATCCCATCAACCATCAAACCATATGTTCTCTCATTCCTTTCTTTACGGCTGAAATTATGTTTTCCTACTTCTCCCTTTTTTTTCTATTTCACAAAAAAACTCCAGTGGTACATTAACCTTTGGGTTCCCTAATCAAGGCAAGAAGTGAAAACGAATGAGAAGACAACGAGAAACCAACGAAAAAAAAATCCGCTACCTATTGTCTCATATGCATCGATGTACATAGACTGGTGTTGTTGTTGTTTTAATGGGTACGAGGGGTCGAGTTGAAAGTGTCGGCACAGGAACTTTTTTATCAAATATATCAAGATTTTCGCGTTAAATCGGTTGGAAACTACAGTAATGCTGATTTGTAGCACAAACCACACATATTAATGGCAATAGAGATTAAAAAATCGTAAATTTTTTGACATTTTTCAAAAGGGTTTTTCTATTGAATCTAAAGCAATACGAGGGTCGTTCAAAAAGTTGGAACACGTATTTTCTAAAGCAAAAAAAAATAAATTTATTTTTTCTTTTTAATTTATTGATTGGGATTGATTTTAGCGTCTCCAAAGCATCAGCTAATATCATACGGTCGATTTCTCCCTCAGAAAATCGCATATAAAGAAGGCAAAAAAAAATATTTTTTTTCTCTAAGTTGCAAACTTGATGTTTAAAGTACCCAAAAATCACGAAGTAATTTGTAGGGTTCTCAAGCCAGTCAGCGGATGAGTCGAGCCAATAAAAATCTTTCCTTTTTTTTTTCTTTTTTTAAGCAGCTAATAATAATAGTAATAAGAATAAAAGTAAGCTTAATAAATATAACCGCGATTAAAGCAGCCGAAAAAATTCAAGAAATTTTCGCTCTTTTGTTTCGCAAGAAAGTTGTCCGTCCACGCGTTATTCAGCACAAAATTATCTGGAATTCTTGCTGAGGTTTTCGGAATAAGTCAATGGGTGTCCGTCCGCGCGTCCGAAATCTTAATAAACTTATCTTAATAATCGTATCTTAATACTCTTATCTTAATATTCTTATCTTAAAAATAACTTGATGGCATAAATCGACTCGACTAGCCGCTGGCTTTCAGAAAAATTCATCAGAATGCGTAATAAATTATTTGAACAAATTATCGAAGGGTTTTCAAAAAGGTTGGGTCGCTATTTTCCTAAAGTTTCGAAAACTAGAAAACAGTAAAGTCGCGCGTTGTTACCGAAAAAATCGTCAAAAAACTTTCATAGGTTAGAATGCATGTAGGTTATGCAATAGGTTAGTATATATGTAAAGGGTATATATGTGTAGCAATGTGTAGGTATGTAACTGCAAGCTAACTGCACTTATGTAAGTATGTATATCAAAGTATATAAGTGTATGTATATAAGTGCAAGCTAACTGCAGTTAAGTGTTCAGTTATTTTTTTTATATATGTAAAAGGCAAAAACCAAGCCAGCGTCGTACATAGGGCCAGACCCGCCAAAATCTCCTTCATATAGCAATATGGCGGAGTTCGAAAAAAAATGGTTTTGGCACCCTATGTAACAACGCTACCTGCACAAATTTTGGGTACTCACTTTGATCCTGTAATAAGTGTCTTATACGGCTTCCTTCGGTCTCGATGTTGCTGGCTTGGGTCGCTGGCTCTTCCTTCTAGGGTCTTTTGGCGGGGTCCTTTTTCGGTGTCGTGCTGGGTCTTTTGGTTGTTGTGTCGAGTCTTTTTGTTTCACTTTTTTCACTTCAATGTCACTTTTTAACTGTTTTGTTTGAATTTTGTTGTTGTTGCAAATTATATTTTTAGTTTTTTCCCGTACCGCACCGAAATTTTGTTAAATTTATTTAAAATTTACCGCCAAAAAAAAATAAAAAGTAAGTTTAAACACAACTTTGAAATTGAAACAACACATCCACTTTTTGTTTTTTAGTTATTTAAAAAAACACACCTTTGATCCGGTTCGCAGGGCCAAAATGTTTACTTACGCACTTTGGGTTTTGCCTTTCAGAGTAGAAAACTTAATTGTATCAATTTCAAATTATTCGGTTTTATTGTTAGCAAAAATAAGGGTAAGGTAAAGGTAAGTATGTACACGTTAGTTCAATGGTAAGTGGCAATTTCTAGGTAAGTAAGTGGTAAGTGGTGTTTCAATTTGTGTGTCTTAAACTTAAGTTTTATGTTATTTTACAATTCAATGTATTTTCTTGTTTTCACAGTTTCTTTTGCTTTTGTTTGTTAATTTATGTACAAATTTTATTTAGATAAAAGTAAATGTTTGTTATTTTGTACAATTTTATTTAATTCAATTTTCAATTCAATGTTTTATTCAGTGTTCTATGTTGTTAACTTAATGTTCTTAATTTAATTGTTTGTGGGTCTTCACTTATATGTTTGGGTCTGCGTTTCTGTAATTGCAGATAAAAAAAAATACTTTACACTTTTTAATCACTTTTTCACTTGTTAATCACGGGAGAGAGGCGCACGGTTTAAAGAGTTGTTGAAACGAGACTGATTTTTGCTGTTTGCCGGTCAGAGCTCCAAACTTAGTCGAAGCCCTTGACTTTGATGGCGACAAAACAACATAAGCAAAAAAAAATGAACGAAGAAACGCACTCGCACTGATATGTGTACATAAATGCATTGGAATGCGCGTGAGTATATACATACTCACCCCCACATTCATGTATACAAAGCTGCGCCGCAGTCACCGTTTTACACTGGTGTTCAAAGGAGCGGGTCACCTTTGAACACCGCTGTTAAGTTCAAACTTACATTACAAAGCATTACACTAATTATTACGGTCATAATGAGTTCCGACATAATGATGATAATCATAATTAGCGAATTTAGGGAATATTCAAAGCAAACGGTACCACATTACAACAACAATTACAAAGCACTGTATCGATTTGTTTAAATTTCGTCTGTTTTTTTTTCCTCTTCGTATGCTGTCAATGTAACAAAGGGAAACAAGAAAATATGCAATTTTTTCGTAGAAATTATCGAAGTTATTTCTTAGATGTTACACAACAAAAGAAGGCAAATTTGAAGGCACGATTAGTTTCTTTCGGTTTAAAGGATTTTAAAAATAAAAGTCGACATTTTTCTTCGATTTTTACCGCGATTGTTACTCTGATACTCAAAAACTTATATTTTAATATGATTTAGTTGCACTGACTACTTTACTGCCCTCTTTACAGGGTTCCCCCCGATGACTTCACAGGCCTAATCGCCGCCTTTTTCACTGGTTGGTTCACCGGTTTGTTAATGGACTACTCAACAAAGACTACTCAACAGAAGACGTATAACAGCATGTCTAGGGTCCACAACTCTAACATGGTTTGTAAACAGAGGGATCCCACAAGGAGGAGTACTGTCTCCACTAATTTGAAACCTAGCAGGTGAATGAAATCCTGCTAGATCTAGAACGTTGTGGCTGCAAGGTCGTGGCATATGCGAACGACCTGGCAATCGCAGTGAGTGGCAAATTCGAAAACATCCTCCGAGATATTCTACTGGTGGCTCTGAACAAGTTGGCTATATGGGCCAGAAGCAGCGGTTTGGGTGTTAACCCAAACAAGACAGAATTGGTTCTCTTTACCAGGATGAATAATGTCCCTCATGTGGACCCTCCTCCTCGTATAAATGGAACAGATCTAGTCTTTTCTGAATGTGCAAAATTTTTAGGAATAATTTTGGATAGGAAACTGTCATTCAGACTAAACGTACTGGAACGTAAAGAAGGCCAACATCGCCCTATATTCCTGCAGGAAGGCTGTAGGGTCGCGTTGGGACCTCTCTCCTAAAATTGTCCATTTGATATATATAGCAGTGGTTCGTCCAATACTGTTATACGGCATTGTGGTATGGTGGACGGCAACTGACAAACTAACCATCACAAACCTGCTGCCTGCCTGTGCATAAGCGGAGCGTTAAGGACTGAGTCTCTACAAGCCCTTCTCCATATACTGCCGATTAATGTTGTGGCGAGAGAAGTTACAACCAAAGCGGCGCTAAGATTAAACTGCCTATCAATGTGGAGGTACAAGAACTACAGTCACATGAGGGTATCAAAGTGTAGTGCTATGGTAACCGATCGAGTGGACTATATATCAACGGTGCGCACCTTTGAGAAGAACTACATCGCTATGATACCAGCCAGGGATGAATGGGATGGCAGAATTCCTGGAAATAGAAACCATCTCCACTTCTATACGGATGGTTCGAAGCTTGATGAAATGGTTGGCTTCGGAGTACACTGTGAAGAACTTCATTTGGATATTGCTCACAGACTACCAGATACCTGCAGTGTCTATCAAGCCGAAATAATGGCAATATGGGTAGTCGCCAAGTGGCTGAGTCGGAACATAGTAACCAACACTGGCGTTGTCATTTACTCGGACAGCCAGGCTGCCATCAATTCTCTGGAGGCCACATCCCTAAATTCACAAATAGCCCTCGACTCTTAACGCAGATCTCTTAACGAGATGGCTGAGCAGTTTAATATACACCTCATATGGTGCCTGGGCATAGGGATATCCCGGGGAACTGCAAAGCCGATGAACTTGCTAGGAAAGGGACGACTTTACAAATTCTCGAAGAATGTGCATATATTGGTGCGCCACTATCCACGTGCAAGCTTTGGATAAGGCAAGAGGCAATCAGGCAGTCCAACGACAGATGGACACAAATCGGCACCTGTAGAGTAGCTAGACAAATCTGGCCAAGGTATGACCTGAGAAGGTCAAAATATCTCCTCGCACTGGAAAGGAAAAGATTATCTACGTTAGTATCAGCTCTGACGGGACACTGTCTGATCGGCGAACACGCCAGAAGATTGGGTATTTACTCCAATGACTTCTGCAGAAGCTGTGTAGATGAAGAAGTGGAGAGCATTGAGCACTTGCTATGCGACTGTCCCGCTTTGAGTAAACGACGACTGGACCTACTGGGGTCGGCCTTTCTAGGCAGCCTAACAGATCTTTCCAGTACCAATATTCGTGCTATCGATACATTTGTATATAAAACAGGTTGGTTTCGATGAAGGGCATTTTAGCCCGTGGTACCACTAGGGACCTAAACTGGTCTATGTGAGCTGAAGAAATAAAAAAGAAAACGGCTGCCACCCTAACCTAAAACCTAATGGACTACTTCACTGGCTCACCACTAAATCAGACTGACTGCGAATGCTCTACCGTAGGGTTGACAGCAGCAATTTGATGAGAGCGATTAGTTACTGAGCATCCTCTTTCTGATGATTGGTTGCTACTCACTCTATGCTCAAATTATCAACTCCTGATCAAATATGACAAATTGATCAAATTCAAATAAAAAGAGATAAAGCTCTCCGATCGTAGCAAAATGGCTCAGGGAGAATGACCTTGTTTCGTGTGTAGTTATTAACAAAAAAAGAATGTCAATGAACACCAAGGCGTCCTTGTTCTGCCTGTACACAAATAATGTTCACGTTGCCTCTTTGTTAAGCTAATGATTAACACAACTAGGCTTGTTCTAGTCACACAAACTTAAGCAAACTTTTATTTTTCCGAAATGGACGAATATAAGCAATCACCGGAAAACCACTTGATGATACGCAGGTTAATATCAGAAAGCCCTAAGCCAAGCAACCGTAGACGAAAGGAATCCTCGGGATTGAAAATCCTAACATTAGTTTTCAAACCAAATTAGCCATATGAGATATATTGATGGCGCGCAATAACTCCAAATAGTTAACAGTGATGTTGTACGACACAACAGGAAATGAAACTGTATGGTGCAAGCGCCATTAAAATAATGTGTATGTTGAACAGTATGCAGCAACAGCAAGTAAAATTGCAAGGTGCAAGCGCCATTACATTAGGGACGACTGCACTGAGATTGGAAATACAACAATGCCGAATGTACAAATAAACGGACAACACACTAACGAAATGTGTAAATAAGAATTGTTTTAAAAATTTAAAGCGTAGATCTGCGCGGGCGTAGTGCAAAACGACTAGTAGTGATGTGCGCGATAGTATTGCCGAACAAAGACTACAATTGACTACTTTGCACGGAGAGTGATCGACAACGACTAAATTAATTTTTTTTCTATAAATATAAAATATTCTTATTGTGTATAGTTGACCTTTAAAATTGATTATATTTTTGTTTTTGTTGGCTTGAGGTCATAAATAAAACAAATTAATTATGAATTTATTGTTTTATTTTTAAAAATTGTTATTTTCCCGATATTTCGACCGAATTCGTCGATCATTTTCAAGGGTTACAATTTATTGGAAAACAAAACAAAGTAAACGCTCCTGCTGCTCTCGAAAGTTAATGTCAACTATATATAAAATTTGAAAATTTTGTAGAAAAATTTCGGTAAAAAGTTCAATACAATTTAAATTTCGATATTTCCTATAAAATTTAAATTTCGACAAAATCTTCTATAAAAATGCACAAAATGGTCGTCGTCTCATGTCCATGGACATACACTTAAGCCAGTAGTTCGGCCTGTTGTGCGCTCCTTATTTATGATTTTTATACCCCACGGATTACAGAAAATCGGTACTAGACACGTATTTTCTCAGTATCTTCCAGTCATATCCTCTGAGATGAGTCAAGTCTGGCAATATGTCGGAACCGAAATATCGGGATCTTGCATGTGTGAAAGCTAGTCAGCGACACAGAAAATGTTCCATCGTTTCGATGTTTTCCCTGCATGCCATGCACTCGTCGTTTTCTGCTAGTCCTATGCGATGAAGATGTGCCTGTAAGCTTGAGTGTCCCATTAGAACACTTATCATCTTACTAATCTCGATCTTGTTTAGTTTCAGAAAACTACTGGTTTTCTTATCATTTGGGTCACCCCACAGTAACTTTGCTGTTGCTCTATTCCACACAGTTTTTTGAGTCATCACTGTCCAGTGTTTTGACTCATCTTTCGTGGATTCGAAAGGGTTTCCAAGTTTATTACTCGAAGTTCTCTGCCCTTTGAAGCCAAGCTTTTTGCCTGTTCATTTCGTTTGTATCCTGGTACCCAGCAAATATGCAATTGACCATGAGCTGAGTAATCATGTATCGTTCTTTTACAGTCTAACACAGTTCTGGATTTGGCCATTTCCTATGTTATTGCTTTAATCGCCATTTGGCTATCTTTGAAGATGTTGGCATATTTAGGATTTGTGGTATTATTGAGCCAGTTCACACACTCCGTGATTGCTCGAACTTCTGCTTGAAATACTGTGTTATGGTCAGGGAGGCGGGAGTAAAGTTCGACTTCTGGTTCAGCAATAAAAAGTCCCAGACCCGTCTTTCCTCCTAACTTGGACCCATCCGTGTAGTAGTTGGTTCCCACTGGCACATGGGCCAGTGTTCCGTTTTCCCAGGAGCGTCTGTCTGGCACAAACTAATCGCAGGTAGCTGTAAGCCGCACTTCAGGAATGCGGTCGGAGATTTCTGGTGTTTGAATGGTGCGACTTGTGGTCTCGATTTATCCATTCACCCATTACTTTAGACGTCTTGCTGTGAGGGCTGCCTCATACTTTATGTGGATGTCTGTTGGTTGGATGTGCAGTATAGTCTCCAACGCTCTTATTGATGCACTTCTAAATGCCCCGCTTATGCCTAGACAGCACATACGTTGAATTTTTTTCAAAGGTATTACGTTGCAGTTCTTGCCCATTGATTTACACCACACTACACAGGCGTAGGTTAGTATTGGTCTAATCACGCTCGTGTAAAGCCAGTGAGTCATATTTGGACGTAGTCCCCATTTTGAACCTATCGCCAATGTGATGACAATCGCGTGAGTAAAAATCGCAAAACCCAAAAGTTTCCCCATCAATTTTAATGGTCTTCGAAATCAAATTTTTATAAAATGTAGACATGGATCTAGTTATTTATCACCGTAATTAATATTTTGATTTTAATAAATCCAAATTGTTGTGCTAAAAAAGAATTCAGAACATGAATTTTGTGACTTGAAATCACAATCGCCAATTTTAGGCGAAATGCGATTGCCTTCACATGGGCGTATAGCTCTTCGGCACAACGACCAACATCTGTGGGCCTTTGTAACTCTTTCTTCAAGACGATCTTTCCAAATTAATTTCTGATCCAAGATTACCCCCAAGGTTTAGGTTAGGTTTAGGTTAGGGTGGCAGCCGTATTTTTTATACAAGCTCACATAGACCAGTATAGGTCCCTAGTGTTACCACGGGCTGAAATGCCCCTCATCGAAACCAACCTGATTGATATACAAATTTGTCGATATTACGAATATCGGTACTGGAAAGATCTGTTAGGCTGCCTAGAACAGCCGACCCCAGTATGTCCAGTCGTCGTTTACTCAAAGCGGGACAGTCGCAAAGCAAGTGCTCAATGCTCTCCACTTCTTCCTCATCTCCACAGCTTCGGCAGAAGTCATTGGAGTCAATACCCAATCTTTTGGCGTGTTCGCCGATCAAGCAGTGTCCCGTCAGAACCTGTACTAACGTAGACAATCGTTTCCTCTCTAGTGCGAGAAGATATTTTGACCTTCTCAGGTCATACCTTGGCCAGATTTGTCTAGCTACCCTGCAGGTGCCGATTTCTGTCCATCTTTCGTTGGACTGCCTGATTGCCTCTTGCCTAAGCCAAAGCTTGCACGTGGATAGTGGCGCACCAATATATGCAAATTCTTCGAGAATTTGTAATGTCGTCCCTTTCCTAGCAAGTTCATCGGCTTTGCAGTTCCCCGGGATATCCCTATGCCCAGGCACCCATATGAGGTGTATGTTAAACTGCTCAGCCATCTCGTTAAGAGATCTGCGGCAGTCGAGGGCTGTTTGTGAATTTAGGGATGTTGCCTCCAGAGAATTGATGGCAGCCTGGCTGTCCGAGTAAATGACAACGCCAGTGTTGGTTACTATGTTGCGACTCAGCCACTTGGCTACTTCCCATATTGCCATTATTTCGGCTTGATAGACACTGCAGGTATCTGGTAGTCTGTGAGCTATATCCAATCTAAGCTCTGCACAGTGTACTCCGAAGCCAACCTTTTCATCAAGCTTCGAACCATCCGTGTAAAAGTGGAGATGGTTTCTATTACCTGGTTTTCTTCCAACCCATTCATCTCTCGCGGGAATCATAGTGATGTAATTTCTCTCGAAGGTGTACACCGTTGGTATATAGTCCACTCGGTCGGTTACCATAGCACTACACTTTGATATTCTCATGTGACCGTAGTTTTTGTACCTCCACATTGATAAGCAGTTTAATCTTATTGCCGCTTTGGTTGCAACTTCTCTCGCCACAATATTAATCGGCAGTATATGGAGTAGGGCTTGTAGAGACTCGGTCGCTGTAGTCCTTAAGGCTCCGCTTATGCTCAGGCAGGCAGTTCTCTGAACCTTTGTTAGTAGGTTGGTGATGGTTAGTTTGTCAGTTGCCGTCCACCATACCACTATGCCGTATAGCAGTATAGGACGAACTACTGCTATATATATCCAGTGGACGATTTTAGGAGAGAGGCCCCACCGCGACCCTACAGCCTTTTTGCAGGAATAGAAGGCGACGTTAGCCTTCCTTACACGTTCCAATACATTAAGTCTAAATAACAGTTTTCTATCTAGAATTATTCCTAAAAATTTTGCACTTTCAGAAAAGACTAGATCTGTTCCATTTATCCGAGGTGGAGGGTGCACATGTGGGACTTTATTCATCCTAGTAAAGAGAACCAATTCTGTCTTGTTTGGGTTTATACCCAAACCGCTGCTTCTGGCCCATCTAGCCAATTTGTTCAGAGCCACCTGTAGAATGTCTCGGAGGACGTTTTCGAATTTGCCACTCACTGTGATTGCAACGTCGTCCGCATATGCCACGACCTTGCAGCCACAACGTTCTAGATCTAGCAGAATTTCATTCACCGCTAGGTTCCAAATTAGTGGAGACAGTACTCCTCCTTGTGGGGTCCCTCTGTTTACAAACCTTGTTAGAGTTGTGGACCCAAGACATGCTGTTATGCGTCTTCTGTTGAGCAGACTTTGAATTAGTCTAATCAAACTAAAGTTAACATTAAGATGTGACAGTGCCGCAATTACTGCATCTGAGTGAATGTTGTTAAAAGCCCCTTCTATGTCAAGAAATGCCACCATGGTGAATTCCTTGAAATGCAGGGACGATTCGATAGTGCTCACAAGTTCGTGCAGGGCTGATTCTGTAGACTTCCCCTTATTATAAGCATGTTGGTTCACTGATAGGAGTTTTGTATCCAGGTTTTCCCTAATGAAATAATCTAAAAGTCTTTCCAGACCTTTCAATAGGAAGGAGGATAGGCTAATTGGTCTGAAGTCTTTTGGCCTAGTGTGTGATATCTTCCCCGCTTTTGGTATGAATACCACTTTGGTATCCCTCCATCGATTCGGGATGTATGAAAGCCTGATACAGCCTACATAAATTTTCTCCAGCCAGGGGATAATGTATTTCAACATTTTCTGCATTTCTGCTGGAGTGATGCCGTCTGGTCCAGGTGACTTGAAGGGCTCAAAGCTATTAATAGCCCAGCTTATTCTGGATCTCTCAGTCAACAAGCTAGCGACGCTCGCAGTCCACTCGCACTCTTGTTGGTCCTGCTGATCCTCTGGTTCTGTTAGAGAGTTCCCCGGGAAATGTGTGTCGAGCAGTACATTGAGCGACTGCTCGCTGTTTTTGGTCCAATTATTTGCCTCATCCTGCAAGTAACCCACTGTACAGGGTGAAGCTGATAATATTTTCCTCAGCCTTGCGGCGTCGGAGACCTTTTCCACTTCGCCACAGAAGGTATACCAAGAGCGTCTTTGCGCCTTTCTAAGCTCCTTCTTATAGATCTTGAGTTGCTCTTTATAGGCATCCCAAACATTAGCGACCCCAGTAGATTTAGCCTTGTTGAATAGCTTGTTGCAGGTCTTTTTCATAGCCGTTAGCTCTGAAGTCCACCATTGGGGTTTAGTTTTGCCCTTGTACCTTGTTTTTGGACAGGCTTCTTCAAGGGAACTATTGAATGATGTGGTGATATGCTCGACCAGATGATCCAGACCGGCTTTGTCATTCGGAAGATTACCCCCAAGTGTTTTACCATTTTAGTTATAGCAATTGTCTTATTGAGGAATCGAGGCCGGGTAAAACGTGGGATCTTCGTATTCCTTGTAAATAGACATATTTCTGTTTTGTCTGGGTTACCATTTAGTCCCCTTGGTTGTGCCCAGTTATATGCTATGTTCAGTGCCTCCTCAGCAGAGTATGAAGCCGCCGAGCAGCCGTTCCATAGAAAAACTTTAAAATATGGACAATATACATTTTTGGTAAGCAAATAGCTACATTTATAGCAGATATATCGTCCCCTTAATAGAAGAATAATGTGTACGCATATACACTATTATTTTTTATTCCATTCTAAGAATCTACGCAATTGGTTCTATATCTGGTGAAATGAAATGTTTGAAATTTTTCATTAATAAATAATAATATCGAGTTTCAATTTCACAAAAACGTCAAATATCATTTTCTCGAAACGACAAATAAATTATAGACTATTCATTTATTGGGTGGACGATATGGAAGTGAGTGATTTTCGTTTTGATCCGTTTATTGTCACAAGCGGGAGCTTAACATGTCTTAAAAATCATAATTTTACTACCTATCAATAGGTAGTAATAGAAAAATAATTATAAAAATTCTTTTTAAAGGCAATAATACGATTTTTTATTTATTATTAGATTATGTACATATAGAGACAAAAATATTTTCGGAAAAGAATCAATGGAGAATTAAAGAATAGTATAACATAAATTAATACCTCCTGTCATATCCTATTATATATTCGATATCGATTACATGCATATGGATTATTCACATTCATCACTAATAGGTGAATATCACCTAGGAAGACACATTCGAGGAAATAATCAAGGTGTTGGAAGAATGTTTTCGGTTCAACATGCGCTGGCAACAAGAGTCTGAGTCAGCAGGTGATTTTGTGGTGTCATTGAAAAAGTTGGCGGTTGGTTGCGAGTTTGGTGATTAGTTGGTAAGGCTCTCTTTGGTCTATGTCGGTCGGTCGGAAAGATCTGACTTTGGAGGATGCGTTAAGTGTGGTAGCAGCGAAAAAAAAAGGCGGCAAGGGGCTACAAAATGGCGGTGAGAAATCGAATGTGAATAAAATAAAGAAGAACGATTTCAAAAGGAGTGCAAAAAAGGCTGATGCAAACATTCCCCATGAAAACCAAAAGTGTTTTAGATGTGGTAATACCTCGCATATGGCAAACCAATACAAATGCAAAAATTTTACATGTCATTTTTGTAATCAAATGGGGCATTTGAGAAAAGTGTGTTTTAAAGAGAAAAAACAAATACACAAAGTTCATGAAAAAGAAACGACAGTTGAAGATGTTGTTGGTGAATTCTAAAGGCGAAGTAAATAAGTTAAGCAACAAAATCATGCACAGTCTGCGAGTAAATGAATAAATGATAACTTTCGAAATAGATACGGGATCACCGGTATCAATTATTAATTTGTCAGATGCCAAACGTTATTTTCCGGCATTGAAAGTGTGTTATCCCGATGTGGAGCTTGTGAGTTATTGCGGTACAACTTTGCAATGTGTTGGATATAATGTGTCGCAGTGACAGGTAGCGATGAGGAGAACAAATTAAAATTGTATATTGTGCGATCGAACCAAAAACCAATTCTAGGAAGAGAATGGTTACAGAAAATTAAATTAAATTGGCAAAATATTTTTGGAGCAAAGTCCTACGGTTCAGTAAACGAAATTTGTTCACGGAAGACCTTGGACAAGGAAATTGAAAGTGTAGTAAAAAATGTGTAGAATGCCAAAATATGCGCCCAGATCCTAAGAAGATTACTACTACACACACGTGGATGCGCCCCAAAAAGCCATTTGAGAGAGTTCATGCTGATTATGCTGGACCAATATTTGGTAAATATCTGTTTGTTTTGGTGGATGCCTACACAAAATAGCCTGAGGTTCATATCTGCTCGAATATGAATACTGATACTACTATCCAGAAGTGTCGCGAAATTTTTTCCCAATTTGGGATTCCAAATGTATTTGTTAGCGACCATGGGAGGCAATTTGACTCGAATGAGTTTCAACATTTTTTAAAACTGAATGGAATTATTCACAAACAAGGTGCACCATACCATCCTGCAACAAACGGGCAAGCGGAACGTTTTGTTCAAACAATCAAATCAAAGTTGATGGCATCCCAATGTACACCCGATACGATACATGCGGAATTGGCAAAGATGCTGATGATATACAGACGGGCTATACACTCAACAACAGGGAAATCACCAGCAATATTAATTTTTGGCAGACAAATACAGTCGCGTTTAGATTTGTTGATTCCTAACGAGTGAATCAGGAGGCAGACGATCAATTACGCGCTGTCCCATCAAAGAAATTTTTCGAGGGAGAGAGAGTTGCAGTGCGAGACTACTTATCAAAGGTGAAGTGGCGATATGGAAATGTAGAGAAAATATGCGGCGAACTTCATTATGATGTCAGATTGGAAGACGGTCGTATTTGGCGAAGACATGTAGATCAAATACGAAAATCAGCGGTAAGAATGCGGTAATACGAACGTTGAATATTCAAGACCGGTACCAACTATAACAAACAACACATCAGCTGGAAGTTTCCCTTTACCATTGATCCAACAAACTCGATTGCAACCAACTATTCCAAATGTTCCTGGAAATCAAATACACTCAGATAACCAAGCAGACTCAGATGCAACTGATAAAAATGTTCATGTTCCCGACGAAACTCCGAGAACAGGAAATTCCACGTCAACTCCACTCAACAAGGCAACGAAAAGTACCTCAACGTTTAGCAGATTCCTGCCATGAATTTGATTAAATTAAGGGGGGAGAAATGTCATAATATAAACGTAGTATAATTGTATTTATTCGTCGATTATTCATATTATATCTTCGATATCGATTACATGCATATGGATTATTCATATTCATCACTAATAGGTGAATATCACAACTAACACTAAGAAATAAATTACTCTAATAATATTCCTCAACAAGAACGGTTGTTTTAGTTACAACACCTCCATTCTAAAGAATCAATCATGTTAAGCTCAAAACAGTAGAGGTCATTCTATTTAAACCACAACGTAATTCCACACAAGAACAACCTGTTTCGACTTAAGCTATATATAGACGAATGGCGGAAAAATGCAAGCCTGTGAACGTACAACCGTGTGAACATAAAATTTTTGTCTTGCAACGTTGGCAGAAAAGTCATTGTGAGATAATTTGCAGATTGTAATATGTGCGAAGTTTATGCATGTGACAACAGCGCCATTGTCAGAGAAATATTTTATTGGCCACTGTCTAATACATATATGTAAATACTTACAAAATATATTTTAAATATATGAAATTGTAAGGGTTTCGTGCAATCGTCTTCACCTTTACCTAACAATCTGTCATTGTCCGTACATTTGCGGCACTTTCACAGTGTTGATAAAGTTGTGCGATCTGACAATCGTCTATACATAGGTTTAGGTTAGGGTGGCAGTCGTATTTTTTTTACAAGCTCACATAGACCAGTTTAGGTCCCTAGTGTTACCACGGGCTGAAATGCCCCTCATCGAAACCAACCTGTTTGATATATAAATTTATCGACACTACGAATATCAGTACTGGAAAGATCTGTTAGGCTGCCTATAAAGGCCGACCCCAGTATGTCCAGTCGTCGTTTACTCAAAGCGGGACAGTCGCAAAGCAAGTGCTCAATGCTCTCCACTTCTTCCTCATCTCCACAGCTTCGGCAGAAGTCATTGCCAATCTTTTGGCGTGTTCGCCGATCAAGCAGTGTCTCGTCAGAACCTGTACTAACGTAGACAATCGTTTCCTCTCTAGTGCGAGGAGATATTTTGACCTTCTCAGGTCATACCTTGGCCAGATTTGTCTAGCTACCCTGCAGGTGCCGATTTCTGTCCATCTCTCGTTGGACTGCCTGATTGCCTCTTGCCTAAACCAAAGCTTGCACGTGGATAGTGGCGCACCAATATATGCAAATTCTTCGAGAATTTGTAATGTCGTCCCTTTCCTAGCAAGTTCATCGGCTTTGCAGTTCCCCGGGATATCCCTATGCCCAGGCACCCATATGAGGTGTATATTAAACTGCTCAGCCATCTTGTAAAGAGATCTGCGGCAGTCGAGGGCTGTTTGTGAATTTAGGGATGTTGCCTCCAGAGAATTGATGGCAGCCTTGCTGTCCGAGTAAATGACAACGCCAGTGTTGGTTACTATGTTGCGACTCAGCCACTTGGCGACTTCCCATATTGCCATTATTTCGGCTTGATAGACACTGCAGGTATCTGGTAGTCTGTGAGCTATATCCAGACTAAGTTCTTCACAGTGTACTCCGAAGCCAACCTTTTCATCAAGCTTCGAACCATCCGTGTAAAAGTGGAGATGGTTTCTATTACCTGGTATTCTGCCGACCCATTCATCTCTGGCGGGAATCATAGTGATGTAATTTCTCTCGAAGGTGTACACAGTTGGTATATAGTCCACTCGGTCGGTTACCATAGCACTACACTTTGATATCCTCATGTGACCATAGTTCTTTTACCTCCACATTGATAGGCAGTTTAATCTTATTGCCGCTTTGGTTGCAACTTCTCTCGCCACAATATTAATCGGCAGTATATGGAGTAGGGCTTGTAGAGACTCGGTCGCTGTAGTCCTTAAGGCTCCGCTTATGCTCAGGCAGGCAGTTCTCTGAACCTTTGTTAGTAGGTTGGTAATGGTTTATGTTAGGGTGACAGCCGTATTTTTTTACAAGCTCACATAGACCAGTTTAGGTCCCTAGTGTTACCACGGGCTGAAATGCCCCTCATCGAAACCAACCTGTTTGATATATAAATTTATCGATAGTACGAATATCAGTACTAGAAAGATCTGTTAGGCTGCCTAAAAAGGCCGACCCCAGTATGTCCAGTCGTCGTTTACTCAAAGCGGGACAGTCGCAAAGCAAGTGCTCAATGCTCTCCACTTCTTCCTCATCTCCACAGCTTCGGCAGAAGTCATTGGAGTCAATACCCAATCTTTTGGCGTGTTCGCCGATCAAGCAGTGTCCCGTCAGAACCTGTACTAACGTAGACAATCGTTTCCTCTCTAGTGCGAGAAGATATTTTGACCTTCTCAGGTCATACCTTGGCCAGATTTGTCTAGCTACCCTGCAGGTGCCGATTTCTGTCCATCTTTCGTTGAACTGCCTGATTGCCTCTTGCCTAAGCCAAAGCTTGCACGTGGATAGTGGCGCACCAATATATGCAAATTCTTCGAGAATTTGTAATGTCGTCCCTTTCCTAGCAAGTTCATCGGCTTTGCAGTTCCCCGGGATATCCCTATGCCCAGGCACCCATATGAGGTGTATATTAAACTGCTCAGCCATCTCGTTAAGAGATCTGCGGCAGTCGAGGGCTGTTTGTGAATTTAGGGATGTTGCCTCCAGAGAATTGATGGCAGCCTGGCTGTCCGAGTAAATGACAACGCCAGTTTTGGTTACTATGTTGCGACTCAGCCACTTGGCGACTTCCCATATTGCCATTATTTCGGCTTGATAGACACTGCAGGTATCTGGTAGTCTGTGAGCTATATCCAGACTAAGTTCTTCACAGTGTACTCCGAAGCCAACCTTTTCATCAAGCTTCGAACCATCCGTGTAAAAGTGGAGATGGTTTCTATTACCTGGTATTCTGCCGACCCATTCGTCTCTGGCGGGAATCATAGTGATGTAATTTCTCTCGAAGGTGTACACAGTTGGTATATAGTCCACGGTTACCATAGCACTACACTTTGATATCCTCATGTGACCATAGTTCTTGTACCTCCACAGTGATAGGCAGTTTAATCTTATTGCCGCTTTGGTTGCAATTTCTCTCGCCACAATATTAATCGGCAGTATATGGAGTAGGGCTTGTAGAGACTCGGTCGCTGTAGTCCTTAAGGCTCCGCTTATGCTCAGGCAGGCAGTTCTCTGAACCTTTGTTAGTAGGTTGGTAATGGTTAGTTTGTCAGTTGCCGTCCACCATACCACAATACCGTATAACAGTATTGGACGAACTACTGCTATATATATCCAGTGGACGATTTTAGGAGAGAGTCCCCACCGCGACCCTACAGCCTTTTTGCAGGAATATAAGGCGACGTTGGCCTTCCTTACACGTTCCAATACGTTAAGTCTAAATAACATTTTCCTATCTAGAATTATTCCTAAAAATTTTGCACTTTCAGAAAAGACTAGATCTGTTCCATTTATCCGAGGTGGAGGGTCCACATGTGGGACATTATTCATCCTAGTAAAGAGAACCAATTCTGTCTTGTTGGGGTTAACGCCCAAACCGCTGCTTCTGGCCCATCTAACCAACTTGTTCAGAGCCACCTGTAGGATGTCTCTGAGGACGTTTACGAATTTGCCACTCACTGCGATTGCCACGTCGTCCGCATATGCCACGACCTTGCAGCCACAACGTTCTAGATCTAGCAGGATTTCATTCACCGCTAGGTTCCAAATTAGTGGAGACAGTACTCCTCCTTGCGGGGTCCCTCTGTTTACATACCTTGTTAGAGTTGTGGACCCTAGACATGCTGTTATGCGTCTTCTGGTGAGCAGACTTTGAATTAGTCTAATCAAACTATTGTTAACTTTTAGATGTGAGAGTGCCGCAATTACCGCATCTGAGTGAATGTTGTTAAAAGCCCCTTCTATGTCAAGAAATGCCACCATGGTGAATTCCTTGAAATGCAGGGACGATTCGATAGTGCTCACAAGTTCGTGCAGGGCTGATTCTGTAGACTTGCCCTTATTGTAGGCATGTTGGTTCCCCGACAGGAGTTTTGTATCCAGGTTTTCCCTAATGAAATGATCTAAAAGTCTTTCCAGACCTTTCAATAGGAAGGAGGATAGGCTAATTGGTCTGAAGTCTTTTGGCCTAGTGTGTGATATCTTTCCCGCTTTAGGTCTGAATACCACTTTGGTATCCCTCCACCGATTAGGGACGTATGAAAGCCTGATACAGCCTACATAAATTTTCTCCAGCCAGGGGATAATGTACTTTAACATTTTCTGCATTTCTGCTGGAGTGATGCCATCTGGTCCAGGTGACTTGAAGGGCTCAAAGCTGTTAATAGCCCAGCTTATTCTGGATCTCTCAGTCAAGAAGCTAGCGACGCTCGCAGTCCACTCGCACTCTTGTTGGTCCTGCTGATCCTCGGGTTCTGTTACAGAGTTGCCCGGGAAATGTGTGTCGAGCAGTACATTGAGCGACTGCTCGCTGTTTTTGGTCCAGTTATTTGCCTCATCCTGTAAATATCCCACTGTACAGGGTGAAGCAGATAATATCTTCCTCAGCCTAGCGGCGTCGGAGACCTTTTCCACTTCACCACAGAAGGTATACCAAGAGCGCCTCTGCGCCTTTCTAAGCTCCTTCTTATAGATCTTAAGATGCTCTTTATAGGCATCCCAATCATTAGCGACCCCAGTAGATTTAGCCTTATTGAATAGCTTGTTGCAGGTCTTTTTCATAGCCGTTAGCTCAGAAGTCCACCATTGGGGTTTAGTTTTACCCTTGTACCTTGTTTTCGGACAGGCTTCTTCAAGGGAAGTATTGAATGATGTGGTGATATGATCGACCAGATTATCCAGACCGGCTTTGTCATTCGGTTCGTAAAGAAGTTTAGAGTTGAGGACTTTCTTGAAATTCTTCTCATACAGGTGCCACTTTGTCTTCCTTACATTTCTGTGGACGGCAGGTTTAGGCGCTTTTTCCGCGAGTTTGAACTCAATATAATGGTGATCTGAGAATGAGTGGTCGTCCAGTATATTCCACCCAATAATTTTGTCTGACAGCCGGTCAGTAGCAAACGTTACGTCGAGTACCTCCTGTCTGTCTTTAATTGTAAAGGTCGGTTTATTACCTATGTTACAAATACTAAGGTTGGTAGTTAGAATAAAGTCAAGAAGCGAATCATCCCTATTGTTTATATCCGTACTACCCCAGATAGTATGATGAGCGTTCGTGTCTGCGCCAATAATCAGCTCGATCTCGTCAGACGTTGCTTCTTCCACTACTTCCCTGAATAGAGCAGTCGGTACTACAAATTCATAAGGCAAGTAGCTGGAGACCACCCAATATATGCGATTACCGATCTCCAGGCTAGCAGCTGTTTGGTCTTTACCACTTAAATTAGTCAGGAGAAAGATACTTAGATCTTTCCTGGCCAAAATGCAGGTTCTTGGAGTGCCTTCACAGTTGGCCACAAGCAGTTTAAAGTTGGGTGTCCTAATACCGCACACCCTTCCTCCCACTACGTAGGGCTCCAGTATCAGGACGATGTCCACTGCGCCTGTGGACAGGCGCAGCAATAGAGCCGCTGAGGCTGCTTTAGCGTGATGGAGGTTAATCTGACAAGGGTGTTATCGAACTCTTCGTCCGTATCGTCGAGAAGCATGTCCCCGCCAGATGCGTCAAAGAGTCCGGAGACTCCCCTCAGCCTCTCTGTGTCCGAAGTAGAGATTTTGTCCTCAGAGAAGGACGTTACAGATCTTCTGTTAGAGTTGGAGTCACCAGAAATAATAGGCGTGGGTACCTCCGCACTTCCAGAAAGTGCCACGGTGGACGACTCACCTTCTGCAGTGGGAGCTATATCCTGCTTGTATATCTTCAAGACTATAGTCTCGAAGCCATATTGTAGGGTTTCACTCGCACTTTGTATATGGGAGGTGGATTCAGCGTTTAGGATAAGATTGACCTGCCGCTTTTTACCATCCGCCTCACCCACCTTGCTGATTCTCCAATTATGGGCCGGCAGACCAGGATTGGAATCTTTTATTATTTCTAAGATGTCAGCCGGGTTGGAGGGCTCTTCTGTAACCCAGGTGATGGCTCTAGGGTGACTAGGGATGTTGTTTTTTCGACAACATCCAACTGGGCACCCGGCCACACCTCACCCGCTCGACTCAGAGCAGCCTTATACAGGTCTACTGATCTGGCATCACCGAAATATAAGAGCTTTACTCTCCCCTGATGCCATCCTGCATCGTTGCAGATTGGTGGTTTGCCCGGCATTTCTCTACGGACATCGAGGTAATGAGCCATAATGGCTGATTGTACATGACTCCATTTGTCCTTGAGGATGGATCCATCCTCACTACTTCTGTCTATAACAGCCATCACTAGACTCTCCTTCGACACTTCATTAAAGGGCTTGGTGAGTGTCTTGTTTATGGTGACATTAGGGCCTCTTGCCTTTTTCGAAGGCAGGGGTTCATCAGGTGATCTGATTCGTTTTACTTTATTAGCCGTTAACACAGCTGAATTTGTGGCTCTCTCAGCCGACTCATTGGCCTTAGAAGCATCTATGACGCCTTTAGCCCAGGTAAGTGACTCTTTTTGTTTTTCGGTAAGAGCCGAAACCTCAACAGCCTCCAACTTCGTCAAAACTCTGAGCGCCACACGATGCTCATTGTGCTTCCGTTTTGACGGTCGGACATGACGTTTCCCCCTCACCGCACCACCTGTTGTGAGTACTTGGGGGAGATTTTCACCATTTTTGGTGTGGTCGGCTTTGGCCAAGACCAACGGACGGACAGTCGGACGATTGGGGAACCGCGCTCCATCGGAACACGAAGGCATCCCCGTCAAGAGAATTTATTTCTATTTTGTCTGTATTAGACCGTAATAGGTACTACGATGTAGGCCTTACAGACTTTGTACAGATTTTTGCTATTGCGTAATAGGTACTGGTAACTATCCGCTATGTGATAAACACGTCCGTTCACTGCGAATGATCAGCAACGAATCATCGTCTATACATATCTTTAGCATACTTTGAAAATAGAGTATATCATAGAGCCGCCTAGCGGCATGGAATCGTTGATTTTTTCACTTCATAATATCTTACAATTAACTTAAAAACATCTATTATTTAAGAATAAATACCAGAGCTTTACTTTTCAAATATTATTTTAAATGTTAAAATGTCTATCATAAAGCCGCCGTATGTCAATTTTATGTCGGCTTAGCCACCGCCGCCGATCTATAATTTTCAATGGCAGCCGCCGTCGCCAATTTTGGCTCGGCTTCATTCTCTGCTCCTCAGCTCTTCTGCATAATAGGTTTGGATGTATGCCTCTTAGAAGTATTACAACGTCGTCTGCATAACAGACTGGTTTAACTCTTCTAAGGACTGGATAAGTGTATCGGTATATATATTGTTAATTGCGCCCTTAATGTCTATGTAAACAGCAGGTGTATACATTTCTTTACTGAAGGACTCTTCTATGTGGTGCACTACCTCATGCAGAGCTGTTTCCACTTATCTTCCTTTGACATAGGCGTGTTGTTTGAATTTTAGCCTGTCATTCGCTATTTTACTTTTGACCATGTCATCAATTATTCGCTCCATTGTTTTAGACAGGAAAGGAGTTACGCTAATGGGTTAGGCATGCAGTGAACACTCCAGCTAAATGAGTTGATACCAGATCCACCTCATTCTGCAGAAGTGCCGGAAATATTCTATCCGGCCCCACAGCCTTGAAGGGAGAGAAGCTTTTTATCGCTTCTTTAACCATACCATCTGTTATATCCGTAATAGGTATTTGATGCAATACATTTCCATTCTGTTACTGTTCCTCTGTTGAACCAGCATTACCTGTCGGAAAATGAGTTTTCATCAAAAGCCTTGCGGTATCCTCTATAGTTGCCATCCTTTTACCCTTGTCGTACACCAGTGTTTCGGTATGAGTTTTTGAGAGGAACTTTTTCATTTTAGACATGCTGTTAACTATGTCTACCTGCTCACAGAAAAGCCTCCAGGAGTTACGTTTCATAGATCTAATGATTTTATTGTATTCTTTGAGTCTTCTGTGGTAGTCGCCCCAATATACTGATTGTCTTTTACGTCGCGCTCTGTTGTAAAGTCTGCGGACATCCAACAATAGACATCCGTATAAAGTATGAGGCAGCCCTCATAGCAAGACGTCTACAAGTGATGGGTGAATGGATAAATCGAGACCACAAGTCGTACCATCACGGCTTACAGCTATCTGTGATTCATTCGTGCCAGACAGACGCTCCTGGGAAAACGGAACACTAGCTCATTTGCCAGTGGGAGTCAGCTGTTACACTGATGGGTCCAGGCTAGGAGGAAGGACGGGTCTGGGACTTTTTTTATTGATGAACCAGAAGTCGAACTTTACTTCCGCCTCCCAGACCATAACACTGTATTTCACGCAGAAGTTCGAGCATCACGGAGTGTGTTAACTGGCTCAGTAATACCACAAAGCGTAAATATGCCAACATCTTCATAGATAGCTAAATGGCGATCAAAGCAATAACATCGGAAAAGGTAAAATCCAGAACAGTGTTAGACTGTAAAAGAACGATAAATAATTACTCAGTCCATGGTCAACTGCGTATTTACTGGGTACCGGCACACAACGGAGTGATTGGAAATGAACGAGCAAACCGCTTGACTTCAAGGGGCAGAGAACTTCGAGTAATAAACTTGGAAACCTTTCGAAGCCACGAAGATTGAGTGGAGCACGGGGCAGTGATGGCTCACAAAACAGTGTGGAATAGAGCAACTGCAAAGATACTGTGGGGTGACCCAAATGAGAAGAAAACAAGTAGTTTTGTGAAACTAAACAAGATCGAGACTAGTAAGATGATGAGTGTTAGGGACATTCAAGCTTACAGGCACATCTGCATCGCATAGGACTAGCAGTAAACGACGAGTGCAGGGCATGCAGGGAAAACATCGAAACGATGGAGCATTTTCTGTGTCACTGCCCAGTTTTCACACACGTAAGATCCCGATATTTCGGTTCCGATATTTTGCCAGACTTGACTCATCTCAGAGGATATGACTGGAAGATACTGAGAAAATTCGTGTCTAATACCGATTTTCTGTAACCCGTGGGGTATAAAAATCGTAATTAAGGAGCGCACAACAGGCCGAACCACTGGCTTAAGTGCATGTCCATGAACATGAGACGTTTAAACGTCTCCTCTATTCAACCTAACCTAAAGTCTTCGGACATCTTTGCCAATCGGGCGAACTTGTCCTGTCATCCAGGGTTTCTCATAGGCAGATTTCCTTTCTCGAAGTGGGCAACTATCTTCGAATGATTTTACAAGAGCTTCTTTTTCACATTGATATCAATGTCCTCTGACATAGATAATCGCGTGTGGGCTGGCCCAATCTATTTCTAAGTAGATTTTCGAATTTAGTCCGGTCGGTCTTAGCCTTATTACGGAAACTTATTGGGTTTGACGGTGGCCGTGACTTCTTCCCTAATTTTTTTAACAAAGGTTGCATTGTTGTACGTTAAGAGTTATGAGGTATTCAAAAATTCTATAAGGGCGTGTCCCCTTTTATTGGTCTAAGTACTACCCCAAGCGATATGATGGGATTTGGCGTCACAACCAGCTAATAACTCATTACTTGTGTGTTTGGATTCCCTTACCAGACGTTATAATTCCGACGTATGTGGCAATGTCGGCGCATCGAATGGCAGATATATTGACGCCAGGTACATATTTCCGTTACCTTGCTTGCCTCAGCACCGTTGCGTCCGATGTTGACAACTCTGGCACAAAATGCAAGTCCTTGGACGAGTACCTGTGTTAGCGTAGAAAAGGTTGTAGTTTACATGGTTCAATCCAGTAACCTTATTGCTAGTTGTCCATGGTTATCTGAATGACCTCAATCATTGTCTTTCCAGTAAAAGTTTCTTTTGGGAGTCTATCCTATCTGGTGGCACTACCTCATTATTTGGTAGTGGGTCATTCTCCTCCTTTCGTTCTCTACAGTGTTATTTTTTGTCGCTCCCTCATTGTTTTGAATCGGTATGCGGCTCTTTTTATTTTGATCACTACCTTTGCTGGGAACTTCCTGCAATAGTGGCGGTACTATTAGTAAACTGGTGGTGTTATCGAATACTTCCACATCAGTTTTTGGCAGTGCCTTACTTGTCTCCATTCGTTCACTACCAGTGTTTGCCTCTTCAGACAGTATATTTGGACTCGATTCGTCTGTCCTGCCAATCGGGACCTTTCCAATTTTGAAAGGACTGTCCAGATCAAGAAGTCCGCCATGCCCTTCGCCATGACAAGATTGTTCTTGGATTCTGGGTCTATGCCAAACACGGGGAGAGTACCCTCGGTATCATCCTTCCTATAGAAGACGGAAAGTTTTGCATTCTGTTTGCCAATGATGTCGAGTATGTACTCTGATGAGAACTTACTGGGACATCCCTTGACATATAGAGTCGTTTTCGTGAGTTCAGGAATGTCGCTTTTACTTACCAATTTTAACATTGCGCCGTCCCAAGGTGAGGGGAAGCTATCCACAAGTTTTACTAGGACGCCAGCGCAGGGTTGTGATGCCAGCCTTAGCATCTAAACACCCTTCTCAAAATTGCAACTCATTACTTCGATTGGTGCTTCATCCTTCATCTGCCAGATGCACTACTGCTATCAATAATGGCATAGCATAGATCGTCACGGAAATGTTGTTTAGCTATATTAAAATAAGTACCCCTCTTTACGGCCAATTGCTTTTTCCGTGTCTGTAGAGTCTGTTTGTTTAAAGCCTCATCCTTCACGGATGATTTCATTGACTTGATCTGCGTTACTGGATCAACTTTACCGCCCACGATCGAAGGACCCCTACTAGAGACTTCCTTTTTTGTGGTTACGTTAGGCTTCTCCGAATTACTGGAAGACTACGAGCCCTTTTTTTCTTAGTCACTTTCACACCGTTATGTTCTTCGGGAGACCTGACTCTTTTAGCGGCCTCCATGTATGTGTTGGAGGTAGAATTGTGAAATTCATTCCGTAATAGGTTCTGTCGGTTCAACTTATTCAGTTTCCTTCTTTGTGCCCCGCACAGCCCCTTTGAGTTAGCAACAATAGTGATATTGTTTACAATTGATGATTCAGAATCAGAGTCCGCACTGGCTTTTAAAGTCTGGGTTGCTTAAAGCCCCACCTGGGTTCTGCTTCATCTGTCTTATCTTTTGTTTTGCCTGTGGCTGGATGTGCTCTTGTTTCATTTTCGCCGGTACTGGGTTTTCCTTCCCCTGTGCCGTAATCTCCTTTTTCTTTTTTGGTTAATCATATATTGTTTGGGGAGACACCCCCATAGCCAGTATTAGCCCGTAATAGGTACGTCTATATAGGTCTTCCAGACTAAGCTCAGAAATTTCTGTCCAGAGACTGATGCATCCAATTCAACTTACGCTTTAAAAACAACAAACCTCGTGGTTGCGTATTAGGTAGGTGAATAGGTATTGCGTAATAGGTTAAAAACTATCCGCTCTGCGATAACACGTCCGTTCGCTACGACTAGCGGTTACACTCACAAATACATGTTAGTGTTCGTTTATTTTTCTGTCTTGGGAGCGACATATCCCGGAATGTCTGCTCCGTATTCTTTTTGTCAGGGTCGAGACCGAAGAAAACCCTGGACCTTGGTTCTGCTCCGTTTGTCGCAATCCCATCAGCAGATGTTGGTCGGTGCGATGTAATGGATGCGGGAAGTGGGTGCACTACAGCAGATGTTCCGGTTCGTCGCAGTCTCCACAACAGCAAGCACCACCGCAGCACTTAACATTTCGTATTGCTGTTACACCACCTGAGAGTGTATCATTTGTGCAGTTCAACTACAATGGACTTCGAGGAAAGATCTGGGAAATAGTGAATTTTGTCGGAGTCGGAGGAACATCATGGTCGCAGCGATTCAAGAAACCAAGCTCAACGACAACTGTATCAGCGATGGAAGGTGGATAAGCTCCGAGGATGGAATTCACACTATACGCGTTTGTGGCATCAGCAACTGCATC
Source organism: Eudasyphora cyanicolor (assembly GCA_963930755.1). Taxonomy (NCBI): domain Eukaryota; kingdom Metazoa; phylum Arthropoda; class Insecta; order Diptera; family Muscidae; genus Eudasyphora; species Eudasyphora cyanicolor. Next base: position 248,324,771 of record OZ005736.1, on the reverse strand, counting down.
AGTGTGAATACCTTCAATACCTGTCTGAAGATCTTTCCTGACGTGCCTGGGTTGGGGAAGCCAGTCCCCATTTGCCCTTACTCCAGATTCATTGTGGTCGCAACCCATTCAGGTGTCTCCTTCCTGGATCTGAATTTGTAAGCTGGTCTAGATTAGACAGAACAGAACGAGCACAACATATATCTAGCTGCTACAACATCAACTGTAGCTTACAACGTTTTGATGGTTACAACGTTATAAGGAAGGATCGCACTAGAAGTGGAGGTGGAGGATTAGCTTTACTATTGCACCACTCTGTTCAATAAAGACCTATCTCGCCTGAACTAGGCTCTAGTAAAACATACATTGAATGTATGGGGGTAGCAGTCAAGTGTGGAACTGCCGAGGTAGAGGTGCTTAACGTGTACATCCCGCCGATTAATAGCTGTGCCCCAGCCCGACATTGGCATGCTATTGGAAAGCAGTCACCGTCTGGTACTAGGGAATTTCAATGTCCACCACGATCTTTGGCATTTCGTCCTAGGTAATTACCAGAGAGACAGCACTGGCAGAGCAGATCGATAGCTCCACGTATTGCACGGTGAATGAGGACGTCCCCACCAGGAATATGTGTGACTGTCACAGTTCGCCAGACATCACCATCGGGTTACCAGGTCTGACAAATGACATAACCTGACAACCCGTCATTTCGCTTGGTCCAGAACATAATCGTCTCCATTAATAGACCACCCGACTTCATAACCTCTGAACGCCGCACTTTCCTTAACCATGGAAAAAGTCAACTGTCCAAACTTCAGAGAGTTCACCAACAACTGGCTCAGATCCTTCTGATGTTCGGGTAGCAGAAAGGAATTTCCGAGACATCATCACTGCTGCAGCCGCTCGCTACATACCTGTTAGTCGCATAAGATCAAATTTCCCAGCAGATGCAGCGGGACTCGCTAATGAGCTTCGTCGCACTAATCCTGATGACCCTAGAGTCATGGAACTGACATTAGAATTCAATAGGTTAGTCGGCGTACACAAGCGGAAAAAGTGGCTAGACCACCTGAAGCAATGCTACATTGGAACTGGAGTAAGTGTAGATAACGGTTAAGTCGCTCTCGAACCGTGGGAAGAAGGATGATCGTACTTTTGTCACATTTAACGGCCCTGATGGAATCTCTATGATGATCCTAAAACGGGTGGATGACACCGGAGTCGAGTATCCACCCACATAGTACCCAAAGCCTGGAAAATGGGCAGTGTGGTCCCGCTACTGAAGCCTGGTAAGGACGCAAGCAAAGGAGATTCGTATAGGTCGATCTCATTGTATAAGGGAATGTTTCCTTATACACCTCCCCAGTATGAGGGAATGTTATCCAGCTGCCAACCATCAACATGGATTCCGGAAGCAATATATTACAACAACAGCTCTGCACGCCATTTCCACACATATCAGCCGAGGACTCAACCAGAACGTCGGGCCCCATCGTTGAAGACATGTGTCTTATCCGACACCACATGGACAGCGGAGATGCGGCTAACTTTGAATGTGCAGGTCGATGGCGTAACAATTTTGACCACTTACTACCCCAAGATTCTTAGGGTCACATTCGATACCCTATTATTCGTTCGCGCACGGCACTGCCACATGCGATAAAATCAGAATTACAAGGTCCTCAATTCTCTAGCCGGCAGCACTTGGCACACAGATAAAGTAACTTTGTTGACATCATACAACGCGATAGGCCGGACTGTGGTTAGCCAGCGGCGCCAGTGTGGTCTGCAAATGTAAGTGATACGCAGTGGAGAAATATTCAATCTTGCCAGAATGCCGCCTTAAGAACTGCGACAGTGTGCCTCCTCATGTCCAGTGGATCATCAAAGTCGAAGATCTTACCCGTGAGTCAGCACGTAAAATGTTGTCGATGCAGTACCTTCTGGATGTCACCGTCAGAGTCATCCCAATCACCACCTAGTGGACAGGCTTCCCCCACCCAGGCACGTCCGGAAAGATCTTCATGATCTAGAGAGAGTGAGGTCCAACGTTATAAGAGAGAGTATTGATGGAATTCCCACTGATTGCTGAAGCCATGAGGACATATCGACTGAATTCCATCCTCGGAGCACACCCACCATCCATCGCAGCAGAAAAACCAGCTGCCCAGACAAACCAAAGTGGTCTTGGCTCATCTAAGATCAGAATGGTGCAGCCGCCTCAATTCCTATTGGACCCGAATTGATGGCACTAGGAAAAACATCTGTCCTGTACACGCTGCATCTTTTTAACTGCCCGGCCAAGCCCACTCACCTTACTCCAGATGCACTATGGACGCAGCCCACTCAGTCTGCCTCCTTCTTGGATCTGGACATAGAAGCATAACCTGATTAGACAGTAACTAGCATAACATCTATTTTAGTTGTTACAACAACAACAAGGCCAAATCTTCTGGGGGTCACTAATAATTGGGATGCCTATAAATACAATCTCAAAATCTATAAGAAGGAACATAGGAAAGCTCAGACATTCTTGGTACAACTTCTGTGGAGAAGTTTAAAAGGTATCAGACGCCGCATGGCTGAGGAAGATACTATGCACAACACCCTGTACAGTGGGTTATCTACAAGATGAGTATAACAGGACAAAAATTAGCGAGCAGTAATTACGGGTACTTCTCGACACACATTTCCCGGGGAACTCGAGGAACAGCTGGACCAACAAGAAAGCGAGTGGACGACAAACGTCGCTAAATCGTTGACCGATAAATGCAGACTAAGCTGGGTGATTAACAGCTTTGAGCCATTCAAATCACCTGGACAAGTTGGCATTTCTTCAATAGAAAGATGTACATCATAGCCTGGCTGAAGAAAATATATGAGTGCTGTATTAGGTTAGGTTATGTTAGGTTGAAGAGAGGAGACGTTTAAACGTCTCATGTCCATGGACATACACTTAAGCCAGTGGTTCGGCCTGTTGTGCGAAAAATAGAAAATAGAAAAAATGCCATTTCTTATTCTTTTGTCTGAAAGCTAGAAATCTTATTTGAAGAAAATCGACTATTTGATGTCATTATACAAATGTCGAGTGGACTAAATTTTATGATCGTTCGTATCTATCCATAAAACAGATGTAGAAAGGCAATAAACAATATTTGAGTTTTTTTATTTTTTATGAAGTTTCCGTTCCTTGAATGAATTTTGAACTTCTTAAGTGATTAGTCGATTTTGTAAAAATTATAAACTATGAGTAAAAGACAAAGAATGATCCCAACAATTTCTGCGAAAAATTTGCATTAAAAAAATCGGAGACCGTTATATAAAACTATAGCAGCAATTTATGTACAATATTTTGGTTTACCAGTTAAAAATCTGAACGAACCGTGGACACCTAGTATTTTGTGTAGTTGGAGTTTGGGGAGAAAAAAATTTTCGATTAATGTTTGATACTGTTTCTGTAATAAAACGTCTCACTTTTTCTCACAAAATACCAGTTCCGCAATGTCCAAGTATAGCTAACAGCATAATTACGGAAACATCATCAAGTTCAACTGAGTTCTCAACTCACAGCGGTACCAGTGAGCTTATAACACCAGCCCAACTCAAAGATCTAGTGAGAGATTTGGAACTGACCAAAGATAGGGCAGAAATACTTGCATCTCGCATGAAACAATACAATATGTTGGCCCCAGTTGTTAACATAACATATTACAGAGTTCGCCATATGCCGTACACAAAGTTTTGTGCAACTATGGATAAGATGTGATTTTGCAAGGACAATCCTGGATTGTTTGAGGAACTTAATCAAACATAAAATACGAAGGAATGATGGTTATTTGTTGACAGCAGCAAAGAAAGTTTAAAGTTTCATTGGATCCAATAAAGCAACGCAATTTGTAACAATGATTATTGATTTGTTAAAAAATTATGAAAACATTGCTAAGAGAACCCGATTCATAAATCACAAGTGCCAAAAAGATCTCACAATCTCTTCTAATTAAGCATCTACATATGATAAACAAAAATGTTGATAAAAGTATCAAATAAAAACACTATTTAAACAAAAATTTAAAAACGCCATTTTTATAAAATTCTCTTACTTCTACAAAAAGTTCTATAATTTCTTCATTAATCCATTGATTTTCTTCAAATAATCTTTTTTTCGTTAGATTTCCAGCGCTCGGCAAAAGAATAAATAAATATATTTTTTTTTAATTTTTTATGGGTTTTTTCGTACGAAAAAAATCGATTTTTTTGACAAAAAATTATTTTTTTCTCTAATTGTTTCATCGACAGTTACTACGCGTATACTACAGTTTATACGTGAAAATGACATTCGCAACACTTGTAGCGCTGATAATATGGTCCAAATAGTCCAGATTCACACTTGCAATTTTTTTCTGCAATTCTCTTTTGAAATTGCATTTGCGTTCAGACAATGTATTCTGTTTCGACAATTTTTTATTTTCACCGTTCATTAAAACTCATTAAATTTTATTAAAATGTATGTCGCACAAATTTACATATGTTGAACCGAGCACAAAACAACGAATATTAAATGAAAAGCAGTGTGGAAATGTCGAAAAACTTTACAGCGAAAGAAAACGCAAAACGCATTGCAAAAAAATTGCGAGTACGAAGGATTTTTTCTCCCCCCTTACCGACTGCGTCCCTCTCCCACAAACACTGCAATTCAGCAGAAAAAAATTGCGAGTGTGAATCTGGACATACTGAAGATATCTTCAATAAAAAATTGGAATTTAAAAAAAAAAATTAAAAAAAAACTACCGTAAAAAATTTTTTTGTTTCGGTTTCATAAAATAGTATGCCTCAATCTACACAAAAAAATATTAAGGTCTAGGACACAAAAAAATGTTTGTTACATAGTGTAACACTATTATATTACTCTATCGGATTAATACTTCAAAAAATATGGTCCAAATATTAAAGGTATCTTCAATGAAAATTTAAAAAAAAACTTTACCACAAACAAATTTTTTGTTTCGGTTTCATAAAATAGTATGCCTCAATCATCACAAAAAAATGTTTTTAGGTTTCCTACAAAATTGACTTCAAATCGTCTAAGGCTTCACGGACCTTCTCGCACCAAAGAAATTTTCGATTAGAGGACTTGTGACAGAAGTATAGTCCTCTGTTAGAGGACTTGTGACAGAAGTATAGTTCCTCCGGTACCAACCGGACATACCCAAAAAACGTGTAAGCTGCTTAACGGATCGCGCTGTCGGGAACTCAACAATTGCAGACACTTTATCCGGATCTGTCTGGATAACCCCATTTCCGACTAGGTGACCTAAATATTTAGCCTCGGTTACGCAAAACTCCGACTTTTCAATATTAAATGTCAACCCGGATAAATGGGTTCTTCGCGAGATTTCCTTCAAAACTTACAGATATCGATCGAAAGAGTAGGACACTACCATATATATAAGACGTCTAGATAAAAAACAGTTCCGTTAACCAATTTGCCGGAATCACCTTGTCTATCAGCCTTGACATCGTTTGTCACGCATTACAAAGGCCAAAAGGCCACCTTGAAGTGGTACAAGGGACGACCGGGAACGGCGAATGCTGTTTTACCTTTCGACGACTTGTCAAGAGTTATTTTCGAAAACGCATTTTTAAGGTCCAAGCTCGTTATGTACTCGGCCTTAGGAAGTCTACTGAGGATACCGTCAATGCGCGGCAACCTTCCTACTGTCCAAGCACAAACGAACTTTCCCAGGCTTACGAACTAGCACCAACGGAGAGGACCAGGGGCTTTCCGAATCATCGATCACATCCATTTCCAACATTCGACTATCTCAGGGTAAATAAGTTCGTCAATAGCTGGGAAATGTCCTTGTTTTATTAGAGTTGCATCTCCAACTTCTATAATGTGTGAAATTACGTTAGTTCTTCCCAGGCCTTCTTTGGAGATAGAAGGTTTGAAGAATGTTGATGGAGTAAGAGGAAATTGGTTTGCAGTACGATTAGGAAGGATTGAATTAGAAGAAAATTTGTCAGGGGTAATTTAGAGGTCATTCGAAGAATAAGATTCGATCAAATTGTAAACATTTGAAGCACCGAAACAGACTAAGGAAATAGCTGACATTTTGTCCTCTATCTCAATGGTATCCTCAAGCGGATCTTAAACAATTTCATTTATTTTGCTCCGTTGTACATACGGCGTCGAAACTTGTTTTTTCTTAGTTATGTCCTGGAGGAAAAATTCTGCAGGCCCACAAATCCCCCGTAAATTAGAAACCGATTTAATTTGGAGATTGAAAATCTCATGATGGATTTCGGGAGCCAGACCAGTTTTGATCCCTAGTGTTACCACGGGCTAAAATGCCCTTTAAATGCCCAAATTTATCGATAATACGAATATCGGTACCGGAAAGATCTGTTAGACTGCCTAGAAAGGCCGACCACAGTATGTCCAGTCGTCGTTTTCTCAAAGCGGGACAGTCGCATAGCAAGTGCTCGATGCTCTCCACTTCTTCCTCATCTCCGCAGCTTCTGCAGAAGTCACTGGAGACAATACCCAAACTTCTGGGATAATCTTTTCCTCTCTAGTGCGAGGAGATATTTTGACCTTCTCAGGCCATACCTTGGCCGATTTGTCTAGCTACCCTACAGTTGCCGATTTCTGTCTTTCGTTGGACTTCCTGATTGTCTTTTGCCTAAGCCAAAGCTTGCACGTTGATAGTCGCGCTCCAATATATGCAAATTCTTCGAATTTTTAATGTCGTCCCTTTCCTAGCAAGTTCATCGGCATTGCAGTTCCCCGGGATATCCCTATGCCCAGGCACCCATATGATGTGTATATTAAACTGCTCAGCCATATTGTTAAGAGATCTGCGGTAGTCGAGGGCTGTTTGTGAATTTAGGAATGTGGCCTCCAGAGAATTGATGGCAGCCTGGCTGTCCGAGTAAATGACATCGCCAGTGTTGGTTACTATGTTGCGACTCAGCCACTTGGCGACTTCCCATAGTGCCATTATTTCGGCTTGATAGACACTGAAGGTATCTGGTACTGTGAGCTATATCCAAACTAAGTTCTTCACAGTGTACTCCGAAGCCAACCTTTTCATTAAGCTTCGAATCATTCGTATAGAAATGGAGATGGTTTCAATTACCTGGTATTCTTCCAACCCATTCATCTCTGGCGGGAATCATAGTGATGTAATTTATCTCGAAGGTGTACACAGTTGGTATATAGTCCACTCGGTCGGTTACCGTAGCACTACACTTTGATAACCTCATGGGGTTTAGTTCTACCCTTGTACCTTGTTTTTGGACAGGCTTCTTCAGAACTATTGAATGATATGGCGATATGCTCGACCAGATTATCCTGACCGGCTTTGTCATTCGGTTCGTACAGAAGTTTAGAGTTGAGGACTTTCTTGAAATTCTTCTCATACTTTGTCTTCTTCGCCTTTCTTTGGACGGCAGGTTTAGGCGCTTTTTCAGCGAGTTTGAACTCAATATAATGGTGATCTGAGAATGAGTGGTCGTCCAGAACATTCCACCCAATAATTTTGTCTGACAGCCGGTCAGTAGCAAACGTTACGTCGAGTACTTCTTGTCTGTCTTTAATTGTAAAGGTCGGTTTCCGCCGTCACTGTCTTATTTTCAACTTTTAGATATTCTGTCTTATTTATTACATTCTATCATTCTGTATTATTGACGGCTTTCAAATCCTCTTCATTGCAATGTCTTTGTTTATGTAGTCATTACTCTCATGTTGCTGATCTTTTTATTGCATATTCCTTCGTTGCCCTTTTGTTTGTTTACCAATTCGCTCATATGTACATACATACATACTTATACATGTGTGTATGTGGGTGCGTAGCCTTTTGATATATATGCATTGTATGTAGTTTAATAACGGCAGTGTCTTGTTTTGGAAAAGAAGTTGTAAAGGGCAAGGAAGGCAAAGGTTAAGTTCAGTTCGAATGTTAATACGGAGTGAACAAATTGGTTTTAAGCGAAACGCCATCGAATTAACGAAATATAATTAAATACTTAAGTGAAAATAAATTCAAAGTGTTTTTAATATAAAGGCAGCTGTACAAAGTTTGTTACTCAAATCGAACGCAACAGTTTAAAACCTCACAAAAATGTTTGCCTAAGAAATATATTACAGCAGACTACATCATGTAATTGTTGTGTTTTATTGCCGGGAGTAGACGTACCTTTGCCGGGCTCCAACTATTTCGACTCGCAAATTGCATCAACGGGCCTTAAACTCGCCACAGCTCATCAGAACCTGGGATCTGGGGATTTTGCACAAATCTGTGTTGAAGGCAGGGTGGATGTGCACCGAAATATAAGCAATAAACGAGAAAAATTATTGTAAAATTCAAAGAATTTCACTGGAATGTTTTGGCCGTCCAAAGTGCTCAAAAGTTAAAAGAGTATTGCCGAGTGAGTAAACAACAGCTGTGTTTATCCCATTCTGTCAAAATATTGGGTGTTTGCTACGTTACCATACTGAATAAATCTGGTGTTTAGTACTAAAACAATTGTTGCCTTCAGTTAAGAAGAAGAAGAATAGTAATAGCGACACACCGAATAGTAGGTCAGTCGACAAATAAACGTATCAGCCTAAAAGTATGTCACAAAATAGCACTAAAAACGAAGATACACCTAGCGGCACAGTGGGTTTTGAAGCACATAATGCGAAACGCAAACTTATGGAGACATCGCCGGAAAATGTAGTTACAGTTGGAAATATGCCAACTACCGATCTTATGAAGCTCATGAATGATGTTATGTCCAAATTGTTAGATTCAAAATTAGAGAATCTTCCAACAAAATCGGATTTTTTGGAAGTTAAGAATACTGTAGAAGGAGTGAAAGACGAAGTTCAACGACTAGCGGCCGAAAATGAAGAAATGAGAGCGGAAATGAAATTGCTGAGAGAAAGTAAAGAAGCTGATAACCGAAGAATAGAAAGATTGGAGGAAGAATTGGGACGGAAAAAGCTAATTGTCAGAGGATTACCTACTCAAAATTCGTTATATGATGCTATTAAAAAACTCTTCAACTCCAAAATGAAAATTGATACGGAACTAGAAATTGAGAATATAAAGAAACTGCAACAGAATGGAGATAAAATGACATTATTGGTGGAGATGAAATCCGCAAAAATGATAACAGAAGTTTTGAAACACACAAAACACCTGGCAGGATCTTCAATATTCTTAGAACGAGATTTATCCAGAAGTCGTCTAGAAAAGAAAAAAGTCATGCTGCAACTGAAGAAAGAACTTTTGCGGGTAAATAAAGATAAAAGGATCGGTATACGTGCTGACAAGATGATAGTTGAAGGAAAGACGTTGTTTTGGAACGCAAAGAAGGAGCTAATGTGTGGGGGAAAAAAGGCAGAAGAAGTTCTACTACCAATATACGGTGATGTTATACAAAATCTAAACTTAGAATATGATTTTATCTTATCCCATTTAAATTCAAAAAACTTATAAAAAACTCAGAAAGAAATATTTCAGAAGAGAAGAAAAAGTATTCTGAACATAACTCGCAAAAAACACTTTTTAATAATAAAATTGTTCTAAACATACTAGCGTATAATATTCATGGCTTAGGAAACAAATATCTTCACCCAGGGTTTTTTACATTTTTAGAAAAGTTTGATATTTTCATTCTCTTAGAAACACATGTAGAAGAAAAAAACCAACCTAACTATGAAAATAAATTCAACCATTTTAAAACCTATTGGAAGGCAGCTACAAGAATTAATAATCGTGGTAGAGCTATCGGTGGTCAAGTCTGTGGTATAAGGAAGGATCTAGTAAGATATGGACTGAAGCATAACCTAATCCAACGTGAAAATATTGATGTAATAAATTGTGAAATGAATGCATTGAAATTCGAAATAATTCCTGTATACATAAGAGGAGTAAACTGGGCAGAAGACTTCGAAAAGTTAAAGAAAACCGTACAAGCCAATGATGTTAAAAAAATCGTTATAGGAGATCACAATGCTCGTATAGGTGAAGAACAGCAGCTTCAGGAGGAACTTTTAGAAGAACTGACAACCCTCAGTAGATCAAGAAAGTCAAATGACGAAGTAGTAAATTCAAATGGAAGAAACTATATCGAGTTTTGCAACAATAATGGTCTAGCTATACTTAATGGCAGGACTTTAGGTGATGAAGAAGGGCGATTCACGTTCACAAATAAAAATGGTAGCTCGGTGATCGACCTTTGTGCAATGTCCTATGTTATGTTAAACACGGTACAACGATTCGAGATAGAAGATCAGATATGGTCAGATCACTTTCCTGTATCAGTAACTCTTAACACAAATGGCCTTTATTATAATGAATCGAAAAAGTTAAACCTACCACCCAAATTAATGTGGACGAATCATCAAAAGGAAAATTACCAAATAAAGCTGAACGAAAATTTACCTCTCTTAGAACACCCAACGTCTCTATATGATTACATAGCTCTAATTCTAAAGTCATATCAAAACCACACAACCTCCAAAAAAAGACAATTCAAGAAAAAATGGTTTGATAAAGATTGTATGAAAGCTCGAAACAAAACAATGAAAAGTCTCAGAACTCTTAGAAGCTCAGATGAGAGTGGTGCTAGAGATGATTATGTTGAGAAAAGAAAACTGTATCAGAAGTTATGCAAGAAAAAACAAATGGAGTATTATTATATAATCGAGCACAAATTAAACTTTATATCTGATAGCAAATCATGGTGGGCTTTAGCGCAAGAAATCAGGCAGCAGGAAAATTATATCGGGTGCAACATAAAAGCTGAGGATTTGATGAAATATTTCGACTCTCTCCTAAATCCGGCAGTTAAAGCGCCAGCCATTTGCTATGCACCAAATGAAGTAACGCATGAAATACTGGACAGGGATTTCAATTTAATGGAAATTAGGGAACAGTTCAAGAAAATCAAAGAAAACAAAGCTCCTGGTGAAGATCGAGTCCCGTATGATTTTTTTGTTCACGCAACTGACGAGTTTCTGCTCAACGAATTTACTAGAATTTTAAATGGCCGCGATGATTATGATATGTTTCGTTCTAGTGTTATATTCCCAATTCATAAGAAGGGTGATGCTAACCTACCAAGTAATTATAGAGGAATTACATTTATGAATTGCATAGGAAAACTTATGATTGGTATGGTGAACTCCAGGTTAACAGAGTGGATTAAAAGAGAACAAGTTTTGAATGAATACCAAGCCGGCTTCAGGAAAGGTTACTCCACAGTTGAAAATGTTTTTAATCTGGTGTCCATTGTAAACATAAAACTTGCGGAAAAGAAAAAAAGTCTATGCGTTCTTTGTAGACTTTAAGGCTGCGTTCGATAGAGTTCCAAGAAATCATTTAATATATAAATTAAACACAATAGGTCTTTCGTCAAAAATAATACGATTTATAGAAAAGGTGTATACAAATACTAAATCCGCTGTATGGACAGGAGAAGAGCTATCAGGCCAATTTGAAACAAGGACAGGCGTTAAGCAAGGATGTTTATTATCACCCATTTTATTCGCCTTGTATCTAAATGATTTGCACGATTGCCTAGGAGGTGGCCTGAATATAGATGAAATAAAAATACGACTGCTAATGTATGCAGATGATATTGTGATTTTAGCTGAGGAACCCAAAGTACTACAGTTAATGATAAATAACCTAGCCTCAAATTGCAATATGTGGGGAATGGAAGTTAACCAGATGAAATCAGAGGTCATGATATTCCGAAATGGAGGTAGGTTAGCATCAAATGAAAAATGGAATTATAATGGAGAAGAATTAAGAGTTGTCAACGAATATAAATACCTTGGTATCACTCTAACGCCAAAAGTTTCCTTCACAAAACATATAAAAAAGAAAAATGAAGCTGCTAAGGTGTGTATAAATGCAACGTGGAGAAACTTCATAGGAAAACCAAAAATACAATTGAAGGCAAAATGGAAAATGTTTCTCTCAGTATGTCGATCAATCCAAAGCTATGGTACACAGATTTGGGGCAATGCCTACTTTGATGATGTTGATCAATTATACAGATTTTTCATCAAACGTATTCTTAAGTTACCGGAAAACACACCCAATTATATCATTGCTTTGGAAACTGGATATGAACCCGGATACATATATACATTTGCACAGCATCTAAAGTATGTAGCCAAAGTACTCTTTGATCTAGACCACGAAAGACTACCCCATAAGCTCGCTGGCAAGATTGTGGCGAAAAACATAGATTGGTATAAACGGTTTAAAGAGCAGTTAACGTCACACAGCATAGAAGAGCGTTACGTGCTTTTGAACAAACACTCTTGGTACACAGCAAGTCAACAACTTATCAATGAGATGAAGATTACAAGCTATAATGAGCATGTACACAAATCACAGGAAAGTCAGAGTCGAATTTACAAGTTCCTCGATAATTCTTTAGGTGCAACGTATTGTAATGAACATTTTACTCAAACGCAAATCGGGTATATTATGAGAGCTAGAGCTGACATGTTAGGTTTAAACGGTAGCCGATACGGAACCGAGAATGAACAAATTTGCTCAATATGTAACTTACGCGAAGTAGAAACAGTACGACATTTTATAGGACGCTGTCCAATTTTCAGCACAATTAGGATGAAACATTTCAACAAACGTGCCTTATCGGAAAGAGAAGTAATCTATACCCTAAACGGTGGTGAAGATATCTGTTGGTCACCATTATATAATTATTTGCGAGAATCACTAACTTACAGAAAAATGTTAATAGGCGAATATAACTATTAAATATTGAAAAAACTCAACAATCCGGCTGACGGTTTTTTTATGTAAACCATGCCGTAAAAATACTTTATAGCTTCAAAAACAATTATGTAATATCTACAATGTAGCATTAAAATTTATATTATAACGATTTTGAAAAAATAAAGTAATTGAAATTGAATTGAAATTGATACATCATGTAATTTTAAGCTCAATAATAAGACTATTATAGACTAACAGGAATATAATTTTAGCTACTACAACGACGTCATTTATTTTTATAATTATAATAATATTAGTAATTGTAATATACAAGAAGGCCTCTAAAAGAGTCTGGTATCTCGAAGAACAAAACGCTGCGAAAGTGACTTAGAAGAAAAAGGGCTCGCCGCCTTCCAGCAATTCGGAGAAGCCTAACGTAACCACACAAAAGGAAGTCTCTAGTTGGGGTCCTACGCAGATCAAGTCAACCAGTATTACAAACCTTTGTTAAGCAAAATTTCTTAAAACTGCATTCATAAACCATTATTAGTCTAAAACACCTTTTGTAAACCATTGTTAAATGCGTGGATTTTAATGTAGGTTCGACCCTACTTTAAGAGGTTGTTAAAGTATCATTTGCTTTTTCTTCGTGTGCATTTGCAAAGCATTTTTATGGAATTTTTTAATTAAATAGCTGTACCCGGTGTACTTCGTTGCCCCAGACTTCAGATTTCCGATCCCGTTAATTTTTGGACTAATTACGTAGACTGACACCAAATATGTATGCGCATAATTACATTGATCTCTCTAACAAATTGCTCAAGATATATCAAACACAAAATTTGATTGGCTTATATGGGCGGGGCCACTCCCATTTGTCCGTCCCCGCCCATTTTTGGACCAAGCACGTAGGCTGCCACCTAATATATATGCACAACATTAGAGTAATCTCGCTAATAATTTGTGCGAGTTATATCAATTTCAAAATTGGGTTTGTATTGGCGGGGCCACGCCGATTGGTCCAATCCAGCCCATTTTTGCACCAATCAAGTAGACTACCACCTAATACATATGCAAAAATTACAGCACTCTCGCTAACAAATTGTGCAAGATATGCCAATTTAAAATCTTTGTTTATATGGGCGGGACCACGCCCATTCGTCCAATCCCGCCTATATTTGGACAAATCACGAAGACTACCCCCGGATACATGGCACAAAATTACAGCACTCTCGCTAACAAATTGTGTAAGATATCTCAATTTCAAAATTTGGCTTATATGGGCGGGGCCACGCCCATTGGTCCGACCCCGCCCATTTTTGGACCAATTAAGTAGATTACCACCTAATACATATGCACAACATTACAGCACCCTCGCTAACAAATTGTGCAAGATATGCCAATTTAAAATCTTTGTTTATATGGGCGGGACCACGCCCATTCGTCCAATCCCGCCTATATTTGGACAAATCACGAAGACTACCCCCGGATACATGGCACAAAATTACAGCACTCTCGCTAACAAATTGTGTAAGATATCTCAATTTCAAAATTTGGCTTATATGGGCGGGGCCACGCCCATTGGTCCGACCCCGCCCATTTTTGGACCAATTAAGTAGATTACCACCTAATACATATGCACAACATTACAGCACCCTCGCTAACAAATTGTGCAATATATGTCAATTTAAAAATTTGGTTTATAAGGGCGGGGCCACGCCCATTGGTCCAATCCCGCCCATTTTTGGACAAATCACGAAGACTACCACCAGATACATATGTACAATATTACAGCACTCTAGCTAACAAATTGTGCAAGATATATCAATTTAAAAATTTGGCGTATATGGGCGGGGCCACGCCCATTCGTCTGATTCCGCCCATTTTTGGACCAATCACGTAGGTCGCCAACACATATATTTACCCAAAATTACAGCTCTCTCGCTAACAAATTGTGCAACACATCTCAAATTCAAAACTTGGCTTATATGGGCGGGGCCACGCCCATTGGTCCTATCCCGCCCATTTTGGAACCAATCACGTAGACTGCCTCCAGATATTTATATAAGTTAATGTTTTTTGTACTTATCTTGTACTCATTTTATGGGTAAACCATTCAAGTTTATTGCTCAAAACAGACTAAAAACTAAAATACAAAATATTCCTATCATGAAGCTAGCATTGACTTATAATCGCTGAGGCGGCACTTATTTTAAAGCGGATTGGGTTTCGGATGTTGGCGCATGGAATGTTGGCGGCAGCATAATTGTGCCAACGTAGCGAAAGTAGCTGAACATGCACTGCTGACTGTGAATTGCATGATCGCCGAGTCGGTGAATTATGCCTGGCCGGATGTGTTAACTCCTCCTTCGCTAGATTGAAGACCGTCCTCGGTTTTCCTTAAAGTGTCCAGTACAATACAATTTTCAGGGACGAAATCTGTTTCCTTTTGTTTGAATTTTGATACTTCTTGCGAATTGAAAATCCGATAACCAGAGCGATGATGGCGAGTACGCTGAACACCGTAGGCCATACCATTAGCTTCTTTTCGACGTTGTTAATGTAATGTAGGTTATCGAAGTTCAACCTCTGTAGATAGGGCAAACTCAAAATCTCCTGGTGTCCGGTTATATTCAACATAGTCGATGCTGCAGAACCTGGGTGTCGTCGTATGATGTTTTTTGCGTTTCTGAACTGAGACCCGTTTATGTGAACTTCGTCAGCAAATGTCAGCAGGAAGGTGCCATGAATAAGCTTGTCTGTTTCATTGCCTATCTTTACTGTAGCTGTGTCTTCATTTATTATGATGATACCATCGTCTACCACCTCTAATGGCACTAGGTGACTGGGACGGGTATTGCATTGTGCAATGCCTCCAGAATGTAGTTGTTGCGCACAAGTTGTGAAAGGTAGCTCTTTGCAAAACGTAGCGGTAAGTGTAGCAGTACAATTTCCAATTGGCACGATTTTATTTTCACAGTCCGCCACATTATCATATCCAGCAAAATGCAGTATGGTACCATTTCGCTGAACAGGAAACAGGGTTATCTTTTTACAAACAATGATAGGATCAGGATACTTAATAATAAAGTGTATAAACTTATAATCTAACAGAACAGTGACAAATGAAACTTCCATTAAGTCTGCTATTGTTATACTGGTAGAGTGCTCCTTTAAAATTTGATTTAAATCTTCTGAATCAAGCATTGCCGGGTTTATAATTTGGATTTTTGCGAGTGTTATTGATAACATTAACATTTCAAGTTCTGAGATTACCATTCTATTCCTTGCTAGTAAATTTTCATAAAGGTGTCCTGTTTCTATTTGTTTCTCCTTTGCAAATTTCATGATAATGTTTATAGATTCTGTTATATTATTAATCTTTTCCTGAACTCTTGTGTTAATAACCGCCTGTCGGTTAATTGATTCATTAATCTCTTGTTGCCGAAATTTTAGTGCTTCAAAGTCAGCAAAATCAGGAGTCCCGGCAACAACTTTAAGAGCTGTTCCCAAAAAATTAAGACTCCGTGTCTGCCTATGGTGAATGGTTACAGTTTCTAGCAATGATGTAATATGGCCTATATCGGATTCAAGAATTTTTTTCATATGGGACAGAGGGAATTGATTCATGAGTGATTTTGTCTCCTCGACAATCTCCGAGTACATGGCTAAGTCTGATTAATGTCTTAGGAACTTAAATTCCTTCCAAACTGTATTTCCATCCACTAAGGGAATGTAGTCCGAACTCGAGTAGTCCACAATCTTTCCAATCGCTGCTGTTACAAAAAGTAAAACAGGTAAGATCCGAGCCCTAGAGAAAGATACAGAATAGGGTGAGTATTGAACGCTTCTTTTATCTTAAATTGTCCTTATGGACCTCCCTCCCCCTAATTAGGACCGTTGATCCCAGGTCGGCTTCTACCGTGACTTCTTCAAACAAAGGCGTTAATTTATTACCAAGTCTTTTATTTAATTTCAAAAATACCTTGTCGCCTACTTGAAAGGTTCTGTCTCTTCTGTCGGTGTTATGTCTTTCCAACGAAAGTAATTGAGCCTTAGCAATTTTGTCACTTATCTCTGCTTCAAATTCCGGTGAAGACGAAAGTATTATATCAATTGGTCTCCTGTCCACAACGGAGTGGACTGATTTGTAGTATTCTATTGTTGCCTGTAGTATTATTTCAACTGTGTCGCTCAAGTGTTTTTCCAATTTTAGACATGTAGCAATTTCCGATAGTGTACTATGGAATCTTTCTACCTGTCCGTTTGAACTGCTATGGAGAGGCGGAGAATTAATAATTTCTACGTCAAAACGATTTTTCAAAAGTGATTTAATTGTCCCTGAATTTAAAGATGGTTCATTATCGCAATATACGATCCTTGTGCGGGGGTAGAAATTCATGAGTTGTAAAATGCATGGCTCGATGTCAACTATGGTCCTAGAAGCAATAGGTTGAACAATTGCAAATTTCGAAAACTTATCGACACATGTCAAGAAATATTTGCCTTGAGTTGAATAAATATCAATATGGAGAATCTCTCCAGCTCGGTTAGGGACGGGCGTTTTGCCAATACACTGTTTTTGTGGATGTCGATCATATTTGGCCTTGTTACAGATTCTACAGTTTGCGACAATTTCCCTTGTCAAACGAGTCATTTTTGGGAAGAAATAATCCTGCAGAATTTGTTTGACGTTCTCCTGAACTGCTCTATGAGCCCTGCCATGTTCGGCGACTATTATCTCTCTTTGCTCATTTTTATCGTGAACATCAATAACCAGTTTGTTCGAATGCCAAAATTTAGTTGATGGGAAGGTTTCGACCAACTTATTTTGGATAAATGCCAATGTTGGTAAGTCGCACTTGATTGCGTTGACAACGTCCTTATTAACTGCATCGCACACCCTTCCTATCAGGTTTTCCCTGTCAGTAAAGTATATGATGTGTCTCGTTTTTTGTCCGAACATAATTCTGATATTCCGTGAATCCACCATGCCCTCGTCAATAATTATCTGATTTCGGTAACAATTTACCGGTTTGTCAGTCGACTCAATAGTGTACGTTAGCGAAAGTTCACTGTGTACAGTGGCCAGATCAGAGGGAGCATTCTCTTCCAAAACGTGAACATCTTGTCTCGATAACGCATCGGCAACAAAATTTTCCTTCCCTGGCTTGTAGAAAATTTTTGCGTTATGCTCGTCGACAAATGCTTTCCATCTCTTTATTTTCGCGTTCGTATTTCTATCCGAAACCGCGAATGTTAGCGGCTGGTGATCGGTGTAAATGTTCAAGTCCTTTACCCCATACAAATAACTTCTTAGAGATTTTAGAGCCCATACTACGACAAGTAGTTCACGCTCGTTTGTCGCGAAGTCCAACTCGTCATCCTTTAACGTTCTCGAAATCATTGTAATTGGCCTCCTGTCTTGAGATAAGACCGCACCCAGGCCAGACGATGAAGCGTCTGTCGTCAAGTCAAACGATTTCTGATAGTCGGGATATAGGAGCATGACGTCCTCTGAAACTAGGATATCCTTCAACTTCTGAAAAGCTGAACATTGTTTCTCGTCCAAATGAACAGATATTTTTTTCGATTGTCCCGCACTTATTTTTCCGTTGTCCCCCTTCAGCTCGTCCGTTAGTGGTTTAGCTATGGACGCGAAATCTCTTATGAAACATCTATAGTAGCCCGCTAGGCCAAGGAATGATCTTAAATGGAACAGCGTTGTAGGTTGCTCGAACTTCGTGATTGCCTCTACTTTGCTGGGGCTGGTTGTGATACCCCCTCGAGATACCACGAATCCAAGATACTCAACTTTTTCTTTAAAAAAGATAGACTTTTCCCGTGATACCCTCATGTTCGCATTATACAGTCTGTCCAAAACCCCTGCGATGTGCCTTACATGATCTTCCATATTCTCCGAGAATATGATCACATCATCTACGTAGACGTAGCATGATTTTCCGATCTGTTCCCGTAGCACATCGTCAATAGCCCGCTGAAAAATCCCTGGAGCGTTTTTAAGGCCAAAGGGAAGCCTGCAGAACTCATACTTCCCATTTCCTACGGAAAACGCTGTCTTTTCCCTGTCCTTTTCCGCCAGGAGGATTTGATGAAATCCTGATTTCAGATCGAGTGTAGTGAAGTATTTCGCTTTCCCAAGATTCAAGAGAATAGCAACTATGTTCGGGATAGGATACTTATCATCCACCGTTTTCGAATTCAATTTACGAAAGTCTATAACGAGGCGTTTCTTTCTGTTTCCGTGTTCGTCCGTTCCCTTCTTGTCCACTACCCACACCGGATTATTGTACGGTGATCTTGAAGGCCTAATAATATTATCTCTGAGCATACTATTTACTTCACTATTTACAAAGTCTGAGACTCCTAATGGGTAGGGATACAGTTTTGAATAAATGGGGTCCTCGTCTTTCGTTCGAATTGTGGCGACAATATTTGTGTTATACGGAAGTGCTTCATTTGGGTCAGCGAATACGGACATTCTTTCCTTCAACATTTCTTTGAAAGTTTTATCTATTTCTAGGGGGACTTCTATGTTCTCGATTTCCGTAAAATTTACACTTGCGCATTTTTTGAATTTAATTATTTCGGATCCAGATCGAGTATTTAAAGTTTTATTCTTAAAGTCCAGGGTGGCATTTACTCTATTTAATAGATCAAGCCCAATTATTCCATCAAAACTTGACAAATTTGGAAGCAAAAAGATTTCTGTTGTGACATCGAAAAGATGCAGAAGGCATTTTTCCTGAACGGGGTTAAAGCCATGAATTGACTTAACCAAAAACTTTTCTTTTACCGAGGTTACGTTCTTTAATTCTGGGATAGATTTTATGTAATTTTTCGAAGCGCCTGTGTCTATGAGCAATTTAATTGTTCTACCTGCTATCGTTCGCTCTACAAACGGCAGCAGGGAGCTTTGTCTAAAAAATTAACCTCTTGAAGCTGAATTTCATCGTCTACATCTGTTGCCTCTGGTCCAGCAATACCCTGGTATTCTTCTTCCTCTTGATTTTCGAAATTGTTTGACTGTGAGATATGATTTACTCTTTGTTGTTTAAGACCGGTATATCTAGCTGTACCACTATACGCCCTTTTTGAAGCCTGATTGGGATATAAAGGATAGGTATCATTACCGCTTTGGGTCGGTTGTCTGGACCGGGATGAATTGTCAATGTCCATCGGTTGGGGTTGTTCCTGTGTCACGTTTTGACTATAATCCCGTGTCTTCTGCTTAAAATATGGGTTTTTCCCCGGTTGGGAAGCACTATTCTCGGAGGGCCAATGTTTTTGCTGTCTATGCTCGGTGCGGTGAGCCTTTTCCTCGATACTTCTTGCAAAATTATTCGCGAATTGAAAACGCTCGTGATTTGACTCAACCTCTTGGGCCAAGGCCAAAGCTGATGGCAGATCCTTTGGTCGTGCCGAGAAAAGAACGTCGCTAAGAGCCTTTTTTGTTCCCGAGATGAACACTCGCAGTGCATCTGCTCTGTATTTTTCATTAAGAGAGGAAGCTATGGCAGAGTCATATGTCATTATCGTCTTATTTATTAAGAGCGTTAATTTCTTTTCTATTTCCTCATAGTACTGAATTATTGTCAAGTTTCCTTGACGAAGAATAGACAGCTCCTGCTCTATCAAGTAAACTGGCCGCTTATCAGCGTAAGTAAAATCAAGTCTATTAATAATCGCTTTAAAATTTAATGGTGTGTCATACGAAGACAGTACCATATCGGCGGGGCCTTTGATTTTATTCCTAATTATACCCAAGGCTTGGTAATGTTTGGAACTTCCCACATAATTTTCAAATATTTTATACGCGGTATGCGCAGCCCTCCGCCATGAAACATATGTTTCGATTTTGCCCTCAAAATCAGGCAAAGATTTTACGATGTCTAGTGTCTCGTCACACTTTACGTCGGGAGTTATTATGGCGTCAGTAAAAACTTCCACCTCTGGCGCGGATACTAGTGTCCTACGGAATTTATCTTCCATTTCTAGAAGCTTTTGCTCGAATATTCTCGCTTGATTTTCAAGTGCAGAATTAACTGCGACCTCTAACAGAGTTTTCATATCGGACTGAGTAAATGTCATTTTCGGATGAATTTCGCTCGGTACAAGTATAGTTTTCAAATCTGCCACTAATCTATCAATCTCAGTATCACTATCACTCATGAAGTGAATTCACGTTTAACTAGCCGTAGTAAGAACTCGCAAAAATCAATTACAACTCGCACTGAATTTACAATTTTATTTTCTTCCTCTTCTTTTTTTTTAAACAAGCACTCTACTTACATTTTCAAGGTTTTCTTAGAAAGATTATTTGTTGTTTTTCCACGTAGCACGTAGCCGTTGTTGCTGCTGCTGTTGTCTTTGTAGTTGCGTTTGACTGCAACAATGTTGATTTGTTTTGGGTGAGTGAGTTTCGTGCCCCACGTTGGGCGCCAGTTAATGTTTTTTGTACTTATCTTGTACTCATTTTATGGGTAAACCATTCAAGTTTATTGCTCAAAACAGACTAAAAACTAAAATACAAAATATTCCTATCATGAAGCTAGCATTGACTTATAATCGCTGAGGCGGCACTTATTTTAAAGCGGATTGGGTTTCGGATGTTGGCGCATGGAATGTTGGCGGCAGCATAATTGTGCCAACGTAGCGAAAGTAGCTGAACATGCACTGCTGACTGTGAATTGCATGATCGCCGAGTCGGTGAATTATGCCTGGCCGGATGTGTTAACTTATATACAAATTTCTAGTTCTCTCACTAACAAATTGTGCAAGATATCTCAAATTCAAAATTTGGCTTATATGGGCGGGGCCACGCCCATTGGTCCGATCCCGCCCATTTTTGAACCAATCACGTAGACTGCCACCAGATACATATGCACAAAATTACAGCTCTTTCGCTAACAAATTGTGCAAGATATCTCGATTTCAAAATTTGGCTTAAAGGGGCGGGGCCACGCCCGTCAGTCCGACCCCGCCCATTTTTGGACCAATCACGTAGACTGCCTCCAAATATATATATACAAAATTCCAGTTCTCTCGCTAACAAATTGTGCAAGATATCTCGATTTCAAAATTTGGCTTATATGGGCGGGGCCACGCCCATTGATCCGATCCCGCCCATATTTGGACCAATCACGTAGACTGACACCAGATACATATGTACAAAATTACAGCACTCTCGCTAACAAATTGTGCAAGATATCTCAATTTTAAAATTTGTCTTATGTGGGCGGGGCCACGCCCACTTGATATATCGAAAATTCAAGTACACTGTATTCACCACGCCCCACACATGTACATTCTGTGAAAATGTCAAGAAGATCGGTGCAGCCGTTGAGACGTCTATACGTTTCTTCTTTATATATATAGATGAACACAAATATTATAAGACTGTTTTTAACATGATTTTCTAGAAATGGTTTAGGTTAAAATAAAAAAAAAAGAATAAAATACGTAACTGTGCTTTCTAGAACGTGTTTATGGAATGTACCATTAAATGGGAGGTACATATATCAAAACATGGACCAATTTGTCGCATTTTTCCAGGAAGAGTTAAAGGCATTGTGCAACATAAGCTGCTCCATATCCCAAAAATTTAGTAAGGATTGGTTCCTTTTTTCGAGCAGTACTTTGATTGTCACACAAGGACGGACATGGCTAAATCGACTCTGGGCACGATTCTGCGTCCATCGGTTTATAAAATGCATTTTTACATTCTTCTTTTTTCCATATTGTAAATCGGTAATAATAAATGCATTATCGCATCCTTTTTTTCTATATTGTTTCATTAAAGACAAAAACCTTTTATTGTTGCAAACTCACAACACAAGAAATGCAAATTGTACAAAATTCACTAGTGATATGTAAACAATCAACATGTGTTATATATTATTCGTTATTTGAATACCTTTTTGTATAGAATAAAACAATTATCTCAATTCGTCATTTATTTGATCTTTAGTTGTTGTTTTTTATTTATTGGACAAGTGAGCATACATTGTTGTTAGTTAATATAGTCGTATTTAAAATAAATTATATATTCGACTACTCTTACAATTGATAATCCTATTAATGCATCATTAAGAGAGAAAACGGTGTGTGAAAAAGATGGTGTTGCCAGCATTACATTGACGAAGTCATTAAAATGTTTATTAGTTGAAATGCTGTTTATGAATACGATTTTTTAATAATTGTTTATTAGGCCAAACGTGTTTGTTAACTATTGTGCACTTTAAATCATAATTAGGATTTTTTATGAATACGGCTGTTGGTCTTTTCGAGGGTAGCGGAGTGCGTCCTCGAATCTAAGAATGAACCACCAATCGAAGTAATGAATTCTAAGTTTGAGAGGGGTGGTTTGATGCTAAGGCTGGCATCACAACACTGCGCTGGTGTCCTCGTAAATCTTGTGGATAGCTTCCCCTCACCTTAGGACGGCGCGCAGTGGAATATTTTCACACAAGACGCGGCAAAAATTAGAAGAAATTGAGCTAGGGCTTTGAAATTTAGTACATATCACGATTTCGCCAAATTAGCTAAACATAAACTTTTTGTTTAAATCTGCCCAAAACCACGCCTACGTCCCACACAACCTACAATTAAAAATGTTAATATTTTTCTCAATTTCACATTTCGTTTCAACTATCCAGAAAGAATCAACATTGATTTAGCATTGTGTTCATTAATAATGTGTTATTTTTAAACCATGCTTTTAGGAATATTGATGAAGGTAGGGTTGCCAGACGGGCTAGATTGAGCTGGATTTTCCAGATTTTTTAACGAAGTCCAGTTACAAGCTATCGAACAATTTTTCCAGCTGAATCGAAAATTTTAATTTTTAAATAATATTTCTTTTGGGAATTCCCATTCCCAGCTCTTTTATAATAAATGCGAATTAGACTGTATGTACACCAAAGGAAGAACATAATAGCATGAGGTATTTCCCTATTACCTCAAAAAAAATATACATACATACCAATCACGTAGACTGCCACCAGATACATATGCACAAAATTACAGCTCTTTCGCTAACAAATTGTGCAAGATATCTCGATTTCAAAATTTGGCTTAAAGGGGCGGGGCCACGCCCGTCAGTCCGACTCCGCCCATTTTTGGACCAATCACGTAGACTGCCTCCAAATATATATATACAAAATTCCAGTTCTCTCGCTAACAAATTGTGCAAGATATCTCGATTTCAAAATTTGGCTTATATGGGCGGGGCCACGCCCATTGATCCGATCCCGCCCATATTTGGACCAATCACGTAGACTGACACCAGATACATATGTACAAAATTACAGCACTCTCGCTAACAAATTGTGCAAGATATCTCAATTTTAAAATTTGTCTTATGTGGGCGGGGCCACGCCCACTTGATATATCGAAAATTCAAGTACACTGTATTCACCACGCCCCACACATGTACATTCTGTGAAAATGTCAAGAAGATCGGTGCAGCCGTTGAGACGTCTATACGTTTCTTCTTTATATATATAGATGAACACAAATATTATAAGACTGTTTTTAACATGATTTTCTAGAAATGGTTTAGGTTAAAATAAAAAAAAGAATAAAATACGTAACTGTGCTTTCTAGAACGTGTTTATGGAATGTACCATTAAATGGGAGGTACATATATCAAAACATGGACCAATTTGTCGCATTTTTCCAGGAAGAGTTAAAGGCATTGTGCAACATAAGCTGCTCCATATCCCAAAAATTTAGTAAGGATTGGTTCCTTTTTTCGAGCAGTACTTTGATTGTCACACAAGGACGGACATGGCTAAATCGACTCTGGGCACGATTCTGCATCCATCGGTTTATAAAATGCATTTTTACATTCTTCTTTTTTCCATATTGTAAATCGGTAATAATAAATGCATTATCGCATCCTTTTTTTCTATATTGTTTCATTAAAGACCAAAACCTTTTATTGTTGCAAACTCACAACACAAGAAATGCAAATTGTACAAAATTCACTAGTGATATGTAAACAATCAACATGTGTTATATATTATTCGTTATTTGAATACCTTTTTGTATAGAATAAAACAATTATCTCAATTCGTCATTTATTTGATCTTTAGTTGTTGTTTTTTATTTATTGGACAAGTGAGCATACATTGTTGTTAGTTAATATAGTCGTATTTAAAATAAATTATATATTCGACTACTCTTACAATTGATAATCCTATTAATGCATCATTAAGAGAGAAAACGGTGTGTGAAAAAGATGGTGTTGCCAGCATTACATTGACGAAGTCATTAAAATGTTTATTAGTTAAAATGCTGTTTATGAATACGATTTTTTAATAATTGTTTATTAGGCCAAACGTGTTTGTTAACTATTGTGCACTTTAAATCATAATTAGGATTTTTTATGAATACGGCTGTTGGTCTTTTCGAGGGTAGCGGAGTGCGTCCTCGAATCTAAGAATGAACCACCAATCGAAGTAATGAATTCTAAGTTTGAGAGGGGTGGTTTGATGCTAAGGCTGGCATCACAACACTGCGCTGGTGTCCTCGTAAATCTTGTGGATAGCTTCCCCTCACCTTAGGACGGCGCGCAGTGGAATATTTTCACACAAGACGCGGCAAAAATTAGAAGAAATTGAGCTAGGGCTTTGAAATTTAGTACATATCACGATTTCGCCAAATTAGCTAAACATAAACTTTTTGTTTAAATCTGCCCAAAACCACGCCTACGTCCCACACAACCTACAATTAAAAATGTTAATATTTTTCTCAATTTCACATTTCGTTTCAACTATCCAGAAAGAATCAACATTGATTTAGCATTGTGTTCATTAATAATGTGTTATTTTTAAACCATGCTTTTAGGAATATTGATGAAGGTAGGGTTGCCAGACGGGCTAGATTGAGCTGGATTTTCCAGATTTTTTAACGAAGTCCAGTTACAAGCTATCGAACAATTTTTCCAGCTGAATCGAAAATTTTAATTTTTAAATAATATTTCTTTTGGGAATTCCCATTCCCAGCTCTTTTATAATAAATGCGAATTAGACTGTATGTACACCAAAGGAAGAACATAATAGCATGAGGTATTTCCCTATTACCTCAAAAAAATATACATTTTGGAATTGATCTCAATAATATTGATTTTTATGAAAAACAGAAATGTTTCTTATGTTTTCTTTATTTTTAAGTTTGAAATTTATGTCAATAACATTGATTTTTATGAAAATGTATCTTTTCTCGAAATAAATTCTTTTAAACAGAATTTATCAATACATAATTTGCAAGTTTTTCATTAGTCCAGATTTTTTTCTAAAATCCAGATATTTTTTCGTGAGTCCAGCTAAGAGGCAAATTGAATCTGGCAACCCTAGATAAAGGACACACAAACAATGAGACATACATAATTATAGTCACAATCATCCAAATTTTGTACGATCAAATATATTATAAACTCAAATTTTAAACTAGGATATGAACCATTTGTACGGGTATTATCAAATGGGTTTTGCCAACGACAATCTTTAGTTTGCCTCATAAAGTATGATTCTATAACGACGTTCAACACTTGTAAAGAAGCTAAATTTTAGGTTGTTTTTTGCGAGTAAGTATTACCATTTGTAATGTACAGGATACAATTGAAACATAATGCCATTTTATAATATAGGATTTTTAGCATCGAGAGATCTAGTTTGAATTAGGACTGCGGGAGCATTTTATTCGTGTCCTAATCGCACTAAACTATGTTCCCATTACAATAATTATTTTATAGACTCCCTATTTTTTTAAGGAATTTTATAAAAGCAAAAATGGTAAGATTTACCTGAATTTCCCCTTTTAAAAACAATGAGATAAGAACAAATGGAATGGAAAATTGTGATATTTAACAATAACCGAATAACCTTAACACTCTCAGGTGTTTTTGAGAGATTCGTCTCAAAACCCTCACCTTCCATTGTTCTAGAGACGGATATAAAATAATCTAGAACCCCAAAATTGACGACCCTATTCCACTTCTACCGATCTATATCCCAGTTTGAAAACATCTTATTTAGATACTTTTAGCGATTCATTTTAATCACTAACATCATTTATTCAAATAATTTTGATGAATATGCTTAAAAAACAAAGTTCTTTTAGAAAAATATGGAAAAATTATAATTTAGGAATGATTTACAACAGCACTTAAAATTCGTTATATCGACGCATTTATATAAATTTATAATTAATTCTTTATCGCTACCATAAAGACCTTTACATAAGAATACAAAATGAGTTACCCTTATCAAAAAAATCTTTTCCTATACTTGTTTCTTTTTTTTGTTATTTTTTGTCTTTTATCATTATTCATTTCTTTTTCTCGAAATAACAAAAAATACAAGGTATCGTAGATACTAATTAAGAGAGAACAAGTAAAAGTGTTAAGTTCGGTCATGCCGAATCTTATATACCCTCCACCATGGATAGCATGTGACATCATAAAATAACTCAAACCTAAAGAAAATAACACCGAAAACACAAAAAAATATAGTAGGTGAGAACAGTAGGAATCCCAACAAGTTAGATGCTATATATGGGGGCTATATCAAAACATTGACCGATATGGCCCATTTGCAATCCCAAACAACCTGCAACTATAGGAAGTATTTGTACCAAATTTGATCAACCTAGCTCTATTATTGCGGACTGTAGCGTGATTACCACAGACGGACGGACGGACGGACCCCATATATACTTTATGGGGTCTCAGATCAATATTTAGAGGTGTTACAAACGGAGTGACAAAATGAATATACCCCCATCCTATGGTGGAGGGTATAAAAATATAAAAACGGAAAGAATGGAGAGAAAGACTGTGAGTGATATTACGTGAGAGCAGGTATATAACAGTTGAATGTCTTTCAATAGTCATTCATAAATGCGTTCAAATCTCTTGTGAAGTCACATAATTTGCTTCATTCATATATTTCTTGCATTACACAGAATGGGAGCAACACAAAAAGACACTTCTTCAATACTATGTGCGTACTCACGTAATATCATTCACTCTTTTTCGCTATATTTACACCCGAGAAAAAATACCTGTGCAAGACCATTTACAAACTAAAACATATCATCGAGGAAAAAACTTACCAGCACGCCGGGATCACGTTGAAGACCACATGTTGTATTGCTATGCTGTATTAATTAGTTGTCATGTTTGGTTATAGTTCTTACAGTGGATTGGTGATTATTGTAGGTTGTATATTCAAAGGGGAACTTTGTAAAGGCCAAATAAATTTTAAAAGTATGTATGTATGAGTTTAAGCTTTAAATGTCAATATAAGAAATTCATTTTTATACTTATGTTGATACTGTTTTTTCTTAAATTATTGGGACACAGTAAATTAAATTTCTGCGATTTAGTTTATGTTCTTGTTCTTTATCATTAAATCCAGAGTTGGTCGCGTATATCCAATAATATGAACATTTCATCCATTATGTACGAGGTATGTTCAAAAAATATCGCGAATTTTTAATTTCCGCGGGCTACGTGTATTTGATTTTTGATATTTTTGTAGCGTTATGTAGGTACTCATGTCCCTTACTTATGCTGACAAGGTCGGCCATTTTGAATGTTTAGTTAATTTTTGACAGCTGTTGAGCTTGGATGTGTTTTAACTTGTCTTCGATTTTTATCTATTTCAGAAAATGGATCAAAGAATCTGCATCAAATTTTGTGTGTGAAAAACAAAATAAAGTACGCTGACGCATTCCGAATGTTGACTGCGGCATATGGTGAAGCTACCTTGGACCAAAGCAACGTTTATCGGTGGTACAAAATGTTCTTAGAGGCCCGAGAAGGTGCGAAGGACGAACAGCGTGCCGGACGCCCGAGTTCGGTCGAACGTAAAGGTTTTCCTCACAATTTTCTTTGATTGGAGGGGCGTGGTGCATTATGAGTTCTTACCACAGGGTAGTATGGTCAATAAAGAATATTACCTGCAAATTATGCGCAAAGCAATACACCAAAAACGACCGGATTTGTGGAAGAACAGAAACTGGCTTTTGCACCATGATAAAGCCCCTGCACACACATCGTTGCTTATGCGCGAATATTTGGCCAAAAACAACGCAGTAATGGTGCCGCAGCCACCGTACTCCTCTGACCTAGCCCCCTGTGACTATTTTTTGTTCCCAAAACTGAAAAGGCCCATGAAAGACAACATTGAAGGGGGAGCTGAACAAGATCACAAAAAATGATTATTTGAAGTGCTTCGAGGATTGGAAAAAACTTTTGCCAGAAGTGTATTATATCCGAGGGGAATTACTTTGAAGGGGACAAAATAGATATTCATGAATAAATAAATACTTTTTGAAAAAATACAAAAATCGCGATATTTTTTGAACATACCTCGTATGTATGTACAAAATGGCAAATTCTGTCCTGCCCAATTTCATCAACGAACCTACATGCATACAATTCAATGCATGTAGCTATACAAATTGGTCGGAGTGTGGCTGAGAAGATGATGGTTAGGCTGGCAATTTGCTTCCCGTATAAAATAAAATGAAGCTAAAGCGGGAGGTAGCCTACTTTACAAAAAAGGCGCAGAATGTGCGTTTGATCTCCAGTTAAGTAATTTACGTTCCACGGGATTGGGACTGCGGTAACCAAGGAAGATAATCGTGTGGGATATAGGTTATGTAATCCCAAGTACAGCTCTTGGTGGAGATTGTCGTAACCAATGCAGGTTATCTGACTGTATTTCTAATTATGGAGTAAACCATGTGTTGCAATGGCGGATATTAAGGAGGTTATCTTTTCAAAATGTCGGAATTATCAGACCCCAGCTTTTGCTTGGACAGGGTTACGTTGAAATGCCCAGGATGAAGCTGGTTATATTGATGTCACTATATCCTTTCCTAGCAAGATTTATAGTATTATTAAAGTTGTTCCTTTTTTAATTCACGAACTCTTACATACCTCGGAAATCTTGACTTGGGAATCTACAGCAAAGTCAAGTATATAATTATTTGATGTTCACTGATAAATGACCGATATAGATGGGTCAGAACTTCTTGGATTTTTTTGTCTCTTGATATGTTGTTACCGCTATATATAAATGGAAAGGAAGTTCTTTTAATACCGATGTAACATTATAGTTCGATTGACCCAGTTTCTCGAACAATGAAAGCAAATGTGCTCTGCATATCCGATAACTTCAGGCGATTTATCGATACAACTGATGTAATCGATATTGCCAACCATGATCGTACATCCTCTTGATAAATCAATTTAATGAAAATGTAAAATTTATTCATATACAACTTTGTATAATTGTTTTATCCAGCTGGTTTATTGATCATGAAATCTCAATTGTGCTATCGGTGATCGTGCGATAAATCGATAGTACCAACCGGATTTGGTAAGACGTTTTCGACCAGTTGAAATAAATATGCACTGACGTTTCTGCTATCCCCTCCTTTATTGCGAATGATGGTAAAGTAAATTGAACTTGAAATCAAACCAGAACTAACTTAACTTGAAATCAAACCAGAAGAGACTGTCAGGGGCTCAAAGAAGGAAACTGAATAAGTTGAACCGACAGAACCTATTACGGGATGAACCTGACAATTCTAACTCCAACACAAACGTGGAGGCCGCTAAAAGAGTCAGGTCTCCCGAAGAACATGGCGCTGTGAAAGTGACTAAGAAGAAAAAAGGCTCGCCGTCTCCGAATTACTGGAACCACACAAAAGGAGGTCTCTAGTCTGGGTCCCTCGATCGTGGGCGATAAAGTTGACCCAGTAACGCAGGTCAAGTCAACCAAATCATCTTTTAAGGATGAGGCTTTAAACAAAAATACTTTCTTCTAATATAAACATATTAGAAGAAAGAAGAAATACTTTCTTCTAAACAACATATTCGAGACGATCTATGCTATGCCATAATTTATAGCAGTAGTGCATCTGGCAGAATCCCCGAAGACCAAAAGAGTAACTTCGAAGATTTGGTATATACGAGGGTAGCGGAGTACGTCCTTGAATCTAAGGATGAACCACCAATCGAAGTAATGAGATGCAAGTTTGAGAGGGGTGTTGTGATGCTAACGCTGGCGTCACAACGCTGCGCTGGTGTCCTCGTAAAACTTGCGGATAGCTTCCCCTCCCCTTGGGACGGCGCAAAGCTAAAATTGGTAAGGAAAAGCGACATTCCTGAACTCATAAAAACGACACTATATGTTAAGGGATGTCCCAGTAAGTTCTCATCAGAGTACATACTCGACATCATTGGCAAACAGAATTCAAAACTTTCCGTGAGAAAGTGGGAAGTCTTCTATAGGAAGAATGATACCGAGGGTACTCTCCTCGTGTTGGGCATAGACCCAGAATCCAAGAAAAATCTTGTCATGGCGTACTTCTTGATCTGGACAGTCTTTTTCAAAATTGGAAAGGTCCCGATTGGCAGGACAGATGAATCGAGTCCAAACGGATGGAGACAAGTGAGACACTGCCAAAAACTGATGTGGAAGTAGTCAATAACACCACTAGTTCACCAATAGTACCGCCACTTTTGCAGGAAGTTCCCAGCAATGGTGGTGATCAACATAAAAAGAGCCACAAAACGATTCAAAACAATGAGGGAGCGACAAAAAATAACACCGCCTCCCACAATTGTCGACTGGAAGATGGTGTAATAGGTAGCGAAAGGAGGAGAATGGCCAACTACCAAATAATGAGGGAGTACCGCCAGATAGGATAGACTCCTAAAATAAACTTTTACTGGAAAGACAATGATTGAGGTCATCCAGATAAACCTCCACCGGAGCGAGACAGCATCCAACGCTCTGATGGACATCATAAATAAAGGAAGGGTTCATATTGCTTTGATCCAGGAACCATGGACAACTAGCAACAAGGTTAAGGTTACTTGATTAAACCATGTGAACTATAACCTTTTCTACGCTAACACAGGTACTCGTCCAAGGACTTGTATTTTGTGCCATAAAAACTTATGTTTTCTTTTCTCTCCAGAGTTGTCAACATCGGACGCAACGGTGCTGAGGCAAGGTAATGGAAATATGTACCTGGCGTCAATATATCTGCCATTCGATGCGCCGACATTGCCACCTACGTCGGAATTGCAACGTCTGGTGAGGGAATCCAAACACACAATAATGAGTTATTAGCTGGGTGTGCGCCAACTCTCATCATATCGCTTGGGGTAGTACTAACACCAATAAAAGGTGTTAGTCCTCTGTTAACTCTTAACATGTGTTTCCTTTGTTAACAAAATTAGGGAAGAAGTATTAGATATAAAGATATGTTCAGAAAATCTTATTGATGAGATCCATGAGTGGAGGGTTTTGGATGAACACTCCTATTCAGACCACCGTTATACAAGTATAATAAGTTTCCGTAATAAGGCTAAGACCGACTGGACTAATTTCGGAAATCTACTTAGAAATCGATTGGGGCAGCCTACACGCGATTATCTATGTGCAGAAGACATTGATATCAATGTGAAGAAGATTACCGAGGCTCTTGTAAGATCATTCGAAGATAGTTGCCCACTTCGAGAAAGGAAATCTGCCTATGAGAAACCCTGGATGACAGGACAAATTCGCTCGATTGGCAAAGATGTCCGCAGACTTTAGAACAGAGCTCGACGTAAAAAACAATCAGTATATTGGGACGACTACCACAGAAGACTCAAAGAATACAATAAAATCATTAGATAGGCGAAACGTAACTACTGGAAGCTTTTCTGTGAACATGTAGACAGCGTTAACAGCATGTCTAAAATGAAAAAGTTCCTCTCAAAAACGCATGTCCAAACCGAAACACTGGTGGATGACACGGGTAAAAGAATGGAAACTATAGAGGATACCGTAAGGCTCTTGATGAAAACTCATTTTCCGACTGGTAGTGCTGGACCAATAGAGGAACAGTTACAGAATGAAAATGTATTGCATAAATTACCTATTACGGATATAACAGATGGTATGGTTAAAGAAGCGATAAAAAGTTTCTCTCTCCTTTAAGGCTGCGGGACCGGATGGAGTGTTCACTGCATGCCTAACCCATTCTTATACCCCAAAAAAACTGGCCGGAATCTAGGGTGGTCTTCATACCAAAGCCTTGCAAGGCGAGTTATACGACCCCAAAGGCTTATCGACCCATTAGCCTAACTTCTTTCCTGTTAAAAACAATGGAGCGAATAATTGATAACATGGTCAAAAGAAAAATTGCGGATGACAGGCTAAAATTCAAACAACACGCCTATGTCAAAGGAAGGTCAATGGAAACAGCTCTGCATGAGGTAGTGCACCACATAGAAAAGTCCTTCAGTAAAGAAATGTATACACTTGCTGTTTGCATAGACATTGAGGGCGCTTTTAACAATGAACAGACCGATACACTTACCCAGTCCCTATACGAGTTTCAGGTTGACCGGGCGCTGAAAAACTGGATCAACAATATGCTAAGGAATAGGTGGATTATTTGTGGATCATATGACATAAAAATTAGAGACAAGGTATATGGTATACCTCAGGGGGGCATTTTATAGCCTCTTCTATGGGTTACGGCGATACACAGTCTCCTAAAAGCCCTCACCAATGAAGGACTAAACCAGTCTGTTATGCAGACGATGTTGTAATACTTCTAAGGGGCTTTCATCCAAATCTATTATGCAGAAGAGCTGAAGAGGCACTTAACATAGTATATAACTGCATGGAAACCATATAACGCATGGTATGGGGAGCAGTTTATGGTCTGGTGATGTGAATTCTGTAGCGCACAGCTTATGGAACTCAGAGTTTGGTCCCACAGACGGTGGTCTTTCTTCAAGAAGGCTCTAATCCCAGCTATCAGCGACCTATTTACTCTTTCTGAGGCTTTTGCCTGCGGTGAGTAAAATGCTGTATATATATGATTTATATCATGCATTATAAAGAAGGCGTTTTAATCGATATTTTTTGTTCGGCAGGTAACTCCATAAGCTTTTCGCCAGTTTTTATTTCAATAAAATCGGGTCAGCTGTTGTTGAGGAATTCAAGGTCAAAGTTGAACTTTTGATTTTTTTTAATATTTAGCATGGAAATGTTGGAGTTTGTTTTGTTTTCATCTTCTTTATTTATTAAAAGAATGTCATACGTCGATAAATAAACCATTTTAATAATAAATTTTGTAAAATTAAAAAAAATTTCAACAAAAAAATTTCCTCGATATTTTAAAAAACACCTTGCATAGCTAACTTTTTTTATTTTTTGTATTATACTCGTATATGTAACAAAAACAGTAAAGTATAATTTTTATTCGTTCTGTTGAAATATTCCATATTTTGTTCCGTATTATCTCTGTTCTCTAGCAGTCCTCTTGCATCTTCATCTAAGTCCCGATGTTCTACTTTCCATTGATTTCGAATGCTGGAGATAAGGGGATCTGCCGTTACCAAAAAAATATTAAATAGATCTTCGTTTGTACAATTTCGAGATATTTTTGTGGTATTGTGCTCTCTATAAAACCTGTAATCTTTATTTCTTTTTTCCTGGGCTTCCTCTGATAGATCTCCGATTGGTACCAAATGATGCTTAATGACATCTCCTCCATGATAAAGAATTTTGTGAACTGTTGCAGACATATTTCTCCATGAATATTTGGTATTATATATTCGTGCAGTATCCTTGGTATATTCATTAAATTTTTTAGCATCAATTTGTTTATGGCAAATTTAAACAAATATATCGATAATTGTTTTAAATCTTGAAATGAGATTTTTATCAACACCAGTTATGCTTTTTCAGGATCAGAAAAGAACCTTCTTGCTGTATTCCCATCATTGGTATTGCCTGATCCTTGTTTTGGTTGGTCTATAATCAACCTACATTTGAGAAATTCATCCTGAACGTGTTTCTGAACGTGGACTAGGTTTAATTTCCTGGATGTATATTGACATATAATGCAGCTGGATCAAGCCTTTGTGTTAGTCAAAGCCTGGCCAACTTTTCCATCTATAATCGTTAGCACTAATTGGTAGTCAACTTCAATTGTCTGGCCTTCAATTTCTGCTTCTAATGGCTGCAGTCTTGTAATTTGGGTTCTTATATCTTTGACTTCTTTTTTAATGGTATCATGAGTTTCTCTTTTAAATTCAAATTTGATTGGTCTGCAGTATTTCGTAGAAGATGGTGTTTGATTTTTCCAAATATCCTTTGTCTGCATCGTACTGGTCGAAGGTTCCGAGTCTTCCAAATTCTTTATCAATTGCAATGGCACAAATGACACCATGATCTTGAAATTTTTTTTCCAATTCATTACATTTATTATTGAATCTTTCATTATTATACAATAAAAAAAACAATAAGTGGACAAATCCTAACCTAAAGTACTATTCTCTGGGTTATTGCCATTGCGAATAAACCATTGAGACTTTACACGATTTTTTACTTTAACAAAAGGTTACAGCCTGTTTCTGTAACTAGAACATTTGCTTTCGTTCGCCTGCCAGACGAAAAACAGCTGATTTGGGTTTCAGTAACTACCATCAGAACGACAAGTCGCACGATAATGAACTCGTACGAAAACGTAATCATTTTAGTGTAAATTTTGGTTTCTCTATCTGTCTTTGCTGTCATCTAGGCGAACAAAATGTCAGATCGAGTCACTTTATTTTATTTGTCGACTGACAGGAACAATGACGAAAAAACGTCATTAAAAGCAAAAATAAGTAGATATTAATATAATTATGGTAAAATCAATTAAATAATGATAAAATTGTATACATATTTAAGCATAAAGAAGTCAACATTGGCAGCTCGCTAAGATGGAAAAAATCATCAGTGTACAATGAGAGAGACGTGAGAGAGAGAGAAACAAAAGAGAGTCTTGATTCAACTCAGCTAACCCCCGAGGGTTGATTTTTTTGGCCACCGCAAGTGTAAAGAGTACAGAGGTGTATTTACTAAGGTCGACCATACGAAAGTGTGTGCTTTTTTAAACCGGAAGTTGTGAAATTATTGATCTTGCAATTACACTATTTTCCAATTGGTACATTGCTAACGTTATTGACGCAAGGCAAGGCGAACAAACGAACGAACCTTAGAGAAACCAAATTCCTGACGAAAGTGAGTGGCTGGTTTTCGTTCGCAGAGACTTTCGTTAGAAATACAGAAACAGGCCGTTAACATTTCAAATTTAAGAATTCATAGTTTCATGTTTGTTTTTGATTAGTTTTAATTTAAATCAAGTCCAGCGTATCTCTCCTTCTAAGGCGGAAATGACCTTCAAAATTTAGTAGTTCTCGAGCCAGGATGTTCGGATGATTCAATAGTTTGCCCACGTAACACCGGTAATATTTTTCAATTTCCTTTTTTACTGTTGGCGTGTTGAGATCCTTATGGATTTTAGCGTTTCTTATATACCATGGTGTACCTGTAATTAAACGAAGAATATTCGATTGTCTTCTTTGTAATTTGCATACATTTGAAGCGCACGCTGTACCCCAGAGTTGGATACCATATGTCCAAATGGGCTTCAATAGAACTTTATACTCTTGATCTAGGGCAGATCTTTGGCTGATAAGCCACTGAAGTTGATTAGTTTTATTTGAGTTACTTTAGAGTCAAACGCCGATCTAAATGGATTCCAAGATATTTTACATGATCCTTTTGGGGAATCTGTGAATTGAAAATAGAAATTGGAGGACTTGTATCCCTTCGTAGGGTAAAAGTAACATGAGTACACTTTGAGGCATTCACCATTATTCTCAATTTTGTTTAACCATTCTTCTAGGATTCGGACATGAGACTGCAGTTGATCGGACGCAACTAAAGGGACGTGTGCTTAAGGTTGGTTATGGGCATATCTGCCGTAAATATAACGTACAGTATAGGGCCAAGAATGCTTCCCTGTGGGACACCGGCATTTATTTTCTTAGGGCTAGAAAAAATGTCATTTGATTTAACTTGAAAAGACCGGTTAGTCAAATAACTCCTGAACAGTTTATGCGTGTTGATTGGCAGATGGTCGCATATTTTGTACAAAAGTCCTTCGTGCCAGACTTTGTCAAATGCTTGGGAAATATCTATGAATAGCGCCGAACAGTATTCTTTATTCTCAAAAGCTCTGTTGATGCAGGTTACGATATGGTGTACCTGTTCTATAGTATTATGACTTTTTCTAAAACCAAATTGATGGTCAGGTATAATATTGTGAGATATTATATGAGGTGTGATTTTCTTCATGAGAATGGACTCAAACATTTTTGAAAGTATCAATAGTAAGCTTATAGGATTTGATTTGAGTTGGATCTTTGCCAGGTTTCGGTATCATCACGATTTCTGACCTCTTCCAAGATAGGGGGAAGTAACCTAAACGGAGAATTGCATAGAATAAAAGTAACACCATTTTCAAGCCTGAAAGGGGAAGTTCTTTAATAATTTTCATTGTTATACCATCTCCTCCGGGCGATTTCTTTAATTTTAGATCTTTTGGATATCTGTGCATATGTTGGCATATTTAATCTTTGTGGTATTACTGAGCCAGTTAACACACTCCGTGATTGCTCGAACTTCTGCTTGAAATACTGTGTTATGGTCTCGGAGGCGGAAGTAAAGTTCGACTTCTGGTTCATCAATAAAAAGTCCCAGACCAGTCCTTCCTCCTAGCCCGGACCCATCAGTGTAGCAGCTGGTTCCCACTGGCGCATGGGCAAGTATTCCGTTTTCCCAGGAGCGTCTGTCTGGCACGAACGATTAACAGGTAGCTGTAAGCCGCACTTCAGGAATGCGGTCGGAGATTTCCGTTGTTTGAATATGACCGACCAGTGATTGTAATATCTTCTGATGGTACGACTTGTGGTCTCGATTTATCCATTCACTCATCACTTGTAGACGTCTTGCTGTGAGGGCTGCCTCATACTTTATACGGATATCTATTGGTTGGATGTGCAGTATAGTCTCCAACGCTCTTGTTGGTGCGGTTCTAATTGCTCCGCTTATGCCTAGACAGCACATACGTTGCACTTTTTGCAATGGTATTACGTTGTACTTTTTGTCCATTGATGTCCACCACACTACAGAGGCGTAGGTTATTATTGGTCTAATCACGCTTATGTAAAGCCAGTGTGTCATATTTGGACGTAGTCCCCATTTTGAACCTATAGCTCTTCTACACAACGACCAACATCTGTGGGCCTTTGTAACTCTTTCTTCAATATGATCTTTCCAGTACAGTTTCTGATCCAAGATTACTCCCAAGTATTTTATCTTTTTAGATATGCCAATATTCTTATCCAGGAAACGAGGCACGGTAAAAGGATGATTCTTCCTTTTCCTTGTAAATAGACATATTTCTGTTTTGTCTGGATTGAAATTTAGTCCCCTTGGTTGTGCCCAGTTATATGCTATATTAAATGCCACCTCAGCTCTTCTGCATAGTTGGTTTGGATGTGTGCCCCTTAGAAGTATTATAACGTCGTCTGCAAAACAGACTGGTTTAAGTCCTTCATTGGTGAGGGCTTTAAGGAGACTGTGTATCGTCGTAACCCATAGGAGAGGCGATAAAATGCCCCCCTGAGGTATACCACGATTAACCTTGTCTCTGATTTTTACGTCATATGACCCACAAATAATCCACCTATTCCTTAGCATATTGTTGATCCAGTTTATTACCCGGTCAACCTGAAACTCGTCTAAGGACTGGATAAGTGTATCGGTCTGAACGTTGTTAAAAGCGCCCTCAATGTCTATACAAACGGCAAGTGTGTACATTTTTTCACTGAAGGACTGTTCTATGTGGTGTACTACCTCATGTAGAGCTGTTTCCACTGATCTTCCTTTAACATATGCGTGTTTCTTGAATTTTGTGTACAATTTTTCACTGAAGGACTGTTCTATGTGGTGCTCCTGTAGAGCTGTTTCCACTGATCTTCCTTTAACATATGCGTGTTGCTTGAATTTTAGCTTGTCATCGGCTATCTTACTTTTGATCATGTCGTCAATTATTCGCTCCATTGCTTTTAAGAGGAAAGAAGTTAGGCTAATAGGTCGATAAGCCTTTGGGATCGTATAACTCGCCTTGCCGGCTTAGGTATGAAGACCACCCTTGATTCCTGCCAATTTTTTGGGGTATATGCATGAGTTAGGCATGCAGTGAAAACTCCAACAAGATGATTTGATACCAGATCCACCTCATTCTGAAGAAGCGCTGGAAATATTCCGTCCGGTCCCGCCTTAAAAGGAGAGAAGCTTTTTATTGCTTCTTTAACCATAGCATCCGTAATAGGTACTTGGTGCATTAAATTTTCGGTCTGTAACTGTTCCTCTGTTGGCCCAGCATTACCACTCGGAAAATGAGTTTTCATCAAAAGCCTTACGGTATCATCTATAGTTTCCATCCTTTTACCCGTTTCATCCACCAGTGTTTCGGTTTGGATATGAGTTTTTGAGAGGAACTTTATTTTGGACACGCTGTTAGCGCTGTTTACCTGCTCACAGAAAAGTCTACAGGAGTTACGTTTCGCCAGTCTAATGATTTTATTATATTCTTTGAGCCTTCTGTGGTAGTCATCCCAATATACAGATAGCTTTTTACGTCGAGCTCTGTTGTAAAGTCTGCGGACATCCTTGCCAATCGAGCGAATTTGCCCTGACATCCAGGGTTTCTCATAGGCAGATTTCCTTTCTCGAAGCGGGCAACTATTTTCGAATGATTTTACAAGAGCCTCCGTAATCCTCCTCACATTGATATCAATGTCTTCTGTACTTGGATAATCGTGTTTGGGCTGGCCCAATCGATTTCTAAGTAGATTGACGAATTTGGTCCAGTCGGTTTTAGTCTTATTACGGAAACTTATTGGGTTAGGCGGTGGCCGTGCAATTTTAAACCTTATATAACGGTGGTCCGAATAGAGTGTTCATCCGAAACCCTCCACTCATGGATCTCATCAATGAGGTTTTCCGAGCATATCGTTATATCTAATACTTCTTCCCCAATTTTGTTAACAAAGGTCGCCTTGTTACCTATGTTGAGAGTTAGGAGATCGTTAGTATTCAAAAATTCTATAAGGGCTTGTCCCCTTTTATTGGTGTCAGTACTACCCCAAGCAATATGGTGTGAGTTGGCATCACAACCAGCTAGTAACACATTACTTATATTTTTGGATTCCCTTACCAGACGTTGTAATCCCGACGTAGGTGGCAATGTCGGCGCATCGAATGGCAGGTATACTGACGCCAGGTACATACTTCCATTAACTTGAATCAGCACAGTTGCGTCCGATGTTGACAACTCTGGAGAGAAAAGATAGCATAAGTTTTTATGGCACAGAATACAAGTCCTTGGACGAGTACCTGTGTTAGCGTAGAAAAGATTGTAGTTCATATGGTTTAATCGAGTAACTTTGTTACTAGTATTCCACGGTTCCTGGACCAAAGCAACATGAACCCTGCCTTTATTTATTATGTTCATCAGAGCAATGGATGCAGTTTCGCTCCGGTGGAGGGTTATCTGGATGACCTCAATCATTGTCTTTCCCGTAAAAGTTTCCTTTGGGAGTCGTCTATTCTATTTGGTTGCACTCCCTCTTTATTTGGTAGTGAGTCTTTCTCGTCCTTTCGTTTACTACCTATTACACACTCTTCAAGTAGACCTCTTTGGGAGGCGGTGTTACTTTTTGTCGTTCCCTCTTTGTTTTGCTTCTCTATGTACCTATTCCTATCACCACTATTGGTGATATTAATGTTATCGACCTCTTTTTGGAAGGCGGTGTTGTTTTTGGCGCTCCCTCTTTGTTTTGAGTTTTTGTGCTCCTCTTCATATCCTTATCACCACCTTTTCTGGGAACTTTCTGCAAAATTGATGATGTTATCGGCAAATTGGCGATGTTATCGACCACTTCCACCTCACTTTCTGGCAGCAGATTTTCCAAATCCCGAAAAATGCCATGCCTTTTGTCTTGACAAGGTTATCCCTGGAATACGGGTTTATGCCTACCACCAGGAGAGAACAATCGGGATCATTTTTCCTGTGGAAGACTTCCCACTTCCCCACTTTAAGGTTCGAATCTTGTTTGCCAATGACGCTGAGTATGCGCTCTGACGGTACCTTACTTGCC
Source organism: Eudasyphora cyanicolor (assembly GCA_963930755.1). Classification (NCBI taxonomy): domain Eukaryota; kingdom Metazoa; phylum Arthropoda; class Insecta; order Diptera; family Muscidae; genus Eudasyphora; species Eudasyphora cyanicolor. The sequence goes on along the minus strand of OZ005736.1, from coordinate 248,283,932 downwards.
CATCCTCTGACATAGAAAGATGTTTTTATGAGTACAGGGATGTCGCTTTTCCTTACCAGTTTCAGCTTTGCGCCGTCCAAAGGTGAGGGGATGCTCCCCACTAGTTTTCCGAAGACATCGACACAGCATTGTCTTGACAAGGTTATCCCTGGAATACGGGTTTATGCCTACCACCAGGAGAGAACAATCGGGATCATTTTTCCTGTGGAAGACTTCCCACTTCCCCACTTTAAGGTTCGAATCTTGTTTGCCAATGACGCTGAGTATGCGCTCTGACGGTACCTTACTTGCCCATCCTCTGACATAGAAAGATGTTTTTATGAGTACAGGGATGTCGCTTTTCCTTACCAGTTTCAGCTTTGCGCCGTCCAAAGGTGAGGGGATGCTCCCCACTAGTTTTCCGAAGACATCGACACAGCATTGTGATGCCCCTCTCAAACGTGCAACTCATTACTTGGATTGTTGGTCCATCATTAGATTCGAGAATGTGGTCCAATACCTTTGTGTAGACCAAATCTTCGAAGATGCTCTTTTGCTCTTCGGGAATTCTGCCAGACGCACTACTGCTATCAATTATGGCATAGTGTAGTTCGTCCTGAATATGTTTTTTGGCTATTTGGGAATAAGATGGTGTTTCCTTACCCTTTCTTACAGCCACCTTGTTTTTTCCTTTAGAATGGGCCTTTTTGTTTGAGGCCCCCTCTTTAATGGATGGTTTGGTGGACTTACTCACCTTCTCAACAACAGGATCAACTTCACCTCCCACTATAAACGGATTCTGACTAGAAACTCCTTTTTTGGTAGATTGAATAGGTTTCTCCGAAGTGCTGGGTGTCGGTGAGCTTTTTTTCTTCTTAGTTGATTTCGCATCGCTATGCTCTTCGGGAGATCTGACTCTTTTAGTAGATGTAGAAAAGTCAGATTCATCCTGTAATATCTTCTGCCGGTTCATCTTATTCAGTTTCCTTCTTTGTGCCCCTGACAGTCTTTTCCGATTTTCAACAATAGTAATATTGTTATCACTTGATGACTCAGAGACCGAGTTCCCACTAGCTTTTAAAAGCTGGGGTTGCTTAGAGCCCCCCCTTGGGTTTTCTTTATCTTCCCTTGTCCATGATGGAAAAGGGATTCTCCCACTTCTCAGGTTCTGAAAATAGGTTAGAATTAGAATGATAAAAACGTATTTGTAATATTAATGATTATGATGAAATTATATTAATCACCCTTCTCTGTATTCCGAATGTTGCCGGAATCGGCAATTTTCGCTCGGAATTGGGTTTATAATTCTGATTGTATCATATATGCTTCAAATGGAAAAATGAAGGCAGATAATTAAATAAAAGTTATGTGCATGTTTATGAACAAGAAATTCGTATTCAATCCGCTCTCGGAATACAGAACAGGGGCGATAGTTGGTTTTCATGTCTTGTAAATATTCTACCTTATGAATGAGAATTTATTTCCAGTGTTTAACAATGGTTCAGTAGAGCAAAAATAATTTAATTATTGTTTAAGTAGAGACAAGTTTTAAACACCGTAATCACAATCAATTTAAATCCATATATATAAAGGGTTTTCCATTAAGCCTATAACAATTTTATATATTAATAAAACACAAAATATTTAAGATATAGAGTTCAAATTTATTCCAGGTGAAGTGCAAATGTTAAATTTTCAGAATGAAATTCGATTTCGGTCATATGATCACCACGAGCCCGTCTACTGCGACCTATTCTTTGGACCCAATTTTGCCCCACTCTTGCGCACATTTCGACCGGAACGTTGGTAATTTCGCGTTGGATGTTGTCGCTGAGCTCGTCTAAAGTTGTTGGCATAGACAAATGACTTGATGCGACACAATAAAAATAAATTCAATGGCTGTAAATCGCATGAACGAGGTGGCCAATCTACCGCACCATTTTTCGAGATAACACGTTCACCGAATTTGCCTTTCAGAAAAAACGATTGTAACGTGTGCTGTGTGGCAAGTGGCACCGTCTGGTTGAAACCACATAATTTTCTAAAATGGCACAATACCGCTCTCCGTTGACGGTAACATGCTATTGTTTTCATCGACGAAAAATACGGCCCAATCACACCTCCGGCATGAAAATGTAGCATGCAACTCAAGATTGACTTGGAATTGTAATGACAATTCCAATTAGTACTTAGTAAAGTCGTCAGCAGCAAAATCCTAGCCCCGGCAGTATCCGTGAATATGAAAAAGGGAAGAAAGAGGAAAATTCTCCTAGATTTGCTAGAGTAATGCAAGATTTTTCTTCATAATGTAGTTTCCATCAGCCACAGGAAAAAAACGATGGAAAATTCAACCGAAACATACAACTGAACTGCATATACACGTTTGAATTTCCAATGTTCCTATAGTTCGTTTTTTTCTCATAAATAGTTTGATTTCTCCTAAGTCTATACCATACATACATGCACACAATATCATAAAACAAACCCCGACTCTTTCCCCTCATACTAATTAGGGATGGATTTTTACCTTCGCTTTCGCATTAGCAAAAACCATCTTTGGATTATACGCTTTCGCAAAAATATATTTCAGTATTCGCTTCCATTTGTTAAAAGTGTTAAATCTCCTTATTCCCTTCATACAATTTGAAGATATTAATACCAATGAAAACCTCTGCCTCTCTTCAAAACAGTTGATCAAATATGCTTGTCCTTGTGGTAGCAAGTGGTAAAAATATGGAAAAAGTTCTTAATACTTGAATATCCTAGAAAATTATCAATTCAGTTCCTTAAATTTATTGGTACTAAAGGGTCACACTTTTATTCCCATTCGCTTTCGCAAAAATGCATATTTCACTATTCGCATTCGCAAGAAATATATTTCAATATTCGCTTTCGCTAAAGTCACTTTCGTTACATCCCTAATACTTATTGGTTAGAACGGTAATGTTTGCTTATGTTGGATACTTTGCGGAACGAATGAAACAATTACAATCAACAATAAATCGAAACGGAAGCTAACACACATCTACAGCGCCACTACATTTACCCCCCGGAAAAATCTGACTTCCGGGTTCCAAACACTGAAATCTGATCCCGCTTGTAGATGTGTATCATTGACGAATATCTTTCGCATGATAATTCCCCAGCGAGTTCCCTTGCAGATCTGCTAGCTCATAATAGGAATTACCACATTTTCGACGAATACGAGCCTTTAGAAATGTTGGTGCCAGCTTGGAATTATAGCCCTGCTCAATTATAGCCGGCTGACCGGCTGTCAGACAAAATTATTGGGTGGAATGTACTGGGCGACCACTCATTCTCAGATCACTATTATATTGAGTTCAAACTCGCTGAAAAAACGCCTGAACCTGCCGTCCACAGAAATGTGAGAAAGACAAAGTGGCACCTGTATGAGAAGAATTTCAAGATAGTCCTCAACTCCAAACTTCTGTACGAACCAAATGACAAAGCTGGTCTGGATAATCTGTTCGAGCATATCACCACATCATTCAATAGTTCCCTTGAAGCCGCCTGTCCAATAACAAGGTACAAGGGTAAAACTAAACCCCAATGGTGCACTTCTGCGCTAACAGCTATGAAAAAGACCTGCAACAAGCTATTCAATAAGGCTTAATCTACTGGGGTCGCTAATTTTTGGGATGCCTATAAAGAGCAACTCAAGATCTATAAGAAGGAGCTTAGAAAGACGCTGTTAATACACCTACTGTGGCGAAGTGAAAAGAGTCTCCGACTCCGCAAGGCTGAGGAAAATACTATCAGGTTCATACTGTACAGTGGGTTACCTGCAGGATGAGGCAAATAATAACTGGACAAAAAACAGCGAGCAGTCGCTGAATATACTGCTCGACTCACATTTCCCGAGGAACTCACCAACAGAACCCGAAGATCAGCAAGACCAACAAGAATGCGAGTTGACTGCGAGCGTTGCTAGCTTGTTGACTGAGAGATCCAGAATAAGCTGGGCTATTAACAGCTTTGAGCCCTTCAAGTCACCTGGACCAGACGGCATCACTCCAGCAGAAATGCAGAAAATGTTTAAGTACATTATACCCTGGCTGGAGAAAATTTATGTAGGCTGTATCAGGCTTTCATACATCCTGAATCGATGGAGGGATACCAAAGTGGTATTCATACCTAAAGCGGGAAAGATATCAGACACTAGGCCAAATTAGACCATTTAGCCTATCCTCCTTCCTATTGAAAGGTCTCGAAAGACTTAGATAATTTCATTAGGGAAAACCTGGATACAAAACTCCTGTCGGTGAACCAACATGCTTACAATAAGGGGAAGTCTACAGAATCAGCCCTACACGAACTTGTGAGCACTATCGAATCGTCCCTGCATTTCAAGGAATACCATGGTGGCATTTCTTGACATAGAAGGGGCTTTTAACAACATTCACTCAGATGCAGTAATTGCGGCACTGTCACCTCCAAAAATTTAACTCTAGTTTGCTTAGACTAATTCCAAGTAAGCCCAACAGAAGACGCATAACAGCATGGCTTGGGTCCACAACTCTTAACAAGGTTTGTAAACAGAGGGACCCCACAAGGAGGAGTAATGTCTCCACTAATTTGGAACCTAGCGGTGAATGAAATCCTGCTAGATCTAGAACGTTGTGGCTGCAAGATCGTGGCATATGCGGACGACGTGGCAATCGCAATGAGTGGCAAATTCGAAAACGTCCTCCGAGACATTCTACAGGTGGCTCTGAGTGGAATGGAACAGATCTAGTCTTTTCTGAAAGTGCAAACATTTTTAGGAATAATTCTAGATAGAAAACTGTTATTTATACTTAACGTATTGGGACGTATCAGGAAGGCCAACGTCGTCTTATATTCCTGCAAAAAGGCTGTAGGGTCGCGGTGGGGCCTCTCTCCTAAAATCGTCCACTGGATATATATAGCAGTAGTTCGTCCAATACTGTTATACGGCATTGTGGTATGGTGGACGGCAACTGACAAACTAACCATCACCAACAAAGGTTCAGAGAACAGCCTGCCTGAGCATAAGCGGAGCCTTAAGGACTACAGCGACCGAGTGTCTACAAGCCCCACACCTTATACTGCCGATTAAAATATGTCGAGAGAAGTTGGAACCAAAGCGGCAATAAGATTAAACTGACTATCTATGTGGAGGTACAAGAACTACGGTCACATGAGGATATCAAAGTGCAGTGCTATGGTAACCGACCGAGTGGACTATATACCAACTGTGTACACCTTCGAGAGAATTTACATCACTATGATTCCCGCCAGAGATGAATGGGTTGGCAGAATACCAGGTAAAAGAAACCATCTCCACTTTTACACGGATGGTTCGAAGCTTGATGGAAAGGTTGGCTTCGGAGTACACTGCCAAGAGCTTAGTTAAGATATAGCTCACAGACTACCAGATACCTGCAGTGTCTATCAAGCTGAAATAAGTGTCAAGTGGCTGAGTTGCAACATAGTAACCAACACTGGCGTTGTCATTTACTCGGACAGCCAGGCTGCCGTCAATTCTCTGGATGCAACAACCCTAAATTCACAAACAGCCCTCGACTGCCGCAGATCTCTTAACGAGATGGCTGAGCAGTTTAATATACACCTCATATGGGTGCCTGGGCATAGGGATATCCCGGGGAACTGCAAAGCCGATGAACTTGCTAGGAAAGGGACGACATTTCAAATTCTCGAAGAATTTGCATATATTGGTGCGCCACTATCCTCGTGCAAGCTTTGGCTTAGGCAAGAGGCAGTCCAACGAAAGATGGACAGAAATCGGCACCTGCAGGGTAGCTAGACAAATCAGGCCAAAGATTGGGTATTGACTCTAATGACTTCTGCAGAAGCTGTGGACAGCATTGAGCACGGGCCCGAAGTGCCAAACACTATTATCGACCGCAACTGACAAAAGTTGTCATACAAAATACCAATTTTTATTTCAGTTCCTTTGGCAGTGGACAACTGAACTGAAGTTGGGTTGCAATCCATAATCGACCCATTTGTAGTTACTTCTCAGGCCCAATTGTGGTTTCATCTTTGCTGTTTCTACTATTTATCAATGATTTATGTATGATGATGTATGCATATGATGTTAAGACATTTTATTCTCGTAACACAACTGATGATTCTAAGACAACTTTGGTTATTGGTGTGAAATTACACTTCTTAATTTTAAGAAGTGTAAACATATGTGTTTCTCTAGATCGAAATTGATTCTATCTACATTCAGTCTTCGTGGTTCCAACTTACAAACTTTTGAATCCTTTGTAGATCTTGGTATATTAATGGATCCAAAACTTAACTTCAATAATCACATAATTACAATGGTGAACAAAGCTTATGGTGTCCTGGGCTTCATTAAGCGATGGGCGAAAGAATTTTCAGAAGGTTATTAATTGTGATGTGCTTTCTAAGATAAGATTTCACGTACCATTCAGATTTTCCAGATATTACCAATTATTGTCATTTATAAATAGTAGAAACAGCAAAGAGCCAATATGACTACCTTGGGGTACCCCAAATGAAACCAAAATCGGGCCTGAGAAGTAACTACCAAATTTAACAATCTCAACACGACTGTTAAGATAACAGGATATCCAACACAACAAGTTATCACTAAAACCAATGCGATTCAGCTTATACAGTAAGAGCTTATGATTAATTCTATCAAAAGCTTTACTAAAATCAGTATAAACCACATCTGTCTGATTACCAAGAACAAACTCATCAATTACCTGGGAGGTAAATTGAACCAAATTTGTCATAGTCGAAAGTCCCCACGATAATTCATAACATCAATCAAGCTTCCTGATTTATGAGGTGGAGTTATAAGATTTTTTTTTTCGAAATCATTAGTTTTTTTTTAATTTATTAACGAATGTTCCCAACGCAACCACTCTTACCCGCCCCTTCCGACCGAGGGGGCCACATCCCCATGACGTAGGGATTGCGTACACACCATGATCCGGACCATGGCGGGTTAATAGTAGAGGGTGGAAATACCAGCTACAGAAAAATTTCAACAGCCGGCACATGCAAACAACAAAATTAGTCTACTTACACATTTAAAAAAGATATTATTCTAGATCTAACTACATCAATGTCAATAACTTCATATAAAGTGTTAAAATCCACGCACATTCTACGAATGGGCTCTGCCGAAGCATAATTTGTACGTTGAAAATCAATATGTAATAATTGGTAATATCTGGAAGGTCTACAAGGTACATTGAATCCAATCCTAGACAAAATAAAATTAGAAGGCACATCACCATTTATGACTTTCAGCACCATGGTTGTGTTCAGCATAATACGTCTACTCCTGAGAGTAGGCAGTCTTATCAAACTCAACCTGCTAGTATAGGGTGGAAGACTAAAATCACTATTCCAATGAAGATGTCTTAAAGCGAATAATAAAAATTGTTTTTGAACCGATTCAATCTTATCAACGTAAGTCCCGTACTGTGGATCCCACACTACGGACCCATATTCTAGAATAGGTCTAACTAGTGACGTATACAACTGCCTAGTTACATATGGATCTACGAATTCTTTCGCCCATCGCTTTATGAAACCAAGCACGCCATAAGCTTTATTCACCATTGTAATTATGTGATTATTGAAATTGAGTTTAGGATCTATCAATATACCAAGATCCACAAAGGATTCAACAGTATCTAAATTGGAACCATGAAGACTAAAACTGGATGGAATCGCCCTCGATAGGCTAAATGGAACCTCAATCTTAAGAAATATGTTTACATTTCTTAAGATTGAGGTCCATGCAATTTATATCACACCTTTTTCCAAAATTAATCAATTCATTTTGAAGGAGCATTGAATCTTCAGATGTTTTATAAGAATAAAATATCTTAACGTCATCTGCATACATCAGTAAATTTGAACTAGAAATTGAATCTGGCAAATCGTTGATGAATAGCAGAAATAGAATGGGGCCAATATGGCTACCTTGTGGAACCCCAGATGGAACCAAGATCGGATCAGAGCAGGATATACCAAATTTCACAATCTGAATACGACTATCAAGATAAGTCGATATCCAACGCAATAAGTTGTTACTAAAACCAATAAGATCGAGCTTATGTATCAAGAGTTTGTGATCGACTCCATCGAAAGCTTTACTAAAATCTGTATAAATCACGTCTGTCTGATTACCAAGAACAAACTCGTTTATAACCTGAGAAGAGAATTGCACCAAATTTGTCACAGTTGAAAGACCTTTACGAAATCCATGTTGGAATGGACTTAGAATAGACGATACTTTATGAGATATAATCTCAGTAACCATTTTCTCAAAAAGTTTTGGAATTATACTTAATTTTGCGATTCCACGATAATTCCCCACATCAGTGAGGCTTCCAGATTTATGAAGAGGGGTTAAGCAAGATTTTCTCCAAATGGATGGGAAATAGCCATATTTTAACGAAGTATTAAATAGTAATGTGAGCGAAAGGGCAAGACTTTGAGCACATTTTTTGAGGATTATACTAGGTACGCCATCAGGACCAACACTATTAGAAGAATTAAGCTTGACCAAACTCGAAAATACAAATGGAAAATCAAAATAAGGTATGCTAAACGGATTCAATGAAGGAATATTGTAAGGGTAGGGGACGTCTAATTGTCTCTGTTGATGAGAATAGGTTGATGTAAAGAATTTTGCAAAAGCATTGGCGATTGATTGGTCACCACAGAATTCCTCACTATCCATTCTAACCATAGAAGGCCTTGGATTAGATCTACGTTTCATATTTACAAAATCATAGAAAGATTTAGGATTATACTTAAAATTGAGGGCTAACTTCTCTAAATAGACTTCATAACATCTGCTAGATTCAATATTAAATTGATATCTGGCAATAGCATACTTTGCATAATCGGTCTCCGAACCCGATTTTTTAAATTTTTTAAATAGTCTGCTCTTCAAGTTCTTAATAGCAGTCAAAGCAGGAGAATACCATGGTGGTCTATTAGAATTTTTAATACGAATCTTCGGAACAGATTGTTGAAAACAATTATTCAATACGTTATAAAACTGCTCAATAGCTGAGTCAATGTGAATTATAATTCGATCAACATCTCTCAACATCGAAACCACTCTGCCGACATCATTCAATAGTTCCCTTGAAGCAGCCTGTCCAATAACAAGGTACAAGGGTAAAACTAAACCCCAATGGTGGACTTCTGCGCTAACAGCTATGAAAAAGACCTGCAACAAGCTATTCAATAAGGCTAAATCTACTGGGGTCGCTAATGTTTGGGATGCCTATAATGAGCAACTCAAGATCTATAAGAAGGAGCTTAGAAAGACGCTGTTAATATACCTACTGTGGCGAAGTGAAAAGAGTCTCCGACTCCGCAAGGCTGAGGAAAATACTATCAGGTTCACACTGTACAGTGGGTTACCTGCAGGATGAGGCAAATAATAACTGGACAAAAAACAGCGAGCAGTCGCTGAATATACTGCTCGACTCACATTTCCCGGGGAACTCACCAACAGAACCCGAAGATCAGCAAGACCAACAAGAATGCGAGTTGACTGCGAGCGTTGCTAGCTTGTTGACTGAGAGATCCAGAATAAGCTGGGCTATTAACAGCTTTGAGCCCTTCAAGTCACCTGGACCAGACGGCATCACTCCAGCAGAAATGCAGAAAATGTTTAAGTACATTATACCCTGGCTGGAGAAAATTTATGTAGGCTGTATCAGGCTTTCATACATCCTGAATCGATGGAGGGATACCAAAGTGGTATTCATACCTAAAGCGGGAAAGATATCAGACACTAGGCCAAATTAGACCATTTAGCCTATCCTCCTTCCTATTGAAAGGTCTCGAAAGACTTAGATAATTTCATTAGGGAAAACCTGGATACAAAACTCCTGTCGGTGAACCAACATGCTTACAATAAGGGGAGGTCTACAGAATCAGCCCTACACGAACTTGTGAGCACTATCGAATCGTCCCTGCATTTCAAGGAATACCATGGTGGCATTTCTTGACATAGAAGGGGCTTTTAACAACATTCACTCAGATGCAGTAATTGCGGCACTGTCACCTCCAAAAATTTAACTCTAGTTTGCTTAGACTAATTCAAAGTAAGCCCAACAGAAGACGCATAACAGCATGGCTTGGGTCCACAACTCTTAACAAGGTTTGTAAACAGAGGGACCCCACAAGGAGGAGTAATGTCTCCACTAATTTGGAACCTAGCGGTGAATGAAATCCTGCTAGATGTAGAACGTTGTGGCTGCAAGATCGTGGCATATGCGGACGACGTGGCAATCGCAATGAGTGGCAAATTCGAAAACGTCCTCCGAGACATTCTACAGGTGTCTCTGAGTGGAATGGAACAGATCTAGTCTTTTCTGAAAGTGCAAAAATTTTTAGGAATAATTCTAGATAGAAAACTGTTATTTATACTTAACGTATTGGGACGTATAAGGAAGGCCAACGTCGTCTTATATTCCTGCAAAAAGGCTGTAGGGTCGCGGTGGGGCCTCTCTCCTAAAATCGTCCACTGGATATATATAGCAGTAGTTCGTCCAATACTGTTATACGGCATTGTGGTATGGTGGACGGCAACTGACAAACTAACCATCACCAACAAAGGTTCAGAGAACAGCCTGCCTGAGCATAAGCGGAGCCTTAAGGACTACAGCGACCGAGTGTCTACAAGCCCCACACCTTATACTGCCGATTAAAATATGTCTAGAGAAGTTGGAACCAAAGCGGCAATAAGATTAAACTGACTATCTATGTGGAGGTACACGAACTACGGTCACATGAGGATATCAAAGTGCAGTGCTATGGTAACCGACCGAGTGGACTATATACCAACTGTGTACACCTTCGAGAGAATTTACATCACTATGATTCCCGCCAGAGATGAATGGGTTGGCAGAATACCAGGTAAAAGAAACCATCTCCACTTTTACACGGATGGTTCGAAGCTTGATGGAAAGGTTGGCTTCGGAGTACACTGCCAAGAGCTTAGTTAAGATATAGCTCACAGACTACCAGATACCTGCAGTGTCTATCAAGCTGAAATAAGTGTCAAGTGGCTGAGTTGCAACATAGTAACCAACACTGGCGTTGTCATTTACTCGGACAGCCAGGCTGCCATCAATTCTCTGGATGCAACAACCCTAAATTCACAAACAGCCCTCGACTGCCGCAGATCTCTTAACGAGATGGCTGAGCAGTTTAATATACACCTCATATGGGTGCCTGGGCATAGGGATATCCCGGGGAACTGCAAAGCCGATGAACTTGCTAGGAAAGAGACGACATTTCAAATTCTCGAAGAATTTGCATATATTGGTGCGCCACTATCCTCGTGCAAGCTTTGGCTTAGGCAAGAGGCAGTCCAACGAAAGATGGACAGAAATCGGCACCTGCAGGGTAGCTAGACAAATCAGGCCAAGGTATGACCTGAGAAGATCAAAATATCTCCTCGCACTAGATAGGCAAAGATTGTCTACGCTAGTATCAGTTCTTACGGTACACTGCTTGATCGGCGAGCACGCCAAAAGATTGGGTATTGACTCTAATGACTTCTGCAGAAGCTGTGGACAGCATTGAGCACGGGCCCGAAGTGTCAAACACTATTATCGACCGCAACTGACAAAAGTTGTCATACAAAATACCAATTTTTATTTCAGTTCCTTTGGCAGTGGACAACTGAACTGAAGTTGGGTTGCAATCCATAATCGACCCATTTGTAGTTACTTCTCAGGCCCAATTGTGGTTTCATCTTTGCTGTTTCTACTATTTATCAATGATTTATGTATGATGATGTATGCATATGATGTTAAGACATTTTATTCTCGTAACACAACTGATGATTATAAGACAACTTTGGTTATTGGTGTGAAATTACACTTCTTAATTTTAAGAAGTGTAAACATATGTGTTTCTCTAGATCGAAATTGATTCTATCTACATTCAGTCTTCGTGGTTCCAACTTACAAACTTTTGAATCCTTTGTAGATCTTGGTATATTAATGGATCCAAAACTTAACTTCAATAATCACATAATTACAATGGTGAACAAAGCTTATGGTGTCCTGGGCTTCATTAAGCGATGGGCGAAAGAATTTTCAGAAGGTTATTAATTGTGATGTGCTTTCTAAGATAAGATTTCACGTACCATTCAGATTTTCCAGATATTACCAATTATTGTCATTTATAAATAGTAGAAACAGCAAAGAGCCAATATGACTACCTTGGGGTACCCCAAATGAAACCAAAATCGGGCCTGAGAAGTAACTACCAAATTTAACAATCTGAACACGACTGTTAAGATAACAGGATATCCAACACAACAAGTTATCACTAAAACCAATGCGATTCAGCTTATACAGTAAGAGCTTATGATTAATTCTATCAAAAGCTTTACAAAAATCAGTATAAACCACATCTGTCTGATTACCAAGAACAAACTCATCAATTACCTGGGAGGTAAATTGAACCAAATTTGTCATAGTCGAAAGTCCCCACGATAATTCATAACATCAATCAAGCTTCCTGATTTATGAGGTGGAGTTATAAGATTTTTTTTTTCGAAATCATTAGTTTTTTTTTTAATTTATTAACGAATGTTCCCAACGCAACCACTCTTACCCGCCCCTTCCGACCGAGGGGGCCACATCCCCATGACGTAGGGATTGCGTACACACCATGATCCGGACCATGGCGGGTTAATAGTAGAGGGTGGAAATACCAGCTACAGAAAAATTTCAACAGCCGGCACATGCAAACAACAAAATTAGTCTACTTACACATTTAAAAAAGATATTATTCTAGATCTAACTACATCAATGTCAATAACTTCATATAAAGTGTTAAAATCCACGCACATTCTACGAATGGGCTCTGCCGAAGCATAATTTGTACGTTGAAAATCAATATGTAATAATTGGTAATATCTGGAAGGTCTACAAGGTACATTGAATCCAATCCTAGACAAAATAAAATTAGAAGGCACATCACCATTTATGACTTTCAGCACCATGGTTGTGTTCAGCATAATACGTCTACTCCTGAGAGTAGGCAGTCTTATCAAACTCAACCTGCTAGTATAGGGTGGAAGACTAAAATCACTATTCCAATGAAGATGTCTTAAAGCGAATAATAAAAATTGTTTTTGAACCGATTCAATCTTATCAACGTAAGTCCCGTACTGGGGGTCCCACACTACGGACCCATATTCTAGAATAGGTCTAACTAGTGACGTATACAACTGCCTAGTTACATATGGATCTACGAATGCTTTCGCCCATCGCTTTATGAAACCAAGCACGCCATAAGCTTTATTCACCATTGTAATTATGTTATTATTGAAATTGAGTTTAGGATCCATCAATATACCAAGATCCACAAAGGATTCAACAGTATCTAAATTGGAACCATGAAGACTAAAACTGGATGGAATCGCCCTCGACCTAGAGAAACACATATGTTTACATTTCTTAAGATTGAGGTCCATGCAATTTATATCACACCAATTTCCAAAATTAATCAAATCATTTTGAAGGAGCATTGAATCTTCAGATGTTTTATAAGAATAAAATATCTTAACATCATCTGCATACATCAGTAAATTTGAACTAGAAATTGAATCTGGCAAATCGTTGATGAATAGCAGAAATAGAATGGGGCCAATATGGCTACCTTGGGGAACCCCAGATGGAACCAAGATCGGATCAGAGCAGGATATACCAAATTTCACAATCTGAATACGACTATCAAGATAAGTCGATATCCAACGCAATAAGTTGTTACTAAAACCAATAAGATCAAGCTTATGTATCAAGAGTTTGTGATCGACTCCATCGAAAGCTTTACTAAAATCTGTATAAATCACGTCTGTCTGATTACCAAGAACAAACTCGTTTATAACCTGAGAAGAGAATTGCACCAAATTTGTCACAGTTGAAAGACCTTTACGAAATCCATGTTGGAATGGACTTAGAATAGACGATACTTTATGAGATATAATCTCAGTAACCATTTTCTCAAAAAGTTTTGGAATTATACTTAATTTTGCGATTCCACGATAATTCCCCACATCAGTGAGGCTTCCAGATTTCTGAAGAGGGGTTAAGCAAGATTTTCTCCAAATGGATGGGAAATAGCCATATTTTAACGAAGTATTAAATAGTAATGTGAGCGGAAGGGCAAGACTTTGAGCACAATTTTTGAGGATTATACTAGGTGCGCCATCAGGACCAACACTATTAGAAGAATTAAGCTTGACCAAACTCGAAAATACAAATGGAAAATCAAAATAAGGTATGCTAAATGGATTCAATGAAGGAATATTGTAAGGGTAGGGGACGTCTAATTGTCTCTGTCTCCACAGAATTCCTCACTATCCATTCTAACCATAGAAGGCCTTGGATTAGATCTACGTTTCATATTTACAAAATCATAGAAAGATTTAGGATTATACTTAAAATTGAGGGCTAACTTCTCTAAATAGACTTCATAACATCTGCTAGATTCAATATTAAATTGAGATCTGGCAATAGCATACTTTGCATAATCGGTCTCCGAACCCGATTTTTTAAATTTTTTAAATAGTCTGCTCTTCATGTTCTTAATAGCAGTCAAAGCAGGAGAATACCATGGTGGTCTATTAGAATTTTTAATACGAATCTTCGGTACAGATTGTTGAAAACAATTATTCAATACGTTATAAAACTGCTCAATAGCTGAGTCAATGTGAATTATAATTCGATCAACATCTCTCAACATCGAAACCACTCTGCCGATAAGTGATTATCATAAACAGATAATTCCGAGTTTGGAGGGATGTAAGAGCAACTGACGAATAATTTGGTTTTCCCCAAATTAATAGAGACAACAATGAATTCGATGTCGTTAGTTATGTCAACAAAGACACGTTCTGATGAAAACGAACTAACTACAGCGATAAGGACACCACCCCCCCAATTTTATAAGGACGATCTTTTCTGTATACTACGTATTTATTAGATAAAATTTCCGAATCAAATACACCACGTTTCAACCAAGTTTCGGTGAAAGACAAAACAGTGAAATCGAAGTCAAAGCTATCAGCAAATAAGCGGGTTAATTTGCTATTAAGCCCTCTTACATTCTGATAAGCTATGACCAGAGAGTTTATTAGTTTTTTGGCAGGTTAGAATGCCTCGCAGGTAACCGTGCCAGATTATCTACCCTATCCACAAATTCTTTGACAAACGCCTTTGGAGGCCACAAATTGGGATCTATCAACTTATCAAAGATTTCAGGTTGAACAATAACCTTAAATGATGATCTGGTAGCGGTTGAAGCCAATCTTGACTGTCTTCAAATATAAATCACCATCAATCTTGGATCTAATATAGTCGTCTAAATCCTCAGAGGACGTATCCAAGGCAAAACGTGAAATGAAAACTACTTTCTTGACTGGCACCACAGTCAGAGTTTTCGCTTTCCTATTTGCTCTTTTCGTCGTATTCCTAGTAGGAGGTGGCGGAACAACATCTTGCGGAAACACAAGGGGGGGAACCACAGGGAGCATTGGAATTACCTCCTGCGAAGTTACAGCAGGAGCAGTTAATGGAACTGCCCTCTCAACAGGATTAGATGTAACTGTTGGAGTTGAGGGCTCCAAATAAATGGGAAATATCCATACTTTAACGAATTACCCCAAATGAAACCAAAATCGGGCCTGAGAAGTAACTACCAAATTTAACAATCTGAACACGACTGTTAAGATAAGAGGATATCCAACACAACAAGTTATCACTAAAACCAATGCGATTCAGCTTATATAGTAAGAGCTTATTATTAACTCTATCAAAAGCTTTACTAAAATCAGTATAAACCACATCTATCTGATTACCAAGAACAAACTCATCAATTACCTGGGAGGTAAATTGAACCAAATTTGTCATAGTCGAAAGTCCCCACGATAATTCATAACATCAATCAAGCTTCCAGATTTATGAGGTGGAGTTATAAAAGATTTTCTCCAATTAAATGGGAAATATCCATACTTTAACGAATTATTGAAAAGCAATGTGAGCGGGACAGCAATACTCTGAGCACATAGCTTCAAGATTACACTCGGTATACCATCTGGGCCAGCACTGTTAGATGTCAAATGTTCAAATGATTCAGTGATGGAATATGGTAAGGATAGGAAACTAGGTGACACTGTTGACGAGAATAGGTTGATGCAAAGAACTTTGCAAAACAATCGGCGATTGACTGATCACCACAGAATTCTTCACCATCAATTCTAACCCTAGAAGGCCTTGGATTAGACTTACGTTTCATATTGACAAAATCATAGAACGATCTAGGGTTAATTTTAAAATTGTGAGCTAACTTCTCTAAGTAGAGCTCATAGCACTTACTTCTCTAAGTAGAGCTCATAGCACTTACTTCTCTAAGTAGAGCTCATAGCACTGTTTGGTACAGATTGTACCAAACATTCATTCAAGACATTGTAAAATCTCTCAATAGATACATCAATATCAGTCATGTGATTACAACAACAAACTAAATCCCAGTTAGTATTCAAGAGCAGAGAATTTAGCAACTCAAAATTTGTTATTTTGAAACAAAAAACTGTACCCTCGTAACCATCTTCCAGGGTAGAAACCGGAGAAATTCTATGAATATCAAAAATCTGAGCGTTATTCACAAATACTAAATCAAGAAATTTTCCAGACGAATTAGAAATCCCGTTAATCTGCAATAGATCGAGATCGGATAAACGCCTTACTACATCATAAGAACGTGATCGAAGAATTCAAGGGAGTAAATGCCTCAGTATCTGGCAATGAAAGCGAAGAAACAGAGGGTAAATTAAAATCCCCCAACATTAAGATAGGGTCCACATCCCTCAACATCAAAACCAATCTGCCTATAGCCTTTAAGTGACCATCATAATTCCGAGTTTGGGGGGATGTAGGAACATGAAACCAATAACTTAGCTTTACCTAAATTAATAGAGACAACAATAAGTTCAATATCATCAATCTCGTCGAGAATGACACGCTCAGAAGAAAGCGAACTTTTTACAGCAATAAGAACTCCACTACCAATTTTTTGAATGCAATCTTTTCTATATAGAAGATATTCATTCGACAGTATCTTCGAATCAAATATTGAGGGTTTTAACCAGGTTTGAGTGAAACACAAAACTGAAAAATCAAAGTCAAAGCTATCAGCAAATAGTCGGGTTAATTTAGTATTAAGCCCTCTTACATTCTGATAAGCTATGACCAAAGAGCTATTCAGTTTTTTGATGAATTAGAGCTAGGAAGCCTCAAAGGTAATTGTGCTAAATTGTCGACCCTATCAACAAATTCTTTAACAAATGCCTTAGGCGGCCAAAAATCAGTTTATCAAATATCTTCGGTTGCACGATGATATTAAATGATGACCAAGAATTAGAGGAAGACGAACGAATCTTAAATGTCTTAAGATAAAAGTCACCTTCAATCTTAGATCTAATATAAACGTCTATATCTTCGGAGGATGTGTCGGGAGCAAAGCGCGAAACAAAAACTACTTTCTGATGATGTTGTAGGCTCATCCAACGAAGTACGGTCAGAAGCACTCGGTGTACCGACATCGAGCTTCTTAGGAAGCGACTTTTTCGTCGACCTTTTGCGCCATTTTTTTTTTTTTGTCATTTCCGAAGAATAATCTTTAACAAATTTATAGAACCCTACAT
Organism: Eudasyphora cyanicolor; assembly: GCA_963930755.1. Classification (NCBI taxonomy): domain Eukaryota; kingdom Metazoa; phylum Arthropoda; class Insecta; order Diptera; family Muscidae; genus Eudasyphora; species Eudasyphora cyanicolor. The sequence continues at coordinate 248,266,207 of OZ005736.1, read as the reverse complement.
TAATTTTCCTACAGTTCTTGCAACACCATTTAAGACCCCTATCACTATCTCCGTACATAACATCAACAACCTTTGCAGATAAACCAGCACACTTAGCATGCCAAATGTTAATACAAAGCCAACACTCTATAGATCGTTCGGTTTCGGAAACAATCTTACAGTTTACATTTACAAACGACATTTTTATACCCTACACCACACTGTGGTACAGGGTATTATGACTTTGTGCATTTGTTTGTAACACCTAAAAGGAGAAGAGATAGACCCATTGTTTATTATACCGATCGACTCAGAATCACTTTCTGAGTCGATTTAGCCATGTCCGTCTGTCTGTCTGTCCATGTATTCTTGTAATCAAAGTGCAGGACGTATTTATGGTCCGATTGTGATGAAATTTAGCATAGTGCTCTTTTTTGGCCCAAGGACGATCCCTATTGAAATTGGTTAAAATCGGTTCAGATTTGGATATAGTCCCCATTTATATGTTTCACCCGATTTGACATGTAAGCGCTGTAGAAACCACATTTTACATCCGATCTTTATGAAATTCGGCAGAGAGAGTTTTATTATTACGTGAATGAACACTACAAAATTCGGAGAAAATCCGTTTAGATTTAGATATAGCCCCCATATATATGTTTCACCCGATTTGACATGTAAGCGCTGTAGGAACTGTATTTTAAATCAGATCAGTACGAAATTTGACAGAGAGAGTTATCTTATTACATGAATAAACACTGCCAAATTCGGGGAAAATCGGTTCAGATTTAGATATAGTCCCCATATATATGTTTCACCCGATTTGACATGAAAGCGCTGTAGAAACCGTATTTTACATCCGACCTGTACGAAATTCGGCAGAGAAAGTTCTCTTATTACATGAAAAAACACTGCGCAATTCGGGGAAAATCGGTTCAGATTTAGATATAGCCCCCATATATATGTTCCACCCGATTTAACATTTAAGCGCTGTAGAAATCGTGTTTTATATCCGATCAGTACGAAATTTAACAGAGAGAGTTTTCTTATTACATGTATGAACACTGCCAAATTCGGGGAAAATCGGTTCAGATTTAAACATAGTCCCAATATATATGTTACACCCGATTTGACATGTAAGCACTGTAGAAACCGTGTTTTATATCCGATCAGTACAAAACACTGCCAAATTCTTATCGCAATGCCCATTTTCATTGGTAGGTAGGTGTAGGGTATTATATAGTCGGCCCCGCCCGACTTTCTGTCTTTCCTTACTGGTTTAATTCTAAATTAATTGCAAAACAAACTAACAAACAGGAATAGGAATAGGAAGAACATACAATAATACACGAAAATTAGATTTAATAACAACAACAAATGAAACAAATAGAGCACAACAGTTGTTATCTAATTGCAACAGCAAATAAATCCCAACTTAAAACACCGGAATTTTCTCAGAAAGTAAATAATTAATAAAAACAATAGGTGCACTTATTGAAAAATACACTTATCTGTATTTAAACACAATTTTAAAAAAGCAAGAAACTATTAAAATCGGTTAAAATTAATTAATTAAATTGTCACAGGAGCACACTCAAAGTCAAACTATTGGAACAGGGTTGCCAACGAAATATTGAAGGTTATAAATTGTGATGTGCTTTCTGGTTACATGCTTTCTAAGATAAGGTTAAAAGTACCATTCAGATCTTCCAGATATTTCCAATTATTGCATATTGATTTTCAACTTACAAATTACGCATCTGCAGAGCCCATCCGTAGAATGTGCATGGACTTTACCACTTTATATGATGTTATTGTCTTTAATATAGGAATAGATATAGTAAAATCTAGAATCATATCTTATTTAAATCAGTAGTGTAGTGCTGTTTTATGTGTGTTCTTTAGTTAACTGAACAAAATTAGACACTTTTTAGGTATGTATGTATATACCGGGTGTTGATATATTTTCTGTAGCTGGTATCCCATCCTCTACTATTAACCCGCCATGGTTCGCATCATGGAGTGTACGCAATCCCCACGTTATGGGGATGTGGCCCCCGCGGTCGAAAAAAATCATTTGGATAAATATACCCCAACAACACAACAAACAGTGTTTTGCTGAAACAACTAGCTAAGGATGATCATGTTACAGCATTGGAATTGTTAGGTTTTTAATTTTACTATTTAAATCTCAAAAAGATATGACATACATTTTAAAACTTTATTAGTTTTGATATTATAATTTGTAATATAATAGGGGTATTAAGATGTTTTGATACATTCTCTAGATTCTTAAAATATACACTGTTACTTGTTTTATTTTATTTTTTAACTCCAACACAGTTAGCATTTATTGACATAATTCAAAATTATTAATATTAATAATTATCGTAATATTTTAGTGGATGATGCAAATTATTTTGCAGCATAATTTTAATGCAAATTTTGTATTTGTAGAATTTTACATGAGTTCATATATTTAACTATTTTAAGCATAATGGTTAACTTATTCAGAGAGCATAGTTTTTCCACTCGCTTTCTCCTTTTCCTTCTCCCTCTCTCGTTCTCTGTCGTTACGAGTTTCAGCTTGTCCTAATAAAAGCGCTGTGTTCGGTTGACTTTGATGAGTTTTCTGTTTCAACATAGTCCAGTCGTAAATATAATCGTATTGATGATTCAAAGTTCGGAAGAGTATTCTAAAATTCACCGAATTATTATTAAAACCAGGATATTTTCTAAATTAAGTAAATAAGTAACAAAATACCTGAATAATTGTCGAAGGTACATATAATCGGGCGCTTCATCAAACCGCAAACTACGGCAATAATTCAAATACATTGAAAATTCAGCTGGAAATCCTTTACAGAGAACTTCTATTGGTGTGGACATCTTCTTTTCCGAAATTTTTTCATATTTTTGCTGCTTGTTTGTAGCTTTCATTCCTTGCCAGGGCAAAACGCTGCGGTTGAAGTACATCATAACATATCCTAATGATTCCATATCATCTCTTCGGGATTGTTCAATGCCTAAATGAGCATTAATAGATGCATAACGTGCAGTTCCTGTCAAATTTTTGTCTTCCCGGTATTGTATATGGGAGCGAGTACTAGGATCTCGGTACTTTTTAGCCAAACCGAAATCAATCAAAAACAATTTATTGCAGTGGCGTCCTATACCCATTAAGAAGTTATCAGGTTTGATATCGCGATGAATGAAGCACTTCAAGTGTATGTATTCCAATCGTCCAATCATCTGATCGACAAGCATCAATACAGTTTTAATTGTAAAATGACGAGTACAAAAATTGAACAAATCTTCCAAAGAAGGTCCAAGAAGATCCATTACTAGTATATTGAAATTCTTTTCTTTGCCATGATGACGAATGCGTGGAATTCCCACACCGCCGCTTAGAATACGATACAGCTTTGCTTCATATTGCAGTTGAGGATGACGAGCGGAAGTACTTTCCATCTTTACAGCTACTTCTTCGCCGCTCTGTATACTTATGCCGAGATAAATATCGCCGAAAGAGCCGCTTCCTAGAATTTTTTGATAATCGGATGAAAGAAAATATATAGTGATTCTCATATTTGCATATATTATTTAACCTAATGCATGTACCTACCTATTTTGCGACTCAGTCTGTATTTTCCGCCAACTATAACATCTGATCTGTTCTTCATGAGGTTAAATTTGTCCATGATGGAAAAGGGATTCTCCCACTTCTCAGGTTCTGAAAATAGGTTAGAATTAGAATGATAAAAACGTATTTGTAATATTAATGATTATGATGAAATTATATTAATCACCCTTCTCTGTATTCCGAGTGTTGCCGGAATCGGAAATTTTCGCTCGGAATTGAGTTTATAATTCTGATTGTATCATATATGCTTCAAATGGAAAAATGAAGGCAATATGCATTTACAGATAATTAAATAAAAGTTATGTGCATGTTTATGAACAAGAATCTCGTATTCAATCCAATCCGCTCTCGGAATACAGAACAGGGGCTATAGTTGGTTTTCATGTCTTTTTAAATATTCCTACTTATGAATGAGAATTTATTTCCAGTGTTTAACAATGGTTCAGTAGAGCAAAAATAATTTAATTATTGTTTAAGTAGAGACAAGTTTTAAACAGCATAATCACAATCAATTTAAATCCATATATAAAGGGTTTTCAATTAAGCACATAACAATTTTATATATTAATAAAACACAAAATATTTAAGATATAGAGTTCAAATTTATTCCAGGTGTAGTGCAAATGTTACATTTTCAGAATGAAATTCGATTTCGGTCATATGACCACCACGAGCACGTCTACTGCGACCTATTCTTTGGACCCGGTGAGGTAAAGAGCTGGAGTGCTAAAGTGAGCTGTTGAACTAAATGAACGAACTAGTTCACTCAATTTAACTGAACTAAAAAGAGCGATCACTTAAAAGAACTATAATGCCCAACTCTATTTGGCATAGACCAATGACTTGATGTGACACAATAAAAATAAATTCAATGGCGTTAAATCGCATGAACGAGGTGGCCATTCGACCGCACCATTTTTCGAGATAACACGTTCACAGAATTTGCCTTTTGTAAATCGGTTGTAACGTGTGCTGTGTGGCAAGTGGCACCGTCTAGTTGAAACCACATAGCGGCGATGTCAAGCTCATCCAATTCTGGCCAAAAATAATTTTCTAACATGGCGCAATAGCGCTCTCCGTTGACGGTAACATGCCATTGTTTTAATCGACGAAAAATACGGCCCAATCACACCTCGGGCATGAAAATGTAGCATGCAACTCAAGATTGACTTGGAATTGTAATGACAATTTCAATTAGTACTTAGTAAAATCGGAATGAATCGGCAGCAGCAAAATCCTAGCCCCGGCCGTATCCGTGAATATGAAAAAGGGTAAATACCACCAAAAGTTACGGTTTTGAAGAAGAGATTTGCTAGAGTAATGCTAAATTTTTCTTCATAATGTAGTTGCCATCAGCCACAGGAAAAAAAAAAAACGATGGAAAATTCAACCGACACATACAACTAAACTGTATATACACGTTTGAATTTCCAATTTTCCTATAGTTCGTTTTTTTTCTCATAAATAGTTTGATTTCTCTTAAGACTATACCATACATACATGCAAACAATATCATAAAACAAACACCGACTCTTTCCCCTCATACTAATTAGAACACACAATTTCACCTAAGTGGACATCCGAATCTTTTTGGTCAGGTTTCGCTTAGGCTTTTATAGCGCTTATAACAGACCTGTTCACTCGTTCAGATGCATTCGCCTGTGGCGAATAAATGTGGTTAACTGTGCGGAATAAATGTGGTTAACTTTGTAGCTGTTTAAAAGGTCATTGAATTTGTTGGCCTTGAATTGAGTTTCATTGTCAGAGACAACAGTTTCTGGAACCCCAAACGTGTGAAACGGTTCTTCAAGGTACGAAATTACATTGTCCGCTGTAAACTTCCTGACAGGATGGATAAAGGGAAACTTTGAGAAGTGATCTAAAACCACGAAGATGCCTATATTGCCAGACTTTGATCTCGGATATGGAACAAAAAAGTCGACAAAAAGCATCTGGAAGAATCTGTAAGTCTGACCAGTATTCCCCATCGGCGGTCTCATAGTCTGATTTGGATGTTTGGTTGTCTTATATACTTCACAGGAGTTTATATACGATCGTACCTCATTTACTAAGTTGGGCCAGAATTAGTATCGCCGTAATCTTTCCAAGTTTTATTTATACCAGAGTGTGATGATAAGGGATCAGCGGCTCTAGCGCGAAAAACTTCGCGATTAAATTGTGCAGTCCTATCATCCGACATGTTAAGAGTACCCAGTACACTGTACGTCGAACCATTGGTCACCATGTGCTGGCCAAAAGTAATTTCATATGGGGAGGTACCATATGAAATTGGGTAAAGTGGACCTAAGCGAACACGCAATTTCACCTAATTGGACATCCGAACCAACCCTCTCGGAATCCATAACTTCCACGCCATGTCATCCGTTGTCTGCTCACCTACCGCATGCTCTATTCAGGGAAGTAGTAGAAGAAGCACAAAACTCCAGTCGGTGAACCAACATGCTTACAATAAGGGGAAGTCTACAAAATCAGCCCTGCACGAACTTGTGAGCACTATCGAATCGTCCCTGCATTTCAAGGAATTCTCCATTTCAAGGAATTCACAACATTCACTCAGATGCAGTAATTGCGGCACTGTCACATCTAAAAGTTAACTCTAGTTTGATTAGACTAATTCAAAGTCTGCTCAACAGAAGACGCATAACAGCATGTCTTGGGTCCACAACTCTAACAAGCTTTGTAAACAGAGGGACCCCACAAGGAGGAGTACTGTCTCCATTCAACCTAGCGGTGAATGAAATCCTACTAGATCTAGAACGTTGTGGCTGCAAGGACGTGGCATATGCGGACGACGTGGCAATCGGCAATCGCAGTGAGTGGAAAATTCGAAAACGTCCTCCGAGACATTCTACAGGTGGCTCTGAATGGAATGGAACAGATCTAGTTTTTTCTGAAAGTGCAAAAATTTTTAGAAATAATTCTAGATAGAAAACTGTTATTTAGACTTAACGTATTGGAAGGCCAACGTCGTCTTATATTCCTGCAAAAAGTCTGTAGGGTCGCGGTGGGGCCTCTCTCCTAAAATCGTCCACTGGATATATATAGCAGTAGTTCGTCCAATACTGTTATACGGCATTGTGGTATGGTGGACGCCAACTGACAAACTAACCATCACCAACCTACTAACAAAGGTTCAGAGAACAGCCTGCCTGAGCATAAGCGGAGCCTTAAGGACTACAGCGACCGAGTGTCTACAAGCCCTACTGCCGATTATATCCTTATACTGCCGATTAATATTGTGGCGAGAGAAGTTGGAACCAAAGCGGCAATAAGATTAAACTGACTATCTATGTGGAGGTACAAGAACTACGGTCACATGAGGATATCAAAGTGTAGTGCTATGGTAACCGACCGAGTGGACTATGTACCAACTGTGTACACCTTCGAGAAAAATTACATCAGCATGATTCCCGCCAGAGATAAATGGGTTGGAAGAATACCAGGTAATATAAACCATCTCCACTTTTACACGGATGGTTCGAAGCTTGATGAAAAGGTTGGCTTCGAAGTACTCGGTGCAGAGCTTAGTTTGGATATATGTAGCTCACAGACTACCAGATAGCTGCAGTGTCTATCAAGACGAAATAATGGCAATATGGGAAGTAGCCAAGTGGCTGAGTCGCAACAAGTAACCAACACTGGCGTTGTCATTTACTCGGACAGCCAGGCTGCCATCAATTCTCTGGAGGCAACATCCCTAAATTCACAAACAGCCCTCGACTGCCGCAGATCTCTTAACGAGATGACTGAGCAGTTTAATATACATGTGTCTGGGCATAGGGATATTCCGGGGAACTGCAAAGCCGATGAACTTGCTAGGAAAGCGACGACGTTACAAATTCTGGAAGAATTTGCATATATTGGTGCCCCACTATCCACGTGCAAGCGTTGGCTTAGGCCAGATTCAATCAGGCAGTCCAACGAAAGATGGACAGAAATCGGCACCTGCAGGGTAGCTAGACAAATCTGGCCAAGGTATGACCTGAGAAGATCAAAATATCTCCTCGCACTAGAGAGGCAAAGATTGTCTACGTTAGTAGATCCGGTTTGGAGACCGATTATGCGAAGTATGCTATTGCCAGATCTCAATTTAATATTGAATCTAGCAGATGTTATGGAATCTACTTAGAGAGGTTTTAAGTCAATTTTAAGTCGAATCCTAAATCTTTCTATGATTTTGTAAATATGAAACGTAAATCTAATCCAAGACCTTCTATGGTTAGAGTGGATAGTGAGGAATTCTGTGGTGACCAATCAATCGCCAATGCTTTTGGAAAAATGTTTACATCAACTTATTCTCATCAAAAGAGACAACTAGACGACTCCTACCCTTATAATATTCCTTCATTGAATCAGTTAAGCATACCTTATTTTGATTTCCCATTTGTATTTTCGAGTTTGGTCAAGCTTAAATCTTCTAACAGTGTTGGTCCCGATGGTGTACCTAGTATAATCCTCAAATATTGTCTTGCTGTTCCGCTTACATTGCTATTTAATATTTCGTTAAAATTTTGCTATTTCCCATCAATGTGGAGAACATCTTACTTAACCCCTCTTCATAAATCTGGAAGCCTCACTGATGTGGGGAATTATCGTGGAATCGCAAAATTAAGTATAATTCCAAAACTTTTTGCGAAAATGGTTACTGAGATTATATCTCATAAAGTATCGTATATTCTAAGTCCATTCCAACATGGATTTCGTAAAGGTCTTTCAACTGTGACAAATTTGGTGCAATTCTCTTCTCAGGTTATAAACGAGTTTGTTCTTGGTAATCAGACAGATGTAATTTAAACAGATTTTAGTAAAGCTTTCGACAGAGTCAATCACAAACTCTTAATACATAAACTGGATCTTATTGGTTTTAGTAACAACTTATTGCGTTGGATATCGTCTTATCTTGATACTTATTCAGATTGTGAAATTTGATAGATCCTGTTCTGATCCGATTTTGGTTCCATCTGGCGTTCGCCAAGGTAGCCATATTGGTCCCATTCTGTTTCTGCTATTCATCAACGATTTGCCAGAATCCATTTCTAGTTCTAATTTACTGATGTATGCAGATGATGTTAAGATATTTTATTCTTATAAAACATCTGTTAAAATCCATGCACATTCTACGAATGGGCTCTGCCGAAGCATAATTTGTACGTTGAAAATCAATATGTAATAATTGGTAATATCTGGAAGGTCTACAAGGTACATTGAATCCAATCCTAGACAGAATAAAATTAGAAGGCACATCACCATTTATAACTTTCAGCACCATGGTTGTGTTCAGCATAATACGTCTACTCTTGAGAGTAGGCAGTCTTATCAAACTCAACCTGCTAGTATAGGGTGGAAGACTAAAATCACTATTCCAATGAAGATGTCTAAAAGCGAATAATAAAAATTGTTTTTGAACCGATTCAATCTGATCAACGCAAGTCTCGTACTGGGGGTCCCACACTACGGACCCATATTCTAGAATAGGTCTAACTAGTGACGTATATAACTGCCTAGTTACATATGGATCTACGAATTCTTTCGCCCATCGCTTTATGAAACCAAGCACGACATAAGCTTTATTCACCATTGTAATTATGTGATTATTGAAATTGAGTTTAGGATCCATCAATATACCAAGATCCACAAAGGATTCAACAGTATCTAAATTGGAACCATGAAGACTAAAACTGGATGGAATCGCCCTCGACCTAGAGAAACACATATGTTTACATTTCTTAAGATTGAGGTCCATGCAATTTATATCACACCTTTTTCCAAAATTAATCAATTCATTTTGAAGGAGCATTGAATCTTCAGATGTTTTATAAGAATAAAATATCTTAACATCATCTGCATACATCAGTAAATTTGAACTAGAAATTGAATCTGGTAAATCGTTGATGAATAGCAGAAATAGAATGGGGCCAATATGGCTACCTTGGGGAACCCCAGATGGAACCAAGATCGGATCAGAGCAGGATATACCAAATTTCACAATCTGAATACGACTATCAAGATAAGTCGATATCCAACGCAATAAGTTGTTACTAAAACCAATAAGATCAAGCTTATGTATCAAGAGTTTGTGATTGACTCTATCGAAAGCTTTACTAAAATCTGTATAAATCACGTCTGTCTGATTACCAAGAACAAACTCGTTTATAACCTGAGAAGAGAATTGCACCAAATTTGTCACAGTTGAAAGACCTTTACGAAATCCATGTTGGAATGGACTTAGAATAGACGATACTTTATGAGATAAAATCTCAGTAACCATTTTCTCAAAAAGTTTTGGAATTACACTTAATTTTGCGATTCCACGATAATTCCCCACATCAGTGAGGCTTCCAGATTTATGAAGAGGGGTTAAGTAAGATGTTCTCCAAATGGATGAGAAATAGCCATATTTTAACGAAGTATTAAATAGTAATGTGAGCGGGAGGGCAAGAATTTGAGCACAATTTTTGAGGATTATACTAGGTACGCCATCAGGACCAACACTATTGGAAGAATTAAGCTTGACCAAACTCGAAAATACAAATGGAAAATCAAAATAAGGTATGCTAAACTAATTCAATGAAGGAATATTGTAAGGTTAGGGGACGTCTAATTGTCTCTGTTGATGAGAATAGGTTGATGTAAAGAATTTTGCAAAAGCATTGGCGATTGATTGGTCACCACAGAATTCCTCACTATCCATTCTAACCATAGAAGGTCTTGGATTAGATCTACGTTTCATATTCACAAAATCATAGAAAGATTTAGGATTAGACTTAAAATTGAGGGCTAACTTCTCTAAATATATTTCATAACATCTGCTAGATTCAATATTAAATTGAGATCTGGCAATAGCATACTTTGCATAATCGGTCTCCGAACCCGATTTTTTAAATTTTTTAAATAGTCTGCTCTTCAAGTTCTTAATAGCAGTCAAAGCAGGAGAATACCATGGTGGTCTATTAGAATTTTTAATACGAATCTTCGGTACAGATTGTTGAAAACAATTATTCAATACGTTATAAAACTGCTCAATAGCTGAGTCAATGTGAGTTGATATTCGTACTATCGATAAATTTGTATATCAAACATGTTGGTTTCGATGAGGGGCATTTCAGCCCGTGGAAACACTAGGGACCTAAACTGGTCTTTGTGAGCATGTAAAAAAAATATACTGCCACCCTAACCTAAACCTATGCTGATTTTTTTGAAATGTTTGTATGGGGAACCCCCATGTGAGTTCCAGGGGGTGTGCCACTGGCATGGGTGGATCGACCCTCTAAAGTTAGTGGGGGTCGGTCATACATTTGGACTCGATTGGAGCACTCTAAATGGGTCAAAGTAGGATTTTTTCCGGGACATCAGAATTCGTTTTAGAGGTATGGTTCCTTCAGCAAAGTTTCTTATTTTGATCCCTAGAATACGATTTTCACTGAGCAATGGGCGACTTTTAAATCGACCAGCCCTAATACACATCCACCCAGAAAGATTAAGATTTTAATTTGATGTGCTAAATAAATAAATACGTAAGCAGTAGACATAACGTCGGTTTAAGGCTATTTTGTTCCATACGCCATTTTGTATGATCGGAGAAAAACGCAATTTATTGTTTGAGTTAAAAACTTATTATTCCATCGGGTTCCCAACAGTGTTTGTATGATTCTCATGCATTTCTATGCCATTACATTCGAAAATAAGCAAGTTATAACAATTTTTGTACATGGCATTTTGGCCCATATCCACTTTTGTTTTAATATTTTTTCGTATGTGTTGTTGTTATTTATTTTTGTTATTCAGTCAGAATTTATCTTTTGGTTTGAGACCATATGTTCCATTTACTTTCTGTCTATTCCATGAAAGTAATAGAAACAAATACAAAAATTGGTAGAGAGTTTTAATTGCTTGGTAGAATTGACTGCAGTTTCGATAGATACCACTCTATCATCTTCAGAATTCAGTAGCAATAGTGTATGTCTTTAACTTTCGTATTTGTATTACATGGACCACAAAGATTGTGAGTTAAAAATTTAGGGCGATAGAAAATTGAGACATAGAACAAAAATATCAAAGTAATTTCCCGTAAACATTTGGTCCACTTCGCTGCCCATTTTTGTACCAATCACCAATAGTGCCACCAAATACATATACACAAAATTACAGTACTATTGCTAACAAATTGGGCAAGATATAGGTTATGCGTGCCTAAGTTCGGCATGTACCAGTGGTCGGCATTTTTGAATTAAAACATAAATAAATAAGAATAACAGCATTTAAATTTTACAATAAGATCATGTTTGCATTGAAAATATATTCATCTTCCTCTTTCTCATGATTCAATTAGAGTGAGATGAGTATTTTGGCGCCATTTTATCCTCATTCGGTAACCATTTTTCAACACACGAGTGCTATTTTTTCAACTGATTTTTTCATTTTTTCATTTTATTTCATTTATTGTAATATATAAAGCCTACAAGGCCAATATTCCTATATTACAGAGTAATAAACAATAATTTTGGTAAACAATTGTTCTCTAATCTCGAACATTAAGGAACTGATTGATAGAAGAGACTTGGCCTATAAACGATGGAAACGTTTTAAATTGCCACAACTACACAACGAATTTCGTGAGCTGAGAGCACAAGTCAATAAAAGTATACTCAAGGAAAAGGCAAGATATTATGAAAATCGTTTTCGGTCAGCCGCAAGTTCAAAAAAGAAATGGGAGACTATCCGTGAAATTGGATTAGGAAAGGCCATGAAATCACGAAATGATATAGATCCTGATGAAATGAATGAATCTTTTGTAAAAGATCCCGTCAATTTCAAGCATGACTCAGTATCAAATAGTTTCCATACTACACAAGCAGCACCCTTGTTTCCCCCTTTTTCTGCGTTCGAGTTCTCCTGTGTTGATTCTCGTGATGTCTTTGACTGTTGTTTGGCGGTTAAGTCTAATGCTGTTGGCCTGGATGAGATTTACCCACGGTTTTTAAAAATGATCCTGCCGGGAATTTTACCGTATCTCACGCATCTATTTAACACCATATTAACCACGAGCCAATATCCCAGTGATTGGAAACATGCTAAAGTTATTCCCGTTCCAAAGACGACAACTGGCCATGACTATCGGCCTATTTCAATCTTACCTTACTTGTCCAAAGTTTTCGAGCGTGTAATCCACAACCAAATAAGTGTCTATTTAAACGATCATTGTCTATTATCTAATAAACAATCTGGTTTTAGGTCGAAACATAGTTGCGTTACTGCATTGATTGACGTTGCGGAAGATATTCGTTATAACATTGACGATGGTCTACTTACATGCCTCGTTCTACTTGATCACTCGAAGGCTTTTGATTGTGTAAACTACGATATCCTATGCATGAAACTTCCACATTATTTTAATTTTTCTACTACTGCTACAACACTCATCTCAACATACCTACGACATCAACGTCAATCAGTAGCGATAGGAAATAAAATCTCAAAACCTCTACAATTAAATAGTGGGGTCCCACAAGGTTCAATACTTGGCCCACTTCTGTTCTCTTTGTATATTAATGACCTACCGAAGCAATTAATGTACTCCAATATTCACATTTATGCTGATGATGTGCAAATATACCTAAGTTGTAATAAACTGCGACTGCTAGATGGCGTTGATAAACTAAACAAGGATCTAAAAATGGTGCATACATGGGCGATGAGCAATGGCCTTCTCATTAATCCGAAAAAATCTAAGTTTTTAATTGTTTCAAACCGACCTCAACATATTACTGATGAACTCTACATTAAAATCGGTGATCAGCACATTGAGCAAGTCGAGAAATCTAAGAACTTGGGAATCATCTTTAACCGTACCCTTACATGGAATGATCATATTGTTGCTACCTCTGGTAAAATATTTGGAATGTTGAGAACCCTCTATAAAACTTCGCACTTCACACCCTTATATATTCGGATTCTGTTGGCGAAAACTTATTTACTACCTGTCCTCTTATATGGCAGTGAATTATTTGGAAAATGCGACAGCAGAAGTAAATCTCGTCTCGAAACAACTTTTAATGCCGTCATAAGATATGTATACGGATTAAAAAGATTCGAGAGCTGTACAAATTTTACAAAAAATCTGTATAGCGTGGAGTTTAGAGATCAACTAAATATTAAAACACTGATTCTCTTACATAAAATAATTTACACCAAGAAACCAGAATATTTACACTCAAAACTACAATTTGGAAGAATAGAAGGATTTTACTTGTCCCAATCAGACATCGACTAATGGTGTCTGAGTGGCATTTCTTTTACAACTCGGTCCGTTTATGGAACTCACTCCCACCCACAATACAACTCATCGGCAACGCAAATGCATTTAAAAAAACTTTATTTAAATACTTTCAAAGCAATTAATGGATATAATTGTCTTATTATTTTTACTATTTGTTATATTCATTTTAATATATATAATCTGGGGATTCCTTGTACTTCTGCAAAAAACAAAGTTATCTCTAAGTAACGGTGGTAAACCTGACTTGATAAGCCTATAAAAAGATAGTAATAAACGAAAATCAACCAGAGACTCAAATGGAAACCCCAAAAACTGGAAAGTGTGGTCATGTCGACGCAGCCCGTAAACATATCATATTACCATGTTGAAAATTCTTTGTACTTTAGAAAAACTATTTGCAGAAGTTCCAGATACAACTTCAATTGCATAGTAAATGTGAGGCATTAATAAAGCAAGAGCAATTTTTTTCTTAATATAATATGGAAAATAAGTATTTGTGGAATAAAGCCTCCGAAGAATCGGGATAACTTTGGCTGTTAATGAATTAAAATGTGGAATAGTCAAGCTTATTATCCACTATGACCCCGAGACACTTAATCTCCTGCACAATCTCAATTATATTTCCATTTATACAAATATTAAAGTCGAACTGACGCCCGCGAGTGTTCCCAAAACACATAGCTTTGGATTTATTAGCATTAATAAGTAGGCTATTACGGCCCAGCCAACATATAATACTCTCCAAAGTAGTATTGATGAATGGTTCCAAAACTTCAAAAGAGTTACCATCAAAGAGAAGATGTAAATCATCAGCATATAAAAATGTTTTACAATGTGATACATCAATATGATTCACAATGTCTTTAATATACAAAATAAAGAAAAGGGGACCCAAAATTGACCCCTGGGGAACACCGCATTTGATAGCTCTAATGCTGGAATTAATACCATTCATCGAAACATATTGAGAGCGATCAGAGACATAAGAAAAAAATAGTTTAGATGCAGTTGTGGAGAATTGATATTCATTACGAAGTTTATGGATTAATATTGAATGATCTACTCTATAAAATGCTTTTGATAAGTCAAGTGCAACGAGAACACCACATGAGCCCTTATCAATAATGCTTCTAATATTATCTGTAAGATTAAGTATGTGGGAAGTAGTGCTAAAACCATGACGAAACCCATACTGATGAGGACTAAGCATATTATTATCATTAACGAAATGCAAGATTGAATCATTCATAACATGTTCAAAAATTTTTGACATAGCCGGTAAAATACTCACCGGACGAAAATTGTCCAAAAAATATCTTCTTCAAATACACAGTCGAAGGAAAATTCATTATCACGCCCTGAATACAAGGGAATCGCTGCCATCGTCTTCATTAGGTATTCCATTAGTGTATAGACCAATTTTAAAATTTAAGTAATAGTATTAATTCATTTTCATTTTTAACCATAAAGGTTTCAATGATAGCTATTAATTAAAAGAAGGCTTCGAATGTAAATTTTTTGGAAAAAAAAATCAACATTTAATTTTTTAATTATCATTAAATTTCATTAAATGATGACGAGTTTTTCATAATTTCCAATGGTAAATTTTAATTTTTCTCTGATTAACCATTAACCATCTCTCTTCTCTCGGGTAATAGAGAAAATGAGTTTAAATTGCATATACCCAGTAGTCGGCATAGTATATATCCAGTAACTTATGACCTGCCGAGTGCAGGATAAAAAGTGTTCTAAAGTCGGCAGCCGCTCTTCCTCTCATTTCTATACTTCTAATGCCAAAGTGGGATGATGTTTTGAGGTCCATAAAAATAGCAATAATTTCTTGGAATTTTAGAATTTCAAAATATGACCACTAAAGGAAAAATACCATTATTCCAAGAACTCCCTACAAAAGGCTCTAAATGAAATAGTGGAAGGTTGAAGATCTATATTAGGAGCTATTCTGAGCTGGAGAGAAAATGAGTTTATATTGCATATACCCAGTGGTCGGCATAGTATATATCCAGTAACTTATGACCTGCCGAGTGCAGGATAAAAAGTGTTCTAAAGTCGGCAGCCGCTCTTCCTCTCATTTCTATACTTCTAATGCCAAAGTGGGATGATGTTTTGAGGTCCATAAAAATAGCAATAATTTCTTGGAATTTTAGAATTTCAAAATATGACCACTAAAGGAAAAATACCATTATTCCAAGAACTCCCTACAAACGGCTCTAAATGAAATAGTGGAAGGTTGAAGATCTATATTAGGAGCTGCAAAAATATGGTGTTCCACGTTCGACAATACAATATCGAATTCATGGCCGTATTGGCGAATGTGCTAGAAGAATGGGTCCACAATATATAAAATTTTGAGAGACCTAGCGTCAAAAAATGTTCTAGACATTACACCCTACTGGAATACCGACAAATTTTAAAAAATATATATACCCGTAAGGAAAACCAAAGTCTAAATTTGAAACGATTACCTTAGAACTCGTACTATTAGCAAATGGATCGAGAAATCACTTCTTTTAAATAGCATAAATATCGTTTGGCAAATTTGTCATTCTAATGTTTGAATGCATAATCAAAATGAACATAAATATCCATATATTGAGATTATGTCAAAATCTAAACTAATTACTTTAATATCGTGCAGTTATTATTCCTGGGCTAAAAAAGAGCGCTGTGATAAGTTTCATCACATTCGAAGGATACATATATAGATCCCAAGCCGATCGGTATAATAAACGATGGGTCTATCTCTTCTACTTTTGGAGGTTACAAACAAATGCACAAACTCATACCACAGTGTGGTGTTTGGTATAAAAATGAACCAAGACATAAAACTAACTAACTGACAACCTTAATTTGAATTCGCATAAAAGACAATACTACTATTTCCTAACCCTCTATCCCGTAGTCAGCATTCTTAGTTCCCCGAACACTGATCTACAGGATTCACCCATAAGAAATAGTCACATAATGGACACTCGTTAGGATAGGATAGGATGGGGTGGCAGCCGTTTTCTTTTTTTATTTCTTCAGCTCACATAGACCAGTTTAGGTCCCTAGTGTTACCACGGGCTGAAATGCCCCTCATCGAAACCAACCTGTTTGATATACAAATTTGTCGATAGTACGAATATCGGTACTGGAAAGATCTGTTAGGCTGCCTAGAAAAGCCGACCCCAGTATGTCCAGTCGTCGTTTACTCAGAGCGGGACAGTCGCATAGCAAGTGCTCAATGCTCTCCACTTCTTCCTCATCTCCACAGCTTCTGCAGAAGTCATAAGAGTCAATACCCAATCTTATGGCGTGTTCGCCGATCAAGCAGTGTCCCCTCAGAACTTAGGGATGTTGCCTCCAGAGAATTGATGGCAGCCTGGCTGTCCGAGTAAATGACAACGCCAGTGTTGGTTACTATGTTGCGACTCAGCCACTAGGCGACTTCCCATATTGCCATTATTTCGGCTTGATAGGCACTGCAGGTATCTGGTAGTCTGTGAGCTATATCCAGACTAAGTTCTTCACAGTGTACTCCGAAGCCAACCTTTTCATCAAGCTTCAAACCATCCGTGTGAAAGTGGAGATGGTTTCTATTACCTGGTATTCTGCCGACCCATTCATCTCTGGCGGGAATCATAGTGATGTAATTTCTCTCGAAGGTGTACACAGTTGGTATATAGTCCACTCGGTCGGTTACCATAGCACTACACTTTGATATCCTCATGTGACCATAGTTCTTGTACCTCCACATTGATAGGCAGTTTAATCTTATTGCCGCTTTGGTTGCAACTTCTCTCGCCACAATAATAATCGGCAGTATATGGAGTAGGGCTTGTAGAGACTCGGTCGCTGTAGTCCTTAAGGCTCCGCTTATGCTCTGCAGGCAGTTCTCTGAACCTTTGTTAGTATGTTGGTGATGGTTAGTTTGTCAGTTGCCGTCCACCATACCACAATACCGTATAACAGTATTGGACGAACTACTGCTATATATATCCAGTGGAAGATTTTAGGAGAGAGTCCCCACCGCGACCCTACAGCCTTTTTGCAGGAATATAAGGCGACGTTGGCCTTCCTTACACGTTCCAATACGTTAAGTCTAAATAACATTTTCCTACCTAGAATTATTCCTAAAAATTTTGCACTTTCAGAAAAGACTAGATCTGTTCCATTTATCCGAGGTGGAGGGTCCACATGTGGGACATTATTCATCCTAGTAAAGAGAACCAATTCTGTCTTGTTGGGGTTAACGCCCAAACCGCTGATTCTGGCCCATCTAGTCAACTTGTTCAGAGCCACCTGTAGGATGTCTCTGAGGACGTTTACGAATTTGCCACTCACTGCGATTGCCACGTCGTCCGCATATGCCACGACCTTGCAGCCACAACGTTCTAGATCTAGCAGGATTTCATTCACCGCTAGGTTCCAAATTAGTGGAGACAGTACTCCTCCTTGCGGGGTCCCTCTGTTTACAAACCTTGTTAGAGTTGTGGACCATAGACATGCTGTTATGCGTCTTCTGGTGAGCAGACTTTGAATTAGTCTAATCAAATTAGTGTTAACTTTTAGATGTGAGAGTGCCGCAATTACCGCATCTGAGTGAATATTGTTAAAAGCCCCTTCTATGTCAAGAAATGCCACCATGGTGAATTCCTTGAAATGCAGGGACGATTAGATAGTGCGCACAAGTTCGTGCAGGGCTGATTCTGTAGACTTGCCCTTATTGTAAGCATGTTGGTTCCCCGACAGGAGTTTTGTATCCAGGTTTTCCCTAATGAAATGATCTAAAAGTCTTTCCAGACCTTTCAATAGGAAGGAGGATAGGCTAATTGGTCTGAAGTCTTTTGGCCTAGTGTGTGATATCTTTCCCGCTTTAGGTATGAATACCACTTTGGTATCCCTCCATCGATTCGGGACGTATGAAAGCCTGATACAGCCTACATAAATTTTCTCCAGCCAGGGGATAATGTACTTTAACATTTTCTGCATTTCTGCTGGAGTGATGCCATCTGGTCCAGGTGACTTGAAGGGCTCAAAGCTATTAATAGCCCAGCTTATTCTGAATCTCTCAGTCAAGAAGCTAGCGACGCTCGCAGTCCACTCGCACTCTTGTTGGTCCTGCTGATCCTCGGGTTCTGTTACAGAGTTCCCCGGGAAATGTGTGTCGAGCAGTACATTGAGCGACTGCTCGCTGTTTTTGGTCCAGTTATTTGCCTCATCCTGTAAATATCCCACTGTACAGGGTGAAGCAGATAATATCTTCCTCAGGCTAGCGGCGTCGGAGACCTTTTCCACTTCACCACAGAAGGTATACCAAGAGCGTATTTGCGCCTTTCTAAGCTCCTTCTTATAGATCTTAAGTTGCTCTTTATAGGCATCCCAATCATTAGCGACCCCAGAAGATTTAGCCTTATTGAATAGCTTGTTGCAGGTCTTTTTCATAGCCGTTAGCTCAGAAGTCCACCATTGGGGTTTAGTTTTACACTTGTACCTTGTTTTTGGACAGGCTTCTTCAAGGGATCTATTGAATGATATGTTGATATGTTTTACACTTGTACCTTGTTTTTGGACAGGCTTCTTCAAGGGATCTATTGAATGATATGTTGATATGATCGACCAGATTATCCAGACCGGCTTTGTCATTCGGTTCGTACAGAAGTTTAGAGTTGAGGACTTTCGTGAAATTCTTCTCATACAGGTGCCACATTGTCTTCCTTACATTTCTGTGGACGGCAGGTTTAGGCGCTTTTTCCGCGAGTTTTAACTCAATATAATGGTGATCTGAGAATGAGTGGTCGTCCAGTACATTCCACCCAATAATTTTGTCTGACAGCCGGTCAGTAGCAAACGTTACGTCGAGTACTTCTTGTCTGTCTTTAATTGTAAAGGTCGGTTTATTACCTATGTTACAAATACGTAGGTTGGTAGTTACATTGTTTATATCCGTACTACCCCAGATAGTATGATGAGCGTTCGTGTCTGCGCCAATAATCAGCTCGAGCTCGTCAGACGTTGCTTCTTCTACTACTTCCCTGAATAGAGCAGTCGGTACTACAGATTCATAAGGCAAGTAGCTGGAGACCACCCAATATATGCGATTACCGATCTCCAGGCTAGCAGCTGTTTGGTCTTTACCACTTAAATTAGTCAGGAGAAAGATAATTAGATCTTTCCTGGCCAAAATGCAGGTTCTTGGAGTGCCTTCACAGTTGGCCACAAGCAGTTTAAAGTTGGGTGTCCTAATACCGCACACCCTTCCTCCCACTACGTAGGGCTCCTGTATCAGGACGATGTCTACAGCAATAGAGCCGCTGAGACTGCTTTAGCGTGATGGAGGTTAATCTGTAGAATGCTTACCATCATTGGTAATTGACAGATTAACATCCACCCCGACAAGGGTGTTATCGAACTCTTCGTCCGTATCGTCGAGAAGCATGTCCCCGCCAGATGCGTCAAAGAGTCCGGAGACTCCCCTCAGCCTCTCTGTGTCCGAAGTAGAGCTTTTGTCCTCAGAGAAGGACGTTACAGATCTTCTGTTAGAGTTGGAGTCACCAGAAATAATAGGCGTGGGTACCTCCGCACTTCCAGAAAGTGCCACGGTGGACGACTCACCTTCTGCAGTGGGAGCTATATCCTGCTTGTATATCTTCAAGACTATAGTCTCGAAGCCATATTGTAGGGTTGCACTCGCACTTTGTATATGGGAGGTGGATTCAGCGTTTAGGATAAGATTGGCCTGCCGCTTTTTACCATCCGCCTCACCCACCTTGCTGATTCTCCAATTATGGGCCGGCAGACCAGGATTGGAATCTTTTATTATTTCTAAGATGTCAGCCGGGTTGGAGGGCTCTTCTGTAACCCAGTTGATGGCTCTAGGGTGACTAGGGATGTTGTTTTTTCGACAACATCCAACTGGGCACCCGGCCACACCTCACCCGCTCGACTCAGAGCAGCCTTATACAGGTCTACTGATCTGGCATCACCGAAATATAAGAGCTTTACTCTCCCCTGATGCCATCCTGCATCGTTCCAGATTGGTGGTTTGCCCGGCATTTCTCTACGGGCATCGAGGTAATGAGCCATAATGGCTGATTGTACATGACTCCATTTGTCCTTGAGGATGGATCCATCCTCACTACTTCTGTCTATAACAGCCATCACTAGACTCTCCTTCGCCACTTCATTGAAGGGCTTGCTGAGTGTCCTGTTGATGGTGACATTAGGGCCTCTTGCCTTTTTCGAAGGCAGGGGTTCATCAGGTGATCTGATTCGTTTTACTTTATTAGCCGTTAACACAGCTGAATTTGTGGCTCTTTCAGCCGACTTATTGGCCTTAGAAGCATCTATGACGCCTTCAGCCCAGGTAAGTGACTCTTTTTGTTTTTCGGTAAGAGCCGAAACCTCAACAGCCTCCAACTTCGTCAAAACTCTGAGCGCTACAGGATGCTCATTGTGCTTCCGTTTTTACGGTCGGACATGACGTTTTCCCCTCACCGCACCACCTTTTGTGAGTACTTGGGGGAGATTTTCACCATTTTTGCTGTGGTCGGCTTTGGCCAAGACCAACGGACCATTGGCAATGTTAGTTATATTAACAATGGAAATGCTATTTTGGTAAAATTTACTTCCGCACTTCTACGTGGTCATTATGAGAGAATACTTCAAGACTGATCCGCTTATTCTTTCTCCTGCCGCAGGAAAGCTGATTGCTTAATGTGCGAGATTACGCAAAGACAAAAGGATTATCAGGTTTAAAATCAAAAATGCAGACAAGCCAATTACGCTTTTGACTTTACCTAATGGTACAGAGGTGAAGTATGATATGTTTGAATGTGAGAAGTTGCTTGATGGAGGACCTGCTTCTTCTTGATATGTATCACTTCTATATTTAAT
Organism: Eudasyphora cyanicolor; assembly: GCA_963930755.1. Lineage (NCBI taxonomy): Eukaryota > Metazoa > Arthropoda > Insecta > Diptera > Muscidae > Eudasyphora > Eudasyphora cyanicolor. The sequence continues at coordinate 248,244,392 of OZ005736.1, read as the reverse complement.
TTTTATGATACTAATATTTGAATTAAATTTTGTGATGAATTGCTTAATGTTATATATTCATAATCTTTCTATATTATTAAAAATTTTTAGGTTCCTCGCCGTAATACATTTTTCTCACTCACATGTCTCTTAATGATAATTTAGGTCCAATAATTAGCGACAATGCCTACATTTTTTATGTTTTACGACCTTTTTGTGATCAATTAAAAATTACTCATTGGAACTGCCGGAGCATAGTACATAAATTGGATGAAATCAGAGATAATGTGTTTGATATTTTTGCTGTCACAGAATCTTGGTTAAATGAAACAGTTTCTAATAATGCTGTTGCTATTCCTGGATATAAACTAGTTCGTAATGAGCAGTGCTAGAAGTGGAGGTGTTTGCTTTTATGTTTCTAAGAAACTTAGGTACAAAACGATTTTTAAATTCTCAGATGCCAGCTTTTGCGAGCCTTTATTTTTTAAGGTGACATTTAGTAACATCAGGTTATTGTTTGTGGTGGTTTACTAACCACATGGTAACCTGGACATATTTGAGAGCTTTCACCGTGATCTATTTTTGACATTATCCTAGTTGGAGATTTCAACATTACCTTGTTTGATCCTATTAAATCCGAGCTTTTTAGATCTTTCTGTTTACGTTGTAGCTTATCTGTTTCTCACAATTCAAAACCTAGTCATTATGATGTAGGCAGAGACTCTACTTCCTTACTTGATTTCTTTCTAGTTAGTACTCCTGGTATGGTAAGATACTCTGATCAGTTTCAGTCTCCTTCCTTGTCTGATCATGCACTAATCTTTGGATCATTCTTTTTTGATGTTGAGAATCGGGTGGAGTTTGTTGAGTTTCGCGATTTTAATAATATCGATTGGAATGGATTCTTTCCTATCTACAAAACTATGACATTTCTTTCTTTTTTGGTGCTTTTGATGTTGATGACAAATCTAATTTTCTTTGTTCCCTTCTTAATGATTCATTTTTATTTGTTCCTATACTTCGGAGGAGAATTCATAGAAGCCATAATTCTTGGATGGATTCTAATGAGATTGTTTATGCTAGATCACTCAGAGACTTAGCATTTTCTGCATTTCGTGAAAATCGCACTTCTGAAAACTGGAGGACTTACTGTAGGCTTCGTACCAGAGCGAAAGGTGTCATACGTAGGAGAAAGCATTTTTCTAGGCTCTCAATGGTTTGAATTCGGATGGAATGTGGAGGGTTATTAGATCGTCAGGCTGTGTTGTTGATGACAATAGTGACGTTGCTGTTGTTGTTGTAGCCACGGTTGCTCCTGCAAATATACTAAATTGATTAGATGGTGTGTGGAAATTAGTTGTGGTGGCCCACGTCTTCTGCCAAATCGTCTACATCCAGCTATAGAAACCTGGCCGCACTTATTAGGTCGGTCCAAAGTGAACTCGGCTGTAGAGATGTTGGCTTTGGTGGACAGTTGGCAGGACAAATATCAGGAATGGATTCGTCTAACCTACTCCTATAGGAGTTAAGCCGACTGCACCATCCTGATCTTAACTGCGCTAGGATAGTTCTTCCAAATGAAGATGTTGATAGTTTGTTTTGTGTTCACAGTGGTCTCTCACTGGAAGGATCTTTGTTTCCTCGTGCAGGTGGTCAACTGGTGTCATTTGAACGCAACCTGTGATGGTTCTTAAGGCAGCGTTTTGACATGCTTGCAGGTGCTCCCACTGTGTTCTGCTTACGTTGGGTGACCACATTGGCGCTGCGTAATTCAACACCGGCCGGCTAATTGCTTTGTACGTTGTTGACAAAGTTTCCTTGTCCATTCCCCAAGTGCTGCCGGCAAGCGACTTGAGGACTTTATTTCGGGAACGTACCTTGTTGCAAACGGTGGAAGTGTGCGCTGAGGACGAGAAAAGACTGTCCAGTGTAACACCGAGAATTTTAGGGTTGTTTGTGGTCGGAATTCTTACTCGATACCTCTATTGGCAGTTGTAATGTGACTTCTCTCGTCCAAGTAGTAAAAACGGTGGCAGAAGATTTTGTCGGAGATAATTTCAAGTTTCGTGATGTAGAGAATGCACTAAGATCTCTGAGATAATGATTAATTTTCTCGCATAGGCTTACGAGATTATCTCAACCCCAGGTGGGGGAGATGGTAGTTTTGAAAGGTAGAAGTTAAACAGGTCAGGGGAGATGACTCCACCATGTGGGACGCCCTGTTTAACTCTACGGAGCTTTGAGCTCCTGTTCCTAAACTCTACGAATGACTGTCTGCCGCACATGTAGTTCACAATCCATCTCTTGGTCGAGATGGGAAAGCTGGACTCATGTATGTCTTCGGAGAGAGTGGAGTGATCGACCGTGTCGAAGGCCTTTAACAGGTCTTTTCCCATTAAGACTGTGGCTGATACATGTTGTGATCTGAGGCTAATGATATTACGGCTCGCCATGCCGTACAGTTGATCAGCCAATGGTGATGTAGATTTTGATGTTGATGATTTGAATGATTTCTTTGTTGGACGTTCGAGTTTTTACAACGATGATACTTTTAATGATTTCGTTGATTCTGTGGATTCTTTCTCTTTTCGCTGTGTCAATGATGTCGAATTTTTTGAAGCTCTCTGTAAAGTCAAATCTAAATCTACAGGGTGGCTGATATGTATGGCAACCAACTTCAGGTTGCTATCATTTCTAAACCGCTAGTCTGATAGCTGACAGATTTATTTTAGTGACAGTTCATTTTATTGTTTACAAGCTTACAAAAGCATTCTGATCTATTGCATTCAGAAAAAAGTTATTCGTGATGGAATTCAAGTGTGATAGTCGCCCATGTGATGGCAATCACATTTTGCCTGAAATTGGCGATTGTGATTTCAAGTCGCAAAATTCATGTTCTGAAATCTTTTTTAGCACAACAATTTTGATTTATTAAAATCAAATTATAAATTACAGTGATAAATAACTATATCCAAGTGAGCATTTTATTTAAATTTAATTTCAAAGACCATTAAAATTGAAGTGTAAAATGTTTGCGTTTTGCGATTCGAACTCACGCGATTGTCATCACATGGGCGAGTGTGATTGCTTTATATTTGGGTGAAAAAACACATGTGGCTATCGTTAGAGCCCTCCAGCATTTAAATGTGAATAAATCTTTTGTTTCTCGTACCATTGCTCGTTACCGTGATACTGGCAGTGTTGCATCGCGTCCAAAAAGTGGACTAAGAAAAACGGTAACAACACCAGAAATGATCCGAAAAGTGAAGGCCAGATTTGATCGAAATCCACGCCACAGTGGTAGAAAAAATGCTCGTGAGCTGAACACATCGCGAGAACGGATACAACACATATTAAAAAATGAGCTTGGATTAAAGCCATTGAAGTTCCAAAAAGTGCAAGAGCTCACCGATGCACAAAAAAAAGTTAGACTGGAAAGAGCCAAGGAGTTGCCTCGCTTGCACGAAAGTGGCCTGTTACCGAATTTGGTTTTCTCCGATGAGATGTCATTCCAAATTGAGCAGTTTGTCAACAAACAAAATAATCGGGTTTACTTGCCAAAGAGGTCAGCTGAAAATTTACACCTTCGATTGGCCACCAGAACTCAAGCGCCGCCGATGGTAATGGTGTGGGCCGCCGTAACGGCCGATGGTCGCTCCCCGCTCGTATTCATCGACCATGGGATCAAAATAAATGCCGAATATTATCGGGAAAATGTCCTAAAGACAGGGCAGACAAACATTTCGACCGCAGACCATGGACATTCCAACAGGACTCAGCACCATCGCACTCAGCACGCGTCAACCAAGAATGGCTTAAAAAGGAGGTTCCTCGCTTCATTTCTACCGCACAATGGCCACCAAGATCTCCGGATCTCAATCCGTTGGACTTTTGCGCCTGGGGCATTTTAGAGTGTAAGGTTCGCACTAAAAAATACCAAAGTATCGATCATGTCAAGACGGCGCTTCGCCGGGAATGGGCCAAAATACCGCAGAGCCACTTATGTGCAGCGTGTGATGGTTTTGTCGGCCGTTTGAAGGCCACATCTGCGTTTCCTTCGAACTGGAAAATTGCTAGAGTGGTGCCAATTCCTAAAACGCCTGTTGTCCATGGCCCAGATGATTACAGGGCGATATTTATAGTCCCTGCTCTTTCGAAGGTATTGAAACACTTGCTCAAGAACCAATTACTCGAATCTGAAACTCTTAATATTTCTGATGATCAGTATCGGGGTTATAGTACGACTTCTTTACTTCTAAAGTTAACTGATGACGTTAGGGAAATTATAAATCAGAATAAATTATGTGCTCTTGTTTCACTAGATTTGTCTAATGCTTTTAATTCCGTTGATCACAGAAAAATGATATTTAAGCTAAAGGAACTGTTCAACTTTTCTAGGTGTGCCTGTATTAGGTTTAGGTTAGGGTGGCAGCCGTATTTTTTTACAAGCTCACATAGACCAGTTTAGGTACCAATGTTACCACGGGCTGAAATGCCCCTCATCGAAACCAACCTGTTTGATATATAAATTTATCGATAGTACGAATATCAGTACTAGAAAGATCTGTTAGGCTGCCTAAAAAGGCCGACCCCAGTATGTCCAGTCGTCGTTTACTCAAAGCGGGACAGTCGCAAAGCAAGTGCTCAATGCTCTCCACTTCTTCCTCATCTCCACAGCTTCGGCAGAAGTCATTGGAGTCAATACCCAATCTTTTGGCGTGTTCGCCGATCAAGCAGTGTCCCGTCAGAACCTTTACTAACGTAGACAATCGTTTCCTCTCTAGTGCGAGAAGATATTTTGACCTTTTCAGGTCATACCTTGGCCAGATTTGTCTAGCTACCCTGCAGGTGTCGATTTCTGTCCATCTTTCGTTGGACTGCCTGATTGCCTCTTGCCTAAGCCAAAGCTTGCACGTGGATAGTGGCGCACCAATATATGCAAATTCTTCGAGAATTTGTAATGTCGTCCCTTTCCTAGCAAGTTCATCGGCTTTGCAGTTCCCCGGGATATCCCTATGGCCAGGCACCCATATGAGGTGTGCCTGTAGATTTCTGTTTTCTTATTTGAGTGGTAGGACTCAGTTTGTTGCCGCTAATGGAATGTCATCATCGTCTTTATCTGTTTTCAGGTGCTCCTCAGGGTTCTGTGCTTGGACCCCATCTGTTCATTCTTTATGTTAATGATCTCAACGTCTGTGCGCCTGTAAGGTATTTTCCTACGCAGATGATGACATTTTGGTGAACAATATTAACCGGGCTCTCGAACATGTGGTTAATTGGTCTGTGGATAATCCTCTGACTAAAAATTCAACTAAATCAAAACAATTATGTTTGGTTTATCTGAACAATCTTTTCCCTTAGGTCTATTTCTTGATCGAAGGATCACACATTGATATTGTTTGTTGTAGAGTATGGAGTGGACTGAGACGGAATTATTCATCCAATATTTATATGCCCATCTTTGTTAGACGTAGACTTGCTCATGGTGTTTTGTTGGTCGCCGTGATCATATTTCTAGTTACGTGAGACAATTTTTAGGCTGCTTATTTGATGAATCTGCTTTTTTCCGTAAGGTAATTAATAGTGGTAACCCACGAGGTTTATGTATGAGCTTTGGTTTAAGTCGTTCCACCAGAAATCCGCAAATATTTATTCCAAGAATTAGGAATACTGTATGTAAGATCATTTCTGGTGATGATTGCCAGATGTTGGAATGTGTTACCTTTTTACTTACGTATTTTCACTAATTCTAACAACGTGCTTCGCCTTAATTCACTGGAATATGTTAAAAGCTAGACCAGCGATGTATCAGCGATGTATCAGCGATGTATTATTGAATTCGCAAAATATTGTTTGAAACAAATGTACAAATTAGAAAATTTTCTTTCGTATCGGAATTGCTATAACCCACTGATATGATTCAGCGTTCTGTATTATTTTGGTTAATAATCAAAAATTTCAAAAAATAGAGCTTTATTTATCAGTTTTAGAAGAACTTTAGTTATAGAGAAAATTACTATTAGAAGTTCGGAAAAATGTAATTTTATGGTGATTTCGATTCTGAAAAAAATATTGCCCCGCCGATTCGAATTTCTTGAAAATATCAGCCCTTTTTATCTCGAATTATAAACATCTCGATTTGAACACATGTAGCTCCTATTTCAATATTCTAAATTTTGTTATAAATGTCGAGTTTTCGGGAAAGGTGGCAAAGAAAATGTTGCACCTTTTTGCAGAAACGAATTCACTTTTCATTTTTATGGAAAAATACTAATTTTTTATACATAAATATAAATTTTGTCGCCATCATAGTATGCGATTTTTGGTATGTCCTTGAGGAAAGTCTCCCTCTTTTTATTTGCATTTTCAGTTTTTGGAGCAGAAAAAGTCGCATGAGACTGTTATGAACCTAAATAGCTCCGGCGACAGTTCATTTGATGAAAAATTATATATTTCTGAACAAGCTTAGTTGCTACAAGTTTCATGTCGACAATTCAATATCAGGTTGGCTCAAGACATTTGACAATTCTCCACTATCTTCACTGCTTCAACGTTTCTATCGGTTATTGATGTTCTGAGTCAGATGAATTAATTTAACTTTCACTCAAAGTTTATTACTGCCTTTTTTATCCATTTTCCGATAGCTCAAAGCCTCCAAGCCCACCAGAAGACGTCTAACCTTTATATACCGAAAAAAATCACTTATAATGTCAACATATGACGGGGACATTTGCATAATGGTTAAAAATATTACGTAAAAAATCGGAAATTTTGCTAAATTTTTTTAATAAAGTCTAATGTTTATTGATATTATTTTCAAATTTGGTTTAGGTGTGCACGAAGCCTCCAAAATCTTGGAAGTGGGCCGTGACACAACACTTAGTGAGAAGCTTTGAGCTAGACTAATGCTAACATCAATTCTTTTATTGGCATGTATGCTGCTAATTATTTTGGACTATGTTTACTTAATAGTTTTTACACTTTTGAATACTTTTTTACTTTAATACTAAGTTTAAGAAATTATTACTTACTAAGTCTTTATTACACATACTTAGGATTTATATTGTTACTATGTAATACAGTATTTCGGCCTAATGGCTTTTGTATTATAGTTGAAGAAGAAATAAATAAATAAAAATAATTAAAATACAAATTAAATTAATAAAAATTTAATTTAGGTACGATTTAATTTTTTCCTTACGAAAATGTCATGCCGACTATAGGATCATCAGGTGCCGAATATTGGAAAATATATGCCAACTACTGGCAAATACGACGAATTTGACAACATATATTAATTAATCAAATGAATTATTATTTTTATACCCTCACTTTAGTGATACGAGGGTATATATTAGGGTGGGTCGATTTAGCAATCGATATTGTGCCATCGATTTTTCGATAGCTTTTGGCATGAGGAAAAAAAGTTCCACTACGACATATCCACAATTTCAATTGTTTGACTTTTTCTCAGCTTTTATTTTTAAGTTTTTTTTTTAGTAGGTAATAAAAAAATGGACTGATTTTTTTTTTAATATTACATTTCCAAGGTGAAATTGTACGCTAAAAACGATGGCGATAGCAGTTTTGCCAAAAAATGTTTTTCTTTAGGGTTTGAACGAGTTTTTGTCGAAAAATCAATTTTTTTAAGCATTAATTTCTAAGGTTTTTTTAGTAGGTATGTTAAAAAAAAATTCGCCGATTTCAAATTCTTTAAATATATCCCATCCAAGGTAGAATTGTGCGCTTAAAACGATGGCGATATTATTTTTTCGTAAAAACTGTATTTTTGGATTTTGGACGATTTTTTGTCGAAAAATCTTTTGTTTTCCCGATTTTTTACTCTTTTTCGTTATTTTTAAGGCTCCAAACCAATTTCTTTTTTTAATTTCTCATGTATCAAATACGTATAGATATGTGTGATGGATAACGTTATTTGATGATGATGATGATGATGATGATGAACAAAATTATTTCATCTTATGTATGTTGATAAATTTGATGAATAAAAGATTTTTAACTTTGGATTTAAATGAAGATTTTTTAACTTTGGATTTAATTGATGTTTTGTATGAGTGTTAATTTATTATCAAAAGACATCATTGTCAATTTTCAACATTACTATTATAATTGCTGTTATGGTTGTTAAAATAAAAATAGTTTTTTTTAACAATTTTATTGATTTTTCATAAGCGAAAAATATGGGAATTTATTTTAAAATTCCGATATTTCCTTGTTAATTTTTCTTGGATTCCATTCGACTCATTTTACTTCGGCTAGCTGACGTAGTCGCCATGATCCCTTCGCGGTTTTTATGAATTGCACGTTTAGATACGCTGGTTAGGAGTTGAACGTACCGCTCGGTACCTTGAATATGGCATGGAATCGTCGGATCGTCTAGCGGTGGATCTTCATTTTCGTCATCAAAATAAGTTTTCAAATGTTCATATGGTATGCTTCTTGTGAATGGTGGTTCTGACAGGTTTTCATCGTCGTCCAAATCAATCATATGAACGTAATCAGTGGCATTAAAATTAATTTTCGGTTTTACGTAGGTACGAATATTAGACGGTTCATATAGGTCGTTACGAAAATGTAAAATTTTTTCCAGTGCATACGTCCGAATATGTTGTCGATCGTCGAAGAGCATGCTGAGCAAAACATTTTCACAATGGGCAAAATATGAATTATTTTCAATTACGGTGTTTACCACCGGACGTAATTTGTTTGGCAAATTTTGCGTCCACCGTATGAATTTTCCAACCAAAACACCATTCGAGACAGCATTAGCAATTTGGTATAGATACTTCACATCCGTTGAAAGTTCTTTCTGTTGATCTTCATCCAACGGTGGAGGCATGTTTTCAAGTGGGATTGCTCAAAATTCGGAACAACCTGGCAATTATATTGATTACAAAATTATGTGGCTTATAGGGAATTTTTGTTTTAAAAATTTTGATAAGTACCTGTATGGTATGGCAATCTTGAATCTCTTTTGCTAACACTCCAGCTGCGGTTCTTGGTCCAGTCGTTTGTGATTTTTCCAATGTATTCCACAAACTTCGAAACGGCAACTCATTGAAATTTAGTAAACAAATACACCAGTGTAATGGTCTCTTCAGCTGCAATTCAAATCGTCGCAGTATACCTCTCTCTACGTACCAGTATTTGTAACTTCGCCGTCAGAGCAAATGCCAATTAATTTATCAAGAGGAAGTTCCATTGCTTGGAAAAAAGCATTTAAAGCTGCTTGTTTCGCTTCAGCACTTTCACCTTTGCCTTCCAAGTTAACATAACCAATTAATTTGCAATTTGGCTCATGAACGACTAAATGCGATTCTTTCTGCATTCTCGAATGGTAAAATTCATCAGTTTTTTCTCGAGTCAATGCGTCGTTTTCCCGACCGCCAAATGAAAAAGCTTCCAAACACCCTTTTTGGCGTTGGCGGATAACTTCCGTTCTAACTTTAGCTCTTTCTCTCTCTATTTTGTTTTTGTCACAGACAACGGTTTGACCACGCTCATCTTTAAATGAAATGTCTTCAAACAAAGCTGATGCTAGGCAAGATGCCACTCTGTTTGACACGCCAAATCTGTCACAAATCATTGCAAATTTTGGTATACTGTATCCTGGTAGATATGTTTCATCAACAGATGATTCAAGTCTTGGTGCGATTGTAGACACTTCTGTTTCTGTAGGATCCTCAACAACAGGAATAGTTAATTTTCTTTCATTGTGCTGATCAAACATGAAGTCCTTGAGGTCACCTGGAATTTTACCACAGTTGCAACGATTTGATTGTAGTGAGCATTTGCATTCTGCGATGTAGAATATTTCATTTGTACCATCAACGAATAGTTTAAATTTATGATAATTTTTTCCGCATTTATTCAAATACTTATAGTTGTCAATTAGTGTATTTAATTTTTTTGTGACGTTTAATCTTTTAACTAGACAAATCTTCAATTTGCCCCAAATTTCTAAAAGTTTATCGACAACTTTGGTGTGAATGTCTTGTACGAGAACATTTTATTTCCTTTTTTCCACTGGTCGCCCAAAAAAAAGTAATATCTCAAAATATCGAAAGAAGTTGGCAAAGAAATTCCATCTAGTTCGCTTGGTGCACCGAATAGTAGCACATTATGTGAAGGCATGTGTTCTAAAGCCTGTGCTGGTGGTTCTCCCTCTTCTTCCTTATTGTGTTCTAAATTTTCTGATGAATTTTTATTTTATGTATTTATATTTATTAAACAATTAATATTTTCCTTTTTGGTTTAAAGTCCACAGATAAACTTGATATTCACACTGTCACTAAAGTCGCACAGCGGGAGAAACTGGAAAAGAATATTAAAAAATTGGGAAATAAGAAACAAAACAAAAAAGCAATAACAGAGTTATATACGAAAACTAGTTGCTGTGAAACCTTCAGGGCTGCTGACGATACCTGTGGAGAACTGATTTTAGTATAAATACAGTAATCCCTCGATTTACGTCGTCATTGGTTCCGCAAAATAGCATAAGTACTTCCAACGTATGCAACTTACCAAAAAAAAAAGATTTTTCGACAAAAAATCGTCCAAAATAAAAAAAAAATAGTTTTTACGAAAAAATTATATCGTCATTGTTTTAAGCGCACAATTTTACCTTGGATGGGATATATTTAAAGAATTTGAAATCGACGAATTTTTTTTAACATACCTACTAAAAAAACCTTAAAAATTAATGGTTAAAAAAATTGATTTTTCGACAAAAACTCGTTCAAAACCTAAAGAAAAACATATTTTTTGGCAAAACTGCTATCACCATCGTTTTAAGCGTACAGTTTCACCTTGGAAATGTTATATTTTAAAAAAAAATTAAATCAGTCCATTTTTTTAAATCAGGAGTGACCTAAGACCCCAAGTATGTTCGGCGGATATTCGTTTTGGGCCATTTTAAGTCGAATGAGCAATGTCCGTCCTTCTGTCTGTCTGCTGGCTATTGCGCACGATAAGTCTCGAAAGGAGGAGTGGTATGCGGTAATATTTGTATCTATCTCCGGATGAGTTCGAAGATGGGCCATATTGGTCTACTCCTTCTGGTACCTCCCACACAAAGGGTTAAAATTTAGTGAAATATTGATTCATTAATAACTTCTCTACTACTTATTCGAATCGAATTCGAAATATTAGTCGCTATTACCTCGAGAAAAATGGGTGAAGTTAGCATGCCCCTTTTGGTACCTCCCACACAAATGGACCATTTTGCATCAAAATATAACTGCTTATAACTTTAATACAAGTACCAAAAGTAAACGGCGTAATCGTAAATAAAATGATTTTCTGACAATGGTGCCGTAGTCACACGCATAAACTTCGCAATCTAACAATCTGCAAAATATCTCACAATTACTTTCCTTCCAACGCACGGTGGGAGAAACATCTAATTTAGCAGGAAAAAAATCGAAATTTGAATTTCGAATTTGAATTTCATTAACATTTGAAAATCTATAGGCCATACGTGATTGATATATTTTAGTTGTATAGTTTACATTCACTTGAACAGAAAAGTGATTGTTTTTTGTACAATTTATGATTTTTTCTTATATTTTACAACTAAAGTTAAACAATTTCTTTGAGTGGTTAACTGTTTAAGCAAAAAAATTGCTGAAACAATTGAAATATTTTAATATATATTTTTTTCAATTGTTATACTTTCGGTAAGGGTTTTGTTAGGAATGCTGTGTTTTTTATTTTATTTTTTGATAACGTTATAAAGAATAACTTCTGAAAATTTTGGCTGCCAAGATTCGCCTATTGTTTTTTTATAAATATTTTTAGGAAATATGCAGGGAATGGAAACTTTGTTATTTGGTACAAAACCAAAAAATTTCGGGAAAAAGTTATTCGGTTTGTATTGTTTTAGAGAAGTTTGGACTACGTATTAGTAACAAAAGTCAACAAAAAATAATAATTTTGTTTAAACCACATGGATTAAATTCGAAGATAATTTCGATTCTAAATATGTTAAAAAAAATTATAACTGAACTTATAAAAAAAATTTTAAATTACACATTTTTCAACTAAAACTATCAAAGACATGTGAGTCAAAACATGGAAAAACAATAACATATTTTTTCGGGCTAAATTGGAGCTTTCACCCGTTGCAAAACAAAAATTTTTATGTTCACACGGTTCTTCGATCACAGTTGCATTTTTCCACCATTTTTCTGACAATATTGTCCGATCTGGCAATCGTGTGTACTTAACTTTACCCTATTAATTAAAAATATTGGTTTATGCGGGCGGGGCCATGCCCACTGGTCCTATCCCGCCCATTTTTGGGTCAATCTCGTAGACAGCCACCAGATACATATACACAAAATTTTGTCCGATTCCGCCCATTTTTGGACCATTCTCATAAACTGCCACTAAATGTATACAAATAAAATTTCAGCACTCTAGCTAACAATTTTTGTCAATATCAAAACTTGACTCACGCCCACTGATATATCGAAAATTCAAGTACCCCATTTTCAAGCACACATTCTGGAACATTTCAAGAAGATCGGTCCAGATGTTTGGGCCGTCTATACGGAACAAACAAACAAACCCACACACGATCTTTCTAAAATACAAATCTTATTGTATACCTTTATCGTTTTATTTATTTAGTATCCAGATATGAAAAAGTGTTAATACCATTCTATTCAGCGCATAAGGAATTCGATGGCATCACTCGTAATGATTAGCGAATTTTTTCAATTGATAAATTTGGTAAATGATCAATAGCCGTAACTAAGCCTGCGGGTGCAATTTACACTTTATTATTATTCTTTATGAAGTACTTTCTCCTAATGTTGTAATAGACCATGTCAAACAAATAAAATATTCCTGCTAACGTCGTAAATGACTCACTTCGCCCCGTATACGTTAGAAAAGAAGGTATAAGTAAATTTATAAATTGAAATGTGCTTTAAAAACGCACTGACGCCGAATTTCATTCTGCAATGCGAGATGAATGCACATGCCCTTGCTTCTCTCTGCTGGTTATGGAAAATGTTACATATTAAGATTTTGACAGTCACATTTTTAGCATCACAAAAATATGGGCATAGGACATGGTAACCCGTGTGAAGACCATAGAATCACTAAGTGAATATTAATAACTCATCTTGTGTACTATATACATATGTGTGTACATATAATGGATATCAGCTGGGCAATGGACAAGGCGTATTTTAAGATGAAATAGGTATATGTAAGTATATTAGGGGGGAAATAAATGTGTGCTATATAATAATATTGTCTTTTTAGCAAACTCCCACCGAATTAATATTGTAACTAAGCAGCATCATTCCGTCCCGTTGAACAAGCATTCAGCAATGTACACACAGAAGAAAATATTTTCACAAAATGTCTTACCACTCAAACAAAATGGTTGCTGTTTCTCAAGGTTCACTGTTTTTACACCAGTTTCGTTGTCAAAAAATAAAAAAAAAATATATATATATAAAAACGTTTACAGCAAACCACCTAGCAACACCTTTTCTTAATTTATGGCAGACAAACGATCGATTTTTTCTTTCCTCTTTTTCAGTGCTTGCTTAAAAAATACAATTCTACAATGAAATTAAATTAATGTGGATATACGTCAGGGATGAGAAATGGTAACTGTGAAATGGTACTGAATCATCAATAAAAAGGTATATTTCAGCACAAAATGGTACACAATTTCTGTATAGATTATTTCGCATGTTTTTTCTGTCACCAAGAATATATTTATAATGGCTAATAGTTTTTTGGATATTTTTATTCTATTATCGAATATTCCGCAAAATGGGTCTCTTGTCTAAAAGTTCGGCTTGTTTAAGATGTACTATTAATCTTGTGTGTGTGTTGACGTACTTTTCCAAGTCAAATAGTACTGAAAATGTATCAACGTAATGAATTTTCGTCCCTGGTATTAATTGGCAGCCATTAATACACCTAAACGTTGCCAACTGCTTCAAAATGTAGGGAAAATTGGGTTACGTATGAATTAAATGAACAACGATAGTGGTAAATTCATTTCAATATAGAATAGCTTTCTGTAGTGATGTAAAAATTCCTAGCAACCGAATACTGGCATTTAAATCAGGAGTCCGTTTGTGTAAAAATTAGGTTCACGTGTATAGAACTATGGGAACCTCAAAAAGTAGCCGTGTCACCCATAGATTCCAAAGTGAGAACATAGCTAGAACTTTTAATTCTGAATAAAAAATATTTTTTTCAATATCTTCCCTATTTTTCATCGGATCAGGCCAAAATGTACAACATGGGTAGCTAATTTGATTCTGAATAAAATATATAAGTACTTTTTTTTGGCTGCGGTCCATACTTCCCAAGGTACGGGCCCCCTGAAATTTTGGAGATATATTCTCGATATCTTCCTTATTTTTCATCGGATCAGGACAATGTCGGTGTCAAAGGAAAGAAATAAAATTAAAGAAAAAATGAAAAAGGAAAGAAATAAAATTAAAGAAAAAATTAAAAATTATTTTAAAAAAATCGCGCGATTTTCGTAAATTGACGACGTCAGAAAACTTTTTACTAGGAGGAGATTTCAACTGCAGGCACCAACACTGGGGCTGTCGGAGAAGTAATGTTTAGGGTAATCTACTGTTTGATAAATTACAAACAAATAATGTCCACATAATGTATCCGTTAGGAAGTACTTATGTTCCTTTAGGATACAAGACGACAAGCTTTAACCTTAGATCTTTTCTTAACCGATATTCCCCAATACATGCGTGCTGTAAAAGCAATTAACAATCTCTCGTCAGATCATCTTCCGATAACCATTGATGTCAATGTAAGTTGTGACAAATCTGAAAGAGGCATATACAGAGAAATACGAGTTTGCCACAAGAGGAAATCTTAGCCGATACCCACATTAATTGCACGGTAGATGGTTTTGAAGAGTTAAAAGCTGCCGTAAATATTAGCGTACCAAAATGAAAAATTTAAATAAACTAAAACAAAATCCGAACTAATACAATTCAGAAATATATACAAAAAGAATTGGAAATTGTACACGGACGTTAATGACAGAAAAGAATTTCTGAGGAGTTGTCCATTTTTCGCAATAGAAATTGGAATAAAATGCTGTCGTCGTTGGACAAGGCTTCAATATCCCTACTGGAATGTATAAACCTTATAAAGAAAAAGTAGTGCCAGCACCAAAGTGCAACAATACAACGTACTTTAGTCAGGGAGAAAAATGTGAAAAACTAGCGGAAAACTTTTTACAAAATCATCGGTTTCCTCGAGTCTTAATGATGACGACACTGTTAGGGAGGTAAACGAATGTGTAAATAGTATTATTCCAACAATACCGCAAAATATTCCAATTGTTTCCTTAGGAAAAATTTCAACAAATATTAAAAAGCTCAAAAACAAAAAGGCTCCTGGTATTGATGGAATCAACAACAAGTGTTTGAAAATGATAACCAAAAAGGGAATAATTTTAATTACAAATATAATAAATGCTTGCCTAAAGCTCTGCTATTTTTCTCTGAAATGGAAAACATCTAAAACTATACCAATTCCCAAAATCAATTAATCTCCTCATGATCCTAAGTCATATAGACCTATGAGTCTATTGTCCTCTGTAGGTAAAATTTTGGAGAGAGTAGTCCAGGAACAACTAATTGATTTTATAGAAGAAAATAATGTACTACCTGTACATTAGGGCTATGTATTATTGGCCACAGCAAAAGTAATTATTACTGCTCCAAATGGATGAATTTAGAGCAGTTCTGGATTCCAGTTCACAAGTAAATATTGCGATCGGACAAAATCCAAATCTTCAACCATTGTGTGCAGTCACATGTGCAATATTTGAAAACAGCACAACGCTAGAAGAAACAATAGAACAACTGTGGAAATTAGATGAAATGGAACCCACCGAAAAAATTCTTTCCCCAACAGAACAACTATGTGAGTCCCATTTTACTCAGCATGTGTATAACAACAAGGATGGTCGCTTCGTTGTAAGTCTTCCTCTTCGAGAAGGACCTGCTGTACTAGGGGAGTCACACGCATTGGCATACAAGAGATTTCTCGCCCTGGAGCGGCGATTATTAAAAAACGAGGAAGTGCTAACACAATATACTCAGTTCATGCAGGAGTATGAGGAACTAGGTCATATGCAATAGGTCAACATCGATATGGTTTCAGATCTTAAGTACTTCATTACGCATCATTGTGTTCTGATCGCACCTCAACAAAACTAAGAGTAGTTTTCGACGCATCAGCAAAAACGTCATCCGGTTATTCATTGAACGACCTAATGTACACTGGACCAACTGTCCAAAGTGAATTATTTTAAATTTTGCTTCGTTTCCGGCTTCCAAAATTTGCTTTCACAACCGATATCGAAAAAATGTATCACCAAATATTAATCCACCCAGAAAACCAGCAATATCAATTAATTATCTGGAGAGATGATCCACGATTACCCATTAATTATTATAAACTCAACACGGTTACATATGGGACACGAGCGGCACCATATCTCGCAACGAGATGCTTACAGAAAATTGCTGAAGAAAACGCTGAACATTATCCATATGGGTCTCAGATGCTGAAAGATAATTTTTACGTGGATGACGGTCTTGGAGGATCAAATAGTCTTAACGTGGCAATTAAAATACAAGAGGAACTAATAGAAATTCTAAAGCTCATGGCTTCAATTTAAAAAAAATGGTGTTCAAATCATCCACGACTACTCGAAAATATTCCACCTGGCGATCAAGAAGTTAACTTAGACTTCAGCAACGACAACTCCAATACAATAAAAACACTAGGATTATCTTGGCTACCAAAAACGGATCATATATGCGTCAAGGTGAAATTGATTCCAACACAAGTGGTCATAAAACGTACGTCAACATCCGATATCGCAAGATTAATCGACCCGCTCGGACTATTAGCTCCCGTGGTTGTCAAGGCAAAAATCTTCATCCACCACTTATGGCAACAGAAGTTAGACTGGGTGAACCCCTTCCCGAAGATCTTCATTCGACTTGTATCAATTTCAGAACCAGTTTAGACAACTTAAAAAACATGAAAATCCCACGAGATGTCTTCCAAGGGGAAATTCCAAATAGGCTTTCGGTGCAGTAGCTTACATCCGTTCTATTCTTGAAAAAAGAAAAATTATTGTACGATTACTTTGTGCAAAGACGCGGGTAGCTCCATTGAAACAGCAAACGCTGCCTCGCTTAGAGTTATGTGCTGCGGTCAAGGCTGATCAACATGCTCACAGGATCAAAACGGATCTTCAGGTTAAAAATCAACCAATATTCTTGTGGAGGGACTCAGAAATTGGGCTGGCTTGGATAATGCACAATCCTCATTGTATCACACGTTTGTAGCTAATCGAATAGCCATAATTCAATCATAAACTTTGTCTGAACAATGGCGTCATGTCAGATCAAAAGACAATCCGGCTGATATACTGTCTAGAGGATTACCAGCAGAAAAACTTTCTTCGTGTGATTTATGGTTTCATGGACCACTTTTTCTTCATGGAAGAGAAGAAATGTGGCGAGATTTACTAAACAACTACAGACACAGAATGACATGGAAAAGAGGAATGTGGTACCTATTTCAGCCATTACAGTATCCAGCAACACCGACTTCGTATATAACATCCAACTTAAAAACTCCTTCAGAAAGTTGCAAAGAATTCGGGGATATGTTCTCAGATTCATAAAAAATACAAGACAGAAAAAAGAGTTTAGGCCAACACATAAAGCCTTGACTCCTGATGAACTGAACTATTCATAATTATTAAAGCCGTTCAGTATTCTGACTTCTCGCGCCGGAAATCAGCCAACTTCAAACACATACTGAAATCGACAAAAAAAAGCTCGATTAGTAGTTTGGCCCCATTTATTGATGAAGAAAACATTCTACGTGTGGGAGGCCGTTTGGAAGCCAATATTGCTCCCTTATAATGATCCTTGGATAAAGCTTTTATACGAAGCGATACATTATGAAAATAAACATTGGGTCCTCAAGCCTTATTGAACACAATGAGACTGCGATTCTGGCCTGTGAAAGGAAAAATAACTGCACGTTCAACGGTTCAAAGATGTATTAAACGTACGCGAGCACGACCACAACTTTTCCAACAAATCATGGGTAACCTTCCAAAGAATCGAGTTACTCCGGCTAGGGCATTTATCAACACTGGTGTCGATTACTGCGGACCCTTCTGGATCCATTATAAGGTCAGAGGTAAAAACCGACAAAGGCATACTTGGCCGTATTTTGTTGTTTTGCAACAAAGGCCGTACATCTCGAATTAGTAACGGATTGAACTACGGAAGCGTTTATAGGCCGTCGAGGTCATTGTCAAAACATATATTCTGACAATGCAACCAACTTTATAAGAGCAAAAAATCTGCTTTCAGGACTAACTGATAATGTATATTCAAAAGAAGAGTAAGATGCATTCATTTCTACCTCCAGCTCAAAAGGAATACAATTCCATTTCATTCCACCAAGAGCACCACATTTTGGGGTTTATGGAGGCAGCAGGTAAATCTGCAAAACATCTTCTACTTCGAAGTGTGGCAACAACATCATTAACTCAGGAAGAACTCGAGACCGTATTTGTGGAAATTGAAGCGATAATTAACTCTCATCCACTTACACCCATTTCAAATGACCCAAATGATCTTGAGGCATTAACTCCTGGCCATTTCCTCATCGGATGTGGACTACAGGGCACAACCATTAAAGCTTTCCGGAGTATCTCATTGGAAACTCGTGAATCATCTAAAAAATGAATTCTGGAATAGATGGTCCACAGAGTACCTAAATGAACTGCAGCAACGTGGTAAATGGAATAAATCTTTCTCTAATTTGAAAACTGGAGATATGGTGATAATCGACGAAGACAATCTACCATCGCTGGAATGGCCACTTGGCAGGGTCATGAACATTTACAAAGGAGACGATAATGCTGTAAGAGATGCTGAAAGCGCTAAAGGCTTATTCAAACGTCCGATATATCGCCTAGCTCCTCTACCTGTAGAGGAAAATAAAACTAACGGCACATCTGATATTATGACAATATGCACAACAAACGTCTAATACCATTGAATCAGTCAAAGAAAATGAAGACCACCTTCACAACTGTCTAAAAAACAAACATCTATCCACGATGCTACCAATAACATAATCAAACAAGATGAAGCAGCCATTAAAAATAAGTTAGACGACCTTGACGCACAGAGTTCTGAAATATTGTCAAGGATACATAACATCGAAGAAACAGACTACCAAGTACGACTTTTTGAAATATTTATTTCATTAGCCATGCAACTCACAATAACAGCAGCAAACTTACAGCGAATAAAATCATAAAGTTTGGACAGACTACCAACGTCTTTTTGAAATATTGCAACTCACAATAACAGCAGCAAACTTACAGCGAATAAAATCATCAATTTTGGACGTGCTTACTGACACCCATCACGGAAAAATAAGTCCCAGTTTATTATCTCCTAAACAACTACAAGAAGAATTAATAAAGATTCGAAATTATTTACCGTCATCATTGGAAATACCTGTCTATTTGACAATCATCTCCAGCTATACAAACTGATGACAGTGGAAGGGGGATTAACTAAGGATCATGTCATATTTAAGATTTCAATTCCCCTATGTGACCAAGAACCTTTTGAGTTATACAAACTCTTCCCAGTTCCTTATGTTTTTAACGACAGCCTCATTGT
This sequence comes from Eudasyphora cyanicolor, assembly GCA_963930755.1. Lineage (NCBI taxonomy): Eukaryota > Metazoa > Arthropoda > Insecta > Diptera > Muscidae > Eudasyphora > Eudasyphora cyanicolor. The sequence continues at coordinate 248,224,641 of OZ005736.1, read as the reverse complement.
GATTGAACTCTTGCTAGGTTAGGTTAGGTTGAAGAGAGGAGACGTTTAAAAGTCTCATGTCCATGGACATACACTTAAGCCAGTGGTTTGGCCTGTTGTGCGTTCCTTATTTATGATCTTTTTATACCTCACAAGTTACAGAAAATCGGTACTAGACACGAATATTCTCAGTATCTTCCAGTCATATTCTCTGAGATGAGTCAAGTCTGGTAATATGTCGGATCCGAAATGTTGGGATCTTGCATGTTTGAAAGCCGGACAGTGACACAGAAAATGTTCCATCGTTTCGATGTTTTCCCTGCAATCTTGCTACAAACGCACATTTAGATCAATACTTTCCGATAAATACAGCTGTGCTACATTCATGTACTCATTCGAAGGCCGATACATATTTATGCTCTAACATTCAATCAAAATACAACAAGGGTTCCGAAATATGCTCATGCGAGATCCAGTTGTTAAACAACAACACGCGCTCAGCCTGTAACATAAAACGTCTGAAAACAAATACAACATGGACTCAATTGCCGAATAACAACAAATGGATGTATGCCTTCAATTCTCCTAAGCGAATCAATGCCGTATGTGGGAGGCATGGACAACAACTTACTTTAGCTGGTTCTGGATTATTGATATTGCAGCCTCAATGCGTCATCAAGGATGGTTCAATCACTATTCAGGGACACCAATCAATTTCTAGTAACCGCTATGAATCATACACCAGCCTAATCAACTAGAAAATATTACCAGACCCAATCATCTGGTTCCATTATTACATGAAACTGTTCCATACAGTACTCAGTTTGATAACTTGACTGATCTTCAACATTTGCTCGCACGACAAAGGGATCTTAATCTGCCGGCACAAATCCAAAACATCCATCTTCAGTACTCTATAGTGGGGTATACTGCACTCATTTTGTCAATAGTTTTGATCATTTACAACATTTGGAAGAAGAAATCAAAGCTCTACAAACTCAAACCAGCGGAACCACAAATTGTTCACCCGGTACCATAGCAAAGGTCAACAACATCAGATTTCAGCATCTCAGTAACCTAACCTAAAATCACGAGTTATCTTTAACCACTTAACCTGTATTCAAAACTTATACAATTCTTAACAACTTGTTTTGAACCTCCGTTCAACGCGGGGGAGAATGTTAAAACACAATTTATTGAATGCCAATAGTTATTTTAATAAGCCGTATATATTAATTCTTAATTCTGTTTTTCCAGAAATTTATCATATTACAAAACTGCACTGATTGAAATTTTAAGTAATTGATTTTGATTGGTCAATTTGCCATAAATTTTAACTTTGTAAAATTGTAATGTCAGCATAATTATTGTATAAATGTCTGCATTATAGAATCACCAGGTCTCAGAAGTAAAACCCCGTTTAACCAATCTTTTCACCTCTTCAAGTTACAAGTGCTTGAAGAATTCAAAAACAAAAAATTAGTACAATCCAAATTCAAGTGTTTGGATTGACTTATACTAATTCGTTATAAACATGTACATTGAAAATGCCAATTCAACACAATATAATATTACCCCACAGGGATCTTGTCGTTCACCAATCCTCTACAATATATTCACTGCGGATATACCTGAATTAAATAACTGTATTATTTCAGTGTTTATTTATGTGTATAACAGAAGATGAGAGAAATATCCTCTCTTGTTATTGAAATGTCTTTAGAACATTACGCGGAACTTAAGGCTGGTCAGATCTTAAGCTAAGTACACAAGATTGCCAATCGGACAACGTTATCAACCCAGTTAAAGTGCTGCAAATCTACGGACAATGACAGATTGTCAGGCAAAGGTGAATTGACAGTTTAGACGATAGCAAGAAAACCTTACAATCTCTATATATATAAAAGAGGGTGTTTGTTTGTGGGTTTGTTTGTATATTTGTTTGTTTGTTCCGTATAGACGTCTAAACGGCTGGACCGATCATCTTGAAAATTTCACAGAATGTACATGTGAAGGGGGTGCTGAAGATAGGGTACTTGAATTTTCGATATATCAAGTGGTCGTGGACCCGCCCATATGGGTCCATTTTTGATATTGAGATTTTTTTTTAGCTAGAGTGCTGAAATTTTTTTTGTATGCATTTAGTGGCAGATTATGTGAATTTTCCAGAAATGGGCGGAATCGGACCAATGGGCGTGGCCCCGCCCATATAGGCCAAATTTTGAAATTGAGGCATCTTGCACAATTTATTAGCGAGAGTTCTGTAATTTTGTGTGTAAGTATCTGGTGGCATTTTTTTTCTTTTAATACCAGCTACAGAAAAATTTCAACAGCCGGCACATGCAAACTGTTTAACTATGGTTGTTTTCTCTAATTTCGATGAAGTAATGTATTTCTTTCCGTGCATAAATTGTACTATTTATCGCACACACATATTCGTTAGAATCTGCATACTCCTCATTACTACAGCCTTGTAATATTAGCTTTGCAGATTCTAACGAGTAACTAATCGCTTTTTTGTTTAGCTTATGCCGCCACCTCACTCCATCTTGGACTTTCGTATCGCTCGGTATCGTATCACTCGACCTATATACATAAGTACCTCGCTGTACAATACTAATCATAAGCAAAGGTAAATTTTGTTGCCTCATAAATCCTTACAATCAATAAACTGGTGGCACTTGGCCATTTATTTATATTACATTGAAACTAATCGTGTTTTTATTCACCTTCTTTTATTTACACGTATTCGGCGTAAACATTGATCCAATCGAACCGGATTTTGAGCAAACCATAACCTCGGCAAAAGTTTGTGAATATTAATCGGTGTTTTTATCCCCCGCAGCCATTGAAATCTCACCATCATCCCATACATCCATCCATCCATCCATCCATCCATCCATCTCATCAAGCCATTTTAAGTTAATATTTGCATTTAAAGTTAGAACAGGTATGTATAGTGCAGTGTTTATGTGAGCTCGCGTAAAATATCAACATAAATAATAACAAGTGTTTCGATTCTGTTTGTTTGGCCGTCTTACAACGCGTCGCGCAACCCCTCCCGCTTCTCCCGTCTCGGCTCGTAGTGTTCGTTTACGCGGCTACATACCCTACGTACGTACATACATACGCGGACGGACATTGTTGAAAAAGTGCCAAAAAATAATCAAAACAAACTGTGGAATTAAGTGTATTTTTTTCATTAAAATAATTATTAATTTTCCCAATTCTTTTTACGAAAAAATTGTTTCCAAAAGTGTTAAAGAAGGGTTTCATAAATTGAAAATAATTGTTAAAAATATACGCGAGACACCTGCTCCTTTTATTTGTTTCTACGCGTAAATAAACGTTTGAAAAGCACCCTTAAAAATACACCTAATCCCTAACCAATTGTTTTGTTTTATTCGCGCCGGTTAACGATATACATATATTCGTACATATATACATACGTTCATCGACCGAAGCCGTCCGGCTGCGCTTTTTTCTTCTTCACTTTAAATATATATACATACGCTTTGTACATAATGCGCCGTGCTCGCTCGCTTTGCTTTGGATGACTATACACACCCGTGTATATTCATATACATACATACAAGCATATCTTTAAGTCGAGATTCCTCTTTTGTTTTCTTTTTGATTGTGCGCTACACTAAATTTGTTCGGTCGATTGCGTTCATTACAACGTTTGATACATATAACGATATTTGATTGCAAACGTTATAGGACGGTGTTCGGAACAATTTTAAAGATATTTTTGGAAAAATTAAAAATCGTGTGCACCCTACATTCGGTCAATTCGACTTTTTTAAATAAAAGTGTGAATTTTTGATCTTCTTCGTTTTCGGTTAGATTGATTGACTTTTTCGGTAGGTTTTCGGCACCTAATCAACGTGCACCCTACCGTCGGTCAACTCGACATATAATCGACACCCAAAATATTTTTTTTTATGTTTTTGAAATTTTAGTGTTCGGGTTTTTTTCTACGTAATAAACCGGTAAATTTCGTTATTTTCGTAAGAAAATATTTAAAAATAATATTTTGAATTTTCGGTACACCGCGAGAAATTTTTGAATATTTTTAGAATTGTTTTGTGGTTTATATATATACATATATTTAATCTTACTGTGGTACCTCGTGCAAACCTATATTCAGTCGAAAACCTTGCATATTATTTTCCTCAGCTATCTATAGTTATTTTAGCTATTGGGAGCGTTCGGCTAATTTGAACTTGTTTTTCACGATTATTCTTTTTGTCGAATTTGATACGCCCTCGACAATTTCGAATACCTATTTCTGTGGTCTACTTGAAATTGAATTGTCCTTTGTTGGGAATTTTAGAGCGTTGATTTAGATTGCCGATTTTTGTGGTGATTTTCATTGTTTCGCGATCGTCTTCGAAAAAACCGATCTTACGAAAAATGTCGTTTACTCCCCTTGAAGTTTTCATTAGAGCCTCAGAAGCTCTAGTAAAATTTGATTCGTATTTCCGACTTCTGAAAGATGAGGACCTGGATATTTATGGGCTAGAAGTTCGTAGTGGGGAATTGAATAATTTATGGGCTGAAATGCGAGAATTGTTTGGAAAATGTTTAGAGTATTTGAAAACTTCTGACGCAGGGAAAGAGGAAATCGAGTTGGCGGATACTAAATACGACGTTTCTTACCAAACCTATATGAATTGGTTGTCCGCCATTAACAGAAAGTTGTCAATTTTCAAACGTGCTCGTCGATTGTCCATGAATTCCACCATGAGTAGTTCAGTTGTTTCTCTGGCTCAACAACCTCTCGGGGACACGCGTAATATAGAAACACTGAACAATTTGAGTACGTCAACCCACGCGTCTCGTGAGATAGGTACTCAAGTAGATTCTTCCACTATATTAAATGGTTCCAATGATAGTAGGAGCTCGGGTATGGTTAATGTACAACCAATCGGGGACATAGTGCACAATCTGGCGCTACCGCCGTGTGATACTGACGTGTTTGAGGGCGATTTCTTGTCGTGGCCCACGTTTAGAGACTTGTTTACAGCAGTCTATATCAACAATAGCCGATTAAGCGACATCGAGCGGTTGTGTCTTCTGGTGCGAAAAACCAGTGGAGAGGCTCGTGAGATAGTATCGAAGTTTCCACTAATTAATCGTAGCTTTGTTCTCGCGTGGAAAGCTTTGAGAGACACGTATGACAATCCGCGGCTTCTAGTTCATAATCAATTAAAAATTCTCTTTTCGCTTCCGGTAGTTGAAACCGAAACTAGTTCAGGACTGAAGTCAATCCAGCGCGGAATAAATGGGTGTCTATCGGCGATGTCCATTTACGAGGTGTCGACGGACAATTGGGATCCGATCATAGTATTTATTTGTCTTCAAAGGTTGCCTAAACTCACACAAACTCTATGGGAGCAAAGCGTGAAGGACAAATCAGCTCTTTCATCGTGGAAAGAGTTGGATGCGTTCCTGACGGAAAGAATTCGAACCCTTATGTGTCTACACGGTATGAGAGGAGTTGAACAGCCAAGGCTCTCTAATGTCAGTAAGGTCCAGTCCAATTTTTCTAATGCGATTTCGTCGGGATCTTCTCGTTCTTCTCCCAACATGGGTTGCATCTTATGCCCCAATCAAAATCACAAAATATACGCGTGCCCACGGTTCTCAAGTTTATCGCCCTCTGCTAGATTTACTACGGTCAAACGTCATCGTTTATGTGTTAACTGTCTTCGCAAGGGACACGAGGTAAAAAAATGTGATAGTAAACGTCGTTGTTCCAAATGCAATCAAACTCATCATACCTTACTGTATCGCGACGAACCCACTGCGAGTACTTCAGCTTTAGTGGCAAACACAACCCGCGCAAATCCTCCAGATTTTAGACCTAGTACAACCAATCCTTCCGCTCCTCCACTCGAACATTGTGAACCATCCACATCAGCTGGATGCGTTTCGCGCCAAGTTTTTCATGCTGCGCAGAATAAAGCTGTTCTTCTGGGAACGGCGATGGTGAATATCGTCCACCATGGTGTCTCATATCCTACTAGGGCATTGATTGATCCAGCTTCTGAGTCCTCTTTTCTCACCGAGCGACTTCAAAATCGTTTGCGACTCCCTGTTCATTCCACCAATGCCACCATCTCAGGTGTTAATTGCGCGGTTTCGGCCACATCCAGGAAAATATGCACCCTGAAGATTGGAAGCCCTCTCGACACTTCGGTCACTTTAGAGACATCCGCTTTAGTTTTACCCTCCATTTCTGGAGATTTGCCATCTTTTCAAGTCACATCGGACTTCAAGGCCCAGATGCCAGATCTTCAGTTAGCGGATGCTAATTTGTTCGATTCTCGGCCTGTAGATATTTTGCTAGGCGCGGACTTGTTCCCAAGAATTTTACTGGAAGGTAGCATTCCGATTTTGTCTGGAGCTCTGCTTGCTCAAAAGTCTATATTTGATTGGTTTGTCACTGGTCCTATTCCAGCTTCACAGGTTCGAACTTTCGCTGCTACCATTCAGATATCCGACGAGGATTGTCTTAATAAGACTCTTTTGCGTTTCTGGGAATTGGAAGAAGTCCCAAGGAAAAATATGCTGTCACCTTCTGACCGTTATTGTGAGGAAAATTATGTTAGGACTACCCGTAGGGATTCGGATGGTAGATACATCGTGACGCTTCCGCTTAAGACCGATTTGGATACGAATAGATGTCTCGGAAAATCTCGTGGGAACGTTTTAGGACAATTCTTTCGCAACGAGTCGACCTTGTTAAGGAAGCCAAACATTAAGGTAGTTTATGACAGTGTCCTGAACGGATATGTGGGACTTGACCATATGAGGCCAGTATTCTCCACTTCGGAGGATACTCTAACTTGCTATTTGCCTCACCACCCTGTCATAAATCCGGACAAGCAGACAACCAAACTTCGTGTAGTGTTCAACGCGTCGATCAAAACCTCCAACGGGAATAGCCTTAACGACATACTTTATGTCGGACCCACGTTACAGATGGATTTAGTTCTCTTGATAATCCGGTGGCGGATCTTCAGATTTGTATTCAATTCGAACATAACGCAAATGTATAGGCAAATTCGGGTGGATCCTATACGTCCCTTCAGAGGATTATATTTCGCGATTCTGAAACGAAGCCGGTCCAGGATTATGAATTACAGACCGTAACCTTCGGGGTTAATTGTGCTCCTTATCTGGCGATACGGACTCTTTTGAGGTTAGCCGACGACACTGAGGTGGAGTTCCCGCTCGCGGCGCACATTTTGCGAAAATGTATGTACGTAGACGATGTTTTAGCGGGAACCCATGATCTCGAGACGGCAAAGACTGCTAGGGATCAGTTAATTTCGGCACTTGCTTCAGCGAAATTCGAACTTCGTAAATGGACTGCCAATGACAAAGCTATACTCGATCGGTTTCCACCTGAATATTTGGTAGATGCTAAAGTTTTAAATTTCGTGGAGACTAGTAGTTCCAAGCCTCTAGGGATAAGGGGGAATGCCCAATTAGATTCCTTTTACTTCGATGTGAATCCTATTGTGAAAAGGGCTAGCTACACAAAACGGGAGGTACTTTCGGCCATTGCAAAATTATTTGATCCCATCGGTTGGTTAGGTCCCGTGCTTGTTATTGCTAAGATGGTTATGCAAAAAGTGTGGTTGGATAACATCGGTTGGGATGAGCCACTTTTACCAGCAACGGAAGCTGAATGGCGACGGTTTGTCGACTATTACCCCGATGTGAATTCTATTAGAATTCCTAGATGGGTTCAGTACTCCCCGGGATTTCCGGCTGAACTTCATGTGTTTTCGGATGCCTCGGAAAAGGCATACGCGGGGGTAGTCTACATTCGTATTGAATTTCCAGGTGGCAAAGTGGTTGCTCATTTGCTTTCTTCGAAGACTAGAGTAGCTCCAATTAAATCGATATCGTTGCCTCGTTTGGAACTTTGTGGTGCGGTTTTAGCGTCGGAACTTTTGAAGACCATTGTTAGGGAAATTGATTTGGAATTTCGCCAGGTCTATTGTTGGACAGACTCGACAATAGTTCTTTCTTGGTTGAGAAAGACCCCTCCGACGTGGACTACGTTTGTGGCAAATAGAGTATGTCGAATACAGGAAAATGTAGGTAATCATAATTGGTACCATGTAAGATCGGAGGATAACCCTGCTGATCTTGGAAGTCGAGGTCTTTCTCCGGCAGACTTAGCTGCCTCCCCCCTCTGGTGGCATGGGCCAGAGTGGCTTAGTCGGGATAAATCGAAGTGGTCTATTCGAGACCTAACACCCCTTGAAACGAATGTGGAAGTTCGTGCGGTGAAGAGTCACGCCTCATTCTTCTCGACGTATGAAGATTTGCTTGAGAGATTTTCCTCGTTTGATCGTGCCCTCCGGGTAATTTCTTACATGTGGAGGTTTATCCGAAGAACTCATCCCAATTATAGGAGCCAGCACCAATATTCCAATTCGTGTGTTTCTGCGTCAGAAATAAAGGAAGTTCGAACTCGCTTGACTGTTCTTGCTCAAAAAGTGAATTATGCGGATGAGTATCAGGCTTTGATAGACAAGAAACCGCTACATTCTAAAAGCTCCATTGTGACATTGAATCCCTTTTTAGATGAAAGTGGCGTTATACGAATGAACGGTAGATTAGCTCGTGCCCCCACCCTTTCATACACTGAGCGGCATCCCATAATTCTGCCATACAATTGTCGTTTCGTGGAGCTTTTGGTAGAATTCGTCCACTTGATTTCCGTGCATGGAGGAAATGTTTTGATGCTGCGTATCCTTCGTATAGAATATTGGATCCCTCGTTTGAAAACCCTGATTCGGTCCGTAGTACATCGGTGTAAGGTTTGTGTTTTGGAGAGGAAACGTTCTAGCAGTCAAATTATGGCCGCTCTCCCTCCTGAAAGAACTACGGTTAGTAGGGCGTTTACAACTACTGGAGTGGACTTTGCGGGACCGTTTGATATAAAATCGTTTACAGGCCGTGCTTGTAAGATTACAAAGGGGTACGTTTGTGTATTTGTGTGCTTCTCCACAAAGGCTATTCATTTGGAAGTAGTCTATGATTTATCCACCGCAAATTTCTTGGCCGCATTTCATCGGTTTATTGCGCGTCGTGGATGTCCTAGTTCTATATTTTCGGACAACGGTACGAATTTTGTAGGCGCATCTCGAGAATTAGAAAATAATTTTAAGGCATTTATTCGGGAAAGCTGCGATTCTGTATCATCTACCTATGCTCACCAAGGCCTGTCGTGGCAATTTATTCCTGCGGGTGCACCACATATGGGTGGACTTTGGGAATCCGGGGTTAAGAGTTTTAAGTTACATTTTCGTAAACAAGCTCGAAACCTTAAATACACTTTTGAAGAATTGTCAACCGTCTTGTCCAGAATTGAGGCTTGCTTGAACTCTCGTCCTCTTTGTCCGATGTCAGATAGTCCCAATGAAATAGTCGCCTTGACCCCTGGTCATTTCCTAATTGGAGCTCCTCTACTTGCTCCTCCAGAACCCGCAATCACTGAAGAGCCGTTGTCCATAGTAAATCGGTTCAGGAAAGTTCAAGCCCTCGCCCACCAGTTTTGCATGAGGTGGAAGGAGGAATATCTGAAAAGTTTGCACAAGCGGTACAAGTGGAAGTTTCCGGAACGCGAGATAAGAAAGGATGATATTGTAGTCATTCGGCATGAACAGCTTCCTCCGACTTCGTGGAGATTCGGTCGCGTGGAGTGTGTGCATCCTGGCACTGACGGTCTTGTTCGCGTCGTGGACGTTCGAACTATTAACGGCATTGTAAGACGGTCTATAACAAAGTTGGTCGTTCTGACCACCCTATCATCGCCAGATTTTTAACCTCGATCTCTCCCGCAGTACCATGGATAAAATCACGTTCTTTGATGATGACCTTGAGGACTTTGATGAGTTGATGGAGTTGTCCCAAGGAGATGTTCGTCCGGGTACAGCGCCTGCGGTGATTTTGCCGCCTATAAAATCGGTCTTACAAGAGAGCTCCGTCGCTGTTACCTTGCCAGTCGTCGTTGAAGCCCCGCCTCAATTGCCTAAGGCACAGGTGGAATTGTCGAAGGAATTGAAGAGCGACACTGACCCGAAGGTTTCGGCGGACCCTAAGGTTTCGGCTGACCCTAAGGTTTCGGCTGACCCGCACGTTTCGGCTCCGAATTCATTTCCGACGTAGGCATCCGCTGCGGTTTTGCGACAGATTTTTAGGCATGCCCCATGAAAAACGGCTCCGCGCGGTGATAATGCACGGGTACTGTTCTCGTTGTTTAGCGCAGTCCCATCCAACAAGCAAGTGCCCAAGCAAGGGTCATTGCAAAAAATGTAAGGAGGATCACCACATTTTGCTCCACTCTGGGTCAACGCCGCCTGGCATAGGTAAAAAGACCAACTTCCGTCCGTCTCGCCGATATAATCCCTATCAGAAATCATGGTCCGGTCCGAGTCCAAAATCCGAACAAAGTCCGTCCGAAAAAGACCACACTTCCAACTTACCCCTAATTGGCGTGGTATCGTTGTCGCCAAGCCTGGTGGTACATTTAAAGTCCACTACCTCGTCCGTGCCCGTCCGAGCGGTGCTTGACCCTTGCGGAAGACAGAGCCAGGTGTGTTCGTCCCTGGTTGATGGACTGCGACTGCCAATTACGTCCATTGATGGGGAGCATTTTTGTCGCATAACGGTAGCGGCTGTCTACGATCCCGAACAGCGCCTAACATTAATGGCTAAGGTTTGCGATCTTGGGCATGTCTTTACCCCCCCGGCGCCGGTTCCAGAAAGGCTTAAGGAATCATACCTCGGATTACCGCTGGCCGACCCACAATTTTATAAAGTGGGTCGCGTAGCTTTGGTGTTTGGCCCGGAGGTCTATTCAAAAATCGTAACGAGCCGCATACAGACAACTCCTGGATTGCCGGTGGCACACTATACCATGTTTGGATGGGTGCTCTCTGGACTATGCAATATATAATCGCGGGGTCCCTAATGGCCTTATTTTCGTTCATCAGGGAGGCTCCTATTGGACCTTTCGTCCCGCGGGGTCCCTAATGGCCCTTATTTTCGTTCATCAGGGAGGCTCCTATTGGACCTTTCGTTCCGCGGGGTCCTTAATGGCCCTTATTTTCGTTCATCAGGGAGGCTCCTATTGGACCTTTCGTTCCGCGGGGTCCCTAATGGCCCTTATTTTCGTTCATCAGGAAGGCTCCTATTGGACCTTTCGTTCCGCGGGGTCCCTAATGGCCCTTTTCGTAACAAATAATTTGTATATTGAAAAAAAAAAAAAAAAAAAAATAGAACCTTACTAATAAGATTGAATTGAATTGAATGGAATTAATTAAATTGAAATAAAATTAAATGCTCACTTTGAAACACTTCTGCACTATACATTATTTTTATTAGATTTACTTAATTAAGTTACAACATCCCCTTGATGTTGCAAGGTGGCCGGCAATGTTTAACTATGGTTGTTTTCTCTAATTTCGATGAAGTAATGTATTTCTTTCCATGCATAAATTGTACTATTTATCGCACACACATATTCGTTAGAATCTGCATACTCCTCATTACTACAGCCTTGTAATATTAGCTTTGCAGATTCTAACGAGTAACTAATCGCTTTTTTGTTTAGCTTATGCCGCCACCTCACTCCATCTTGGACTTTCTTATCGCTCGGTATCGTATCACTCGACCTATATACATAAGTACCTCGCTGTACAATACTAATCATAAGCAAATGTAAATTTTGTTGCCTCATAAATCCTTACAATCAATAAACTTGTGGCACTTGGCCATTTATTTATATTACATTGAAACTAATCGTGTTTTAATTCACCTTCTTTTATTTACACGTATTCGGCGTAAACACAAACAATAAAATTAGTCTACTTACACATTTAAACAAGATATTATTCTAGATCTAACTGCATCAATTTCTACATCAATGTCAATAACTTCATATAAAGAGTTAAAATCCATGCACATTCTACGAATGGGCTCTGCCGTTGAAAATCAATATGTAATAATTGGTAATATCTGGAAGGTCTACAAGGTACATTGAATCCAATCCTAGACAAAATAAAATTGGAAGGCACATCACCATTTATAACTTTCAGCACCATGGTTGTGTTCAGCATAATACGTCTTCTCTTGAGAGTAGGCAGTCTTATCAAACTCAACCTGCTAGTATAGGGTGGAAGACTAAAATCACTATTCCAATGAAGATGTCTTAAGGCGAATAATAAAAATTGTTTTTGAACCGTACTGGGGGTCCCACACTACAGACCCATATTCTAGAATAGGTCTAACTAGTGACGTATATAACTGCCTAGTTACATATGGATCTACGAATTCTTTCGCCCATCGCTTTATGAAACCAAGCACGCCATAAGCTTTATTCACCATTGTAATTATGTGATTATTGAAATTGAGTTTAGGATCCATCAATATACCAAGATCCACAAAGGATTCAACAGTATCTAAATTGGAACCATGAAGACTAAAACTGGATGGAATCGCCCTCGACCTAGAGAAACACATCTGTTTATATTTCTTAAGATTGAGGTCCATGTAATTTATATCACACCAATTTCCAAAATTAATCAAATCATTTTGAAGGAGCATTGAATCTTCAGATGTTTTTTAAGAATAAAATATCTTAACATCATCTGCATACATCAGTAAATTTGAACTAGAAATTGAATCTGGTAAATCGTTGGTGAATAGCAGAAATAGAATGGGGCCAATATGGCTACCTTGGGGAACCCCAGATGGAACCAAGATCGGACCAGAGCAGGATATACCAAATTTCACAATCTGAATACGACTATCAAGATAAGTCGATATCCAACGCAATAAGTTGTTACTAAAACCAATAAGATCAAGCTAATGTATCAAGAGTTTGTGATTGACTCTATCGAAAGCTTTACTAAAATCTGTATAAATCACGTCTGTCTGATTACCAAGAACAAACTCGTTTATAACCTGAGAAGAGAATTGCACCAAATTTGTCACAGTTGAAAGACCTTTACGAAATCCATGTTGGAATGGACTTAGAATAGACGATACTTTATGAGATAAAATCTCTGTAACCATTTTCTCAAAAAGTTTTGGAATTATACTTAATTTTGCGATTCCACGATAATTCCCCACATCAGTGAGGCTTCCAGATTTATGAAGAGGGGTTAAGTAAGATGTTCTCCGCGATTGGTCCAAAAAAGGGCGGGATCGGACAAATGGGCGTAGCCCCTCCCATATAGGCCACATTTTGAAAGTGAGATATCTCACACAATTTGTTAGCGAGAGTGCTGAAATTTTGCGTATATATATCTGGTAGCAGTCTGTGTAATTGGTCCAAAAATGGGCGGCATCGGACCAATGGCCGTGGCCCCGCCCATATAGGCCAAATTTTGAAATTGAGATATCTTACACAATTTGTTAGCAAGAGTGCTGCAATTTTGCGTATATGTATGTATCTGGTGACTGTCTACGTGACTGGTCCAAAAATGGATGGGATCGGATCAATGGGCGTGGTCCCGCCCATATACGCCAAATTTTGAAATTGAGTAATCTTACACAATTTGTTAGCAAGAATGCTGAAATTTTGCGTATATGTATGTATCTGGTGACAGTCTACGTGACTGGTCCAAAAATGGATGGGATCGGATCAATGGGCGTGGTCCCGCCCATATACGCCAAATTTTGAAATTGAGTAATCTTACACAATTTGTTAGCAAGAATGCTGCAAATTTGCGTATATGTATGTATCTGGTGACAGTCTACGTGATTGGTCCAAAAATGGGCGGGATCGGACCAATGGGCGTAGCCCCGCTCATATAAGCCAAATTTTGAAATTGAGATATCTTACACTATTTGTTAGCGAGAGTGTTGAAATGTTGAGTATATATATCTGGTAGCAGTCTACGTGATTGGTTCAAAAATGGGCGGGATCGGAACAATGGGCGTGGCCCCGCCCATATAGACCAAATTTTGAAATTGAGATATCTTGCACAATTTATAAGCGATAATGCTTTAAATTTGTGTATATGTGTCTGGAGGCTGTCTACGCGATTGACACAAAAATTGATGTGTGCAAGACACATCAATATTTTAAATTGATGTGTCTTGTACAATTTGTTAGCGAGAGTGCTGTAATTTTGTGTATATGTATCTGGTAGTAGTTTAGGTTATTTGTCCAACCATGGCCGGGATCGGAAAATGGGCGAGTTCATACCAATGGGCTTGGCCCCGCCCATATAGGTACAATTGTGAAATTGAGATATCTACCAGAATTTGTTAGCGAGATTGCTGAGTTTTGCGTATATGTATTCGGCAGCACTTTGACAAAGTTGATTATATTGTAAAGCTAAGTACACACGATTGCCAGATCGGACAATATTGTCAGAAAAATGGCGGAAAAATGCAACCCTGTGAACGTACAACCGTGTGAACATAAAATTTTTTGTCTTGCAACGGTGGCAGAAAAGTCATTGTGAGATAAATTGCCGATTGTTAGATGTGCGAAGTTTATGCATGTGACAACGGCGCCACTGTCAGAAGAACATTTTATTGGCAACACTGTCTATAAAATATTTTTATTGGCAATCCTGCAAATATTTACAAAATATATTGTAAATATATGAAATTGTAAGGTTTTCTTGCTATCGTCTGAACTGTCAATTCACCTTTGCCTGACAATCTGTCATTGCCCGTACATTTGCAGCACTTTAACAGGGTTGATAACGTTGTCCGATTTGGCAATCGAGTGTACTTAGCTTAAGATTTGACCAGCCTTAAGTTCCATGTAAAGTTCTAAAGACATTTCAATAACAAGAGAGGATATTTATCTCATCTTCTGTTATACACATAAATAAATGAAAATTTTAAATAGCATACAAATATAATAAGTGATTCATATGTAAATTATTTTCTCTTATTTATATTTTTATTTATATTTATATAGGGTTTTCCAGCAAGAGTTCAAGTTTAGATTTATTGAGTCTTTTACAAAAAATATAACAGGATTATGAAAAACGTTATAAAAGAAATTCTTAAAACTATTACGTATTATATGGGTGTTATAAACGTTAAATAAGGAATATTTACCAGCAAGAGGTGTTATTTTGGTATTCAAAGAAAAATTCAATTTTTTGAGATAAATGATCGGATGTTTATTTCATACTAAAGAGGAAGGTATGCCGTTAATAATGAAAAACAACATCAGCCAAATGGCCATAAACAAATCGCAAAGTGGCTGCCCTATGTCCTCTATAGCCTCACGAATTCTATGTTTGAGGTCTTGAATCGACGCTGGGCTGTTGGCGTAGACCTTATCTTTCACTTGGCCCCAAAGGAAGAAGTCGCAAGGTGTTAAATCACAAGATATCGGTGGCCAATTGTGATCACCTCTTCGAGAGATAACACGGTCCGGAAACTTTTCCCGTAACAGAGCAATGGTTTCGTTGCTTGTGAGGCACGTAGCGCCGTCTTGTTGAAAGTAAACGTTGTCCAGATCAATACCATCCATCTTCGACCTTAAAAAACCATTAATCATCTCTCGATAGCGCAATCCATTCACCGTAACTGTTGATCCAACCTCATTTTCGAAAAAGTAAGGTCCAATGACCCCGCCGGACCATAAACCGCACCAAACAGTCACACGTTGAGGATGGAGTGGCTTCTCATCAATAACTCTTGGGTGTTCCGAGCCCCAGATGCGACAATTTTGCTTGTTGACGAAGCCACCGAGGTGGAAATGGGGCTCATCAGTCAAGATGAATTTGTATCGTTCGTATCGTTTTTTTGTTTGATCGTTTTTGATCGTTTTGTATCGTTCGATGATCGTGTATCGTTCCATTTTTAGTAATGGCGTAGTTTCTACTTGTCAAATGTCAAAGAATAAAAGCTTCAAAAGTGACAGCTACCGAAATACCGGTGATTCAAAATAACACCTCTTGTTGGAAAACCCTATATTATCTTATTTTATATTTAGTAAGAGCCACTTTACATCTAAGCGATCTGTCACGTGACTTTCCAGTGAGAATTTTCTTTTGATCCTCTCTCGATTTTTTCAGAATCGCACGTATAATCGTTTGCGCGTTTACATACAACTGACAAAGTTGTACAACTTTTTTCTGTCAAAAACAGCTGATTTAAGAAAGAGCCTCTACCAGAGGTGGCAATCTTGTCGCGATGTAGAGGCTTAAACTCGGGCTTTTCTTGAATCATCGTCAATCTGCGCACTTGTTTCCCAACTCGTACTGTGACGTAACTTCGATATGAAGAGTTCGAGCGACCAACGAATACCTATAGGCAAAAGGTATATACGAGGAAATCCCTTAATACCAAGGGCTTTCTCTATAACTCCGTATGCTAGATATAGTAGTGATACTCTACTATAAAATATCCCCCTAACGTTTATCGATATTTACGGTTCGTAGTCAGGGGTAACCGATGGCAGTCCTGGTGATAACCCGTCGACGAGCGGTAGGAAAAGGTTGAGGCGAAAGAAGGCTCGCGACGCCTACCAAAGGTCCTACTCTTATCTTCGGAAATTCAAAGGAAAGAGCGAGTCTGACATAACGGTGAAATAAATGAGATTGTTCAAATCCAACTGAAAAGCGATACTACGCCATGAACGGCTTTATCCCCAAATAGCGAAGAAATCGTCCCTGATTGGGCCTTTATTTTTCTCTACAGCGGTGGATGCTGCAACTCCTACGCCACTTGTGGTAGCGGTGAATGCAGCTCCTGCAATTGCGACAGACAAAGCGAGGTAATATGCCAAGCGGACCCTCTGAAGCATGGTCGCTGCAAACTGAAGACAGGATAACAAAGCCTACTTCAGAGGCAACGAAACCCACTGAAAAAGACACCATTGGTCTCCCTTTCTTCAGACGCGATACGAACAGGAGTAATGACTACCAAGGTTACTTCCGAAGTATCCAAATCAAATACAGCTAAGGCAATGAAACCAAGCAGTACGTGAGGTACACCCTTAGAAGAAAACATGATGCCGATGGAGCCGAGTCTTTAACACGGTCTCCGACATCTAAAACAACCACATCAGAGGTGATGATACCAAGCAAAAAGCTGGGCACACCCTCAGATACTAAAGCAATGCAACCTGGAGCCGATATTTCAACACGGACTCTGGCAGCACCCAAACAAAGTGAATGAGGAAAAGAAATCTGGTAAGTCACCATGTGGAGCCTCAAGATCGATTAAGATGCATACTAGGGTCAGTTCTACAAAGATGACTAGCAGTTAAATCCGGAACTGGTATAGACTTGTTGCCTCTATTCGAAGCCCCTCAACCTCGCAACAGGCTGCGGACCTCATGAAGCTGTAAAGCGGGTCAGGTCTGCCGAGGGACCTCAGCCTGTTGCGAAGAAGCAACAGCAAGAGGCCCCAAGAAGGGAGACAACAAAGTCAGTTTCCAACTAGAAGGAATTGAAGGTGTCAGTCGTACCTGGCGGTGAAGCACCCACTGGGTCTGTACCAACATGGAAATTGACCAAATCCTACTCAAAACCCAAAGGACGGAACCAGCTCCTCCTTCCAACCGTTCTGGCTGATTCAGATGGGAAAATCGGCCCCTCCAACTGGAGGCTGCTAGAGTCAAAGCTACTCAACCTTTTGCTTTCGGATAGGTGAAGCGGCGATGAGGTGCTCGTTGATGGAACGCAATGGAAAGAGGGCGTCAAACTGATCAAATGTGCCAACGAGGAGTCTTTGGACTTCCTTCGTTATGCAATTGAGAATGTTGAAGACCCTTGGCCGAACGTAAAATTAAAGGTGATCCCACAAACCGCATTATCTCTTCAAACGACGACGACAGCGTGTATCCCGTCTAAATCTTGTCGGTTTAAAGACTGTGCTGAGATTGGTGGGCTGATCGTGAAAGACAAGGATGATCCTAGGATGTGACGCAAACGAACACCACTCTTTATGGGGAAGTACAAACATCAACACTAGAGGTGAGTCAGTTTATGATTTTATTTTGATCCAACTTTCCAAGTCAGAAATATGTCGGAAGTAATAGACATAACATCGGCGAAACTTGACGACACTGTTCTCTCAGGTTGCAGAGTTTCCAAGGAGAACTCATTCTCGGACCATAAATACTCGTATATCCTCTTCAATCTGAATATGGTTACAGGTGATAAAATACCTTTCAGAAATCAAAGGAAAACTAATATGATATATATATATATATGAAATATATGGATGACAATTTCGTCGACACGGGGAGGTTAGAAACAGCAGTGGACAACTTTACTGCAACCATGTTAAATGGTCTTGAGAGAACATGTCCCCTTAGATATCCAGGAAAAAGTTCACAACCTGCATGGTGGACCAAAGACCTTCGTAAGTCAAGGCAGACTACCAGGAAATTTTACAGAGCCAAAGCAAGTACCGATTGGGATCGCTATTAGGAAGCTTTCGACATGTACAAGAGCGAGGTCAAACGAGCGAAATGTGTATCCAATTTCTGTGAAAGCATAGAAGGGGTAAACGAGTACTCCAGATTTCGAAGGCTGCTATCGAAAGACCCCAAGTCACTTGGTAGCATCAAGAAGGAAGATGAAAGCTGGACTGAGTCTAGCTCTGATACTCTGGACGTCCTGGCTACGACACACTTCCCCGGGTGTTCAAATCTGGCCCGGGATACATGTCCTAATAACGGTACACAACACAGAGAATCACAGTGCGATAACCGCGCTCTTTCGATTGGCAAAAATTTAGTAACCAAGGAGAATTAATTTCTTCGAACCCTTTTAATCGACTGGACCAGATGCTATATATCACCGGCCATGCTACAAAACGCAAGGTCAAGAGCGATATGTTTACTCTTAACGATTTTTAGGGAGTGCCTACTGAGGAAATTTATTCCCTCCAAATGGCTTGAAGTTTGAGTGGTTTCAACCCCAAAGCGAGAAAACCTAGTCACTCAATGCCAAAGCACTACAGACCAATCAGTCTCTCATCGTTTTTACTGAACCGTACCAAAGAATTGCTGTCCTTCAGGAAGACCAAACTTAGCATCCTCACAGGAGTCATCACAGGGCACTGCGTGATAGGCAATATGGCTGCACGCATGAAGCTTCCTTATGAAGACTTCTGTAGAAGTTGCTTAGATGAAGAAGAGGAGGAGTTAGTACAGCACCTGCTATGGTCATGCAAAGGACTGCAAGAGTACCGTTTGGCCTTTTTAGGGCACAGGCTCTTCGTAAACCTAGACGATCTAGCAGATGCACCGCTCAAATCCCTTCTCAAATTCATCAGTAAATCCCTCTGGTTTAGTAAAGCCACGAGGACAAACGAGAATAATTAGATCTTCTTCTTCCCCTTCCCAAATCGCCCCTCCCTCTTCCGAAACCTTTTCTCCATCTTCCTAATCTGTCAACCTCCAATTATTTCTTCTATCCTTCCTTTCTACCAATGGGAAACACAATGGACCGAATTGTCGGCCCCGAGTGAACTCGTCAGTTGTATTCTGACGGGCGTCCCTTTCAACCTAACCTAACCTAACCTAAGACTGATTGAGATCTCTTTCACCCCTCCTGTGGCTCCTGTACTAAATGGAATACTCAGATCATTTGAGGAAGAAAGAGTGAAATTCGGCTTTATGGTTGGAGGCAAATTTCTCTCGATCATCACCGATCTTATTCAGGGCGCTCTTAGGCAGCTATCCAAATGGGCCACGGCAAATGGGCTGGGCATCAACCCCATGAAGACCGAGCTAGTACAATTCACCAGACAAAATAAGATACCACGTTTCACCAAACCTATTCTGGACAGAGTAGAGCTGAACCTGTCACCTGAGGCAAAATACTTGGGTGTCATACTTGACCATAAATTGAGTTGGAAAAGAAACACAGAGGAAATAGTCAGCAAGGGATTGAACGCATTATGCTCGTGCAGAAACTCCATAGGTAAGAGCTGGAGGCTCAAGCCAAGTTCCATCCACTGGATGTATACAGCTATAGAACGTCCTATTCTTACCTATGGTTCAGTGGTATGGTGGAAGGCGACAGATGTTAAATATCAGCTTAAAAATTAGAGAGAGTACAAAGAACGGAATTATTATTTATATTCGCTGCGAGAAAAAGCACGCCGCAGGCGGCCCTAAACATTGTATTGAACCTATGTACAACCTTTAGGTATTTTTGTTAAGTGCAGTGCTACAAAGTGCGCTCTTAGAATCCGAGAATCTCGTGTTTTGCGTAACGCGGATTGGGGCCACTCGGCCATTCTCATTGAGGCATCAAGAATGTCTGATCTAAGGCCTCTGGCAGGACCGACAAACTATTTGTCAAATCTCGACATAATGATCCCTCAGAACATACTGGTTATGCGGCAGCCTTCCTTTGGAGTGCCATGCAATTTACACTGACGTTTCAAAGATGGATGTAGGCACAGGGGCAGGCATTTTCAGCGAATCTCTTGGCATACGTATGTCCAACATGTTAGCCGACACCTGCAGCTTTTTCCAGGCGGAGATCTTTGAGATGATCACATAACAGTCTATGTTGACAGTCAGGCTGCTCTGAAGGCACTGAAGCCAACCACTATGAAGTCAAAGGTGGTAAATGAGTGCCGATTGGAACTACAGCAATTGTCAGACAGAATCAGACTGTGCTGGGTCCTCGGACACTGTGATATCGTGGGGAACGAGAAGGCTGACGAAATCGCGCCAAATGGATCAGCGATGGACGCTGCAAATGTTGAGCCATCACTATATCCCCCTTATGCGAATTCTTCAGTAACAGAGTTTCTACAAAGATCTGGCAAACCAGAAATGCTCGAGCAGATCTGACTGTAAGATCACTAAATCTCTATGGCCAGCCATATCAAAATCTAGGACCAAAGACCTTTTTAACCTCACAAAGAGGGACATTCGTTTAATGCTTGGCACGCTGTCGACTTTGTGAGGATGAGGAGGAACTGGACCTTTTCTGTCTATGTCCTTCTCTATCAGGGCGAAGACATCGCTACCTAGGTGACAACACTATATAAAATCTGGAATCTCGATCATCCCACGATATTGATAAAATCATGGGCTTCTTAGGTCGCTTGAGATTGATGGTTTGACATCAACACTCCTGAAAAGCCAACTCTCCTCTCTCTTATCTACGTCATCACCTCCTTCATTTTCTCGTCTCCCTCTTCTTTTACTCATCTTCTAAGGACGAACACAATGGACCAAATTGTCTCCGAGTGAAGTGGTGCACGCCAGCAATGGTTGTGTGCCGCGCGTCCTTATCAAGATTTAAGTTATGTAATCCTTTTGCTTCCTTTTATTTATTTCCTTTCCTTATTTGCATTCCCTATTTTTCTTCCTTTACATTTGCACGAAACACAACCCTGGTGACGTCGAATGTCAGATCATTTTCGGCAATTTTAAAGTTGTGGCAACTCCCACAGGCTGTCATTTTGTCGTACGATTCTCTCTCTGAATTTACGATCCTCTCTCAAAATCGCGCCAAACTCGTTTCCACCTAAAAGACTAGTCGCCCAGGGATGTATTTTTGACAGATCGTGCGACGAAATCTCCTGATGTAAACAGGCGCTTACTATTTTATCATTTATGTTTTCTCTGTAAAGGGTAACATTATGTTAACACCAATGATATGTTTAACAGAGATTAGAGAAATGTCCTGTCTTGTTATTGAAAGTTCTTTGTGTGGATTTGTATGCAATGTTCCTATTTGACATTTTTCGTTGTGTATTCTTAACAATCCAAAAAATGTTGTAAACTATAAAATCGTAAAATTTAAGTGTAATAAACAAATAAATAAAAAATATCATAAAAACAACACAGCGAAAGAAATGAGAGATAAATTCAAACTTCACCTCGATGTTATATTCGTGACTTTTATGCAGTAATAATATGTAATATGTCGGTTATACCATTTTATTCGGTCTGTAATCGTTATGATTTGAGCTGAGATACTCTACCGACTTAAGACCAACCTGCTTCTATACAGTGATAGAAAGCAAGTATTTTTACATTGCAAAATATATTGCAAGTATTTCATTGTGTGCCCATTAGATTAGATTACATCACGATTTCTGAGGCGTGACCAGGCAATGAAGCCGACCAAAATTATCGGCGGCGCATTTAAAAATACCCATCGGCGGCGGCGGCTGATCAGCATAGCCGATCAAATTTCAACAATCGGCTGAGCCGAAAAAGTTCCAACAAACGATGGCGCACGAATGTCAATCTCAGGCAAAAATGGCGCTTTAAGATATTTACAATTAGATGACAAAACCTAAAATTAACACAAAAATTTAAGAAAAGTTAAGGAAGTTTTGATTTAATGTCGAAAATCAGTTCAATAAATGTCAGTTGTTTTCGTTGCAAAGTGCTAAACTAAAATTGCTAGCTTGTAACGAAAACATGCCTAATATACATGGTCGCTTTTCGTTAACCAAACTCTCAAAGTCTATCAGAGGGCGACTCACACGAGCGACTCGGCACAATGAAATACTAGCACTGTATGCCATATCTACAAGAAATTCAATTTAAATTTACTTGTAGAAATCCCTATTAAGAGTAAAGCTTTCATGGTAAAAATCCAGGTCTATGTTACTTGGGCTATAAACAGCTTCTCACCTTAACAGTCTCCAGGGACAGATGGCATTACCAAATATGCTTCAAAGTGCGGAGGGCATAATCAACTCATGGCTGACGCACATTTTTAGACTGTGCCTATCCCTCAACTAAATAGCACTGAATTGGAGACAGGTAAAGGTTATCTTCAAACCCAAGCAGGAAAACGTAGCCACGAAAAAGCGAAGGATTTCTGACCAATTAGACTATCGTCAATTAGTCGCTCGAATGACTTATCGATGTGCATATTCGAGAGAAGATGAATAGTTCAAACAACATATCCACTAGCCAACATGCCTATCTAAAGGGATGTTCGACAGACACAGACATGAAGATGTCAGGCAAATCGAGAGATTCATTGGTAAGAATTTACCTTTTTTGTTTGTTTGTATATATGTATGTACAACAATATGTACGTACTGTCGTGTGCGAGTATTAGGGTTAAATAGAAAAAATCATTGTGAATGAGTATTTTTCTAATGCAAAGTGATGTGATAGCCCAGCCGTATAGAAAAAATGGAATGACAGCTGACAAGTGGAAAAGATGGGAAATGGTAGGAAAATGGCAGATTGTCCTGGTTTTTTTTTGAAAGGCGACGGAAATTCTCTTCCCTTTTTGAATTGGCGAAGATCCCGATCGGACGTGGCTCCCTCCCAATACTTACTTGCAAATATCCACCAAAAAATAAGACAACTATGGTCCGCGTTTTCAATACGCATTTTGCTTTTTATTTATAAAAAACACGTAAAAACTGAATCTAAAGTAAATATAAGAACAAGTTAAAATATACAAACCTGCCCTGAATGGAACGGAGGAGAGCAACTTCATCACCCGTCCGATCCAACGTTTGGAGACGCAGCTGAGCATGGTCATTCCTGGCATGTCATGGGTATCCAAAAGTGACCTTTAGACCTTTCACTCTTACGCCGGACAAAATTACGGACCGATTTATATCTATATTTGTATAGGAAAAGAGAGTTAGTGAAAGTGGTGCATTATAGGCTCAAACAATAAGTGTTTCTTCTGAATACAGACCTTTTTAAAAGTGAAAAAGTGCGCGTTTACTCAGGGTTGAGCTCAGGCCTAGTGTCGTCCTTCGTTTCTCTAATAGGGTTCCGCTTATGGCCCAATAAACAAATTGTTTGTGCTTCACAGAGAATAGAAAAACGAAACCACAGTCGTCCACATTGGGCGTTGCTTATGTACGGAAAATAAAGAACAATCAAATATAAAACTGAACAAAAGAAAAATACATATGACATACTTACGTCAACTTAGGACGGACAGAAAAGTACGGACGACAATACTTTTGCTCATCTCATGGTCAGAATGACACCAATTATTGTCGGCCAGTAATGCTCCAGATAGCCGAGTGGCGCCAGACTCCAACTGTCTGTCCATTTTCCAACATAGAAGAAGAAGAAAAATTACATCAGCAAAATAAATATTTGAAGATTAGTCGATCCTTACCCGGTTGGGTTACACTTACCTCCAAATTCGCCATCCGGATTTAACCTGAAAAGAAAGGCAAATTAACTTAAGGAAGATAATTAAATAAAAATTAATTTTACTTCTTGCACAATACAAATTGTTACATTAACTTTAACATTATACAAGACATATAAATTTTTAATTCCATATTAGTAAAACTAAATTAATTTTGAAAGAAAGTTTGGATGCATTAGAACTAACTGAATTTTTCCTTTTATGAACAATGTAAATTGAAATCGGAAAGCGCAAGCCTCAAAATAAAGGAGATTTTTATAATGTGTATGAAAGTCATGAGTTCTAGTATGGAAGGCTAGTGGGTATATAAGAAGGGGTAAGTAAAGTGTAGTCAGGAAATTAGGTGGGGAAAGAATTGGGGTATTTCATAAGTTATGGACAAAGGAATACCGTGGTGGGGGGGGGGGGGGGTTTTGTCCAAGCACCTAACGTCATCCGGGGTGCCCAGACAAGTCAGGGCTAAACAGTTTTGTTCGTTACAAACATATATATGTCTAGGTGGTTACTCACTTCTGTTTGTTTGTCCATCCATCAGCTGGTAGTGAATCTTGTTTTTTGTCAACTGTCTAGAGTTGACGCGCTGACAAGAACCGCGCCCCAAATGACTGAGCCAAGTCGGTGCCAACTGTCAGCCGCCAGCGCCCGTCGGCACGTCGGCTCACTCCAAAAGGACAGTGGACCTTCGGGGACACGACAGTATGCAACGATATGCAGTACGAGAGAGTAAGAGCAACAAGATGCTTTCGATAGGCGGGATCGCGAACAAGTGGCTTGACGGAGAAAGGCGTTGCATTCAAAAGGAGTAGACAGATTTTAACGAGGGTTTAACTGCGGCAAATACACCGAGCAAAATTATTGAATTATTAAAACACGACTTCTATTTTTGCTGTTAGAACTTCAACTGTCTTTTTATTTCATATTTTAAAGAGATTATTCATAATTAAAGTAGTTACAGTTACCGATTACTTCAACTAATAACCGCGATATGACAGCTCTTCCCGGGCAACCAGAAATGTTAATATGTATGATAGTATTTAAAATGGCTTGGTTCTTTCCTTGTTCGTGCTGACCTTCTTCTTGGCGTGTCTGTAATGTAATCGCCAGTTATTTCAGACGTTGGTATAGGTATGTTTCTTTGATCACATGTTGATGGTTGGTTGGCGTTGGCTGAAGTTGTTGGTTGGGTTGAGGGTTCCTCAGGTAAGTATTTTAGTTTCCTCGTCTACTTCTGTTAATTTGCTCAATTCTGCAAACGATACTGGCAATTTTTCGATCATCTCGACCTCAATGACATTTATGTTATCACCCGTTATATGATCTTCTTCCATACAATCCAAATTTTCAACATGTTAATCGTGACATAGCGTCAGCATTTCCATTGTCCTTGGACGTCTTCAATCTAATATCGAAATTAAATGACTCAAGAAATAGTGCGTAATGTTGCATACGTGACGTTGCTAGCACTGGCAAACCTTTTTTGGAGACAAAATTTGTGATATTGGCTTATTATCAGTGACTAACGTGAACTTTCTGTCGTAAAGATATTGATAAAAACGACGAATGCCGAATATAATGGCCAAAGCCTCCTTGTATATCTGACTATATCTTTGCTGAGTTTTAGTTAGCGTTTGTGATGCAAATTGTATTGGCCTTTCGACACCATCCGGCATTAAATGGCTTAGCACGGCGCCAACACCAAAGGGGCTCACATCCACAGCTAAAATTAATGGACATTTGGAGTCGTAATGTGTTAACACCATTTCCGATTGTATTTGCTTTTTAATTTCGAATAATGCATTCTTAGATTCCCTCGACCATATGAATGGTACGTTATTTTGTAGAAGTTTGTTTATGGGGTGCAAAATACTACTTAAATTTTTGAAAAACTTACCGTAATTATTTGTAAGCCCTAGTGTGGTTCTTACCTCATCTTTATTCGATGGCGTTTTAATGTTTTGTATCGTGTAGATCTTCGCCTCGGATTTGTGAATTCAATCTTTATCTATCAGAAATCCGCAGTATTCAATAGATGGTTTTAAAAAGTCGGATTTGGCTAAGTTTACTCTCATGTTATGGTTATTTAGTCTTTTGAATACTTCCTCGATTCTGCGCTGGTGCTCTTCATCCGTTTCAGCTGTAATCTTTATATCATCGAGAAAGACTGTTACACCTGGAATGCCATTTAACAGTTGCTCGATGAATCTTTGCCATATTGCGGGGGCGCTAGCCACTCCAAACATTAGACGGTTCGGTTGATAAAGCCCCCTGTGAGTATTTAATGTCAAATATGTTCTGTCCTCAGGGTGAACTTCCAATTGCAGATATGCACGCGACAAATCAATTTTTGAGAATTTCTTGCCTCCTGCCATTGTAGCGAATAGTTCATCGATCGTTGGAAACGGATGTTCATCCACAATCAAATTAGGATTTAGTGTAATCTTGTAGTCACCGCATATTCGTACCGCATTGTTTTTCTTCTTAACTACCACGATAGGTGTTGCCCATTCACTGGGGAAATTAAAGGATCACTCCTCGAATTTCCGATGTCCAGTCTGTGCGCAACCACTGTGAGCCCACCTACGAGTGCAGATAGCCTCAAAATACTCCAGTGGAACTGTAACGGGCTAACTAGGAAGATCACCGAGATAACTGACTTTATGGAGAGGAAGCGCATCCCCATTGCAGCGGTCCAAGAGACCAAACTGTCCAGCAGGAACCGCCTGTCCACATCATCCTGCTACACTGTCCTTAGGCAAGACAGGGACAGAAATGCTGGCGGAGGTATTGCCTTCCTTATCCATAATTCGGTATCGTACAAGCCACTGCCAATAGTCACCATTGATGCTCACCTTGAGATACAGGGAATTGCTGTCATGTCCGGTGAGGTTGAGATTAAAATACTTAATGTATATATCCCTCCCGACTCAGTGTGCCAAGCAGGATACAAACCATCGTTAGGCCCATACCTAAACGATGATAATACTATACTGCTAGGTGACCTGAACGCACACCATTATAGCTGGTTCTCTGAACTCGGCTGTGACAACAGAGAACACATCGCAGACCAGGTGGATGACTCAGATTTCTGTGCCATCAATGAGGACCACCCCACGCGAATAACGGCAACCTGCCGAAGCTCCCCTGATGTCACACTAGTGAGCTCAAATCTGGTGGCAATCACGTCCTGGCACGTGGACATCGCCCTAAATTCCGACCACCTCCCTATTACTGTTAGGCTACATACCGGGACAGACTTCATCGCCTCCGAGGACAGAACGTTTATAAATTTTGGTAAAGCAGACTGGGAACTGTTTACCAAGCTCACGGAAGACGAGTTTGTTGTCACCCCCCTGCCAACGTCAGCGCCCGCCGGAGAGAGAACTTTCCGGCAAATTCTAGCACGGTCGTGCAAAAGGTTCATACCAGCGGGTCGAATTCCCAACATTCGACCAAATTTCCCTACGGATGCATCAAAGTTGGCAGAGCAAAGGGATGAAATTAGGAGAAATGACCCAGCAGATTCCAGGATCCTCAGTCTCAATAAAGAGATCGACCGATTAGTGACCGCCCACAAGAGAGACAGGTGGCGGAAGCACCTCGAAGAGTCCGATCTCGGATCCAGGAAACTGTGGTCCACCATTAAAAACCTCTCCAACCCCAGGCGAAACGATAACATACGCATATCGTTTGGTGACCAAACTCCCAAGGACGAAACCCGTGTAGCAGCAGCCTTCTGCAGACAATTTGTTGAGCACCCAATGACACCGGACCGTGCAAGCAGAAGGCTCAGACGAGCCTCCCGTACCCTCAGGCCGGACAACCCCACAACCATTACCCTGGATAATGTGCTTAAGGCCATAAAAGCCGCCAAGAGCTCCACAGCTATTGGTCCAGACGGTCTGGCAACAAAGATGCTGAAACACATCGGAAGGATTGGTGCAACATTCCTTGCCCATACCTTCAGTTTGTGCCTCAGCACCTTTGAAATCCCAGACATGTGGAAACTGGAGAAAATTGTCCCAGTGCCGAAACCAGGAAAACCGGTACAACAAGGAAGCTCGTATCGACCAATTATTCTTCTATCCCCTGTAGTGAAAATTCTGGAAGCAATTCTACTGCCCAGCTTTGCAGAACACCTCCCCCTGGCTGATCATCAGCATGGTTTTCGCTCGGGCAGGAGCACAACTACCGCTCTTTGTGAAATATCAGCTAGGATTGCAGAGGGACTGAACAGTAAAAGGCCACATAAACGCTCCATCCTTGTGACACTGGACTTGTCTAAGGCGTTTGATATGGTTAGTCACACCACCCTCTTGAGTGATGTTATGGAGACCACACTCCCTAATCAACTCAAGAAGTGGCTGACTAACTACATGGCCGGCAGACAGTCCTTTGTAGAATTCAGAGGAAAGAGGTCGCCACTACGGAAGAATAAGCAAGGCGTACCCCAAGGTGGAGTTCTCTCCCCCCTACTTTTCAATTACTACGTGGCCAAAGCTCCCCTACCCCCACCAGACATCACCCTGGTGTCATATGCGGACGATTGTTCCATCCTGTCCGTGGGTAGAAACATTAAGGAGCTAGAAGATAAAATCAATCAATATCTTCCCGCATTGAGAGATTTCTTTGCTGACAGGAATCTTATGCTTTCTGCCCCCAAGTCGACAGCCACATTACTCACGTCGTGGACAAAAGAAGTGAACCAGGAACTCGAAATCCACATACGTGGCCAGAGCATCCCGACGACCAAGAACCCCAAAATTCTTGGCGTTACATACGACAATATGTTCCTCTTCTGTAAACACGCTGAGATTGTGGCCAAAAACGTGGGGAATAGGAACAAGATCCTGAAAGCCCTGGCGGGTAGCACATGGGGGAAAGACAATGAGACAATCTTATCAACCTACAAGGCTATAGGACGTCCCTTGATTGACTATGCAGCCCCGGTATGGGCTCCCTGTTTAAGTGACACGCAATGGAGGAAACTCCAAACGGCACAAAATGCGGCACTGAGAGTAGCCACAGGATGTCACTCCAAGACACCTGAAGTGCACCTGCAACAGGAGAGTCAACTTTTATCGGCAAGACACCACTGCACCCTCCTTACCCGCCAACATCTTCTCAAATGCGGAAACCCTGAACACCCAAACCACGCTACTAGTAGGAGAGAGCTTTCCGAAAGAACAGTACCCATACGGAATGACTTTAGGAAAGAAACCCGATATCTAATGGAGAGACGATTAACATCGGACAGTTCAGATGAAGGCATAGCAACGGCATTGAGGCAGGTTCACACAGAAATGGTTCAGGAAGCCATCGAGTCATACCCGAGCAGCATCGTGCTTGGAGGCAGACCACTGCCTGTACATGACGATGAGAGACAGCTACCTAGGGAGACCAGATCTGTGCTCTCCCAGCTCAGATCTGGTATCTCTAGGTACCTAAACAGTTACTTATCCGCCTTGAACCCGGCAGTACGGGATGAATGTACCAAGTGTGGTCACTCGCCGCACATCACCAGACACCTCTTTGAGTGTCCCGCAAACCCGACCAACCTGACACCAATGTCACTCTGGACACATCCACTAGAGGCAGCTCGCTTCCTCGAACTGGATGTGGTAGCTTAATGTCTATCTTTAATTTTTAACCTCTTTTCTTTCTTCTCTCTTCTTTTCTTCCCAATCTCGATACATACAAACTTCCTGAAGGGGCTACAACAACAACAACACCAGCAGCAAATACAACGGCCACAACCACAGCTTACTCCTCGCATAAACATCCCCACCCCAAACAATATAAATTTTTTGCAACTACAATGGCCTCCAAAACAAGATCTCTGAGATAACTGCCTTTATGGGCAGAAACAACATCGAGGTCGCAGCAGTCCAGGAGACGAAACTAAACAACACCAACCAGCTTCAATATTGTAATGGATACAATATAATCCGTAAGGACCGCACAAGGAGTAACGGTGGGGGTCTTGCGTTTATAATACATAGATCAGTGCAATACAGCGAGGTGAGCCCAGATCAGAACATACAAGATGCATACCTTGAACTACATGGTATAGCTGTCAGATCTGGAGATGCGCTTATCGAACTGTACAACATGTACATTCCGCCAGTGTCAGTCTGCCCGCCCGGTTATCACCCAGATATCAGAGCGCTTCTCAACGGGGATAGCCGCATAATAATGGGAGACTTTAACGCTCATCATGAGCAATGGCACTCGAACCTCGCGAACGACTACAGAGGTTCAGACTTAGCCGTACAAATTGACAACTCCACGTTCTGCACAATAAACGAGGATACCCCACCCGGATTACGGGAAACTGCGCTAGCTCGCCCGACATCACCATCGTCAGCGCAGGGTTGATCAACTGCACGGATTGGCGAGTCGTAATATCATTAGTCTCAGATCACTTTCCCATAATCACCACACTCAGCAGACCGAATGAGTTTGTGATTTCTGAAAGAAGAACTTACGTGAACCAGAAGAAGGCAGATTGGTCACAATTCAGAGACTTCACTGATCGCAAATTTAGAACCCTACCAATGCCTTCAGATATTCGCAACGCAGAGAAGGCATTCCGCACCATCGTCACAGCAGCAGCCGCTCGCTTCATACCAGCCGGTCGCATCCCGGTTATCAGGCCCAACTTCCCGGCCGAAGCAGTGGGACTCGCAGATGAGGGTGACGCAATTCGTCTGGCCAACCCCGAAGATCCCAGGATAACGCAGTTAAACCAGGAGATCAGGGTGTTGGTTAACAAATACAAGCGGAACAAATGGCAGGATCATCTAAACAGCAGCATCCACCAAAACCCAAAACCCAAAGCAAAGGCAAGTATGCTATATTTTTTCGATCTCGGAGCAGCAACTGCCGGCCTTGCTGCTCCGTCTTTTACTGGTCCGTGCCGGCATCGAACCCAACCCAGGACCAGATTCCTGTGCAATATGCAACGGGAAAATCCGCTCAGCATCTGTAAGATGCACATCATGCAATAGATGGATTCATTTTAGGGTGAGGGAAAATTGTTCTGGACTGTCCAAGCTAAGGGACTGGAGGGAAGGCTATATTGGCCCGTGCTGTGACAACAAGCCTTCCATAGCGTCTACAACTCCTCCACGATCCTCAGCTCGTCGCACCCGACAGCAACATCTGCGACAACGACAGTCAACACCACCACAACTTCACACACGGCCCTCCCCAATGCGCGAACATCAGCAGACATCCACTAACCAGACTAGCAATTACAACTGCTCTGTCTGCAGCAAAACCATCCGCTCAGCATCAGTCTGGTGCCATGGATGTGGGAGATGGTGCCATTTAAGGAAGCAGAACAATTGTTCAGGCCTTAACAGAGGATCGGACTGGAACCAGGACTATATCGCGCCTTGCTGCACTCAACAACAAGACGCAGTGATACCGCAGTCCCCGCTGACAACATCACCACATCAGCCCCTTCCATCCCATCCATATAGCTTGCGCAGTTGGCAACAACATCAGCCACCTGAGATCATACCTCAGCAGCAATAACACCAGCGTGTTGAAGTACGACCTCTCAGGCAACATCAGCAACCCAAGCAGCCGAACCGACCCGACGACATATGCTCTGTATGTCAGAGAATCATTCGTTCGGCGTCGGTGAAATGCAACGGTTGTAATCGATGGTGTCATATGCGCAAGAGAGACAACTGTTCAGGTCTAACCCGCGGAGGAGAGTGGAATGAGAAATATATTGCTGCATGCTGCACAGCAAGTGCACGCACACAGCGAACACCCTCATCGTCATCGGACTATTTCACTCAAATATACAACGGCCACAACCACAGCTTACTCCTCGCATAAACATCCCCACCCCAAACAATATAAATTTTTTGCAACTACAATGGCCTCCAAAACAAGATCTCTGAGATAACTGCCTTTATGGGCAGAAACAACATCGAGGTCGCAGCAGTCCAGGAGACGAAACTAAACAACACCAACCAGCTTCAATATTGTAATGGATACAATATAATCCGTAAGGACCGCACAAGGAGTAACGGTGGGGGTCTTGCGTTTATAATACATAGATCAGTGCAATACAGCGAGGTGAGCCCAGATCAGAACATACAAGATGCATACCTTGAACTACATGGTATAGCTGTCAGATCTGGAGATGCGCTTATCGAACTGTACAACATGTACATTCCGCCAGTGTCAGTCTGCCCGCCCGGTTATCACCCAGATATCAGAGCGCTGCTCAACGGGGATAACCGCATAATAATGGGAGACTTTAACGCTCATCATGAGCAATGGCACTCGAACCTCGCGAACGACTACAGAGGTTCAGACTTAGCCGTACAAATTGACAACTCCACGTTCTGCACAATAAACGAGGATACCCCCACCCGGATTACGGGAAACTGCGCTAGCTCGCCCGACATCACCATCGTCAGCGCAGGGTTGATAAACTGCACGGATTGGCGAGTCGTAATATCATTAGCCTCAGATCACCTTCCCATAATCACCACACTCAGCAGACCGAATGAGTTTGTGATCTCTGAAAGAAGAACTTACGTGAACCAGAAGAAGGCAGATTGGTCACAATTCAGAGACTTCACTGATCGCAAATTTAGAACCCCACCAATGCCTTCAGATATTCGCAACGCAGAGAAGGCATTCCGTAGCATCGTCACAGCAGCAGCCACTCGCTTCATACCAGCCGGTCGCATCCCGGTTATCAGGCCCAACTTCCCGGCCGAAGCAGTGGGACTCGCAGATGAGGGTGACGCAATTCGTCTGGCCAACCCCGAAGATCCCAGGATAACGCAGTTAAACCAGGAGATCAGGGTGTTGGTTAACGAATACAAGCGGAACAAATGGCTGGATCATCTAAACAGCTGCAACCTTGGTTCAGGTGCAAATAAGCTGTGGAATACAGTCAAATCCCTCTCGAACCCATCGAATAAGGAGAATAGGGTTGCCATAACCTTCACTGAAAACCCAATTATGGATCCTAAGCGGTGTGCGAGCCATTTTGGCCGGCTTTTTATTGAACACCCCGAGAGAGATCCAGCGAGAAGGAGAATCCTTAGGAAGGTGAGGAAACTCCGAGCGGACGATCACGCAGTTTTTACGACCCACGAGGTTGCAGAGGCTATCCACAGGGCAAAACCATCGAAAGCCCTTGGCCCAGATGGAATATCTATGCTGATGCTCAAGCACCTTGGCGACGTAGGAGTCGAGTTCCTGACATACATCCTCAACATGTCTATAACCACCCTAATAATCCCGGAGTTCTGGAAAATGGGAAGGGTGGTACCTGCTCTCAAGCCAGGTAAAATTGCGACACAGGGAGTGTCTTATAGACCCATTTCCCTGCTATCACCAATCGCAAAGACACTTGAGGCACTCCTCCTACCTAGCTTGACCAGAAATCTGCCAGCCGCTGAACATCAACATGGTTTACTGGAGATGCACAGTACCACCACCGCACTCACCGCAATAACAACATGTATCAGCCACAGTCTTAATGGGAAAAGACCCTGCGAACGAGTCGTTCTTGTGGCTCTTGACCTGTCAAAGGCCTTCGACACGGTCGATCACTCCACTCTCTTTAAAGACATATATGAGTCCAGCCTTCCCAGCTCGACCAAGAGATGGATTGTGAACTACATGTGCGGCAGACAGTCATTCGTGGAGTTTAGGAACAAGCGCTTAAAGCCCCGTAGAGTTAAACAAGGCGTCCCACAGGGTGGAGTAATCTCCCCTGTCCTTTTTAACTTCTACCTTTCCAAACTCCCATCTCCCCCCCAGGGGTTGAGATAATCTCATACGCGGATGACTGCTCTGTCCTAGCGAGGGGCCATGGAATCGACAGCCTTTGCGAAAAAATCAATCATTATCTCAGAGATCTTACCGCATTTTTTACATCTCGGAACTTGATAATATCCCCAACTAAATCCTCTACCTGGACGAGAGAAGTCACACTTCAACTGCCAATAGAGGTCAATGGAGTAAGAATTCCGACCACAAACCACCCGAAAATTCTCGGTGTTACATTGGACAGTCTCTTCTCGTCCTCAGCGCACACTTCCACCGTTTGCAACAAAGTACGTTCCCGGAAAAAGGTCCTCAAGTCGCTTGCCGGCAGCACTTGGGGAATGGACAAAGAAACTTTGTCAACAACGTACAAAGCAATTAGCCGGCCGGTGTTGAACTACGCAGCGCCAGTTTGGTCACCTAACGTGAGTAGAACACAGTGGGAGTACCTGCAAGCATGCCAGAACGCTGCCTTAAGAACCATCACAGGATGCGTTCAAATGACACCCATTGACCACCTTCACGAGGAATCGAAGATCATTCCAGTGAAAGATCACTGTGAACTCCTCACAAAACAGTTCCTCCTGGGATGCCATCGGAGGGAATACCCAAATTATCAACACCTTCATTTGGAACCCCCCGTGACATGTCAGGAGGAGCATGTGGTCATATGAGGACCAAATTCGTCAGTACTCTGCCGATCCCTTAATGGAGTCCTCATACCGTGCAGGTATAAAGCAAGTTCATGCGGATTTAGTACAGCGTGTAACATTCAATTACAGAACTAATATAATCCTTGGAGGTCGTCCCCCACCTATTGCAGATAATGAGCGTTCACTGCCTAGGAAAACAAGAACTATCCTAGCGCAGTTAAGATCAGGATGGTGCAGTCGGCTTAACTCTTATAGGAGTAGGTTAGACGAATCCATTCCTGATCTTTGTCCTGCCTGTGGAACAGGACTACATAGTACAGTCCACCTCTTCAACTGTCCAGCAAAGCCAACATCTCTACAGCCGTGTTCACTCTGGACTGACCCCATAAGTTCGGCCAGGTTTCTAGAACTAGATGTAGAGGATTTGGCAGATGTGGGCCACCACAACTAATTTCCACAACATATTATAATCAATTTAGTATATTTGCAGGAGAAACCGTGGCTACAACAACAACAACAACCAAAACCCAAACGTATCCCACGCAGTCGACACGCTGATTGGAATAATTATACAACCTTGTATTCGTATTTTGTAAATCCAATTTTCCAAGTGCTCTTTTCGCCTCTTCCCAACCAACAACCGTCACCGCCGCCCCTGTATCAATTTCAAACTTGAGCCAACGATTATTAACTAATAATGAGTGAAACAGCTTGGAACTACCATACCTTGCTCGTATGTTATTTATCAGCTCCATTTCTTCATAATCATTTTCTTTTGCCTTCTCATCATCTGGTATCTCTTCTGCTGTCACCTCGATTAACCCCCTTTTCTCCTTCATACACACTCTCCGAAGATGGCCTCTCATGTTACAGAAATTGCATATGGAATATTTATGTCTGCATTTGACAAATGAGATGCGCTGCCACAACGGTAACATTTTCGCTGTGTGCCTTTCCATTGTTTTCTACTGTCATCACGATCGCTCTTTTTTATAACAGTTTTCATCACATTTATTGTATTATTGTTTGTGTTGTTGTTCATCTCTAACCGTCCTTTTTGTGCCATTCCTGCTGCTTCTGCAATTTGTGTTGCTTTTTCCAATGTTAAATCACTTTGTTCCAGTTATCTACTTTGTGTGGCGTGATCTCGTATACCGAAAACAAATTGATTGAGCAACGCATTACTCAAATACTGACCAAAATTACAAGATGCCGCCATCCAAGGTTCCAAGTTATCGGTCTGTGATCAAAAGGTTCACACATCACATTGGGTCCCGCTGTTGAAGTCATTGATTTTCCTTCCTCCATGTATCCTCGTCGCAACTATTAAAACACGACTTCTATTTTTGCTGTTAGAACTTAAACTATCTTTTTATTTCATATTTTAAAGAGATTATTCATAATTTAAGTAGTTCCAGTTACCGATTACTTCAACTAATAACCGCGATATGACAATAAGTGAAATTGTTTCAGGTTTAAACATGCCGGCCACCTTGCAACATCAAGGTCTGTTGCAACTAAACTTAAATTAACTCTAATAATCTTAAAGTATAGTGCAGTACATATCGCTCACTCACTTCAAGAGTGACATAACTCAAAATTGAAAATTGCCAAGATGTGTAACTTTAAGTCCCTATAAAAAGACAAGTAACATGAAATAAGATGTAAAAAACGCATGAATAATCCGAAATATGGTTGTTTACTTATAGACCAAATTTCGCTGAGATTAATTTATGGACATTTGCAAAATTCGCATTTTTGTAAGGCAACCTCAAAAATTTTATATTTTGAGTTATGTCACTCTTGAAGTGAGTGAGCGATATGTGTAATGTCACAATTGAATACGAATCTAAACATTCGCAAAAACTACGCGAAGTTTGCTAGTCTTTTTTTCGAGATTAATAACAGGATGATGGGGTAAATAGCAGGACAATTTTTCCACGGAGAATATCGTGTTCACTGGCCTCATATGGTCTAATCTCAAATATTCAGTGACAACGTTGTCATAAATAGTTTTGATGTCGGGCTTCCTAAGTAATGACGATTCATTACGCAAATATTGTTTGAACACGTTCGCC
The DNA here is from genome assembly GCA_963930755.1 of Eudasyphora cyanicolor. Taxonomy (NCBI): domain Eukaryota; kingdom Metazoa; phylum Arthropoda; class Insecta; order Diptera; family Muscidae; genus Eudasyphora; species Eudasyphora cyanicolor. The sequence goes on along the minus strand of OZ005736.1, from coordinate 248,187,981 downwards.
CTAGATTCTCCCAAGTATTCCTGTACGCTAAGGTCGGTCCTAATAGGTAGTGTAGGTTTAGGTTAGGGTGGCAGCCGTATTTTTTTACAAGCTCACATAGACCAGTTTAGGTCCCTAGTGTTACCACGGGCTGAAATGCCCCTCATAGAAACCAACCTGTTTGATATATAAATTTATCGATAGTACGAATATCAGTACTGGAAAGATCTGTTAGGCTGCCTAGAAAAGCCGACCCCAGTATGTCCAGTCGTCGTTTACTCAAAGCGGGACAGTCGCAAAGCAAGTGCTCAATGCTATCCACTTCTTCCTCATCTCCACAGCTTCGGCAGAAGTCATTGGAGTCAATACCCAATCTTTTGGCGTGTTCGCCGATCAAGCAGTGTCCCGTCAGAACCTGTACTAACGTAGACAATCGTATCCTCTCTAGTGTGAGGAGATATTTTGACCTTCTCAGGCCATACCTTGGCCAGATTTGTCTAGCTACCCTGCAGGTGCCGATTTCTGTCCATCTTTCGTTGGACTGCCTGATTGCCTCTTGCCTAAGCCAAAGGTTGCACGTGGATAGTGGCGCGCCAATATATGCAAATTCTTCGAGAATTTGTAATGTCGTCCCTTTCCTAGCAAGTTCATCGGCTTTGCAGTTCCCCGCGATATCTCTATGCCCAGGCACCCATATGAGGTGTATATTAAACTGCTCAGCCATCTCGTTACGATATCTGCGGCAGTCGAGGGCTGTTTGTGAATTTAGGGATGTTGCCTCCAGAGAATTGATGGCAGCCTGGCTGTCCGAGTAAATGACAACGCCAGTATTGGTTACTATGTTGCGACTCAGCCACTTGGCGACTTCCCATATTGCCATTATTTCGGCTTGATAGACACTGCAGGTATCTGGTAGTCTGTGAGCTATATCCAGACTAAGTTCTTCACAGTGTACTCCGAAGCCAACCTTTTCATCAAGCTTCGAACCATCCGTGTAAAAGTGGCAGGAATCATAGTGATGTAATTTCTCTCGAAGGTGTACACAGTTGGTATATAGTCCACTCGGTCGGTTACCATAGCACTACACTTTGATATCCTCATGTGACCATAGTTCTTGTACCTCCACATTGATAGGCAGTTTAATCTTATTGCCGCTTTGGTTGCAACTTCTCTCGTCACAATATTAATCGGCAGTATATGGAGTAGGGCTTGTAGAGACCCGGTCGCTGTAGTCCTTAAGGCTCCGCTTATGCTCAGGCAGGCAGTTCTCTGAACCTTTGTTAGTAGGTTGGTGATGGTTAGTTTGTCAGTTGCCGTCCACCATACCACAATAACGTATAACAGTATTGGACGACCTACTGCTATATATATCCAGTGGACGATTTTAGGAGAGAATCCCCACCGCGACCCTACAGCCTTTTTGCAGGAATATAAGGCGACGTTGGCCTTCCTTACACGTTCCAATACGTTAAGTCTAAATAACATTTTCCTATCTAGAACTATTCCTAAAAATTTTGCACTTTCAGAAAGACTAGATCTGTTCCATTTATCCGAGGTGAAGGGTCCACATGTGGGACATTATTCATCCTAGTAAAGAGAACCAATTCTGTCTTGTTGGGGTTAACGCCCAAACCGCTGCTTCTGGCCCATCCAGCCAACTTGTTCAGAGCCACCTGTAGGATGTCTCTGAGGACGTCTACGAATTTGCCACTCACTGCGATTGCCACGTCGTCCGCATACGCCACGACCTTGCAGCCACAACGTTCGAGTGGACTGCGATCTAGCAGGATTTCATTCACCGTGGAGACAGTACTCCTCCTTGCGGGGTCCCTCTGTTTACAAACCTTGTTAGAGTTGTGGACCCTAGACATGCTGTTGCGTCTTCTGGTGAGCAGACTTTGAATTAGTCTAATCAAACTAGTGTTAGCTTTTAGATGTGAGAGTGCCGCAATTACCGCATCTGAGTGAATGTTGTTAAAAGCCCCTTCTATGTCCAGAAATGCCACCATGTTGAATTCCTTCAAATGCAGGGACGATTCGATAGTGCTCACAAGTTCGTGCAGGGCTGATTCTGTAGACCTGCCCTTATTGTAAGCATGTTGGTTCCCCGACTGGAGTTTTGTATCCAGGTTTTCCCTAATGAAATGATCTAAAAGTCTTTCCAGACCTTTCAATAGGAAGGAGGATAGGCTAATTGGTCTGAAGTCTTTTGGCTTAGTGTGTGATATCTTCCCCGCTTTTGGTATGAATACCACTTTGGTATCCCTCCATCGATTCGGGATGTATGAAAGCCTGATACAGCCTACATAAATTTTCTCCAGCCAGGGGATAATGTATTTCAACATTTTCTGCATTTCTGCTGGAGTGATGCCGTCAGGTCCAGGTGACTTGAAGGTCTCAAAGCTATTAATAGCCCAGCTTATTCTGGATCTCTCAGTCAACAAGCTAGCGACGCTCGCAGTCCACTCGCACTCTTATTGTTCCTGCTGATCCTCTGGTTCTGTTAGAGAGTTCCCCGGGAAATGTGTTCGAGCAGTACATTGAGCGACTGTTCTCTGTTTTTGGTCCAATTATTTGCCTCAGCCTGTAAATATCCCACTGTACAGGGTGAAGCAGATAATATCTTCCTCAGCCTAGCGGCGTCGGAGCCATTTCCACTTCCCCACAGAAGGTATACCAAGAGCGCCTTTGCGCCTTTCTAAGCTCCTTCTTATAGATCTTGAGTTGCTCATTATAGGCATCCCAATCATTAGCGACCCCAGTAGATTTAGCCTTATTGAATAACTTGTTGCAGGTCTTTTTCATTGCCGTTAGCTCAGAAGTCCACCAATGGGGTTTAGTTTTACCCTTGTACCTTGTTTTTGGACAGGCTTCTTCAAGGGATCTATTGAATGATATGGTGAACTCAATATAATGGTGATCTGAGAATGAGTGGTCGTCCAGTACATTCCACACAATAATTTTGTCTCACAGCCGGTCAGTAGCAGTTACGTCGAGTACTTCTTGTCTGTCTTTAATTGTTAAGGTCGGTTTATTACCTATGTTACAAATACTAATGTTGGTAGTTAGAATAAAGTCAAGAAGCGAATCACCCCTATTGTTTATATCCGTACTACCCCAGATAGTATGATGAGCGTTCGTGTCTGCGCCAATAATCAGCTCGAGCTCGTCAGACGTTGCTTTTTCTACTACTACCCTGAATAGAGCAGTCGGTACTACAGATTCATAAGGCAAGTAGCTGGAGACCACCCAATATATGCGATTACCGATCTCCAGGCTAGCTGCTGTTTGGTCTTTACCACTTAAATTAGTTAGGAGAAAGATACTTAGATCTTTCCTGGCGAAAATGCAGGTTCTTGGAGTGCCTTCACAGTTGGTCACAAGCAGTTTAAAGTTGGGTGTCCCAATACCGCACACCCTTCTACTACGCCTGTGGACAGGCGCAGCAATAGAGCCGCTGAGGCTGCTTTAGCGTGATGGAGGTTAATCTGTAGAATTCTTACCAACATTGGTAATTGACAGATTAACATCCACCCCGACAAGGGTGTTATCGAACTCTTCGTCCGTATCATCGAGAAGCATGTCCCCGCCAGATGCGTCAAAGAGTCCGGAGACTCCCCTCAGCCTTTCTGTGTCCGAAGTAGAGCTTTTGTCCTCAGAGAAGGACGTTACAGATCTTCTGTTAGAGTTGGAGTCACCAGAAATAATAGGCGTGGGTACCTACGCACTTCCAGAAAGCGCCACGGTGGACGACTCACCGTCTGCAGTGGGAGCTATGTCCTGCTTGTATATCTTCAAGACTATGGTCTCGAAGCCATATTGTAGGGTTGCACTCGCACTTTGTATATGGGAGGTGGATTCAGCGTTTAGGATAAGATTGACCTGCCCGGCCACACCTCACCCGCTCGACTCAGAGCAGCCTTATACAGGTCTACTGATCTGGCATCACCGAAATATAAGAGCTTTACTCTCCCCTGATGCCGTCCTGCATCGTTGCAGATTGGTGGTTTGCCCGGCATTTCTCTACGGACATCGAGGTAATGAGCCATAATGGCTGATTGTACATGACTCCATTTGTCCTTGAGGATGGATCCATCCTCACCACTTCTGTCTATAACAGCCATCACTGGACTCTCCTTCGCCACTTCATTGAAGGGCTTGGTGAGTGTCCTGTTGATGGTGACATTAGGGCCTCTTGCCTTTTTCGAAGGCAGGGGTTCATCAGGTGATCTGATTCGTTTTACTTTATTAGCCGTTAACACAGCTGAATTTGTGGCTCTTTCAGCCGACTCATTGGCCTTAGAAGCATCTATGACGCCTTTAGCCCAGGTAAGTGACTCTTTTTGTTTTTCGGTAAGAGCCGAAACCTCAACAGCCTCCAACTTCGTCAAAACTCTGAGCGCTACACGATGCTCATTGTGCTTCCGTTTTGACGGTCGGACATGACGTTTTCCCCTCACCGCACCACCTGTTGTGAGTACTTGGGGACGATTTTCACCATTTTTGGTGTGGTCGGCTTTGGCCAAGACCAACGGACGGACAGTCGGACGATTGGGGAACCGCGCTCCATCGGAACACGAAGGTCAAGAGAATTTATTTTTATTTTGTCTGTATTAGACCGTAATAGGTGCTACGATGTAGGCCTTACGAACTTTGTACAGATTTTTGCTATTGCATAATAGGTACTGGTAACCATCCGCTATGTGATAAACACGTTCGTTCACTGCGAATGATCAGCAACTAATAGGTAGTGTAACAATATATCTACCATCCGAATCCCTACGAGTCGTACGCACATAATTTTCTTCACAAAATTTATCCGAAGGTGACAAAATACTTCGTTTTGGAGGTTCCCAGAAACGCAAGTGTTTTATTAATACTTTCTTCTTCAGAAATACCCAATCGTGTAGCGAAAGTCTGAACTTGGTTGGTAGGGACAGGACCCGTAATAAGCCAACCGAAGACAGTGTTCTGAGCAAGTAATGATCCGGACGAAATTTGAATAAATCCTTCTAAGAGGATTTGAGGATATAGGTCCGCTCCTATCAAGAGGTCTACGGGTCGCGAATCAAACAAATTTGGATCAGCCAGACGAAGCGTTGGCATTTTTTTCTTAAAATCAGAAGCGAGCGGCAAGATTTTCAGAAATTGAAGGAAGAATTAAGGCAGTGTTTCCAGGACTATCGATGCATCGAAAGATGTTTCAATCCTCAACGTACAAATTTTTCTGGATGTTGCCGAAATGGCACGATTAACGCCGGAAATGGTAGCATTTGTTTGCACCGGAATTTTCAACCTGTTCTGCAAGTGCTCTGAAAGAAACGATGCCTCAGAAGCAGGGTCAATCCAAGCCCGAGCAGGGTACAAATCACCATGGTGAACTATATAACCATTGCTGTTCCCAAAAGAACAGCTTTACTCGAGGCAGCATGAAATACCTGGCGAGGGATACATTCAGCCGACGTGGTTGCGATGGGTCTACAACGGACTGACTAGAAATTTGAGGATTTGGAACCGGTCTAGTGTTAGTGGTAGTGGTAGCAGAAGCCGAATCCTCATTATCACGATGTAGTAGAGTGTGCTGTCTCGCTTCACATCTGAAGCAATGATGTTCACTTGAAAAATTCTTCACGTCCCTTTACTAAGCAATTCAAACACAAACGATTGCGTTTTACAACATTATATCTTTCCGAGGGCGAAAGTTTCTTAAACCGAAGACATTTGGAGAGCCTGTGACCTTCTTTAGGACAAAGTACACATTTAACAATTGAGGGTGGACTCGATGGTTTCGAAGATGCGGCATTCGTAAAATACGTTTTAATTTTGGGGTTTAACCGTTTTGGAAAATCGTTTCCCCTTAAGTCGTTGAGGCACACGATAGTGCGAATCCTTTCCGAAAGAAATGAATCCATGTCTTTCCACAATGAAAAAGCAGATTTGTCCCTAACACTTTGTTCCCATAAAGTTTGAGTAAGCCTCAGCAAATGTTGGAGGCAGTTAAAAATAAGGATAGGATCCCAATTATCTGTGCGGATATCATATATCGACAAGGCTGAAAGACAGCTATTTATTCCGCGTTGAATTGATTTTAATCATGAACTAGTTTCACTATTTAACACAGGTAGTGCAAAGAGAGTCTTAGTTGATTGTGAATAAGAATTCGTTTTGTAAGAAGCATCATATTTACCCTCAGCTTCTTTCAACTTTCTCGGCGGTTTCCAAATACGTAAGGTATTTGTCGTACGTATCCTGTACCTTACTCCATATTTTATTAACTTCCGCGCTACGAATCTTGAGACTATAAACATCAAAATCTTCATCCATTTCCAAAACAAAATTTGCACTAAATTTTGTAAGAGCATCCGAAGCTCTGACAAAGAAATGAAGGGGAGGAAGAGACATTGTAATTTATTTCCAAAAACAATTGGTAGAAATTCACTGAAAAGTGACGTACTCACAAACAAAAGTCGAGTGAACTGTATTTTAAATAAAAAAAACACCGAAATTTCGTAAAAATACCCAGGTAAAATCTGAAATTCAGCAAAACGCTAAACATTTCTTATGAAATTTAGTTTCCTTCTCGCAAAAATTGAGAAAAAAACAAACGAATGCCTGTTTCAATCTATCTACCGAATGTAGTATCAACTTTTGTTTGGAACAACGATATGTCCAAATGACAGCAAGTGCAAAAACGTGTAGTTATGAAGAACAAACCGAAAGCAAACAACTATAAATGTTCTATAACTTGTGAAAAGAATCGTTAAAAACAAGCTAATTCGTAAAAAAATCCCACAAGACAAAGAAAACAAACGACTAAAATGTTTAAAAACAAATTAAATTTCAAAAAATGCAAATAAAATTCAATCAAAAAATAAATATACAATTAAATTTAAAAATTATTTCACAAATTTCTTTGCGTGTACCGATTTATTTTTTCAAAATATTATTTTCTCGCGAAAATAACGAAATTTATCGAATGGGCACCGAAAACCCAGCAAAAATAAATAAAAAACAGAAAATTAAAAAAAAAACTTTAAATTCGGTTACAGGTCGGCTTGACCGACTGTAGGGCGCACGCAACCAATATGGTGAAAACCCAACGAACAGGACAGTAAACCGAACCGAAACCGAAAACAATCAAAAAATCACACTTTTATTTAAAAAAGTCGAATTGACCGTATGTAGGGTGCACGTTATATAATTTAATTTTCAAAATCTTATCGAAAATGACAAAAAATTTCCCGAAGTTACAAACTTTGTACCGAACACACTTAACCAACGTATCAAAGAAAAATAGTTCCAAGCAGCTGCGTTTGTTTGTCTGTATGCATGCATATACCAGTATATATTATATGTACGTATATATGGTATATGAGAACCGTATGTTGGCTGGCTGCTGGACGGACGCGCTAATAAACAATATTGGAGAAACTGAGTGTATTCTTTTTTGGTGGTGGCAATGAACTTTTTATTGTTATTGTTGTTATCGAAAAACAAACCACAAAACAAATGACAACAAATTATTTCAAATGCTATTTTTCTCCTTTTCCGACGGTAAGGAGTTGTTGCTTATTTTTGCAAATACGCGAACTATTTTATTTTCGCTAATTAATATTAACATTTACCACCACTGCACTGTCAAAAAAATACACGTTTTCACCACTAATTTCCGCACTATAGGGATGTTTTTAAATAAACTTTTATTTATTTGTTTTATTTATTATTTTTCTTTAATACGTACGGACGGTAGAAACGAGACGGGTGTAGAGGGAGGGGTTTCGCGACGCGCTGTTAGACGACCTTTTTGTTAACAACACGAACACTTTTATTGCTTTAAAAATCGCGAGCTCAAACTTATAACTACACTGCACTATACTTACTTTGACATTATTATTTAAATAATTAATAATAAATGATAAGGTGATGATATGGATGGTGATGATTGATGAAGGAATGCATCGCCAACAACACGAACTGGATGGCGAAACAAAAAACAACATCAATTAACTGCGCGAACTAACCAAAATGTAGAATATCAAAAGCACCTGGCCACGGTACAACACTCAACGAACAAAGTTTCTGATCAGCCAAAATCGACGGAACTAGTCACGACTAGTCCCTGTGCCAACTGGCCACCGGGAGACCTTGTCAAGTACCTCAACCTATCAAGCGGGATATAATGACACAAGAGTACAGAAGACACTACGCGAGTGAGGTGGTTATCAAAACGGTATCTTAATATACTAATTGACACTAGGGAAAGGTTCTTAGCCACTACGTTAACCAACCAACCATATTCCGCTGACGTAAAAACGAATTCAAGAAACTTTAATTGTAACAAACAGTTTATTTAATTCTAGGTGAAAAAATAAGTAATTACTATTTATAAAATAAAGTACAATTAAAGACGTTTAATTAAAGTATTCAGTTCTTCTAAAAATAATGTTTTCTCTCCTTGTGTCTTCTTTGGTTCTTCACCAAAAAAAGTTTGCTATTAATGACAAACATCGTCTGCCAATGTTCAGCAAAAATTGTTTCTGCTAAAGCTGAGTATAGGCGATTGCCAGATCGGCAAACGTTATCAACCCTGTTAAAGTGCTGCAAATATACTGACAATGACAGCTGAATTGACAGTTCAGACGATTGCAAGAAAACATTACAATTTCATGTATTTACAATATATTTTGTAAATATTTATATGCAGGATTGCCAATAAAAATACATTATAGACAGTGTTGCAAATAAAATGTTTTTCTGGCAATGGCGCCGTTGTCACATGCATAGACTTCGCACATATAACAATCTGTAAATTGTCTCGCAATGACTTTTCTGCTAACAAAAATTGTATGTTCACACGGTTGTAAATTCACAGGGTTGCATTTTTCCGCCGTTTTTCTGACAATGTTGTCCGATCTGCAAAACGTGTGTACTTACCTTAATACAGAAACAGCAGCAAGTTTGCAGTTTTGCATTAGCAAATACACTGCTGAGAAATTTGCAGTTTGCTAAAAATGTTTGCAGTTAATAAAATTTGGTTAGGTTAGGTTGAAGAGAGGAGACGTTTGAACGTCTCATGTCCATGGACATACACTTAGGGCCTGTTTCTGTAACTTATTTTCGTTCGTCTACGGCGAACGATCAAAATTCTCTCAGATATTACTTGAATTCTATAAAACGCAGGTTAGAAATATTTTAGGAACAAGCTTTTTACATGATTTCCTACAGACACAACGAATTATAAACTTCTGCGATTTATAGATTTCTCGGAATAATTGAGTGATTTTTGATCGTTCACAGTAGACGAACGAAAAAAAGTTACAGAAACAGGCCTTTACCAGTGGTTCGGTCTGTTGTGCGCTAAGTAAAAGTAAGTCCTGAAATACACGAAGCAATTTTTTCCAATCAAGTGTCAAACTTTGTAGGAGAGAGGTAGACGGAAAGTGCCCACTGCTCTCTCTCCTACAAACTTTGACACTTGCTTGAAAAAAATTGCCTCGTGTGGTTCACTTCAAAAAAGTGCAACTACCATTGAAAATCAAAAATGTTAGGGTCATTCGTGCGATGAGAAAAGTATATTTTGGAAAAAAATAAATAAACTGTCGGCGATGTCTATTTTCCGACGATGACTGTTCTCAATATTGTTAATTTTTTGATTGGATTTTATAAATATTGGAAATAGGAGTCAAATAAAACTGCAAAAAGTAAAACATAAATCGATAATGATTATGATTTGAATTGGAAATAGTGCGATTTCAAAATCTTAGTACCGGACATACAATTAAAATTAATACATTGTGTTTAGTTTCTAGTTTCTATTTTTTCATATTTTAATGAAACTAAAGTTAAACATTAATATTTTTTGTACGATTTGTAAAAATGTTTATACTTCAATATTATACAGAAGTCTTGTGTATACAAATGCAAATAGTCAAAAAACAGAAGCACTCTTGAATATTGAGTAAAAATTTAGCAAGATCTTGTCATCCTTTGGTAAAGATGATTTTTATAAATTGAAATTAAATCTTAAAAATGTTGTTGTCACAGTACGACATATTCTTGTGAAATATTTTAATTGTGCATATTAGCATGCTTTATTACTGGGAAAACAAATTAAAAAAAGCGGCGTTCAATTTACATTCCTTAGCACTGAAACTATTTTTTTTACCGCCGCATAGCTTAAGGCCGGCCGCACACTGCATACGAATTTCAAGCGTACGTAAAGGTGCGATACTGGTCATACGAATTGAGTGCGCACACTCAATTCGTCTGAGTAAAATTTAGTTATTCAGGGACACCGTATTCGTAAAGGTTTCTAGTGATGAAATTCTGCTAATATCATGCATGATTTGTAAAATTATGATTTTCAGCATCCATTTTCTTTCGCTTTTTCTTTATTTCACATTTTCTTTCTTTCAACTTTTCAGCGAGAACTTGCGAAAACGTATAAAAATCCAACCATGTAGGGATTGCATCCGTACATCGTAATTACATGTACGTATGACTAATACGCACCCACTGTGCGAGCTTTCACAGTACTTCTTGTGTTCGGATCATTCGTACGTGTTCGCACGATTTAAATTCATACGAATTCGTAGCCAGTGTGCGGCCGGCCTTAGGAAAGTTTACATTTACAAGATACTTGTTTTAAGTATTAAGTATACTTATCGGCGTTTTGTGGGCGAGAGAGACTGTACTCATACTTGTCGTACTCAACGTTTTGTGTTTTTCATTCGTACTTGGAAACAACAACAATTCACACAGGAAAAGCCAAAACAAAAAAATGAAAATAAGTAAAAAAAATTAGAGAAAGTTCAAAAGAGAATAAGTCGATAAGTTACTTAAAAAACATCGTGTGAATGGGGACCAATCACTTCATTATTACATTTCAGCTTGTGTAGTAGTTTTCTACGACACTACGTGCCTTTTTTCCCTCTCTATCCAATTTTAGGCTTTTCTCATTTACAGAACGTGTACACTACAACTTTCTTCATGGTCCTATCGAACATCATTTTAAGCAGCACTGTGGAACATCCGCTTACTCTTATCATTATTAATTCTGTCGCTGTCGTCGATAACTGAGCATATACCGAATAGGAGGTATATTATAATTCTTTTTCTATGTCTCCATTTACGTGATACTTTTTTTAAGTATTAAAGGCCTGCTTACACACATCAGTTTTGTCGTACAACATGTGTGATCTGCGGATTTATCCACAGTCTAAGGAGCTGCATGATGAGTGTTCATGGATGTTGGACGAAAATCAAAACGATTTTGATATTTTCATGTTGGTTCATGCAAATCCACAATGTAATGGCAGGTATGACAACATTTCGTCAGTTCAAAAGAAACATTGTGGTGGAAACACGAAAAGAGAACAAAGTGCCGTCGGCAAAATGACATTTCAGTAGAAACCTCATTGAGTAAAGATGCGTAGAAGTGAAAATGGAAAGAGATAGGCAATTTTGGTTGGATTTTTTTGAATTATACAACAGTATGCCAGAATTATGGAAAATTAAAAGTGAAGACTATAAGAATTGTTACTATTTTTCTTTCAAAAATATTTACGTTGATTTTAAGTTTGAAAAAATAAATCTCGCTTAATTTTCCTTGAATGACCGGCTTGTTAAAAATTTATTTTAAAAACCAATCTAATTTTTTATGTTGGTTTGAAGGCAATATACAATTTCTTGTGGAAAATAAATACATATATACATTAATATATTTCGTAGATTTGTTAAGCATTTTAATTTAATGAACACTTTCCTTTCATTTCCTTCAAAAGTATACAGAATTTGTGTCTGTCTCTCCCAAACATAATTTTTGGAAGGCAATATTTGTAAAAGTAATTAAGAAACAACGATATTGGCATGACATTTATTTTGCTTTTCTCCTCTGTTTCGGCATATATTATTTTGAAGGAAAATACTGAAATTTTTATGGTCACATATTTTCATTTTGCCGACGGCATTTTGATCTTTTTCTTCGCTGCACACGCACAACCGACCACGTTGCTGTCGTAGATAAAATGATGTTGTAGAGATTGCATGAGTAATGTAAAGCGCCGTGGCCACACATCAAACTGTTTGATCAAACTCTTGTATGTGTTAGTAAAATTTTGATTTCCTTATCACGGCCACACATCAAACTCATGTCATCAAACTTCATTTCAGAGGCACAAAATGGCATTTCAGAGGCAAAAACACTTGTCACCAAAAAATAAAACACTTTTAACACTTCGAAAACAAATCAAAAATGATAATTGAAGATATTTTGACACACGCACATAAAACCGACGTCAAATCTCTGCCGCGTCGACGCAAATATCTAAATGGTTTTGATATTTTTTTACTCTCTCATCAAACCATACGTGTGAGGTTTTTTTACCAACACAATCATAAAAACTCGAGTTTGATGAGTCAGTTTGATGTGTGGCCATGGCGCTTAAGGGCAAACAGTCGTCGAACACAACATCTGAGAGAACATGATGCTTGACAACAAATCCACAATGTAAGGTGCCCTTAAGTATACTTATCGGCGTTTTGTGCGCGAGAAAGGCAGTCGGAAAGGAGGGGGGGGGAAGTATGCCTTACTCGTACTTGTCGTACTCAACGTTTTGTGTTTTTCATTCGCACTTGTAAACAACAACAATTCAGACAGGAAAAGCCGAAACAAAAAAATTAAATTAAGTATAAGTATTGAAAAAAAGTACGTGTGTGAACGTCAACACAAGTTCAAACGAGAAAAAGTCGATAAGTCCACATTCACAGGAAACAATTTTCTCCAAGCCTCAGCGGTCGACAGTTTGCCCGTTCATGTCCAATCACTCCGTTGTGTCCTGGTACCCAGCAAATACGCAACTATTTGCAACATAGGTAATAAACCGAGCTTTACAATTAAAGACAGACATGAAGTACTCGACGTGACGTTGGCTACTGACCGGTTGTCAGACAAAATTATTAGGAGGAATGTACTGGACGACCACTCATTTCCAAATCACCATTATATAGAGTTTAAACTCCTTGAAAAAGCACCTACACCTGCCGTCAACAGAAATGTGAGGAAGACAAAGTGGCATCTGTATGAGAAGAATTTCAAAAAAGTCCTCAAGCCAGTCTAGATAATACGATTGAGCATATCACCACACGATTCAATAGTTCCATTGAAGAAGCCCACCAAAAACCAAGGTACAAGGGTAAAACTAAACCACAATGCTGGACTTCTGAGTTAAAGGCTGGGGACACTAATGACTGGGATGCCTATAAAGAGCAGCTCAACTTGTGAGTACACGAACATGTGAGCACTATCGAATAGTCCCTACATTTCAAGGAATTCACCATAGCGGCTTTTCTTGACATAGATGTGGCTTTTGACATCATTCACTCAGATGCGGTTATTGCTCCGCTGTCACAACCAATCTAGCTTGATTGGACTAATTAGAAGCCTGCTCAACAGAAGATGCATTACAGAAAGCCTTGTGTCCACCAGGCAATGAAGTCGTCCAAAATGATCGGCGGCGGCTGAGCCGTTCAAATTTCAACAATCGGCTGAGCCGATAAAGAGGCAACAAACGATGGCGCACGAATGTCATTCTCAGGCAAAGATGGCGCTTTGAGATATTTACAATTAGAGAAAAAAGCTTAAGAAAAGTTATGGAAGTTTTGATGTAATGTCGAAAATCGGTTCAATAAATTTTTATTAGTCATTGTTATGAAAGAGAATTTATTGTGAAAGACAAAGTGCTCGCTGTGTTCTCTTTAAAACGACGTAGACTTTTTAAAAATTGTTGCGGTCGTTCAATAGCTATTGTTATTTTCCTAAAGCAAGTGTCATAGTTTGTAGGAGAGAGCTATTTCCGCCTGCTCCTCTCTCCTACAAACATTGACACTTGCTTGGAATAAATTGTCTCGTTTAAATCTGAACTTAGTTATTTTTAACTTAGCTACTTTACATTGTGTGAATAGGGTCTATCTACACCGACAAACTAAATGCCAGTGTTGCAAAATTTGGCTCTTTTCGCGTCATATTTGGCGCTTTCTGAATACCCGAAAGGCGCTATATTTTTAAAAATCGCTTTTACAAAAATAATCGTCGGAGCCAGGCTATGAAGCTGACGTGGCGCAAATCGGCGGCGCGCCGCAGCCGACCATTTTTAACCAGATGGCGCCGCTGCCGATTTTAGCGGCTCACATCGGCTGAAACTCAGCCGCCGAAGTTTATTTAGTGAAAGTGACTACAATAGGGTCAACATTTTTAGTATCGACCTATGAAGTTAATTTTTGCGTAAAAAGTTTAAAAATGGATCTTGTTATCATTTATTTAAAAAAGTCAACGATGTTATGGAAATTAAAAAATGCGTTTTTGGTTTTTATGGAAACGGTTTGGTTTTTAGGAAAATAACAAAAGCTATTGAACGGCCGAAACTATTTTTAAAAAGTCTACGTCGTTTTAAAGAGAACACAGCGAGCACTTTGTCTTTCACAATTAATTCTCTTTCACAACAATGACTAATAAAAAGAGGTTTATTGAACCGATTTTCGACATTACATCAAAACTTCCATAACTTTTCTTATGTTGTTTCCTCTAATTGTAAATATCTCAAAGCGCCATCTTTGCCTGAGAATGACATTCGTGCGCCATCGTTTGTTGCAACTTTATCGGCACATCCGATTGTTGAAATTTGATCGGTTCAGCCTATCAGCCGCCGCCGCAGATCGATGTTATTCCTTCATTGCCTGGTGGACACAAGGCTTGCTGTTATGCGTCTTCTGATGAGCAGGCTTCTAATTAGTCCAATCAAGCTAGATTGGTTGTGACAGCGGAGCGCCAAAATAGTTTTCTTTTCGTAGCTCATTCATTAATAGCCCGATCGTGTTATATATCGCTGTTCTTGTCTACTCACGCGCTTTAATTCGTTCATACGTCATTTTTGACTTCGACGTCAAATTCTTTCCTTCAATACCCGACTTTCTATTACCCTAAGTGGAACTTTTTCTTGCACGCAGTAAAAGCTTTCTTCAATATATGAAGTTTTTCATTATTTAAAAAGTTTGAGTTTATTCGCAAACAAAAAAGTTATTTTGATTTTCGCATACCTTTGCTAGTAGATATATGGCAGTTGACGGTACTTATCATCCGTAACTGCCAGAGCTGATTCGCTGACAACACGCATAAATCTTTCCGTATTTTCTGAATGACAGGGTATTTCTATATTTTAGATTAATATTAACATATTTTAATAAGATTTAAAAATTTACCTGGGATACTAATTATATCGTTAGTTGAATATTGGTTATGAGCTAATTGGCTGTGCTAACTGGTCCAGGTTTTGCACACGCCAACTGATCATCGCAAACTCCATTGTTTATAGCTTCAACCAGTTAGCGGCGTTATGAGGCATTTGACCCATAGGAATGGGTTCAAATCCATTTACAACCTTAAAAATATTTCACATAAGTGAATGATTAAAAAGAAATGCATGACATCATATATCTGTGGTTTTCACAAATAACAATTTAAGTCAGAAAATAAAAATATTCAGGGGAGCGTATACAAGTTTTGGGTTTTAGTGCTTTCCTTGTGGGAGTGACAAATTTCCATGCGGCATAAAATGATCAACGCCAATTATCGCATATAGTAGCTATTAGTGGGTAGATCATAGACAATTTAATACATTTATGTTAAAAAACTCGAAAATGACTCAACTCGACTTAAGTGGTTATTTGTGAAAACCACAGATATGAGGTACAGAACTAATGTGAAGAAATATGTGAGATATATTAGTATATAGACTTACCGGATATATTTCACATGATCAAATTTGTGACGGCAAAAGTCACTACATGTTCGTTTTTGCCCACAACGAGACTATGGATTAAATTATTTTTTTTATTTTCTTCTTTTCGCTTTATTATTAATTACATGAATTACCTTTAGTTTGTATTATCCCAAGACAATTTGTTTAATTTCAAAAGCGGAAATTGTAGCGCCTTTGGTGGCGCTAGTTTAGTTAGTTATTTCCAATGAATGAATGGCAACAGTGGTATACCATACGGAAATATTACTTCGCTGTGGACAGCTGATGGGATGAGTCCTTGCTTGGAAAAAGGTATAAAAGGCGTCGATTGCGGTCGTGAGGGGAAGTTAGTCTGTAGACATCCACGAGGTAGGAACTTATTGTTGAAGACGTTGTCCGTATTCAACCAAGTAAAACTACCATTTTGATCGTGGCGTGGTCAATAAAGCGGTAAAGTTGTCCTTCATCTCTGGTCCAGTCCTGGTCGATATCTCGGAGAGCAGTCGAAGTTGTCCTTCGTCTATCGGTTTCTGGGGGCAACATTGAGAGCCGCCGACCAACCGACGTTATACGTCACCGTCGCTGCCTGTGGTGAAGCCGTCCACCACCTAACAACCGCAGTTATACGTCGCCGTCGCTGCCTGTGGTGAAGTCATCGACCGTCTAACAACCGACATTATACGTCGCCGTCTGTGTGGAAGCCGTCCACCAACCAAAGTTAGACGTCGCCGTCGCTGCCTGTGTGGAAGTCTCCCACCGTCTAACCGACTACGGTACACGTCGTCGTCGCTGTCACCTAGTCGAATGTGTTGTGAAATGTTGTGTTGAGTGTAGTGTTAAGTTAAAAATAAATATTATAACGTATAACGAAAATAACATCGCAAACTCGTGCTTTCTCTCTCTCTCTGTCAAAAAATATAAATTTTTGTGACGACCCTGGCCCGCTGAGCTGTATCCCAGCTTAAAGGTGAAAACACGTCGTTAAAAATTTCTGACTCAAATATGCCAGGCCAAATTCCTGGACCAGTTGGTGTTCCAAATAGTTTTATAATCAAGGCTTGAAGAGGCAACTCATTGAAGAGCAGAAGACAGACGTTCCATTGCAATGGTCTCTGCAAACAATTCTCTATACATGCATTAATTCCTTTTGTAGCCAGTATTTACAGGAGCCCCATCGCAATTTATCGCAATCAAATTATCAAGGCAATAATTTTCTAAACTTAGAAAGTATACAATAGCTTTCTGAATATCTACACCTTTACCACCTTCTGGTGTTGTATAACCGATAAATTTTGAATAAGGTTCCTTCAGTAGAGTAATGTGTTCTTCAACAAGTCTTGTTAGTTTTATGCGATCTCCAGCTTTAACATTTTTAAATGTTTGATCTTTCTTCCCGTCGTAAGAAATACATGACAAAACATCAATATTGGTAGTAGCGGCTTTGAATTTAATTCTGTATTTAGCACGCTCTCTACGAATTTTATTTTTATCTATAACAAGACCGTCAAAGTATTTAATAATTTGTTTACTTAAGTCAGGGAACTCTGTCTTGTTTGAAGCAATAGATATTCTCAAATCAGATGTATCAGTACGATCCTTGGAACGTATTCATCTGTATATGAAGGTCCAACAGTGTCTACAATTGAACACATTTCGAACGTACCAGCATCTGAGTGATGTACAGACTCCAATCTTGGTCTTTTATAGTTTGTAATATATACTGCACCTTTTTCTTGAATGTTTTTATTTGGCGGACAGTTACATTTGATGTTGGATTTAATATTGCATTTACATAGAGAAATTTTAAAAATTTTATCCCATTCATTTTTTATGAAACACGCCGCGGCGCGCCACACTTTGGTTCAGAAATGGATTTTTCTGGCCAGAAGTCAAATTTTTTTTGTCATCGCCGATTTCTAAAATTTTAATACCATTCAATAGAAAACATATTGAGACTAGGGTAGCCAAAAAATTAGATCAAAATATTTATTATTGTGGGCGTGGTGTACTGCTGTAATTTTGAAGAAACGTAATTTTTGTATATTTTTGTAGAAGAAAATTGTCATTTCTCGCAAACTATTATCGATAGAGGGTTAATAGAAGGATAGTACTCTTTGAGAAATTGCCAAAGTATTACTGTACTGTTTACACGTGGTGTGTTATAACATATATTCACAGGTGCTATATTTTTGTCAAATTGTAATTTTAGTGGAATAAAACTTTTTAGATTTTGGTACCAGAAGAAAGGTGAAAGTGTCTTCTTTAAGCCAATATATACTTTTGTACCTTCCCCGACCAGCCTTTTGAACACTTTTTTTATTTTTAATGAAATTACTCGGGAAAAAATTGATTGTTCCTTTTATTTTACCTGTTCATATGACTATGTTGTAGGCACACCAAGCCAAGTTGTGTGTGTTTTATGACATATTTACCATATTTATGATATCTTAACCCTTTTTTAGTTTTTTTGGGTCGTTTTTTATTTTATCTATGTTTATGCTACTTATGAACAGAGTATGACACTATACATGTATGAAAAGGATAAAATCCATTATATCCAAGGTGAAAAATCAAATTTTAGAATATTAAAAAAATGGAGAACTTCAGCTATAAAGAATTATTCGAAGTGTATGTGGCAGCACCAAGACCGCCGTGTTCGAATGACAAACAATCTGGCAACGTTGTAACGAACAAGAGGAGGAGAAAACAACAGCTGATACCTAGAGAAGTCTTCGCCGTCAACGGTAGCATTTTTAGTAATACTTCGTAAGATTTTGTGAACTAGTTTTAGTAATAATAAATAGAATTAGATAGTTGTTAAATGTAAATACGAACGTCTTATTACTACATTGGCAACTATATTAGTGACCCCGCTTTTCACGCGCAATCTGAAGTGGTACCTGAAAGCAGGGCAGCAGCGCTTTTAAAATATTCAACGTTTTTTTCATGCATCATTTTGCCAAAATAGATCTACGACACATGTACAAAGTCTAGATTTTTAATTGATTCCGTATCAGTGGTGTCAGTTGTACCCCCATCCTTAATCAGAACAACTCTAAAGTCGTCCGGCATGAGACTTCTTGCTGAAAACAGCAGCGAAATACAAATATATGGTAATTGTGTTCTTAAATTAGACTTAGGTCTACGTCGTGAACTCAAGTGGTTGTTTACCATTGCCGATGTCCAGTCGCCCATTTTGGGGGCAGACTTTCTAATTCATTACAATTTGATGATTGATTTAAAACGGAAATGCCTCATCGATAATACATCAAATTTAACAAGTCGTGGTGAAATTCGTAAGACCAAAGATTTTAGTATTTCAACATTATCGCCATCGACAGGACCATTCCAAGAATTACTGAAAGAGTTTATTGACATCACAACTACTACTTTGACGCGTAAATCGACAAGTGATGCAATTATTGTTCACAACATCGAAACAGTCGGAATCCCACGAAGACTTTCTGGAGAGAAACTTGGAGCTGCAAAAGCGGAAATTGACTTCCTATTGGACAATGGTATATGTCGTCCCTCCAAAAGTCCTTGGGCTAGTCCGCTCCATATGGTGTCGAAAAAGGATGGTGGTTGGCGAGCGTGTGGAGATTACCGAATGTTGAATTCGAAAACTGTGCCTGACAGATACCCAATTGCCAACATCAACGATTTTTGTGAGAAATTGTATGGCAAGTCAGTTCTTTCTACACTCGACCTTGTTAAGGCTTATTACCAAATACCAATGGCTGCGGAAGACATCGAAAAGACAGCAGTGTGCACCCCTTTTGGACTTGTGGAATTTTTATATATGCCATTCGGGTTGAGAGACGCCACACAAACCTTTCAGAGGTTTATGGACTCCGTTTTGAGAGGTCTTGATTTTGTTTATTGTTATATTGACGAAATGATCGTTATGTCTGAGTCTATTGAAGAACACCAAATACATTAACGGCAGATTTTTGACCGCCTTCGACAATACGGTCTAACAATCAACGTCAATAAATGTAAATTTTGACAATCTGAAGTACAGTTTCTTGGTTACATCATCAACGGCAATGGTTGTACACCTCCAACAGATCGTGTTGCCGCTATTGAAAATTACACCAAACCTGAAACTATTTGCGAGCTTAGCAGATTCCTCGGTGTCGTCAATTTTTATCGTCGTTGCATTTCACAGAAACTTTGTACTTGTCGGGTTCTGAAAACGCAGTGGCGGATGCACTGTCCCGCCTTAACGCAATTTCAATGCCAACATCAGTCACTCTAATGGAACTCCAATCAGCTCAAGAGATGGACAAAGAGTTGAAAACAATTTTGGATGGCGCAAATTCTTCAAAACTACAAATAGTACATTTTGATACAACATCAATATACTGTGACTTATCCACAGGATATGTTAACATGTATGTTCCCGAGTCACTACGTCCACAAATCTTCAATTCAATTCATAATCTTTCACATCCCGGTGGCCGTGCTAGTCTTCAACAGATACGCGAGAAATACGTATGGCCTGGAATGAAGAAACAAATCCTAAATTGGTCTCGGAATTGCACATCGTGCTAAAGAGCAAAGATCACCAGACACAACCGCCTTACTCCCGACAAGATAGATGCCCCAGACAATCGGTTCGATCATGTTCATTTGGACATTATGATAATGCCGTTAGCACAGGGTTATATATATTGTCTCACCATGATCGATCGATTTTCACGATGGCCTGAAGCTATTCCTCTGAGGGACATGTCGGCCCAGACGGTCGCGACTGCATTTTGGTCCAACTGGATTTACCGATTTGGTTGTCCTAAGACAATTACGACAGACCTGGGTACACAATTCGAGTCCGCGTACTTGAACAACGGCTTATCATCCACAATCGAATGGAATGATTGAGAGATGGCACAGATCTTTCAAAGCAGCATTAATGTGTCATTCACAATTATCGTGGGTCGATATACTTCCAACTGTTTTGTTCGGATTAAGAACAGCTGTCAAAGAGGGTCTTCAAGCTTCGCCTTCGGATCTTCTTTATGGTGGGCACTTACGGTTACCTCAAGAGTTCTTCACCGAATCAGAAATTCCTGTCGATTCATCTGAATTTTTAAGGAAACTTCGTGAATACTTGAACTTCTTGCGACCAATTCCAGTGTCTCACCACAACAAAAACAAAATGTTTATTTTCAAGAACCTCGATGATTGCACTCATGTTTTTCTTCGCACGGACGCAGTACGAGGACCACTTGAACCAACTTACACTGGACCGTTTGAGATAGTGCGACGAATTTCAGATCGGTTATATACGATACGAATGAAGAACAAGGACGTGAAAATATCGGTAGATCGACTCAAGCCAGCTTTCGTCATCAATAATACTGAGCCTGAACATCCTCAAACAACACAAACAGCTCTACCGAGTCCTCAAACAACAGCAACACCTCTGCCGAGTCTTCAGACATTCTCTCAAGACTCATCAACATCAACTCAGAGTACACAGTCCACCAAACTTGCAATTGTGCGGAACACACCAACAAGGAGAATATCGTTCCAAGCGGATCAGATATCGGATCCTGACTTGGTCACTGGAGAGGGAGTGGCTGTGGCAGCACCAAGACCGCCGTGTTCGAATGACAAACAATCTGGCAACGTTGTAACGAACCAGAGGAGGAGAAAACAACAGCTGATTCCTAGAGAAGTCTTCGCCGTCAACGGTAGCATTTTTAGTAATACTTCTTAAGATTTTGTGAACTAGTTTTAGTAATAATAAATAGAATTAGATAGTGGTTAAATGTAAATACGAACGTCTTATTACTACATTGGCAACTATACGATTTTAGAAACAAAAAGAAGGAAGATGTTTTAAGGTACGTTCAAAGCAAAGTGAATTCCTCAGGGCATTGAAAAAGTTTAAAACGCCAGTCCTCTGAGAACAAAACGGATTATTAAGAGTATGAAAGAGCATACAACTCCAAGCGATGAAAAATAGTTCTCAAATGAAGAGGCATTAGCATTATTTTTGGATTTGAAGTTAACAAAACACCAATATATATATACAAATCTTTATCCATCACATACTTGCTAGCAGCAGGACTGTTTGCTACCAACGGACACTATTAAAATCACATCGAGTTCGGCAGAGGTAAAACTTCAACAACTACTTATCATAAAGCTCAACGCTTGCTACAATCATTTAAAGGACATGATTTGAAATGTGGGAACTGCAAGTTAACTCTCTTTTGCAAATGGGGATGTTATGGTTCTTCTGGACAAAAACAATACAAGCAATCTATATATGACGCAGATATGTTCATGGTGTAATTTATGTCATTGCGATTGATACAGAATTTGGAAGACTCGGAACCTTCGATCAGTACGATGCAGACAATGGATGTTTGGAATCAAACACCATCTTCTACGAAATACTACAGACCAATAACATTTGAATTTACAAAAAAACTCATGATACCATTAAAAAAGAAGTCAATGATATAAGAACCCAAATTGCAAGACTGCAGCCATTAGAAGTAGAAATTGAAGGCCAGGCAACCACCAATTAGTGCAAACGATGATAGATGGAAAAGTTGGCCAGGCTTTGACTGACACAAAGGCTTCCTCCAGCTGCATTATATACACAATACCAGAAAAATTTATCGAAATTGTACAAACGAAGATCTATTTAATATTTCGTTGGCAACGTCATATTCCCTCATCGTCATATTCCTTCAGCATTCGAAATCAATGGAAAGAAGAACATCGGGACTTAGATGAAGACGCTGCTAGCAGACAGAACTAATACTGAACAAAATATGGAATATTTGCAGGCAATTTTTCAACCGAACGAATAAAAATTATAATTTACTGTTTTTGTTACATATATTAATAAAAAATAAATGCTTTCCCTTAATGTTGTTCAAATACAAAATATAAAAAAAGGTTGATATACAAGGTGTTTTTTAAACATATAGGAAATTTTTTGTCAAAAAAAAATTTGTTTAGTTGTACAAAATTTATTATTAAAATGGTTTATTTGTCGACAAAAAACACCACAAGTCCATGCTAAATATTAAAAAAATTCAAAAGTTCAACTTTGACCTTGAAATCCTTAATAACTGCTGAACCGATTTTATTGAAATAAAGCTTAAGAAGTTACCTGTCGAACAAAAAAATACTAAAATATCTCTATCGATTCCAAAGTTACAGAGTTTTGGCCAGTAAAAAACGATTCTGAACCACTGTGCGCCGGGTGTTTAATTATGTGATAATATTTATCCAAAAGACGAATGAGTAATTTACATATAGTGGTTTTTCCGAAAATTGGAATGTTTGCACGCTTTCATATGTCGCAAAGAATTGTCAACAGAAATTGCACATAACTGTATAACTTTCTATTTTTTTACACTATGAGAACCATGTTGCTTCAAATATAGCAGATATTGGATCACTTCACGAGTTGTTGTCAATTTTCTCTTATCGATGTCACACGCGACAAAATACATTTCAAAATTTAATTCTGGTTAATACTCGCAATATTATAATCTCCTAATATTCTCAGAATTCAATTATTAAGTAAAACCGGATGTTCTCGATTTCGACTGAACTAAAGTCAAAGGAAGCAAATGTTTAATACGAATAAAAACATTGTTCTGACAGAATTATCAAATGTTACCATATTTCTAATTCAGGCCATAAGATAATCAAGTTATTTATACTGTAAAATTGGAATAACTCCTTTGTTTGTAAAGCGATCTAAACTTTTTAAAAGCGCAAATTTCATGTATTGAAGAAAGCTCTTACTGCGTACAAGAAAAAGTTCCAGTTAGGGTAGTAGACAGTTGGGTATATGAAGAAATTTAATTTGACGTCGGAGTCCAAAATGACGTATGGACGAATTATTATTTCGTGACAAGACAAGAACATCGATATATCACATGTTTTGATCAGACTATAAATCAATCAGCTGCGAAAAGAAAACTATTTTGGCGGTATGAAGATTGCGTGAAATTGTTTTTGTATTTCCTAAATCCTCTCCAGCTAAGCTTCAAAGCTAGGGGGTGACTCGCGCAACTTTCTCGTGACCCACTATATTGCCTATGTTACAAATAGATAATTGGTAGGTAGAATAACGGCAAGAAGTGAATCACCCCTATTGTTTATATCCCTACTAGCCCAGATAGTATGGTGAGCGTTCCTGTCTGCGTCAATAATCAGCTCGCGCTCGTCAGACTTTGCTTCTTCTACTACTTCCCTGAAGAGAGCTTTCTTCTACTACTTCCCTGAAGAGAGCTGTCGGCACTACAGCTTCATAAGGTAAGTAACTGAAAACCACCCAATATATGATCTCCAGACTAGAAGCTGTTTGGTCTTTACCACTTAAATTAGTCAGGAAAAAGATAACACTATGCAACAAAAATTTTGTCCAAGGGATGTGGATAACAGTTTCTGGTGCAATTTGGTGTCACAAACACAAAAAAACATAAAAAAAATGTTTATGGTAATTTTTTTTTAATTCCAGCTTTCATGCAAAGTAGATTCTTTGATTTAGTAACAGTCGTCAAAAATATGTGAAAAAAACACTACAAAAAAAACATAAAAAATAGAAAAAAGTCGAAAAAATTATTTTATCACATTCTTAAAAATTCAGCATGCTAACTGTTCACGTACGCAGCATTGTCTCAACTTCCCGAGCCTGATCAATACCGGTCGCGTATTGACATCACTGGAATCTCCTCTACACCTCTCTTCGGAGACCTAATTCGCTTAGTACGGATGTGTTAGAGTGCAGATTGCCACTGGGCGGTGGTTGTTGTGTGGCTGCCTTGCATTATCCTCGGGTCTCTCCCTATTTCCTCGCATCTTCTAAGGAGTCTGACACTTCTAACGAGCCTCTGCGTTCACTAGTCGTTGTCGAGCACTCTCCGTGTAAAGTAGTCAGTTGTAGTCTTTGTTCGGCGATACTATCGCGCACATTACTACTAGTCGTTGTTTTTGCACTACTCTCGCGCACATCTGTAGTTTTTGCTATCGAACTATTCGCACCGGCCTAGTCGCCACCCTGATACACGGTAATATACGTTACTACAAATAAAGCTCTGCCTTTATCATAACCAAAATACTAATGTCTTGTGTTTTATTTATTCTATTTCGCCCTTTGCATTAATGCATCGCCAACATCGGTCACTACATACGTGAACACACACATCGTTCCCCCACTACTGAGCTATCGTTGTTATTGTAATTGGTGCGGAGTTTGTCATAGAAGGGACTTCGTTGATTTGTTTACCCACCCCGTCCCTTGCCAGCAAACCACGTACCAAATTACTCTAAAAAGGTGGATGCGGACATCGCATCAACTGAGCTTTCGTCACCCCACCTAAACATTTGGTCGCATCAAGCCGGATTTGAGCTGCCTTACATTGTCGTTTTGTTGGTTTTCTTACAGAAAATATCGGATCTTTAACAATCCTCAGTGCCTCTCATCGGAAAACAATTGCAGCGTCAACTTCATCATCATTAACTTAGAAGGTTAGTAAATCAGTTAAGCCTAGTGAGCGACGCGTGTTTTTTTCAAATAAATTACAAATATATGCAAAAATACCCTACGGTATAATATCAGTCGACTTTCGGGTACTCTATCGCAAATTTCCTCAAAAAATACAGTCCACTTTGTCGGTGTAATAGTGCTAAATCACCTTAAAGTCTATCGGGAATACTTATATTCCAATACAAAACATTAATAATTTATTTCGGTTGTTTTTGTTCGCCTTAAATTATTTCATATTTCATTTCGGTTGGTTTTGTTCGCGTTAAATTATTAATTGCCGTATTTGTACATTCGGCATTGTTGTATTTTCAGTCTCAGTGCAGTCGTCCCTACTGCATGAGAGGCTATCTAGCTTACCCAGCAAAATTTCCCATTACCAAATAACCTGACGGGTAAGCTAAATTCAAAACTAGTAACTGCTTATTATTTGGCATCCCTTCGAATTATTTTTACATGTACATGTCATTGGAGGAAAGTACTTCCACTCAAGCATACAGGCAGCTGAAAAATAACCACTTACCCCCACGCTTACAATTATCCAAAAAGTAAGCGTGGACAAAAGAAATAATTTTAGGAGTGGGTGGGTTTGTGTGGTAGTGGATATTTCCTAGTTTCTATTGTTTGTTCACCACCATCAGTGGTGGAATGTGGTGAGAAAGTAGAAGAGTGTAACATTGGGAAGAGCGTAACATTGGGTAGAGCGTATAATTGGGAGAGAGTAGTTATCGATTGTTGTCGTCATATGACGAAAAATTTCATTTGCCGGGAGGTGGGATTGAACTCGCGACCTCATGGTTTCGTAGTTTAGCATCACAACCACTGGCCTACCTCGCGATTCATAGACAAATCGCTAAATAATCAAGTACAGAAATATTATCCATCAAAATCTTCGTAAGTAAATGTCGTTACCAGATGCATTACGAGGCAATGATATTTTATTATCGCCAGCATTACCTTCGGTAAATAAATAACGACTAAATAAATAATGACAAAAATAAGTTTGTATTAGTCATCTAATTTGAATTTTCAAACTTTTCTTTAAATGATTTAACTGAATACAAGCTACAACGTATATACGTAAATCATTTTAGAAAAAATCATAAATCGTAAATCATTTAAAGACAAGTTTATAACTTAAATTAAGATTTTACTTTAACTTAGATTACTAGCAATAACTTATTTTTGTCATTATTTTGTTAGTCGTTATTTATTTACCGAAAGTAATGCTGGCGATAATGAGATATCATTACCTGGTAATGCGAGTGGTAATGACATGTACTTACCAAGATTTTGCTGGGTAATTACATCAAAAACAGGAACACTCTCCAACCATCTTGCATTAGAAAAGGCGCGAAAGTCGGCGTCATAAAATTTACAACATTTCAGCTCCTATTTCTTGCTCTCGTTGACTTCGTTAATCGAATCGGTCGATTGCATTTCCCCCTACCGACAGCTTGTGCGTCTCTCGCCATCAAGTTCGCCTTGCATAGTGTTGTTGCCTGTTATTCGCGAAGAAACACACACGTACAGACCCACATACTAGAATAGAGAGAGTCGATGTCACTTGAGCTCGGTTTCATATCCCAGTAGGCAAAATAGTCGAAACAGACAAATATTACGTCTTTTGAAAAATAAATTAAATATTTTTTGTCGTTTTTTTTTTTTTGAATAGCGTTGGGTGGTACGCTACTCGTTAATTACATTCGGTCATATACGACACCGTACACCCTAAATTCGGTCAATTGGACATAAATTGGAAATTTATTTCCAATTGTAGTCTGGCTGACTACTTCGTTGTTTAATCTTGTCGTTGCATTCTACAGTCAACCATAGTCACCCTACGGTCAGTCTAGTTGAACAAAAAAATTATTTTTATTTTTGTCGTTTTTCTTGTGCTTTATCGCAGTTTATTTAGTCGTGTACCTTCGCGTACCCTATATTCGGTCCTCATTTTATAATTTTGTAGAATGTCTAATTTGGAAAATTCTGACAGTCATAATTTGAACTTGCCCCCTATCGTCATTGACGTTTTCCATGGGGATTTCGTTACTTGGCCTACGTTTCGAGACCTCTTTTCGGCGATATTTATAAACAATTCGCGTCTTAGTGACATTGAACGCCTTTGTCACCTGGTCCAAAAAACCAGCGATGAGGCAAGGGAAATAGTCTCGAGATTCCCTCTCACCAACAGGAGCTTCGCTTTGGCCTGGAAAGCATTGGAAGATGCGTATGACAACAAACGCATTCTTGTTAACAGTCACCTAAAGCTCCTCTTTGATCTTCCCGTGCTAGACCGCGAGACTAGCTCGGGTTTAAAGACCATACAACGTGGAATAAATGGGTGTCTTTCGACAATGGCAGTCTACGATGTCGTAACTGACCATTGGGATCCCATATTGGTCTTTCAATGCCTCCGTCGTTTGCCGAAACTTACGGTTACTCTATGGGAACAGAGTGTAAAAAATAAGTCGTCCCTAACTTCCTGGCACGACTTAGATTCTTTCCTCACGGAAAGAATTCATTTAGTTTGTCTTCGGGAGCTTAGGGGTCTTGACTCTGAGAAAAAGCCCGCGGTGAAGGACACAACTTACATTCTACGAATGTCTCCCCTTTGAGTCCTCCCCGATCACCTTCGAACACGTGTTGTGTGCTTTGTCCCCAGCAGAGTCATGTATTGCGTTCCTGTTCTCGATTCAAGAACATTTCGGTTAGTGATAGATTTTCGGTTATAAAAAAGCATGGGTGCTGCGTGAATTGTCTTTCACGAGGACATGCACTGAAAACCTGCAATAGTAGACAAAATTGCGCTACGTGCAATGGTCGTCACCACACCCTTCTCCATCGAACTGTGGGGTCTGCTCGGTTTATGACTGCGTCGTCACCCCTCCCACCTATAGATAAAGATCCCTCCTTGGACCAGAATTTAAAAACTTCTCCCTCCACTTCGTCGATCAAAAAACCCACCATTAGTAGGCAGGTATTTCATACCACCCAAGATACAAATGTGCTCTTGGGGACTGCCACCGTGAATGTCATTCCCCAGGGTATTACGTACCCTGCTCGGGCTCTTATTGACCCATCTTCCGAGACGTCCATTATTACGGACCGCTTTCGGCAACGACTGGGTATTTCGACGCGTTCTACGAATGCTGGAGTTTCAGGACTAAACTGTACTCTATTGGGCAATTCAAGAGAAATTTGTTCTCTTGAAATCGTTTCGCCCTTAGATACATCGCACGCCTTAAAAACGGTAGCCCATGTTCTTCCGAACATTTCTGGAAATTTGCCATCGCCTTCGTTTGCTACCATCCTCCAATCTCGCCTCGCCAATCTGCGATTGGCCGATTCTTTGGATAATCGCCCAATAGACGTTCTACTTGGTGCTGATTTGTATCCGAAAATTATTTTGGCTGAACCCCCACGAATTGTGCTTGAGTCACTACTGGCTCAAAATACCATTTTCGGTTATGTCGTAACTGGACCAATTCCTTCCGCCCTTTGTAACTATTCTACAAGCCCAGCCGCGGTCTTCACCCCTGGCAGTAGAACATGTAATTCGGAAGCAGGAAATATTCTGCTTTTCGGGAATTTTAATCGTTGGTCTGAGAACCGAACTTGAATTCCATCACACCTCGTAGGATCGATATCATTACTTGCTAGATTCACCTTCGTTTGTATTTTTCGTCGCACCTTTATTTGAATTTGTTTGTTGGTCACATTTTGACACCCGCTTCGCGTTTTCTAAATGGTCACATCGTGAATTTATAAATTATTTGAACTCGAATTTATAGTAATATTCGTAATCGGGATTTTACGGATTCGAATCGTCTAAAATCAATTAGAAACATGAAGTTATTGTTCTCGAATTTATTTTACTAATTGATGTCGCACTCAACTCAAACTTATTTCGAAATCGCAATTCATATACTTTTGAAACTCGCATTGAATTTTGTTGAATTCTCACTAGGAAAATGAATTTACGTTCCTTCCTAATTTACTAACCTAATATTAGTTGTAGTTTACTTACTTTTTATTGTAACATAGTCGGATGTTGCAAGTGGCCGGCAATGTTCACGTACGCAACATTGTCTCAACTTCCCGAGCCTGATCAATACCGGTCGCGTATTGACATCAATGGAATCTCTTCTACACCCCTCTTCGGAGACTTTATTCGCTTAGTTCGGATGTGTTAGAGTGCAGATTGCCACTGGGCGGTGGTTGTTGTGTGGCTGACTTGCATTATCCTAACCTAATATTAGTTGTAGTTTATTTCATATATATTCCAACATCGTCGGATGTTGCAAGGTGGCCGGCAATGTTCACGTACGAAGCATTGTCTCAACTTCCCGAGCCTGATCAATACCGGTCGCGTATTGACATAACTGGAATCTCCTCTACACCTCTCTTCGGAGACCTAATTCGCTTAGTACGGATGTGTTAGAGTGCAGATTGCAACTGGGCGGTGGTTGTTGTGTGGCTGCCTTGCATTATCCTCGGGTCTCTCTCTATTTCCTCGCATCTTCTAAGGAGTCTGACACTTCTAACGAGCCTCTGCGTTCACTAGTCGTAGTCGAGATACTATCGCGCACATTACTACTAGTCGTTGTTTTTGCACTACTCTCGCGCACATCTACTTGTCTTTGGCTCGACTACTGAGCACTTCTTGTAGTTTTTGCTATCGAACTATTCGCACCTGCCTAGTCGCCACCCTGATACACGGTAATATACGTTACTACAAATAAAGCTCTGCCTTTATCATAACCAAAATACTAATGTCTTGTGTTTTATTTATTCTATTTCGCCCTTTGCATTAATGCATCGCCAACATCGGTCACTACATACGTGAACACACACATCGTTCCCCCCACTACTGAGCTATCGTTGTTATTGTAATTGGTGCGGGGTTTGTCATAGAAGGGACTTCGTTGATTTTACATAAATTGACGTGTGTTTAGAAAAATAATAGAAGAAATATATGTGTAATATTTTGGTATACGAGTTAAAATATGAACTAGTATTTTGTGTAATTCGTGCCATGTAAATCATACTCGATGGACTAGTGGAAGCATGCGGTGAGTACTTTACAATTAATGTATTACAATGTTTTGTGGAATTAAACGTTTTAATTTTAGACATCACGAGCAATTTGGAATGCCAATGATTTGGAGACAAGCATTCATTCACGATACGGACTGCTATTTTGGTCTAAGTAAACAGATTGGAGTAGGAAGGAGCATTTGCTGGAATTACGCGGAAGTAAAATCTGTCACTTTGCCAGTTGCACATTCGGAAACAATACCAATTCCCAAGTGTCCAAGTATAGCTTAGGTTTAGGTTAGGGTGGCAGCCGTATTTTTTTTACAAGCTCACATAGACCAGTTTAGGTACCTAGTGTTACCACGGGCTGAAATGCCCCTCATCGAAACCAACTTGTTTGATATATAAATTTATCGATAGTACGAATATCAGTACTGGAAAGATCTGTTAGGCTGCCTAAAAAGGCCGACCCCAGTATGTCCAGTCGTCGTTTACTCAAAGCGGGACAGTCGCAAAGCAAGTGCTCAATGCTTTCCACTTCTTCCTCATCTCCACAGCTTCGGAAGAAGTCATTGGAGTCAATACCCAATCTTTTGGCGTGTTCGCCGATCAAGCAGTGTCCCGTCAGAACCTGTACTAACGTAGACAATCGTTTCCTCTCTAGTGCGAGGAGATATTTTGACCTTCTCAGGTCATACCTTGTCCAGATTTGTCTAGCTACCCTGCAGGTGCCGATTTCTGTCCATCTTTCGTTGGACTGCCTGATGGCCTCTTGCGCACCAATATATGCAAATTCTTCAAGAATTTGTAATGTCGTCCCTTTCCTAGCAAGTTCATCGGCTTTGCAGTTCCCCGGCATATCCCTATGCCCAGGCACCCATATGTGGTGTATATTAAACTGCTCAGCCTCGTTAAGAGATCTGCGGCAGTCGAGGGCTGTTTGTGAATTTAGGGATGTTGCCTCCAGAGAATTGATGGCAGCCTGGCTGTCCGAGTAAATTACAACGCCAGTGTTGGTTACTATGTTGCGACTCAGCCACTTGGCTACTTCCCATATTGCCATTATTTCGGCTTAATAGACACTGCAGGTATCTGGTAGTCTGTGAGCTATATCCAATCTAAGCTCTGCACAGTGTACTCCGAAGCCAACCTTTCCATCAAGCTTCGAACCATCCGTGTAAAAGTGGAGATGGTTTCTATTACCTGGTATTCTTCCAACCCATTCATCTCTGGCGGGAATCATAGTGATGTTATTTCTCTCGAATGTGTACACAGTTTGTATATAGTCCACTCGTTCGGTTACCATAGCACTACACTTTGATATCCTCATGTGACCGTAGTTTTTATACCTCCACATTGATAGGCAGTTTAATCTTATTGCCGCTTTGGTTGCAACTTCTCTCGCCACAATATTAATCGGCAGTATATGGAGTAGGGCTTGTAGAGACTCTGTTATGCGTCTTCTGTTGAGCAGACTGAATTAGTCTAATCAAACTAGAGTTATCTTTTAGATGTGACAGTGACCCTTCTATGTCAACAAATGCCACCATGGTGAATTCCTTGAAATGCAGGGACGATTCGATAGTGCTCACAAGTTCGTGCAGGGCTGATTCTGTAGACTTCCCCTTATTGTAAGCATGTTGGTTCACCGACCATGTTTTCCCTAATGAAATAATCTAAAAGTCTTTTCAGACCTTTCAATAGGAAGGAGGATAGGCTAATTGGTCTGAAGTCTTTTGGCCTAGTGTGTGATATCTTCCCCGCTTTAGGTGTGAATACCACTTTGGTATCCCTCCATCGATTCGGGATGTATGGAAGTCTGATACAGGCTACATAAATTTTCTCCAGCCAGGGGATAATGTACTTCAACATTTTCTGCATTTCTGCTGGAGTGATGCCGTCTGGTCCAGGTGACTTGAAGGGCTCAAAGCTATTAATAGCCCAGCTTATTCTGGATCTCTCAGTCAACAAGCTAGCGACGCTCGCAGTCCACTCGCATTCTTGTTGGTCCTGCTGATCCTCTGGTTCTGTTAGAGAGTTCCCCGGGAAATGTGTGTCGAGCAGTACATTGAGCGACTGCTCGCTGTTTTTGGTCCAATTATTTGCCTCATCCTGCAAGTAACCCACTGTACAGGGTGAAGCTGATAGTATTTTCCTCAGCCTTGCGGCGTCGGAGACCTTTTCCACTTCGCCACAGAAGGTATACCAAGAACGTCTTTGCGCCTTTCTAAGCTCCTTCTTATAGATCTTAAGTTGCTCTTTATAGGCATCCCAAACATAAGCCACCCCCGTAGATTTAGCCTTGTTGAATAGCTTGTTGCAGGTCTTTTTCATAGCCGTTAGCTCAGAAGTCCACCATTAGTTCAATAGTTTAAGGGAACTATTGAATGATGTGGTGATATGCTCGAACAGATTATCCAGACCGGCTTTGTCATTTGGTTCGCACAGAAGTTTGGAGTTGAGGACTTTCTTGAAATTCTTTTCATACAGGTGCCACTTTGTCTTTCTCACATTTCTGTAGACGGCAGGTTCAGGCGCTTTTTCAGCGAGTTTGAATGGGTGGTCGTCCAGTACTTTCCACCCAATAATTTTGTCTGACAGCCGGTCAGTAGCAAACGTTACGTCTAGTACTTCTTGTCTGTCTTTAATTGTAAAGGTCGGTTTATTACCTATGTTACAAATACTTAGGTTGGTAGTTAGAATAAATTCAAGAAGCGAATCACCCCTATTGTTTATATCCGTACTACTGCTTCTTATGAAAAATAAACAAAATATTTTTAGAATAGTGATAGATTATGCATAAATTATTTTCGGTCTTATACGACACAGTGCACCCTACATTTGGTCAATTCGACTTTTTTGAATTAAAAGTGTGATTTTTGAACTTTTTCGTTTTTAATTTAACCCACTGTACAGGGTGAAGCTGATAGTATTTTCCTCAGCCTTGCGGCGTCGGAGACCTTTTCCACTTCGCCACAGAAGGTATACCAAGAACGTCTTTGCGCCTTTCTAAGCTCCTTCTTATAGATCTTAAGTTGCTCTTTATAGGCATCCCAAACATAAGCCACCCCCGTAGATTTAGCCTTGTTGAATAGCTTGTTGCAGGTCTTTTTCATAGCCGTTAGCTCAGAAGTCCACCATTAGTTCAATAGTTTAAGGGAACTATTGAATGATGTGGTGATATGCTCGAACAGATTATCCAGACCGGCTTTGTCATTTGGTTCGCACAGAAGTTTGGAGTTGAGGACTTTCTTGAAATTCTTTTCATACAGGTGCCACTTTGTCTTTCTCACATTTCTGTAGACGGCAGGTTCAGGCGCTTTTTCAGCGAGTTTGAACTCAATATAATGGTGATCTGAGAATGGGTGGTCGTCCAGTACTTTCCACCCAATAATTTTGTCTGACAGCCGGTCAGTAGCAAACGTTACGTCTAGTACTTCTTGTCTGTCTTTAATTGTAAAGGTCGGTTTATTACCTATGTTACAAATACTTAGGTTGGTACTCTTGCCTTTTTCGAAGGCAGGGGTTCATCAGGTGATCTGATTCTTTTGACTTTATTAGCCGTTAACACAGCTGAATTTGTGGCTCTTTCAGCCGGCTGATTGGCCTTAGAAGCATCTATGACGCGTTTAGCCCAGGTAAGTGACTCTTTTTGATTTTCGGTAAGAGCCGAAACCTCAACAGCCTCCAACTTCGTCAAAACTCTGAGCGCTATCCGGTGCTCATTATGCTTTAGTTTTGACGTCGGGCATGACGTTTTCCCCTCACCGTAAAACCTGTTGTGAGTACTGGGGGGAAATTTTCAACATGTTTGGTGTGGTCGGCTTTGGCCAAGACCAACGGACGGACAGTAGGACGATTGGGGAACCCCGCTCCATCGGAACGCGAAGGCATCCCCGTCAACAATTTTTTTGTCTGCATTAGCCCGATGTACGATGTAGGCCTTCCAGACTTTGAACTGATCTTTTGTTTGCGATTGCGTAATAGGTACGGCGTAATAGATTTTAACTATCCGCTCTGTGCTAAACACGTCCGTTCACTATGACTGATCAGCTTCGCTTTTTGTAACTTATTTGTGACTTAGCTTAAGTTTCGTTAAGTGAAGTTACTTGTAGAGCAAAATTCCTTTTTCTCGTTCACTTTTGGCAGCCATACGGGTATGGGTGATCTCAATAAAGATTACAAAGTGTTTGAAACGGAAAAAGGAACCCCTTTCTTCAGTTGTTTTTATTACAATGAGAACATAGATAAAAGGAAAAAAATTGTGTTTATACATCGTTTGATTTTGACAAACGAAATGGCAAACACACCCTGGGCTGTATTTGTTGTTGGGCTAATTAGGCTACCTTTACAATCTGTTTAAGTTAGAATGTTTCTTTGAATTCGTTTTATTACCCCACTATTAGCACTCGGTCGACTGCAGTCACTCTTTGCTTTTACCTACTGCGTTCGCTTGTATTTAATCCCCCTCTACGCCCCCGCCGGCGTAAACATTGGGCCTTCGAGCCGCATTTGCAGATTTCGTTGTTAAATAGCGTTAAAAATCAATCGGGAATACTTCTATTCCACATAAAGGGTTCTCCAACAAGAGGTTTTATTTTGGTATTCAAAGAAAAATGCCATTTTTTGAGATAAATGATCGGATGTTTATTTTATAATAAAGGGGAAGGTATGCCGTTAATAATGAAAAACAACATCAGCCAAATGGCCACCACGACCACGCTTACAGTAACATATCCTTTTCATGAAATTTTCCATAACCAAATCGCAAAGTGGCTGCCCTATGTCCTCGATAGCCTCACAAATTCAAATTCTTCCGCAAAGGAAGAAGTCGCAAGGTCCTAAATCACAAGATCTCGGTGGCAAATTGTGATCACCTCTTCGAGAGATAACACGGTCCGGAAACTTTTCCCGTAACAGAGGAATGGTTTCGTTGCTTGTGTGCCACGCCGTCTTGTTGAAAGTAAACGTTGTCCAGATCAATACCACCCAAATCCGACCATAAAAAATCACTAATCATCTCTCGATAGCGCAATCCATTCACCGTAACTGTTGATCCAACTTCATTTTCGAAAAAATAAGGCCCAATGACCCCGCAGCACCATACAGTCACACTTTGAGGATGGAGAGGCTTCTCAACAATAACTCTTGGATTTTCCGAGCCCCAGATGCGACAATTTTGCTTGTTGACGTAGCCACCGAGGTGGAAATGGGCCTCATCAGTCAAGATGATTTTCGAATTTTAATAAAAGGAATTGTGTATCGTTCCATTTTTAGTAATGGCGTAGTTTCTACTTGTCAAATGTCAAAAAATAAAAGCTTCAAAAGTGCCAGCTATCGAAATACCGGGTGATTTAAAATAACACCTCTTGTTAGAAAACCATGTATATACAAAATTAATTTCCTTTCGGTTTGAGTTGTTCGCTTTTATTTGTTGTAATAATTCCAAATCATTTCGTTCGTGCAGAGTGTATTGTTTTTTCTGCATCAAAAACTTCAACAACAAAAATACATACCACTACAATAACAACATTATTTGCATCACAAATAACCGCGTATTTTGTGCGTCGATCGACATTTGAGCGACTGCAGTTCGTATCGCCTTTTCTCTTCTACTTTCGCTCGACCTACATCGCTTATAAAGTACCCTTGCTGTACAAAAATAACCTTAAAGGTAAACCTTGTTATCACAACCTTATTTATAAATAAAGTTTATTGGCACCCTTGCCACTTTATATACGAAAATACTAAACTTCCTTGTTTTATTTTTTTCTATATTTTCACGCATTCGGCGTAAACATTGATCCTTCGAACCGGATTGTGGATTAGTGTCGTTGACAGTCGGTTCGTTTTGCTGCTTTTAAAGGGTTCATCCTCCCAGACATCTCACCTTCCTCATCAACAAAATGATCGTCGTCGCCAAACCACTCATCACCTCATCAACAAACCATCATTCTACAACAAAAACATTGGTACGTACATTCAGTAACCTAGTGAGAGTCGCGAGAGTTTTTATTTATTTAAAATAAAACGGCTTTCGAAAACCCTATCGCGTTTTTTCGTTAAAATATACAGTCCACTCGTCGTCATATCGTTGCTATATTGTTAAATAACGCAAAAAAATCAATCGGGAATCATTCTATTCCATATACCTATAGCACATTAATATTTATTTTCGGTTTGATTTGTTCGCTTTAAATTGTTAAAATAATTCCAATTATCATTTCGGTCGTGCAGAGTGTAGTGCTTAGTTTCTCTCGTATATACATTCGATTGTTTGGTTTTCTACTGTCATTGCCTTCGGCTGCAAGAGCGCCTATTCAGTGTAACAATAACTCTTGCTCCTCCCTTTGGGTCATACATTGTACATTGTTAATGTCGCTTTTGCTTGGCTCGGTTTAACCAACATATCCGTACATACATTCAATCAACATATCTCGAATGTGGCGCTTCGAACCTGAGCGAACATAACCACTCCATATGGGGTTGCATCGAGCTTATTTCGATCTCATACCTACAGTGGGTTTTAGAAAAAAGTGCTTCTTATGAAAAATAAATAAAATATTTTTAGAATAGTGATAGATTATACATAAATTATTTTCGGTCTTATACGACACAGTGCACCCTACATTTGGTCAATTCGACTTTTTTGAATTAAAAGTGTGATTTTTGAACTTTTTCGTTTTTAATTCGGTTGATTGTCTTTTTGATGGGTTTTCGGCACATGATCAACGTGCAGTCGGTAATCTCAACCTATAATCGGCATTTAAATTATTGATATTTCGGTACACCGCGAGAATTTTTTTTAATATCTTTTGGTTTTTGCAACATCTTTGTTGATTTTCGTAATTTTTGAAATTATCTTTGTATTTGTTTGAAGATTTATTCGTTTTTTGGTCGTTTATTTATAATTTGGGATCTCGTTTGGAGTTTTTCGCAAAGCCTTTGCTGTTTTTTTAATTAATTTTCTAAATTTTCTAAAAAATGTCTCCAACTCCCCTTGACTTATTTGTAAGAGCTTCGGATGCTCTAGTCAAGTTTGATACATATTTCCGTCTTCTGAAAGATGAGGATATAGATGTATGTGGTCTTGAGGTTCGCAGTTCCGAGTTGAACTAATTGTGGACTGGCACCCAGGAAATGTTCGATAACTGTATTGATTACTTGTCCTCTTCCAAAGACGCGGGGAAAGCGGACGACTCGGTGGACGGTAAATATAATGTGTCCCATCTAACATATATGAATTGTCTGTCCGCTATCAATAGAAAACTTGCACAGTTTAAAAATATCTCTCGTAGATTGTCCCTCAATTTGACTGATCGTAGCTCGGTTGATTCATTAGTACAACAAGCTTTCGGGGACTCACATAATACAGACTTGTTGAACTATATGGGTTCGTTGACACACACTTCTCGTGAAATTGGTACTCAAGTCGATTCTCCGACTGCATTAAGTTTTGAAAATTGTAATAGGAACTCGCGCATGGGAAGTGAACAAATAACTAGCGACAGAGTACATAATCTTTCGCTCCCGTCATGTAACATAGACGTTTTTGAGGGCGATTTCTTATCATGGCCCACCTTTCGAGTTCACCGCAGTCTTATGTGCCTCCATGGTATAAGGGGAGATGAATCTACAAAACGGTCAAATGGGATGAAAGTCTATGCTCATACTAATGCGGCATCTTCGGGACCTTGTCGTTCTTCTCCATCGGGTTGTATTCTTTGCCCAAATCAGAATCATAAAATTTACGCGTGCCCATGTTTTTCAAATTCTACGCCTTCGGATCGATTCGCCACAGGGTGATTCCAACGGAACGGGTGTGACATTTTTACTGAGTATTTCCCTGATTTTGATCTATGTAATTTATAATGACAACTCACAAAGGGTTGTTTATGTAGACATTCATAAGTGTTACCTACTGACATGCAAGGAAATTAAATAATATTATAACGGGTGTGACCTTAGGTTTTGATTGAATCTTGATCAGCCGCTTTCTTTATTGCATACTGTAAAATGTTTATATGTATTGCCAACAAAAAAACATTTTTTGGTATCTCGAGAGTATAGTGTATATTGTAGACTTCATTCCAAATAATTTAAATTATTATTCCATTTGTAGTAAATATTTTAATATGTAACGGGTGTGACAAGCCAATGTAACGGGTGTGACATAGCCTCAATCTGAAGGAGTAATAAGTAGATCGAAATATTGTTCAGGATTTATTAGCCAACATGCATGTATTAAACTAGTTTTTTTCTGCGAAAAACAAAATCGAAGTCGTTTTATTCACTAAATCATATTCATATTGCCGACTTTCTTTATCACATAGAGTAAAATCTTACAAATACAAAATACGTTGCCAAAAACAAGTTTTGACATCTTAAAAACTCTTTCTCGTTTGTTTCGATGTTTATGACAATGATATTGTTTTCATTTTCTACAAAGGATTAGTTTCTGAATTAGAATACGCTGTGTGTCCTGCTAGAATATTATAAGCAGAAATCTTCTCAAAATAATGTTTAGTTCGGTTATTCTTGATTTTTTTAGTTTTCCACCTATTTTCTAAAATATATTGATATTTTTTAACTCCATTTGAGAAGTATTCTTATGCCTTTTATTCCAGAACCAATCAAAACCTTGTATCATTGAATGGGCTTATTTAAAACGACCTTATGCCGCACACATCCTTCTCTTAATGATTGCCCCTATGCCATCTATTTATCTTTTCAATTTATACCGAAATTTCTGCTTTCTATTATTTAATTTCATACTTGACATAAAATTATTAAATATACAATATTTTTAAATCGAATAAAAATTATTTACGATCTTTGCGTAACGGGTGTGACAAATATTAGAATGCAAATTCTAGCGTAAGTTTTATCAATGATACTGAAACATTTTGATTCACTTTATACTATATAACCTCGGCCTAACTTACACAAAAGATGATATATGCATACCTACATAAAATATATTAAATTTAACTTTTTGTACAGTAGAATCTCGAAAAAGTTAATCACTCGGTTAAGTTAACCGATTTTCAGCGTACACGTTCAGCTCTAAAAAGTTAATTTTTCAGTTAACTTTTCTGAGCTGTTCTTATAAAAGCGTGGAATAAGATAAAAAAGTGGGATGATGATCAATACAATAGTGAAGATGACATTCCGTTGTCAGAATGGATTAATCCAAGTAATGCTTACGACGATACACTTCGAGAAGTTCAATTGTTGATGTCGAAATGGGTGATAACGTTGACATCAGTATCGATGACATTGAAAATTGGAACAAGGATCAAATTACGGAAGATAACGATGACTTCGAAGTGTCCGATAATGAAAGCGATGAACTAATTATCGAGCAAGATATTCAACAAGCAAAAGTGAGCTTCTCGACAGCAATTGAAAGCATCAATAACTTGATAAAATGGTTTGAAGACAATGACGATGCAAATCAAGTGGCAGACCTTGTCAATATTCGCACAAAAATGGTCAAGAGCTATTACACAAAAGAAAAAAAAACAAACAAGTCGACTGCTTCTTTAAACCACTCCGCACAAAATATTACATATGAAGTTTCTGCTCCAGAAAATGGTCAAGAGTGACTTAGAATTTTAAACCAACCGGTACAAAATAAATCTAAGTTTCCTTTTTGTAAAATTGATAAAACCTAAGTCATTGAAATAAATTTAACGTGTTATTTTTATAAAATCTATGTTTATTATAGTATTTTTTTTCTTTTTTGAAAACTTCTTAGAAAAGTTAATTACCATAGGAACATGTTGGTTAACTTTTTCGAGATTCTACTGTATATTTTCGGTATCGGGTGTGACAAACAACACACTCCAAGATACAAAACCGTTTGCGGGCACTGAATATTTTCCAAAAGTTACGAATTTTACACTAAACTACACTTAAGGATGCGTACTTTCTTGTAGTCAAAAGAAAAATTTCAGAAAATAAAAAATATGTCGAAAAATAGCCCATGTCAGTTCAACAGTAAAATTAGTGCATCCAACAATTTTATAATAATAAAGCTATATTTTATAATAAAGCTATAGAAAACTCATTCAATTGTTCGTGATGTCCGTTATGGTATTTTTTTGCAAAAATCTGATTTATGTTTTTATGTGTGATGGGGTCAGTTTACGTGGAATCACCCCACAGTCAAACTCTACCGTTTATGGGTAAATTGCCTGCGTAAAGGCCACGAAGTCAAGAATTGTGATAGCAAACGTCGTTGTTTGAAATGCAGTAGGAATCATCATACTTTGTTGCATCGCGACCGAACCACTCCGAGTAATTCGACTCGAGTGGCAAGCACAGCAAACGCGAATGTGCCTTCTGCTCCTCCACTTGAACATTTTGAACCGTCCACATCGGCTGGATGTGCATCTCGTCAATCTTTTCATGTCGCGCAAGAATAAATCTGTCATATTGGGAACAGCCATGGTGAGTATCGTTCATCACAGTGTTTCGTATTCTGCTCTTTTATTTCGGAGAGTCTTCAGAATCGATTACATCTTCCGATACGCTCAACAGCGCTAATGCCATTTCTATAATAAATGGTGTAGTTTCGGCCTCTTCAAGTAAAAGTTGTACCTTTAATATCGGCCCTTCCTTGATCCCTCTATCCTACTAGAGACCACTGCCATAGTCCTTCCTTCCATTTCGGGAAACCTGACTCTATCTCTAGTAGGATAGAGGGATCAAGGAAGGGCCGGTATTAAATTGTTAAAATAATTCCAAATCATTTTGGTCGTGCAGAGTGTAGTGCTTAGTTTCTCTCGTTTATACATTCGATTGTTTGGTTTTCTACTGTCATTGCCTTCGACTGCAAGAGCGCCTATTCAGTGTAACAATAACAATAACTTTTGCTCCTCCCTTCAATCGTTGTTTGAGTCATACATTGTACATTGTTAATGTCGCTTTTGCTTGGCTCGGTTTAACCAACATACTCGTACATACATGCAATCAACATTGCTCGAATGTGGCGCTTCAAACCTGAGCGAACCTAACCACTCCATATGAGGTTGCATCGAGCTTATTTCGATCTCATACCTACAGTGGGTTTTTGAACAAAGAGATTTTTAGAATAGTGATAGATTATACATAAATTATTTTCGGTCTTATACGGCACAGTGCACCCTACATTTGGTCAATTCGACTTTTTTGAATTAAAAGTGTGATTTTTGAACTTTTTCGTTTTTGATTAGGTTTATTGTCTTTTTGGTGTGTTTTCGGCACATGATCAACGTGCAGTCGGTAAACTCAACCTATAATCGGCATTTAAATTATTTATATTTCGGTACACCGCGAGAATTTTTATTGAATATTTTTAGGTTTTTGCAACATCTTTGTTGATTTTCGTAATTTTTGAAATTATCTTTGTATTTGTTTGAAGATTTATTCGTTTTTTGGTCGTTTATTTATAATTTGGGATCTCATTTGCAGTTTTTCACAAAGCCTTTGCTGCTTTTTTAATTAAATTTTCTAAACATACCTATAAAAATGTCTCCAACTCCCCTTGACTTATTTGTAAGAGCTTCGGATGCTCTAGTCAAGTTTGATACATATTTCCGTCTTCTGAAAGATGAGGATATAGATGTATGTGGTCTTGAGGTTCGCAGTTCCGAGTTGAGCAAATTGTGGACTGGCACCCAGGAAATGTTCGATAACTGTATTGATTACTTGTCCTCTTCCAAAGACGCGGGGAAAGCGGACGACTCGGTGGACGGTAAATATAATGTGTCCCATCTAACATATATGAATTGTCTGTCCGCTATCAATAGAGAACTTGCACAGTTTAAAAAAATCTCTCGTAGATTGTCCCTCAATTTGACTGATCGTAGCTCGGTTGATTCATTAGTACAACAAACTTTCGGGGACTCACATAATACAGACTTGTTGAACAATATGAGTACGTTGACACACACTTCTCGTGAAATTGGTACTCAAGTCGATTCTCCGACTGCATTAAGTTTTGAAAATTGTAATAGGAACTCGCGCATGGGAAGTGAACAAATAACTAGCGACAGCGTATATAATCTTTCGCTCCCGCCATGTGACATAGACGTTTTTGAGGGCGATATCTTATCATGGCCCACCTTTCGAGACTTGTTCACCGCAGTCTACATAAATAACACTCGTTTAAGTGACATCGAGCGCTTGTTTCATTTGGTTGCCAAAACTAGTGGGGAAGCTCGAGAGACACTACTAAAACGTAGTTTCGTTCTCGCGTGGAAAGCTTTAAGAGATACACACGACAATCCTCGGCTTCTCGTCCATAATCAATTAAAAATTCTGCTTTCGCTTCCGGTCCTCGAAATCGCAATAAGTTCAGGATTGAAATCAATCCAGCGCGGTATAAATGGATGTCTGTCGGCGATGTCCATTTACGAGAAAGAGTTGGATGCCTTCTTGACTGAGAGAATTCGCACGCTTATGTGTCTCCATGGTATAAGGGGAGATGAATCTCCAAAACGGTCAAATGGGATGAATGTCTATGCTCATACTAATGCGGAATCTTCGGGACCTTGTCGTTCTTCTCCATCGGGTTGTATTCTTTGCCCAAATCAGAATCATATCGTTTTATTACTCCACCATTAGCACTCGGTCGACTGCAGTCACACTTTGCTTTTGCCTACTGCGTTCGCTTGTGTTTCATCCCCCTCTACGCCCCGCCGGCGTAAACACAATCATTTTATCATTGTTCAGTTTGTTAATTCGCATTGCAATCGCATTCCGCTGGCAGGAGAAAAGAAATCTTTTTGGCAAAGAATGCAGATGATTTTTCATCATCAGAAAGAGAATGCAAATGATTTTTTTTTGAGTTAAACGATTCCGGTCTCGGTCTCTCCGGCTTACAATGTCATGACTTCCAATTCGATGTTCATGTCCACGTCGAGAAGACAAACGTTGTCACATTCGTTGAATCTTTCGACGATTTTCCTAAGTTCGTTGTCTTGCTTCTGCATAGCAAAGAGTCAATTTCCTTCATCTTTCGCCTTTTCAGAACTTTCATCGACGCTGTGACCACATCTCGATGGTTTTTAGTTGGAGCTCGACTCAAAGCGTCGACGTGTTCCATGCGGAATTAAGTTCCGCTTTTCCATGGTCGTAGCAATAGCACTGCAATCCGTTGCAACTTTGAATCATTTCCCACAGATGAAGCATCGAAATCGTTTTAAGCTTTCGACGACAGCCAAAGTTTACAGGTCGTAATAGTGACTTGCCAGTTTGTTTCGACGGACTAGTTGTACGCCACTACTACTTTCTTTGGTTCAGGAATACTGTAAGGTCGTTGCGCCACTGCTTCTTTCGTTGTTAATTTTCGCTGTTATTGTTGGCAAAAATTTCGTTATAATCGTTCAAGATATTTATCAAGCACTTTCGAGTATCAACATCTTTGATACTGTACCGAATTTGTCGTTTATACGAATTAAACACGATTGTACCTGTCCGATTTCACTAGCAATGGATCTACGTGCACTTTAGCGTTTGTCATTTTTGTTTACAGTTTTAACATCAGCCCCGCGTGACCCATGTTTCGTTGTCAGTTTGACCTTTTTCCCACAATTTTGTGTTTCGTTTCTCGCGTGCACTTTATCACAGTCCTTGCATCGCGGTCGTTTTTGTGGCTCAGTATATTTACTCGAATCTCCAATATCATCACAATTAAAGCACACGATCTGTTTCGGTTTTTTGGTTCTCTTGCGTTCTTTATGTTCTTTCGCGCATCTCTTTCATTGTATTAAAACGTATTGCAGCTATCGCAACCTGAAATCGCGGAAACTAGGTAAAGAATTGTCTTTTTTCTTTCTATTGACTGATGTATTTATTAAATGTATAATGTATTTATTAAATGTATAATGTTTTTATTAAATGTATAATGTATTTATTACTAAATGTATAATAGGCGTGTTTTCGTTACACCATAAGCGCTTAATTTGTATGGGGAGCTAAGCACTTTTAAGCACTATTAGTTCCCGATGAAGTTTGATGGTAACGTTCCTGTCTTAATAGAGTATGATGTTGCCAGATTGGGCACCCTATATTTAGCAATATGGCATCCCATTTTTGGAGAGATTATTATCAATTATTGTGAATTAACGGGAAGAAGAAGAAGAAAAATGGGAAATTATTTTAATATTTGCAAAAAGAGTGTAAACAATTGAACATAGAATAGTAAATATATGTTTTATAAATACTTTTCAAGAATTTTTTGTCAGTTTAGCACAGTTCTTTCATTGCAACTCATGACACCATTGCTACCAGATAGTGAAAATCCGCCACTTATTGCTTATGTGCCAGTTAGTGGAAGTCAGTTGTTTTCGTTGCAAAGTGCTAAACTAAAATTGCTAGCTTGTAA
The DNA here is from genome assembly GCA_963930755.1 of Eudasyphora cyanicolor. Classification (NCBI taxonomy): domain Eukaryota; kingdom Metazoa; phylum Arthropoda; class Insecta; order Diptera; family Muscidae; genus Eudasyphora; species Eudasyphora cyanicolor. Next base: position 248,143,268 of record OZ005736.1, on the reverse strand, counting down.
CGAAAACATGCCTAATATTAAATATAAAATGTATAATATAAATTTTCGGGCGCACCCATTTTAAAACAGTAATCAATAACTTTCTAGCTCTGTTGTCTGAAAACACCGCTGATTTTGTAGTGTACTGCCGCTGCATCAAGCTTACAGCCAAATTAAGATTGCAAAGCACTATGAAAAATCGTGTCATGTCTCGTAAATATCTGTTGTTTTGTCCAACCACATCTTCGAAGCACCCCTTTGTTTGCCATACACAGCCAAAAGCACACTCTTATCGTCCCAACGGTAAACACTCATTGATTTGTTGACCCGATCAAATTCAGATACTTAAAATTCATCATGACTTTCACTACCCGATCTGTTTCATTACATGTCACATGTTCTGTGTTCTCTACCGTTTTTCATCTTCACGCAAATTCAATCCTACTTCCGAGTTGTAAAGAGAGGGTAAATCTCTTTAGTGACCGAAGGTGCTTAACAATGAAAATCCAATTACGCAATAAAAGTAATTCATAGAACTAAGGGTTCTATTCCATAGACAATACAGCTGGAATATATAACATTTTTCTCCCTTCACTATGGTTCGAATATCTTCCTCAGTCTTCGAATTCTGTTCGGTCTGCGTACATAGTGTACTGCTGCTTCAAGTGTACATCGCTGGCAAAGCGTAGGTTCTGAAATCACAACCTACGCTTATTGGAGATGAAGGCACCCGTTCACTAGGTGCTCTATCGTCTTGACGGATAACTTCCGATTCCCAAGATGAAAGCTCACTTCCACCACCTTCGTGATCACTATGCTTGATCTCAATTGGTCAATATGTCTTTTGAACAGTTTTCCGTTGTGCTGTATCTCATAATGGATGTCGCCTAGCCTTTTCTGTCTCTGGAAGAACTAGGTCAAGTCTTGATCGTAGTCTGCGGCCCAAAAATAATTGAGCCGGTGCTTGCCCCTTCATGCCATGCGGTGCGTTGTTGTACTGCCTTAAAAATTCGATAAGGTTTCTTCCTATATCAGCTTTCGTTGTACACATGGGCTTTAGCGCCTTCTTTTCTGTCTGAACATTCCCTTCCGCCTGTCCGCATAATTTACCATTCTGGATATGCACAGTACAGTCTTGTTCGGTTGAAGTATCTGTACCAATGGCTTATGATCAGTGAACAAAGTCCAATGTCTGGCGTAAAGGTATTTAAAAAAATCTCTGCATTGCCCACACTATAGCAAGCGCCTCATCAATCTGCTAATAACGCTGCTCGGTTGCTGTCATTGTCCTACTTGCGTAAGCAATCGGCCTCTCCGTACCATTTGTCAACCGATGCGATGGGACAGCCCCCAATTCTTAATTATATCACGAAGAGTTCTTACTCTAGTCCCTAAATCTGGAATGTACTCTGAGTAGTAGACTGCGTTAAATATTTGTTGCTCATTAATCGATCTTGCTTTTCAGACTTATGAACGCCAATGCGGTCAATACGGTGACCTACTACAGTGTCGAACACTCGATCAAACCGAGACAACAGCTGTTCCACACGAGAAGATTCACTACATGATATCTGCGGCTTTTCCATTTCGAGGACCTTCCACGAATTCCACCTTTTCATAATTCGGCATGGCAAACATCTCAACAAAATTTATCTCATGTACAAATTGTGAAATCCATTCCCGGCCACACAAAGTATCTAAACCATTACCCAGTGAAACATTAACCATAACTCGACCAACACAATTAATGTTGTGCCCGGTATAACTGCAAAACTTGCGAATCCAAGTAATGAGTTGCACGTTTGAGAGGGGCGTTTTGATGCTGAAACTGCCATCACAATGCTATGTCGATGTCCTCGAAAAACTAGTGGAGAGCATCCCCTCACCTTGGGACGGCGCAAAGCTGAAACTGGTAAGCAAAAGCGACATCCCTGTACTCATAAAAACATCTTTCTATGTCAGAGGATGGGCAAGTAAGGTACCGTCAGAGCGCATACTCAGCGTTAAAGTGGGGAAGTGGGAAGTCTTTCACAGGAAAAATTATTTCGGGATTTGGAAAATCCTCTTTAAGATTGGAAAAACCCCCATTGGCAGGACAGTTAAATCGAGCCCAAACACGAACGTACCGCCTGCAGTGACAAACGAAAATAGTGAACAGAAAGAAGCGAGTGAGACATTTCCAAAAATGAGGTGGAAGTGGTAGATAACATCGCCAAATTGCCGATAACATCATCAATTTTGCAGAAAGTTCCCAGCAAAGGTGGTGATAAGGATATGAAGAGGGGCACAAAAACTCAAAACAAAGAGGTAGCGACAAAAAACAACACCGCCTTCCAAGAAGTGGTCGATAACATTGCCAAATTGCCGATAATATCACCAATTTGCAGAATGTTCCCAGTAATAGTGGTGATAGGAATAGGTACATAAAGAATCAAAACAAAGAGGGAACGACAAAAAGTAACACTGCCTCCCAAGGAGGTCTACTTGAAGAGTGTGTAATAGGTAGTAAACGAAAGGAGGAGAAAAACTCACAACCAAATAAGGCGGGAGTGCAACCAGATAGGATAGACGACTCCCAAAGGAAACTTTTACTGGAAAGACAATGATTGAGGTCATCCAGAAAAAACCTCCACCGGAGCGAAACGGCATCCATTGCTCTGATGGACATAATAAATAAAGGCAGAGTTCATGATGCTTTGGTCCAGGAACCCTGGACTACTAGTAAGAAAGTTACTGGATTAAACCATATGAACTACAATCTTTTCTACGCTAACACAGGTACTCGTCCAAGGACTTGTATTCTGTGCCATAAAAACGTATGCTATCTTTTCTCTCCAGAGTTGTCAACATCGGACGCAACTGTGCTGATGCAAGGTAATGGAAGTATGTACCTGGCGTCAGTATACCTGCCATTCGATGCGCCGACATTGTCACCTACGTCGGAATTACAACGTCTGGCAAGGGAATCAAAAATACAAGTAATGTGTTACTAGCTGGTTGTGATGCCAACTCACACCATATTGCTTGGGGTAGTACTAACGCCAATAAAAGGGGACAAGCCCTTATAGAATTTTATCACAGTCCTTGCATCGCGGTCGTTTTTGTGGCTCAGTATATTTACTCGAATCTCCAATATCATCACAATTAAAGCACACGATCTGTTTCGGTTTTTTGGTTCTCTTGCGTTCTTTATGTTCTTTCGCGCATCTCTTTCATTGTATTAAAACGTATTGCAGCTATCGCAACCTGAAATCGCGGAAACTAGGTAAAGAATTGTCTTTTTTCTTTCTATTGACTGATGTATTTATTAAATGTATAATGTATTTATTAAATGTATAATGTATTTATTAAATGTATAATGTTTTTATTAAATGTATAATGTATTTATTACTAAATGTATAATAGGCGTGTTTTCGTTACACCATAAGCGCTTAATTTGTATGGGGAGCTAAGCACTTTTAAGCACTATTAGTTCCCGATGAAGTTTGATGGTAACGTTCCTGTCTTAATAGAGTATGATGTTGCCAGATTGGGCACCCTATATTTAGCAATATGGCATCCCATTTTTGGAGAGATTATTATCAATTATTGTGAATTAACGGGAAGAAGAAGAAGAAAAATGGGAAATTATTTTAATATTTGCAAAAAGAGTGTAAACAATTGAACATAGAATAGTAAATATATGTTTTATAAATACTTTTCAAGAATTTTTTGTCAGTTTAGCACAGTTCTTTCATTGCAACTCATGACACCATTGCTACCAGATAGTGAAAATCCGCCACTTATTGCTTATGTGCCAGTTAGTGGAAGTCAGTTGTTTTCGTTGCAAAGTGCTAAACTAAAATTGCTAGCTTGTAACGAAAACATGCCTAATATTAAATATAAAATGTATAATATAAATTTTCGGGCGCACCCATTTTAAAACAGTAATCAATAACTTTCTAGCTCTGTTGTCTGAAAACACCGCTGATTTTGTAGTGTACTGCCGCTGCATCAAGCTTACAGCCAAATTAAGATTGCAAAGCACTATGAAAAATCGTGTCATGTCTCGTAAATATCTGTTGTTTTGTCCAACCACATCTTCGAAGCACCCCTTTGTTTGCCATACACAGCCAAAAGCACACTCTTATCGTCCCAACGGTAAACACTCATTGATTTGTTGACCCGATCAAATTCAGATACTTAAAATTCATCATGACTTTCACTACCCGATCTGTTTCATTACATGTCACATGTTCTGTGTTCTCTACCGTTTTTCATCTTCACGCAAATTCAATCCTACTTCCGAGTTGTAAAGAGAGGGTAAATCTCTTTAGTGACCGAAGGTGCTTAACAATGAAAATCCAATTACGCAATAAAAGTAATTCATAGAACTAAGGGTTCTATTCCATAGACAATACAGCTGGAATATATAACATTTTTCTCCCTTCACTATGGTTCGAATATCTTCCTCAGTCTTCGAATTCTGTTCGGTCTGCGTACATAGTGTACTGCTGCTTCAAGTGTACATCGCTGGCAAAGCGTAGGTTCTGAAATCATAACCTACGCTTATTGGAGATGAAGGCACCCGTTCACTAGGTGCTCTATCGTCTTGACGGATAACTTCCGATTCCCAAGATGAAAGCTCACTTCCACCACCTTCGTGATCACTATGCTTGATCTCAATTGGTCAATATGTCTTTTGAACAGTTTTCCGTTGTGCTGTATCTCATAATGGATGTCGCCTAGCCTTTTCTGTCTCTGGAAGAACTAGGTCAAGTCTTGATCGTAGTCTGCGGCCCAAAAATAATTGAGCCGGTGCTTGCCCCTTCATGCCATGCGGTGCGTTGTTGTACTGCCTTAAAAATTCGATAAGGTTTCTTCCTATATCAGCTTTCGTTGTACACATGGGCTTTAGCGCCTTCTTTTCTGTCTGAACATTCCCTTCCGCCTGTCCGCATAATTTACCATTCTGGATATGCACAGTACAGTCTTGTTCGGTTGAAGTATCTGTACCAATGGCTTATGATCAGTGAACAAAGTCCAATGTCTGGCGTAAAGGTATTTAAAAAAATCTCTGCATTGCCCACACTATAGCAAGCGCCTCATCAATCTGCTAATAACGCTGCTCGGTTGCTGTCATTGTCCTACTTGCGTAAGCAATCGGCCTCTCCGTACCATTTGTCAACCGATGCGATGGGACAGCCCCCAATTCTTAATTATATCACGAAGAGTTCTTACTCTAGTCCCTAAATCTGGAATGTACTCTGAGTAGTAGACTGCGTTAAATATTTGTTGCTCATTAATCGATCTTGCTTTTCAGACTTATGAACGCCAATGCGGTCAATACGGTGACCTACTACAGTGTCGAACACTCGATCAAACCGAGACAACAGCTGTTCCACACGAGAAGATTCACTACATGATATCTGCGGCTTTTCCATTTCGAGGACCTTCCACGAATTCCACCTTTTCATAATTCGGCATGGCAAACATCTCAACAAAATTTATCTCATGTACAAATTGTGAAATCCATTCCCGGCCACACAAAGTATCTAAACCATTACCCAGTGAAACATTAACCATAACTCGACCAACACAATTAATGTTGTGCCCGGTATAACTGCAAAACTTGCGAATCCAAGTAATGAGTTGCACGTTTGAGAGGGGCGTTTTGATGCTGAAACTGCCATCACAATGCTATGTCGATGTCCTCGAAAAACTAGTGGAGAGCATCCCCTCACCTTGGGACGGCGCAAAGCTGAAACTGGTAAGCAAAAGCGACATCCCTGTACTCATAAAAACATCTTTCTATGTCAGAGGATGGGCAAGTAAGGTACCGTCAGAGCGCATACTCAGCGTTAAAGTGGGGAAGTGGGAAGTCTTTCACAGGAAAAATTATTTCGGGATTTGGAAAATCCTCTTTAAGATTGGAAAAACCCCCATTGGCAGGACAGTTAAATCGAGCCCAAACACGAACGTACCGCCTGCAGTGACAAACGAAAATAGTGAACAGAAAGAAGCGAGTGAGACATTTCCAAAAATGAGGTGGAAGTGGTAGATAACATCGCCAAATTGCCGATAACATCATCAATTTTGCAGAAAGTTCCCAGCAAAGGTGGTGATAAGGATATGAAGAGGGGCACAAAAACTCAAAACAAAGAGGTAGCGACAAAAAACAACACCGCCTTCCAAGAAGTGGTCGATAACATTGCCAAATTGCCGATAATATCACCAATTTGCAGAATGTTCCCAGTAATAGTGGTGATAGGAATAGGTACATAAAGAATCAAAACAAAGAGGGAACGACAAAAAGTAACACTGCCTCCCAAGGAGGTCTACTTGAAGAGTGTGTAATAGGTAGTAAACGAAAGGAGGAGAAAAACTCACAACCAAATAAGGCGGGAGTGCAACCAGATAGGATAGACGACTCCCAAAGGAAACTTTTACTGGAAAGACAATGATTGAGGTCATCCAGAAAAAACCTCCACCGGAGCGAAACGGCATCCATTGCTCTGATGGACATAATAAATAAAGGCAGAGTTCATGATGCTTTGGTCCAGGAACCCTGGACTACTAGTAAGAAAGTTACTGGATTAAACCATATGAACTACAATCTTTTCTACGCTAACACAGGTACTCGTCCAAGGACTTGTATTCTGTGCCATAAAAACGTATGCTATCTTTTCTCTCCAGAGTTGTCAACATCGGACGCAACTGTGCTGATGCAAGGTAATGGAAGTATGTACCTGGCGTCAGTATACCTGCCATTCGATACGCCGACATTGTCACCTACGTCGGAATTACAACGTCTGGCAAGGGAATCATAAATACAAGTAATGTGTTACTAGCTGGTTGTGATGCCAACTCACACCATATTGCTTGGGGTAGTACTAACGCCAATAAAAGGGGACAAGCCCTTATAGAATTTTTGAATACTAACGATCTCCTAACTCTCAACATAGGGAAAAAGGCGACATTTGTTAACAAAATTAGGGAAGAAGTATTAGATATAACGATATGCTCAGAAAACCTCATTGATGAGATCCATGAGTGGAGGGTTTCGGATGAACACTCCTATTCGCACCACCGTTATATAAGGTTTAAAATTGCACGGCCACCGCATGACCCAATAAGGTTCCGTAATAAGGCTAAAACTGACTAGACAAAATTCGGCAATCTACTTAGAAATCGATTGGGCCAGCCTAAACACGATTATCCAATACAGAAGACATTGATATAAATGTGAGGAGGATTACGGAGTCTCTTGTAAAATCATTCGAAGATAGTTGCCCGATTCGAGAAAGGAAATCTGCCTATGAGAAACCCTGGATGACAGGGCAACTTCGCTTGATTGGCAAAGATGTCCGCAGACTTTACAACAGAGCTCGACGTAAAAAACAATCAGTATATTGGGACGACTACAGAAGACTCAAAGAATACAATAAAATCGTTAGATCGGCGAAACGTAACTCCTGGAGGCTTTTCTGTGAACAGCTAGACAGCGTTAACAGCATGTCTAAAATAAAAAAGTTCCTCTCAAAAACTCATATCCAAACCGAAACACTGGTGGATGAAACGTAGATGATACCGTAAGGCTTTTGATGAAAACTCATTTTCCGAGTGGTAATGCTGGGCCAACAGTACATATTACGGATGCTATGGTTAAAGAAGCAATAAAAAGCTTCTCTCCCTTCAAGGCTGCGGGACCGGACGGAATATTTCCAGCGTTTCTTCAAAATAAGGTGGATCTGGTATCAACTCATCTGGTTGGAGTTTTCACTGCATGCCTAACTCATGCATATACCCCACAAAATTGGCAGGAATCAAGGGTGGTCTTCATACCCAAGCCTGGCAAGGCGAGTTATACCATCCCAAAGGCGTATCGACCTATTAGCCTAACTTCTTTTCTGTTAAAAACAATGAAGCGAATACTTGACGACATGATCAAAAGTAAGATAGCCGATGACAAGCTAAAATTCAAGCAACACGCATATGTTAAAGGAAGATCAGTGGAAACAGCTCTACATGAGGTAGTACACCACATAAAACAGTCCTTCAGTGAAGAAATGTACACACTTGCCGTTTGTATAGACATTGAGGGCGCATTTAACAACGTTCAGACCGATACACTTATCCAGTCCTTAGACGAGTTTCAGGTTGACCGGGCGTTGATAAACTTGATCAACAATATGCTAAGGATTAGGTGGATTATTTGTGGGTCATGTGACGTAAAAATCAGAGACAAGGTAAATCGTGGTATACCTCAGGGGGAATTTTATCGCCTCTCCTATGGGTTACGACGATACACAGTCTCCTTAAAGCCCTCACCAATGAAGCCCTCACCTAAGGGGCACACATCCAAACCAAATATGCAGAAGAGCTGAGGAGGCACTTAACATAGCATATAACTGGGCACAACCAAGGGGATTAAATGTCAACCCAGACAAAACAGAAATATGTCTTTTTACAAGGAAAAGGAAGATTCATCCTTTTACCGTGCCCCGATTCCTGGATAAGAATATTGCCATATCTAAAAAGGTAAAATACTTGGGAGTAATCTTGGATCAGAAACTGCACTGGAAAGATCATATTGAAGAAAGAGTTACAAAGGCCCACAGATGTTGGTCGTTGTGCAGAAGAGCTACAGGTTCAAAATGGGGACTGCGTCCAAATATGACACACTGACTTTAAATGAGCGTGATTAGACCAATAATATCCTACGCCTCTATAGTGTGGTGGACATCAATGGACAAAAAGTAAAACGTAATACCATTGCAAAAAGTGCAACGTATGTGCTGTCTAGGCATAAGCGGGTCAATTATAACCGCACCAACAAGAGCGTTGGCGACTATACTGCACATCCAACCAATAGATATCCGTATAAAGTATGAGGCAGCCCTCACAGCAAGACGTCTACAAGTGATGGGTGAATGGATAAATCGAGACCACAAGTCGTACCATCAGAAGATATTACAATCACTGGTCGGTCATATTCAAACAACGGAAATCTCCGACCGCATTCCTGAAGTACGGCTTACAGCTACCTGTGATTCATTCGTGCCAGACAGACGCTCCTGGGAAAACGGAACACTAGCTCATGCGCCAGTGGGAACCAGATGCTACACCAATGGGTCCAGGCTAGGAGGAAGGACGGGTCTGGGACTTTTTATTGATGAACCAGAAGTCGAACTTTACTTCCGCCTCCCAGACCATAACACAGTATTTCAAGCAGAAGCAATCACGGAGTGTGTTAACTGGCTCAGTAATACCACAAAGCCTAAATATGCCAACGTATTCACAGATAGCCAAATGGCGATCAAAGCAATAACATCGGAAAAGGTCAAATCCAGAACGGTGTTAGACTGTAAAAAACGATAAATAAATACTCAGTCTGCGTATTTTCTGGGTACCGGGACATAACGGAGTGATTGGAAATGAACGAGCAAACAGCTTGGCTTCAAAGGGCAGCGAACTGCGAGTAACAAACTTGGAGACCTTTCGAAGCCACGAAGGGTGAATTGAAGCACTGGGCAGTGATGGCTCACAAAACTGTTTGGAATAGAGCAACTGCAAAGATACAGTGCGGTGACCCAAATGGGAAGAAAACAAGCAGTTGTCTGAAACTAAACAAGATCGAGATTAGTAAGATGATGAGTGTTCTAACGGGACACTCAAGCTTACAGGCACATCTTCATCGCATAGGTCTAGCAGAAAACGGCGAGTGTAGGGCAAACATCGAAACTATGGAACATTTTCTGTGTCACTGCCCAGCTTTCACACATGCAAGATCGCGATATTTCGGTTCCGACATATTGCCATACTTGACTAATCTCAGAGGATATGACTGGAAGATACTGAGAAAATACGTGTCTAGTACCGATTTTCTGTAACCCGTGGGGTATAAAAATCATAAATAAGGAGCGCACAACAGGTCGAACCACTGGCTTAAGTGTATGTCCATGGACATGAGACGTTTAAACGTCTCCTCTATTCAACCTAACCTAACCTAATACCTATATTGGGTTTACCTTCCAACAAACAGGGGAGTCTTAATATTCTCGTAACTGTATTAGAATATCATTTTCATCATTAAATTGGTCTGATGTTGGTATTGATACAACTAAATAGTGGGTCTTGTTCTAATCCACAAATCGCTTTTATTTATTTTAGCCATACGTAATATATACGAGTATTTGGTAATACTGGTACATGAAAAAAAAAGTCAATGTGTAAAGGTCGACTTTTAGACTTTTTCAGAAACAAAAAGTCGACTTACGATTTCGACTTTTTTGTACCAAAAAGTCGACTTACGATTTCGACTTTTTGTACCAAAAAGTCGACTTACGATTTCGACTTTTTTGTACCAAAAAGTCGATTAGTCTTGTTTTAGCCGTAGAGAAAATGATGAGATAGATTACTGCCTGACTTGGTGAAACTAAATGCTCTCCGCATATATATTTTTCTTCCCAAATGCGCAGTTACTATTCTGTTTATTTCAGCATCAGCTTTGGACCTAAAAGTGCATTTTTGTTTTCGTTGTTTTTTTAATTAACTAATAGAATGAAAATAACAATAATTTTTCAAATCTTAACCTAAATACATTAATCTGGGGGTTGTTGCCAGTGCAATAATCCCTTTTGAGAATTTGCAAAGTTTAAATAATAATGGATTTCAATGGAATATCAATTTATCAAATTTCTACTACAATGTAATCTTCAATGTATATAAATGTGTTATAGTAAGTCCAGTGTATTTCTTCTTCTAAGGCGAGTGTTTCTTTCATTGTTTAGAATTTGTCTGGCCAGGATATTTGGGTGATCGGATAGTTTGTCCACATAGTTTCGGCAGTATTCTCGGATTTCCTCAGCGACGGTTGGAATGTTGAGGTCCTTATGGATATTTGCGTTTCTTATATACCAAGGTGCACCTGTAATTAAACGAAGAATATTCGACTGTCTTCTTTGTAATTTGCATATGTTTGAAGATCACGCTGTACCCCAGAGCTGGATACCATATGTCCAAATTGGCTTTATTATAGATTTGTATAAAAAGACTTTATACTCAAGGTCTAGAACAGACCGTTTGCCAATGAGCCATTGAAGTTGATTAGTTTTGGGTTTTATTTGTGTTATCTTAGAACCTATGTGGTGAGTCCATGTCAAACGACGATCTAAGTGACTGAGAGACTCGGACTTGCGACTGCAGTTGATCGGACGCAACTAAGGGGTTTTTATGAATACTAACGAAAGCAGTATCATCCGCAAAAGTGGACGTATGAGTAAATGTGTTTCTGGTCATGTCTGCTGTATATATTATGTAAAGAATAGGGCCCAGTATGTTGCCCTGAGGAACCTGGCAGTTATTTTCTTAGGGCTAGAAGAAATACCATTCGATTTTACTACAAACGACCGGTTTGATAAATAGCTATTGAGCATTTTATGCGTGTTACTTGGTAAAAGTACACATATTTTGTTTAACAATCCATCGTGCCAGACTTTATCAAAAGCTTGCGATATATCTATGAATAGAGCAGAACAATATTCTTTGTTTTCAAACGCCTTTCTCATGTATGTAACAACACGATGAACTTGAAAACCAAATTGGTGATAGGGTATTATGTTATTTGAAACTATATGTGGGGCAATTTTCTTCATAAAAATTGTTTCAAACATTTTTGAGAGTATCGATAGCAGACTTATCGAACGATATGTCTTTACTTTGGTCGGATCTTTTCCAGATTTTGGAATCATCACAATTTCCGATATCTTCCAGGATAAAGGAAAGTAACCCACACGCTAAATGCTATTAAAAATGAACAAAACCATTTTCAGGGCAGATAATGGTAGTTTTTTTATCATTCTGGCATTTATACCTTCTTTGCCAGGAGATTTCTTTATTTTAAGGTCTTCGACCGAATTTTCGATATCTTTTAACTTGAATTTAAGTGGACGAGGAATTGTTTCATCTATCTCGGGAGGATAGATGGTGGACGTGCCACTATTTGATGTAAAAAAAGACTCAAGGTAATTTGCAAAGGCATTGACTTTCTCTTCCGAGCTTTTAGCCCAGTTCCCGATTTCAAGGCGGATTGGGGATTCGTGTGCGATTGGTCTTCGCATATTTTTCGTAGCCTTCCATAGACTGTAATTTGTTTTCTCAGTTGGATCCAAAGATCTTTTCTCATTGACCAGGGCTTCAATGTTTGTTTGATAATTTGGAACATTATTCTTAATATTTGTGGACTTACGAGTGACAACTTTTACCGCACTGTTTACGATATCTGTCAGCAGATTCACCGCTGTGTCTATCTCGTTTACTGATCGTAAAGATATACCTTCGGACAGGTGAGAGCTAACGTATTTTTTATACTTCATCCAGTTTGTGTGTTTTCCTGGGCATTATTGGACAATGTTAAGATGGTTGGGGAATGATCCGAAGATAGATCAAGTGAAGGAAAAATTGATATTTGTTCACGCTTTACATTTTTAAGCACAGCGAAATCAATTAGGTCTGGTGTTTTGTTCAAATCTGACGACCACTACGTTGGATGGCCGCCAGAGACGACGTCGAGTTTAGCAGATGCTATAGCATTTAACAACTGTCTACCTTTGGGTGAGGTGAGTCGAGAGCCCCAATATGTGTGCTTGGCATTATAATCTCCTGCTACCAAAAATTTGGTTCCAAGAGTGGAAAAAAAATCAATAAATTGATCTTTGCTAATATTGTGTCTTGGAGGGCAATAAATAGACGATATTTGTACCGGTGAGTTCTATTGAAGTAGCTTGGATGTGATCGGTCCTATATTCGGGCATAGGATAGTGTTTAACTTTATTTAGTACAATAATTGCCGTTCCGCCACAGGCTCTCCCACTGGGGTGTTTAGTATCGTATGTGGAATAACCATGTATTCTGAAACAATTTTTTTGTGGTAAAACGTGTCTCAGGGACTAATAGTATGTTGACTTGACATTGACTTCGAAGAAAATTATCAACTTCGTTTCTGTGTTGGCTTAAGCCGTTGCATTCCAATAACAAATTTTTAATGGATTTATTTTTGTTTCAACACAATTTGCATCAGCATGATCTGGTTTCTCATCATTTCTTGCATCATACTTTGCATGTTTACCATGAATGAATTCATGGTTTCAATCAGTTTTTCAATAGAATTTTCAATAGAAATATTATTTGGCAAAGGTGACCCATTTCTTAGCATATGGGCGTATGACATATTTGGAGGAATTACGTTATTTCTAGCTTGGGGTAAGCAATTTACGCTAGGGATAGCATTTACAATAGGAGACATGGATTTCAAGCCTGCGAAAGGCGTTGGATTATATTGAGCATAACTTGGATTTCTGATATTATTGTTAGCATTTTTAACGTGAACGTAAAGTGGATAGGGGTTTGTTTTATTTTGTAAAAAAAATTCGCAATTGCACTGTGCAAAAATGCAACAAATCAGCCCTGTATTTCATCGAAGGGGTGGACGCTGCCCTACAAAACAGATTTTTTCAGCGTCGAGTGAATAGCCTAAATACCCACGTGTGTACCTGCGTGCTTTTTTCTAATGAAGTTTGAACGGATGCTTTATTTGAGTTAAAAGGCTAGTTTTTTGTTTTCGATTCTGATCATAAAAAATGCAGCAGTACAAGAGAGTGTAAGCGACATTCTTAAAATGCTGCTCTCTGACAGGGCAACTTCTTTTTTTAGAAAAGGAAACACCACTCAGTGCCTCAGTACTCGAACCTACGCGTGCGTTGTCGTGTTTTCGGTGGTTGACGAGAGGTTTTTCTTGCATAGAGTTGTACACTTGCTAATGTTCGTTGATAGATTCGTATCGTTAGTATAGTCTATCGTTGATAAAGTCGTATAGTTAATAAAGCCGTATCGTCGATGGAGTGTTATCATCGTGGTGTAGGTATAATTCTCTGTTCGCCGCCAAGACTGGCGCACTGTGGTTCAGAATTGAATTTTACTGGCCAAAAGTCAAATTATTTGTCATCGCCGATTTCTAAAATGTTAATGACATTCAATAGCAAACATATTAAGACTAGGGTAGCCAAAAAATTAGATCAAAATATTTATTATTGTGGGCGAAAACATATATTTTATGTCATTTTAAAAAAACTTAGTTTTTGTATATTTTTGTAGAAGAAAATTGCAATTTCTCGCAAACTATTATCGATAGAGGTACTATATTCCACAGGTACTATATTTTTTCTAATTGAATTTTAGTGGAACGAAACTTTTTAGCATCAAGAGACTTCAAGGAGATTTTGGTACCAGGAGAAATGTGAAAGTGTCCTCTTTAAGCCTATATATACTTTTGTACCTGTCCCGACCAGCCTATAGAACACTTTTTAATTTTAATGAAATTACTTGGGAAAAATTGATTGTTCTTTTTATTTTACCTCTTCACATGACTATGTTGTAGGTACACCAAGCCAAGTTGTGTTTTCTGACATATTTACCGTATTTATGACATCTTAACCCTTTTTTAGTTTTTTGGGTCGTTTTTTATTCAACTTATGGTTATGCTACTTATGACACTATACATGTAAGAAAAGGATAACATCCAGTGGTAATCGAATACAAACTCAGTTGCAAAAATATACCCAAGCAGAAACAATCAAATTTTAGAATACTAAAAAATGGAGAACTTCAGCTATAAAGAATTATCCGAAGAGTTTTTGAAAAATAAAACCAGTAAGGAAAGGCTAAAGTCGGGCGGTGCCGACTATATAATACCCTACACCACTCTCGTAATTTTGAATAACTCTGATATATAAATTTTATAATTCATGTATAAATTGTTTACATAAATTTACTTTTAGGACATTTTATACTTAAATAATACCCTGTACCCAGTGTGGTGTAGGGTATAAAAACGATTGGATCTAAAGAGCCAAATCGGATGAAACATATATATGGGAGCTATAGCTAAATCTTAACCGATTTTCTTCAAATTCGGTAGTGTTGGTTCATGGATCAAGAAACTCTACCATTCTAAATTTCAACACGATTGGGTGTAAAATACAGCTTTTATAGGACTAAAGGGCCAAATCGGACGAAACATATATATGGGAGCTATAGCTAAATCTTAACCGATTTTCTTCAAATTCGGCAATGTTGGTTCATGGATCATTCTCTATCATTCTAAATTTCAAAACGATCGGATGTAAAATACAGCTTCTATAGGACTAAAGGGCCAAATCGGACGAAAGATATATATGGGAGCTATATCTAAATCTGAACCGATTTCAACCAAATTCAATAGCGATCTTAACAGCCGCGAAATACTCTAAACTGCAAAATTTCAGAACGATCGGAGTGAAATTGCGACCTGTAGTCGACGAACAACTTTACATGGACGGACGGACGGACGGACGGACATCGTTAAATCGACTCAGCTAGTGATTCTGAGTCGATCGGTATACTTTAAGGTGGGTCTAGCTGTGTTATTTTAAGGTGTTACAAACATCTGCCGTGAAACAAACTTATAATACCCTGTACCACAGAGTGGTGTAGGGTATAAAGAAGGAAGATGATTTAAGTTACATTGAAAGCAAAGTAAATTTCTCAAGATTAGAAATACAATTGGAATTGCAATATAAAGTAAATGTTTTCATCAACAACTTAACTAAACGCTACAAACAAGTTGGAGGGAATAAACATACATTTTATACGACCTTTGCCATATGGTTAGAGGGCGAACTTAGTGTCTAAGTATCTTCAGGAAGTAAAAATCAAAACAATTGTGGGAGACCACCAAAATCACTCGGCAACTGTAGCGATAGATCTAAAAGGAGGAAAGTTAAGGATATCAATGAAGAAATCGGATGTGAAACTATTGCAGAAAGCTTGTTACATCAATTGCGATCACAAGAATAACGCACAAAAGCCGAAATTGTTGAAAAAGTTTAAAACGTTTGTCCTCGAACAAAACGGATTATTAAGAGTATTCCAACTCCAAGCGATGAAAAACAGTCTCAAATGAAGAGGCATTGGCACTATTTTTGGATTTGAAGTTAACAAACACCAATATACACAGCTTAGGTTGCGTGCGGTTGAAAAAGGCTCAAATCTGTATCCATCATATCATCACATACTTGCTGCTAAAAAGGAGAGTTCGACAGAGGTAAAACTTCAAGACCTACTTAATCAAACAGCTCAACGATTGCTACAATCATTTAAATGACATGATTTGAAGAAATATGGGAACTGCAAGTTAACTCTCTTTTGCAAATGGGGATGTGATGGTTCTTCTGGTCAAAAACAATACAAGCAATCTGTATGTGGAAATACTTCAGACGCAGATATGTTCATGGTGTCATTTGTGCCATTGCGATTGATAAAGAATTTGGAAGACTCCGCACCTTCGACCTGTACGATGCAGACAAAGGATATTTGGAAAAATCAAACACCATCTTCTACGAAATACTGCAGACCAATCAAATTTGAATTTAAAAAAGAAACTCATGATATCATTAAAAAAGAAGCCAATGATATAAGAACCCAAATCACAAGACTGCAGCCATTAGAAGTAGAAATTGAAGGCCAGACAATTGAAGTTAACTACCAATTAGTGCTAACGATGATAGATGGAAAAGTTGGTCAGGCTTTGACTAACACAAAGGCTTCATCCAGCTGCATTATATATAAATCTACATCAAGCAATTAAACGAAGTCCCGGAAAATCAGTAGATAATACTGATGCATATGAATTTAGACTATCGCCACTACATACAAGAATACGATTCATGGAACACATACTTAAAATCAGTTATGATTTGGATTTTGGACCTACAGGATCAATAAGAAACAATGACACCAACAAGGATTTAAGAAATTTAAAAATGAAACATGTTCAGGATGAATTTCTCAAATGTGGGTTGATTATAGACCAACCAAAACAAGGATCAGGCAATACCAATGATGGGTGATGATCTTTTTGATCCCGAAAAAGCATCTGAAATAACTGGTGTTGATAAAAATCTCATTTCAAGATTTAAAACAATTATCGATATAATTGTTTAAATTTGCAATAAACAAATTGATGCTAAAAAATTTAATGATCTGGCAACGTCAGATCTCCTCATCTCCAGCTTTCGAAATCAATGGAGAGTAGAACATCGGGACTTAGATGAAGATGCAAGAGGTCTGCTAGAGGACAGAAATAATACGGAACAAAATATGGAATATTTACATGCAATTTTTCAACCGAACGAATAAAAATTATAATTTACTGTTTTCGTTACATATATAAGTGAACTGTTTATTTTGAAAGTGGCGTAAACGCCAATCTGTTTTTAAAGCAAGAGTAGTATCGTTAGAAGGCTAAGTGAATAGTAGAAATATATTATTTACATTCAGTTCACCCCAAGACTTCAACGTTTCAATATTAAGTGACAATTTTCGCATTTGAGTTTTATTAACCCACTATTTTCAATGATAAATCGAGTAAAGCAGAGTGGCGTTTACGCCACTTTCAAAATAAACAGTTCAAGTAAACAAATTTTCCCTTAATGTTGTTCAAATACAAAATATAAAAAAAGTTTGCTATGCAAGGTATTTTTTTGAAATATCGAGCAAATTTTTTATCGACAAATTTCTTCGCGTGGGATTGAACATTTTCTCAAATGTGGTTTGTCCAAAGACGGCTACGCGGACCATACTTTCTTTGAATCAATGGTACGCGTAGTCGTCTTTGGACAAACCCCATTTGAGAAAATCTTTAATCCCACGCGAAAAAGTGCATACACCAGAGTAGAAATTCTTTAATCCCGATCGAAGGCCTGCCACGCAAGGAAACTTTGATCCACGTTGCCGGAATGAACTAACTCCCAATAAAAATGAAATGAATCCCAATGATCAAAACAAATGTAATAACTTCCAATAAAATCTCATTGTGAATTATTTCATTTGGGAGTTATTAAAAAAATAATACCGCCTCCAAAAAAATGTATACTGGAAGAGGGTGTAATATCCAACGCTTCGATGGACATAATTAAATAAAGGCAAGGTTCATATTGCTTTTATACATGAACCATATACAACTAGCAACAGGGTTACTGGATTGAACCATGTGAACTACAACCTTTTCTACCCTAACACAGGTACTCGTCCAAGGGCTTGTATTTTGAGCCATAAAACCGACTGGACCAAATTCGTCAATCTACTTGGAAATTGATTGGGCCAGCCTACACAAGATTATCTAAGTACGGAAGACATTGATATCAATGTGAAGAAGATTACGAGGCTCTTGTAAAATCATCCGAAGTTAGTTGCCCGCTTCGAGAAAGGAAATTTGCCTATGAGAAACCCTGGATGACAGGGCAAATTTGCCCGACTGGCAAGGATTCCACAGACTTTACAATAGAGCCCGGCGAAAAAAACGATCAGTATATTGGGACGACTACCCCAGAAGACTCAGAGAATAGAACAAAATCATTAGATCGGTGAAGCGTAACTCCTGGAGCCTTTTCTGTGAGAAGGTAGACATAGTTAACAGCGTGTGTAAAATAAAAAAGTTCCTCTCAAAAACTCGTATTCAAACCGAAACACTGGTGGATGACATGGGTAAAAATATGGAAACTATAGAGGATACCGCAAGGCTCTTGACGAAAACTCATTTTCCGAATGGTAATGATGGGCCAATATAAAAACCGTTGCAGAACGAAAATGTGATGCATCATGTACCTATTACGGATAAAAAAAACTTCTCTCCTTTCAAGGCTGAGGGACTGGATGGAATATTTCCAGCAATTCTTCAGAAATAGGTGGGTCTGGTATCTACTCATCTTGCTGGAGTTTTCACTACCCCAAAAAATTGGCAGGAACCAAGGGTGGTCTTCATACCCAAGCCTAGCAAGGCGAGCTATACGGCCCCAAAGGCTTATCGACCCTTTAGCCTATCTTCTTTTCTGCTAAAATCAATGGAGCGAATAACTGATCACATGGTCAAAAGTAAAATAGAGGGTTCAGGCAAAAATGCAAACAACACGCCTACGTCAAAGGAAGATCAGTGAAACAGCTCTGCATGCGGTAGTGCACTACATGGATGAGTCTTTCAGAAAAGAAATGTATACACTTGCTGTTTGCATAGACATTGAAGGCGCATTTAACAATATGCAAACCGATACACTTGCCCACACCTTAGACGAGTTTCGGGTTGACCGGGCGCTAAAACAATATCAACTAATGAATAGGTATATTATTTAGGAGTCATATGACGTAAACATTTGAAACAAAGTAAATCGTGGCATTTTATTCCCTGTTCTACGGGTTACGACGATACACAGTCTCCTTAAAGCCCGCACCAATGAAGGACTTAAACCAGCCTGTTATGCAGACGACGATGTTATAATGCTTCTAAGGGGCATACATACATCCAAACCAATTATGCAGAACAGCAGAATCGATTCAAATGAAACTACTTAAAATGGTGGCAATTTTAGAGACTTGCTAAGGTATCGGGCGATAACGGATTCAAATTTGAATAGTCACTAGAGAAATTCACCACGAAACAATGTATATAAGCAATTGTGAAATGATAAGTATTTGTCACTCTCTTATACACCGACAGCTTATTGAGATAATCAATAATTCCAAAGTTTTCACCATTACGGCGGACGAATTAGCTATTTCAGGGGCTGAGCAAGTTTCAATGTGTTTTCGGTACCTTAATGAAAACGATGGGCGATATAAAAGTTGCGAAGATTTTTTGAGTTTCGTCACAACAAAACAGTTTGATGGGAAAGGTTTGGCTGAATTTATTCTTAATTTCCTCGAAACGTCTGTTATTGATTGTAAGTATTTATTTGGACAAGAGTAATGAACGCATAATTTCATCGGGCGCAAGCATATGTATATCCAAGAAAAGTACAGCTTAGCACTATGTTCACATTGTGCAGCTCACAGCTTCAATGTGGTTGTAAGTTACGCATGTAAAGTATTCCCAGTTAGAAATTTTCTCGGCATCACCCGAACCATTTACCTATTTTTTCAATATCCTAAAAGGCAAATAACTCTTCAAGAAGCAATTTCTAACAGGAATCTCTGTGATGATAAAAAGCTAAAATTAAAGCGGTATTGCGCAACTCGATGGCAGAACAACATAGGTCTGTTGAAATATATCTTCTCCTACAAGTAGCCGTTATCGAGGCTTTGGAATGCATTTACTCCACCTGGTCTGATCAGAAAACTATAACATCTGCATTTCAGTTGTTGATGGCTATAAAAACGTTGGATTTTCAAGTTTCGGTCCATGTAGTTCATTCAGTTCACTGCTTGGCATTATCATTAAGTCGCGTCATTCAAAGAGAAAATCAAGATTTAGCTGAAGCCGTCCATCTGGCTGAAAATGCGAGAAATGAATTGATGGACATTCGCGAAAATTGTACTCACCATATTATTGCGATTTTTTCATCTGTTAAAATATTTGGTGAAGAACAAGACATTCAAATCAAGAAACCTAGGATTTCGGCGCGACAAAGTCATCGTTGCAATGTTGACGCAACAAATATTGAAGAATATTATAAGATTTCGACCTATATTCCATATCTAGATTTATTCATCACTCATCTCGAAGATCGCTTTTTAAAACACTGTGCAATTCTGTCAAATTTCCAACGTCTTTTTCCATCTAATTATTTGAAATATATTTGAAAAATATGCCTGACAGTTCTTTGATGTATGGATTGGCTTCCCTGAATATACATCGAGACATTCCAGTAGATGTAAACGCAGACGAATTTTTTTATTTATGTGTACAACATTTTTGTTCGGAGTATCTTAATATACAATTTAAGTTAAACATTAATTGTCGGAAGTAAATTTTTTACTCAAAAACACACAAGGTTGTTTTGTCTTTGAATAATTATTATTATTAGTATTTTTAATATTAATAACTATAAATATATATTCTTATATATATGCATTTAAAATGTCAACCATGAATTTTTAATAAAAAAATAATTGGGTGTACGCTGAAAAAAATCGCTTCTGTAGTATTGCCCCAAACATATTCAGCTATTTGACAAAAACAAATATTATATGCTTGGGAAGGTGTTTTTCTAAAGAAATATTTGTTTACATCTTAATATTATTTCATTTGCGTTTAAGTATTCGAAAAGTGCATCGATACCATAGTTGTAAGCAAAGTTGTTCAGTACTTTAAAGCTCAATCTTTAGATGTTTTAAATTTTCGTAAAATTCTTTCATAACTGAAATCATATAATCTTGCATATCGATAAATTGCTTGATGGCCCAACAACAAATTAAAACTGAAATTCGGAAAAGTTAGCAAAGTTTAAATAAAATATATTTGGAGATATTCCTAAGCAATAATTTTATTTGTACGTAAATACATATTTTAGTTGAGAAAATTAGATTGCAAATATATATTGTTGTAATATACAGGGTTTTCCAACAAGAGGTGTTATTTTGAATCACCCGGTATTTCGGTAGCTGTGACTTTAGAAGCTTTTATTCTTTGATAATTGACAAGTAGAACTACGCCATTACTAAAAATGGAACTATGCACGATAACAACGCATTGAAATAATTAAAATTCGAAAAATCATCTTGACTGATGAGGCCCATTTCCACTTCGGTGGCTACGTCAACAAGCTAAATTGTCGCATCTGGGGCTCGGAAAACCCAAGAGAAATTGTTGAGAAGCCTCTCCGTCCTCAACGTGTGACTGTTTGGTGCGGTTTATGGTCCGGCAGGGTCATTGGACCTTACTTTTTCAAAAATGAGGTTGGATCAACAGTTACGGTGAACGGATTGCGCTATCGAGAGATGATTAATGATTTTTTATGGTCGGAGTTGGATGGTATTGATCTGGACAACGTTAACTTTCAACAAGACGGCGCTACGTGCCACACAAGCAACGAAACCATTGCTCTGTTACGGGAAAAGTTTCCGGACCGTGTTATCTCTCGAAGAGGTGATCACAATTGGCCACCGAGATCTTGTGATTTAACACCTTGCGACTTCTTCCTTTGGGGCCACGTGTCGATTCAAGACCTCAAAGATAGAATTCGTGAGGCTATCGAGGACATAAGGCAGCCACTTTGCGATTTGGTTATGGAAAATTTCATGAGAAGGATATGGTCCTGTAAGCGTGGTCGTCGTGGCCATTTGGCTGTTGTTGTTGTTTTTCATTATTAACGGCATCATTTATCTCAAAAAATGAAATTTTTCTTTGAATACCAAAATAGCACCTCTTGTTGGAAAACCCTTTATTTAAATACAGAAACGTTAAACATAGTTAAAGATGTGTCCAACATTTTGGCTCGAAGTTTCATAACATACAATTTTAGTTAAACATTAATTTTCGGAAGTTAATTTTTTTCTTAAAAACACACAGGGTAGACCCTATAGTTTTGTCATTGAATAATACTTATTGAAAATATTACCTACCCGATATGCTGAGGATGTCGGCATATCGGTTGGCACATGCCATACAATTTTTTCTGTAATTTTGGGCATGAAGCGTGAGGCAGCGAAGTTCGTACCAAAACTGCAGAATTATTTGGGTTGCATGTCATAACGTCCAGGGACATAATGTCACTCTGACACAGTTTAGTCCGTATAGTTGGCTTTTGAGATGTCGTTAACTCGAAAATCGCCTTTAAAGATAACGTACAGATTAAATAGTCTATTACTTGTCCATTATTGCCATGGACGCTGTGACATCGGAGCATTTCCATGTTTAGTGATCACAGTATTTTTGGCTCATGTCACGGATTTTGATGAAACTTGATATAATGGTTGTACTAGGTTAGGTTAAATAGAGGAGACGTTTAAACGTCTCATGTCCATGGACATACACTTAAGCCAGTGGTTCGGCCTGTTGTGCGCTGCTTATTTATGATTTTTTTATACCCCACGGGTTACAGAAAATCGGTACTAGAAACGAATTTTCACAGTATCTTCCAGTCATATCCTCTGAGATGAGTCAAGTCTGGCAATGTGTCGGAATTTGTTTACGTTTTGTTTGGTTTTAATTTAAATTCAATTCCAGCGTATCTCTCCTTCTAAGGCGTGTATGACCTTCAAAATTTAGTAGTTTTCGAGCCAGGATGTTTGGATGATTTAATAGTTTGTCCACATAACACCGACAATATTTTTCAATTTCCTCTTTCACTGTTGGCATGTTACCAAGGTGCACGGAGAATATTCGATTGTGTAATTTGCATACATTGGAGCACACGTTTAGCCCCAGAGCTGGGTCGTCTTGAATACCGTTTTGTATAAAATAACTTTATACTCTTGATCTAGGGCAGATCTTTGGCTGATAAGCCACTGAAGTTGATTAGTTTTAAGTTTTACGTGAGTTTATTTAGAGTCTATGTAGTGCGACAACGTCAATCGTCGATCTAAGTGAATTCCAAGATATTTTACATGATCCTTTTGGGGAATCTGTGAATTGAAAATAGAAATTGGAAGACTTGTATCCCTCGTAGGGTAAAAGTAACATGAGTACTTTTTGAGGAATTCACCATTATTCTCCATTTTTTAACCATTCTTCTAGGATTCGGACATGAGACTGCAGCTGATCGGACGCAAGTGATTACTGACTAAAGCAGCATCATCCTCAAAGGTAGATATGTGCGTAAAGTTGGTTATGGGCATATCTGCCGTAAAAAATTAAACATTAGACGTTATAGGTATGTGTAACGACGAGACGGTTTTCGAGTATGAACTGAACTTTATTGTGAACAATGAGTACAGCGTTAGGATGCACTTAAGAAAGTATATACTTATACATACGATAAAGAGAGTGAGGGATATACAGGGAAATGAGTATCATCTTGACATCCCCAATGTTCGGGGGAAAAAATAAGATATATTGTAAATTCATTGTAAATATTTACTTGTTTTTTAATTAATTTGTAATATGCAGTTTACTAGGTAATAGGTGGTCTGTTCTATAGAAAAGGTGAATTTTGAAATTTCTCGGGCTACGTGCATTCGATTTGTGTTTATTTTATTTTTTACGTTGGCACACTTGTCCCGAACATACGTTCTTA
Source organism: Eudasyphora cyanicolor (assembly GCA_963930755.1). Lineage (NCBI taxonomy): Eukaryota > Metazoa > Arthropoda > Insecta > Diptera > Muscidae > Eudasyphora > Eudasyphora cyanicolor. The sequence goes on along the minus strand of OZ005736.1, from coordinate 248,119,266 downwards.
GTTGAGTTTGTTTTTATTTAGTTTGTTTGTTAGACAGAGCCGTGCGCAGGGGGTGGGGGTTTAAAACACTTGCAGCACTCTAACAGGTTTGATAACGTTGTCCGATCTGACAATCGTGTGTACATAGCTTCACACTCTAATACACCGACAGCTTATTGAGAGAATCAATAATTCCAAAGCTTTCAAAATATATTGTAAATATATGAAATATACAAAATATATTGTAAATATATGAAATTGTAAGGTTTTCTTGCAATCGTCTGAACTGTCAATTCACCTTTGCCTAACAATCTGCCGTTGTCCGTACATTCGCAGCACTTTAAAAGGGTTAATAACGTTGTCCGATCTGACAATCGTCTGTCCATAGCTTAGGTTAGTCTCAGTTAGAAATTGCCTCGGCACTATCCGAACCATACACCACTTTTTCCAATATCCTAAAAGGCAAATAGCTCTCAAAGAAGCAATTACTAATAACAGGAATTTCCGTGATGATAAAAAGCAAAAATTAAAGTGGTATTGCGAACTAGAGGGCTAGAACAACATGAGTCTGTTGAAATATATCTTCACCTAGCCGTTATCGAGGCTTTGGAATAAATGCATTCCACCTGGTCTGATCAAAAAACAACAACATCTGCAATACAGTTATTGCTGGCTATAAAAACGTTCAAGTTTCGTTCTATGTAGTTCATTCAGTTCACTGCAAGTCGCGTCCTTCAAAGTGAAAATTAAGATTATGTTGAAGCCTTCCATCTGGTTTAAAATACGAAAAAGGAATTGATAGACATAAAAAATTGTACTCTCCATTTTAGTGTGATGTTTTTGTCTGTGAAAATATTTTGTGATGAAGAAGACATTCCAAACAAGAAACCTAGAATTTCGGCCCGACAAAGTCATTGTTGCAATGTTGATGCAACAGATATTGAAGAATATCATAAGATTTCGACCTACAGTGCTGCGCAAAACAAAGGCAATACATGTAGATCTTTGAAAGAAGAGAATGCTAAACAATAGCAATAAAGTATGAAGAATGCCAAAGAGTAAACCAATGGAAAACATTAACGGTATTTTTAATGGAAACCCTATTTTTGAGTCATGACGAGTCCAGTAATATTTGTATTAGTTTTTTACCTAACTATCGCGTTGATTGTTCAGTTTATGATGTTTCGAGATAAATATTATACCGGCTTAAAATTTCACATTATTTCCAAATATTGAAATGGAAAATCAGAAATATCAATCGCGAAACAATTTAATATTAGCCACTCAATTATTTGTAGACTAATAAAAAGTATAATAATACGCATGACGTAATATCCGTGCATTCAGTTGGGTGACCGTGGAAGACATGGTCCGTGACTCGCAAGAGGTTTTAAAGACACTCAATTTAAGTATCCATCATATCACAGTTCGCAGATGATCAATCGAAAATAATTTAAGAAGTTACAGACCAGCCAGTAAACCGTTGCCTGCATTCATAAGGGTTATATTTCAGACTATCAAACTAAGAGTTACATTTCAAACTATAGGGGGTCACATTTCAAACTTATTTGTCTGAATTTATATCACTATTGTTAATTTTTAAACTTAATTTTGGAAAAACACATCTTACTGGACCAACCAAAGCCGAAACACTTTTTTGAGTGACGATTCATAGTTCAATTTGACCAATTTAGATGGACTGTGTACGGTACGGTGTCGCCCTTCTACACGGCTTGAATCTCGAAATCTGGAGTGTGCGCCTTTAAAGGATTTGAATATTCAAATAAGTAGTAAGAAGAAGAATATAACGGTTGGATTGATAGCAGGAAAAAAGGGAGAATTAGAAGAATAGGTTCCACCCGAACAGCTGTTTTGTCTTAAAAAACACAGAAATAATGACAGGTCGAATACAGGAACAAAAAGGGAAATTAGAAAAGCGAAGGTTTGGACGGTGGGAAATGCAAAGATGTCGGTCCTTTTTCCTGGCTGAAATTGAAGAAGACGGTCAAGTGGCTCTGCATCGCTACTCACCCTTGCTGATTATCAACCAGATAATTTGGAAACACGATTGTATTTAGTTAATTTTTTTATTAATGTAATAAATAAAAATTAAACAAAGCAAAAGAAACACAAGTTGGTGTTAAAATAAACATACATACATACATTTTGTCGAGAGCACAACACAACGAAAGAGCCAACGCTGGCCTGTCCAACGTTGGAGGCGCAGAGTTGCATCACCATGCCTCACAAATAACGTTACGGTGACCTCGGACGACTCGACGGACAGACTGTGAATGAAAAGATATATAAATAAATGTTCAAAAGTGCCGGTACTATCTAACGCAAAGACAAAATCGTGATTCTTACCCAAAAATTCAGACACTTTGTGTAGTGGTAAAGGTGCGCGAGTAGGTTTCTCGGGTGTGAGCTCAGGCCTAGGGACACTCCGTTTTTGATAGAGGGACCAAGTTACCCAATTGCACACGGTCTCGTCGGTGCTAGGAAAGGGAAAATGGACGCCGATAATTAATGACATATTTATATATATTTTCCGGCGAATCAAACTAGGACTTACGGCACTAGAACTAGGACGAATACGAACGACACACTAACACGAATACTTAGCCATTGCCAGGCCCAACAGCAGCCGCTAAGTCTCAACGTCCGCTAAACCCTGGAAGATTCTCTTATCAGTTCCCGGCCAGCTGAAGATGGAGATCCACTCGAGATAAAGACCGATAAGAATAATACAAACAAAAATTATTCAGTTAAAATCATAGTAATTTTTAAACCATGATTACTCATGAGCAAAATAGCCAAAAATTAGCCGCAAAAACAAACCAAAATTAGATTGAACTAATTTGTTTTACGCCTTTTTTTTATTGATTTGCTTAAAGTACTAAATTTTAAACGAAAATCTTTATAAATGGGTTTCCAACAAGAGGTGTTATTTTGGTATTCAAAGAAAAATGCCATTTTTTGAGATAAATGATCGGATGTTTATTTCATAATAAAGAGGAAGGTATGCCGTTAATAATGAGAAACAACATCAACCAAATGGCCACCACGACCATTCGACACGAATTCTATCTTTGAGGTCTTGAATCGACGCTGGGCTGTTGGCGTAGACCTTATCTTTCACGTGGCCCCAAAGGAAGAATCGCAAAGTGTTAAATCACAAGATCTCGGTGGCCAATTGTGATCACCTCTTCGATAGATAACACGGTCCGGAAACTTTTCCCGTAACAGATCAATGGTTTCGTTGCTTGTGTGGCACGTAGCTCCGTCTTGTTGAAAGTAAACGTTGTCCAGGTCAAAACCATCCAACTCCGATCATAAAAAATCATTAATCATCTCTCGATAGCGCAATCCATTCACCGTAACTGTTGATCCAGCCTCATTTTCGAAAAAGTACGGTCCAATGACCCCGCCGGACCATAAACCGCACCAAACAGTCACACGTTGAGGATGGAGAGGCTTCTCAACAATAACTCGTGGGTTTCCCGAGCCCCAGATTCGACGATTTTGCTTGTTGACGTAGCCACCGAGGTGGAAATGGGCCTCATCAGTCAAGATGATTTTTCGATGATTATCGATTTTTAATAATTTCAATGCGTTGTTGAATCGTGTATCGTTCCATCTTTAGTAAAGGCGTAGTTTCTACTTGTCAAATGTCAAAGAATAAAAGCTTCAAAAGTGACAGCTACCGAAATACCGGGTGATTCAAAATAACACCTCTTGTTGGAAAACCGTTATTATATACGAGATTTACCTTCTTTAATACATATTATCATCATGAATTGTTGTCATCGAATACATAGTATCCTGAGCAAATCGAACATAGTGCGAAGAAATATCGCTCACAATAAAAACGCAAAATTGTATGTTTCTGAAACGAAATAGTTGAAATGTTTGTAATGGACTAGATAACTTAATCTGAGGTAGCAAAGGGGGGAACACGTAAGTAGAACAAGCAAATTTGGGATACCAAGAATATCATTTTGCAGGTATCATGGTGAGGTCGGATCGATCTCCAGAGAATGGGCCTAGTCTTGGCGAAACATCAGCCAAGTTTCTGAGCGTAATATCTGGGTAATCCCTATCTTTTCTGTTTCACCTTTTTCTCTGGTTAGGGACAATTCCTTCTTTACCTTTCCTTTTTTCTCATTTGTTTTTTTTTTGCTTTTGCTTTCCTTTTAAATCTTTCGGAGTACTTTCCTTTTCACTTGCTTCGGGTCCCCTCTTTATTTTTGGATGTAACGACCGGTACGATAGATTTTTTTTGTTACGCTGTGTCAGATATCAGAATGGTTGGCAAGAACCACCCCCATCCGTCGAGCTTAGCCGCGCAAAACGCCAGCGTACCGGCAACGCCAATCATCTGGTAACCATGGCCATTTACCAAGTGGCCATTCAAAAGATTCTTCTTAGGCAGAACCAAAAACAAAACTACACTGAGCCAAAAATTAACCTTATATAAGGTTAACTTAACCATAAATAAACATGATTTGGAGTCTACGTTATATAAGGTTAATTTGAACATTTTCTTGTTGATTTGTATTTAGCAATAATAATATTTAATTTAACTATTCCATGGTTGCATTTTTTAATCATGAAAATTGTTAATATTATAATAATAATTGTTACTTTAACAATGCATTTTTGAATTTTTTAACCATGAAAATTGTTAATATTAACATTTCATAGTTAATTTATTGAAACAATGCATGTTCATCTTAACAATGAAATTGTTAATATTATTAACTATGAAGTTTGTTATTGAAACCTTTTTTATTGTTAATTTAACTATTTAGTGGTTAATTCATCTAACCAGAAACATAGTTGTTTCAATAATTTTTAATATTTATATTAAATAAAACAAGAAAAATTTAACTTTTCGCAACTTTATTTTTTATTTTATTTACAAAATATATGTTAATATATATGTATGTATGTATAAGAAACACCTGAAAAGAAAAAAAAACAAACAAAAATGTTAGAAAATATAAGTATAAATTAAAAAAAGGGTGCAATTCTAATAAGATCTTTTGACTTTTTACCTAAATTCTGTGGTTCAAAGAGCATAAGCATTTACCGATGGGCTGATCTGATGGAAAAATCTGCTCTGCTCTTTAAGTGCCTACGTTTCTGTGCTTGACCAACATGTGATCAGTCCCCGCTCAAAAGGTGCCGTCCACGTAAACTCCCTGAATCCTTCGATTATTAAGGGCCCAGGACGGTTAGGCACTTAGTTTGGGGTACAGAGCTTAGTCCGATCTTACGGCAAACTTATAGGAGAGAGCAGATTAATAACAAAGGCAATCTGATAGAAAGCCGATGTCCCACCAAAATCATAATCCGAATAGATATAAAAATCAAGGATTGGGCAAGTCAATGGATGATACTTCAAGGAAGTGCACTGAATTGTATATGAAAACGAGTAAGAAAGTTTCAGTCGGGTAAACCGACCAAGGTATACCCTCACTTTGTGAGTAATATATAACATTAAACTATTAATCTGTCAATTTGCGTGGGAAGGGATTTAACAAATTCGCCTATTTTTCGGTAAACAGTAAGTTCTTTAAATACATTGCACTGTGTCGAACTAACAGCGTTTGGGTGCACTGGCGAGCTATTTCGGTATAATTTGGTCATTTTGTGGGAGGTACAAAAGGTGGTATAACGCCCACTTTTCACCGGGCTGTAGGCACTATAACAGCATTACACTGTAAACAATTTAAAGTATTTTTATGCACTTGCATTAAAGTTATAAGTTAAATTTTGATGCAAAATGGCCCACTTGTGTGGGAGGTACCAAAAGGGGCATGGCAACTTCGCCCATTTGTCTCGAGGTGATAGTGACCAATAACATAATACAATGTGTGAAATTTCAGAAGATCCGAATAAGTAGTATAGATGTTATTAAAGAATCAATATTTCACTAAATGTTAACCCTTTGTGTGGGAGGTACCAGAAGGAATGGACCAATATGGTCCATCTTTGAACTTAGCCGGAGATAGAAAAAAATATTACCGTATACCAAATTTGAAGTGAATCGGTTACTCTTTTCGAGAGTTATCGTTCGCACCAGCCAGCAGACAGACGGACGGACATATCTCATTCGACTTAAAATGTTCCAAAACTAATATGCGCCGAACATACTTAGGGTCTTAAATCACTCCTTCAATGTGTTACAATTTTGGCCCGTTGCAAATGATATATACCCTCGTATTACTAAAGTGAGGGTATAAAAAACAAATGTATGCATGCATAGCACTTTTCCTGTAATTACTTCGCACACTACAACTAGTATTGGTACAGCTTATCAACAGTTTCTAGTATTGGCACAACTTACTAACAGTTTCAAGGCCGGACTCCCAGCACAAGCAGCCACAAGCCACAGAAAAAGAAACAACTGAAAAGAAAAAAACAAAAACATCGTTTATATGAAACTTTGCCGAAGGAACCATACCTCTAAAACGAATTCTGATGTCCCGGAATTTGGGTCGAACTTTTGGGTAGGGGCAAATTTTGAAAAATCCCACTTTGACCCATTTAGAGTGCTCCAATCGAGTCCAAATGTATGACCGACCCCCACTAACTTTGGAGGCCCGACCCACCCATGCCAGTGGCACACCCCCTGGAACCCCCTGGGGGTTCACCATACAAACATTTCAAAAAATAGCCTGTTTTTGGCACTTTACATGCAAAAATCAGCGAAATGCCTATGTTTTTTTCTTTTTGGAGTTTATTTTTCTCTTTAGAAATTTATTTAGTCAGAACATATGTAAATGAAAAAATGAATTTAACTTAGTAATAGAAAAGAAATTAAAAAAATTATTAGAAATTAGCGTTTTTTACAACCCTTTTAAACCCAAGGTATCACTGTGATGCATTTGCATGTCGTAAACTTAGTTGTGTGGGTTTTTATTCAACCCTTTTAAAAAATAAAGGTATCACTGTGACACAATTGCAGGTCTTAAAATTGCTTGTGTGAGATTTTTATTGCACCTACTTAAGAAATTAAGTTTGTTTTTACAACCATTTTAACAATCACTTTGATGCACCGCAGCCCTTTTCAAAATGAACGTATCACTGTGACACAATTGCAGGTCGTAAAATTGCTTCTGTGGGTTTTTAAGCCACCACAAGACACAGCAGATAGAATTGAAATTACCATTTCATTCTTATTACCTCGTCTCGTAGACCATATATAACGCAACAGTTTTTGTGAATGCATTAAGTCGTTGTGAAGAACTCAAAGTGTGAAGTGCTAATTTCAGATAAAAAATATTTAAAAAAAATAATAAGTGAAGTGACCATTCCAAATCAAAAAGTTTACAATGAATCCACCATCCTCTACACCGCAAGATGAAGCAACAACAACATCAACAACCATCGAAAACCCAATGAGTCATATACCCAAGCATGATGTTACTGTATTTGGTGTGTCTACTGATTTGACTGATCTTAATTTACCAACCCATCTGGATATCTTGAGATATTATTTTTACTCAAGCGAACGTGCTAAAACAGAACAAAAAAGGTTTTCATATAAATCATTCACTATTCAAGTACAAGATAAGTTGATTGGAATTTGGGAAAAACTTGGTATGGAAATAATGCTGAAAAAAAGTGTATTTAATAAATTGAATAGATTGCTTGACAAATATCAAGACCAAATCAAGAGAAGAAACAAAACCCAACAATTTACAGACTATGTAAAATCTCTGGAAACAATTTTTTACATTGGAACATGTAAATGCGATTTGAAGGCAGCTCCATGTGCATGCGGCTTGGTTCCCGAACGCCTCAAAGAGTTTATGCACGATCAACATAATCAGAGAAGACTAACAATGGATGCATTTGTGACGGAAATTGAAGAGGAGCAACGTCTATGTCATCAATGCCAACATACCAAGATCCCGATGATTCAACATACGCACCGCCACCGGTTCAAGAAGATATGGATAGAAGCACAAGTTCACAATACACAGAGAGATACGATTGTTTTAACTTTGCCTTGGTATGTGACATATTTGGTGTGCCTGATAGAGTAGCATCAGCATTGGGAACCGCTCTTTTGCAAGATTTTAAAATTAAAGATAAGCATGGGAAACCTCTCATCATGGATAAATCGAAAGTTCGCAGAGAAAAAGAGAAATGCAGACAAGAAGTGCTTCGCAAACGGTTAGATGATACCAATTTGTTAGCGTTTTCATTCGATGGCAGAAAAGATGATACTTTAACGATAGATAAAATTGATGAGAAGTATCATACTAGGATGGTAAAAGAACCTCATCTTGTTATTTTGAAAGAACCCAATTCTGAATTGATTGATTACGTAAGACTGGAACATGAAACTGCTGAATACAAAACAACCAAATTAAATGATTTTTTCAACGATAAAAATATATCACTGGATGCATTAATTGGAATATGCACTGACGGTGAGCCAACAAACACTGGCCCACACGGTGGAATTATACGATGATTCGAATTGCTGTTAAAAAGACCATTGCATTGGTTCGTTTGCCTTCTACACTTCAACGGACTTCCGTTTCGGCATTTGTTTGAAGCTTTGGATAAATCAACCAGCACTGGACCAAGATCGGCAACCGGAAAACTGAGCCGTCAAATCGAAACTTGTGGAACTGTTCCGGTAAGTTATTGCTATCACTCATTTATTATAATTGTCAACCATTTTTAATTATTTTATTATTATATATTTTCAGGTGGTGGACGGCTTCCAGAAAATTGAGTTGCAAAATATGCCCCCTGCTCCAGAAAAAATTGAATTTTCCACCGATTCGAAGTACTTATACGACATGGCCCATGCAATTTCTAGCGGCGTGGTTTCGGTGGATCTGGCTAACATCAAACCAGGGAAAATTGTACATTCTCGGTGGCACACCAAGGCCGCTAGATTATAACGATTATATGTGACAACAGAAAATCCAGATGCAAATTTAAGAATTCTGGTTGAATTTATAATTAAATGTTATGTGCCAATGAACTTCAATATCAAGTATTACAGCTCTGTCGTGTACGGCAGTGCATTATTTTTCAAGTTCATTAGTTGGTCACGATTTCTAGAACCTCGTTTACGCAAAATTGTCAATCAAGTAATTAAAGATAATTCATATTATGCGCATTCGGAAAATATCTTGTTATCAATGTTGTTTGATGATAGCAAAGAAAAGCGCGACTGTGCTATCAAGAAAATTCTACGCTATCGAACCGATGTTGACGACCCAACGCAACTTAGAGCTTATAAAAAACCAGATATAAACTTTAATTGCACAAGTTACACGGAAATGATCAATATGAATGACATAAATAACGTATTTGAACCACCATTCACGCGAAGCATTCCGTACGATACATTGAAAGAATATTTAAATCAAGATGATCCACCGTTTAATGATACAAAAATTCCATCACACATACAAGGAACGGAACGACATGTTCAATTGGTAGCTAGCGTTTCCAAACGGGTTATACCGAAAAATGTAGAGGCTGTTATGGCGACGACATTAGAGAGCCGTGCGAAATTGCCCAGACTTGAAAGTAAAAAAGACTTCAAACAATAATTTTTTTACTTTCTTTTCTATAACTAACTTAAATTAATTTTTTCATTTACATATGTTCTGACTAAATAAATTTCTTAAGAGCAAAAATAGATATTATTATAAATAAATATTATTATAAATAAATAAATAAAAAGAAAAAACATAGCCATTTCGCTGATTTTTTCATGTAAAGTGCCAAAACTGGCGATTTTTTGAAATGTTTGTATGGTGAACCCCCTGGGGGTTCCAGGGGGTGTGCCACTGGCATGGGTGGGTCGGGCCTCCAAAGTTAGTGGGGGTCGGTCATACATTTGGACTCGATTGGAGCACTCTAAATGAGTCAAAGTGGGATTTTTCAAAATTTGCCCCTACCCAAAAGTTCGGCCCACATGCCGGGACATCAGAATTCGTTTTAGAGGTATGGTTCCTTCGGCAAAGTTTCTTATTTTGATCCCTAGAATACGATTTTCACTGAGCAATGGGCGACTTTTAAATCGACCCGCCCTAATGTAGATATTACGAAAGCACTTCTAACAACATATGTATGTATGTACATTTAACAGTATCAACATCGCACAAGAAAAACCAACGTATGTATGTACGGCGTAGCAGCCACAAGTGTGCAAACGAAAAGACAAGATTAACACATACCCACACGTACACATCTTAGGTTTAGGTTAGGGTGGCAAGCGTATTTTTTTACAAGCTCACATAGACCAGATTAGGTCCCTAGTGTTACCACGGGCTGAAATGCCCATCATCGAAACCAACCTGCTTGATATATAAATTTATCGATAGTACGAATATCAGTATGTATGAATACCGACCCCAGTATGTCCAGTCGTCGTTTACTCAAAGCGGGACAGTCACAAAGCAAGTGCTCAATGCTCTCCACTTCTTCCTCATCACCACAGCTTCGGCAGAAGTCAATACCCAATCTTTTGGCGTGTTCGCCGATCAAGCAGTGTAGACAATCGTTTCCTCTCTAGTGTGAGGAGATATTTTGACCTTCTCAGGTCATACCTTTGCCAGATTTGTCTAGCTACCCTGCAGGTGCCGATTTCTGTCCATCTTTCGTTGGACTGCCTGATTGCCTCTTGCCTAAGCCAAAGCTTGCACGTGGATAGTGGCGCACCAATATATGCAAATTCTTCGAGAATTTGTAATGTCGTCCCTTTCCTAGCAAGTTCATCGGCTTTGCAGTTCCCGGGATATCCCTATGCCCAGGCACCCATATGAGGTGTATATTAAACTGCTCAGCCATCTCGTTAAGAGATCTGCGGCAGTCGAGGGCTGTTTGCGAATTTCGGGATGTTGCTTCCAGAGAATTGATGGCAGCCTGGCTGTCCGAGTAAATGACAACGCCAGTTTTGGTTACTATGTTGCGACTCAGCCACTTGGCGACTTCCCATATTGCCATTATTTCGGCTTGATAGACACTGCAGGTATCTGGTAGTCTGTGAGCTATATCCAGACTAAGTTCTTCACAGTGTACTCCGAAGCCAACCTTTTCATCAAGCTTCGAGCCATCCGTGTAAAAGTGGAGATGGTTTCTATTACCTGGTATTCTGCCGACCCATTCATCTCTGGCGGGAATCATAGTGATGTAATTTCTCTCGAAGGTGTACACAGTTGGTATATAGTCCACTCGGTCGGTTACCATAGCACTACACTTTGATATCCTCATGTGACCATAGTTCTTGTACCTCCACATTAATAGGCAGTTTAATCTTATTGCCGCTTTGGTTGCAACTTCTCTCGCCACAATATTAATCGGCAGTATATGGAGTAGGGCTTGTAGAGACTCGGTCGCTGTAGTCCTTAAGGCTCCGCTTATGCTCAGGCAGGCAGTTCTCTGAACCTTTGTTAGTAGGTTGGTGATGGTTAGTTTGTCAGTTGCCGTCCACCATACCAAAATACCGTATAACAGTATTGGACGAACTACTGCTATATATATCCAGTGGACAAAGTCTGGAAGGCCTACATCGTAGTACCTATTACGGGCTAATACAGAAAAAAATTATTGGCGGGGATGCCTTCGCGTTCCGATGGAGCGGGGTTCCCCAATCGTACTACTGTCCGTCCGTTGGTCTTGGCCAAAGCCGACCACATCAAACATGGTGAAAATTTCCCCCCAGTACTCACAACAGGTGGTACGGTGAGGGGAAAACGTCATGTCCGACCCTCAAAACGGAAACACAATGAGCACCGGATAGCGCTCAGAGTTCTGACGAAGTTGGAGGCTGTTGAGGTTTCGGCTCTTACCGAAAAACAAAAAGAGTCACTTACCTGGGCTAAAGGCGTCTTAGATGCTTCTAAGGCCAATCAGCCGGCTGAAAGAGCCACAAATTCAGCTGTGTTAACGGCTAATAAAGTCAAAAGAATCAGATCACCTGATGAACCCCTGCCCTCGAAAAAAGCAAGAGGCCCAAATGTCACTATCAACAGGACACTCACCAAGCCCTTCAATGAAGTGGCGAAGGAGAGTCTAGTGATGGCCGTTATAGACAGAAGTAGTGAGGATGGATCCATCCTCAAGGACAAATGGAGCCATGTGCAATCAGCCATTATGGCTCATTACCTCGATGTCCGTAGAGATGCCGGGCACACCACCAATATGCAACGATGCAGGATGGCATCAGGGGAGAGTAAAGCTCTTACATTTCGGTGATGCCAGATCAGTAGACCTGTATAAGGCTGCTCTGAGTCGAGCGGGTGAGGTGTGGCCGGGTGCCCAGTTGGATATTGTCGAAAAAAACAACATGCCTAGTCACCCTAGAGCCATCACCTGGGTTACAGAAGAGCCCTCCAACCCGGCTGACATATTACAAAATAATAAAAGATTCCAATCCTGGTCTTCCCGCCCATGATTGGAGAATCAGCAAGGTGGGTGAGGCGGATGGTAAAAAGCGGCAGGTCAATTTGATCCTTAACGCTGAATCCACCTCCCATATACAACGTGCAAGTGCAACCCTACAGTACGGCTTCGAGACTATAGTCTTGAAGGTATACAAGCAGGATATAGTTCCTACTGCGGAAGGTGAGTCCACCGCGGTTGATACACAGCTTTCTGGAAGTGCGGAGGTATCCACGCCCATTATTTCGGGTGACTCCAACTCTAACAGAAGATCTGTAACGTCCTACTCTGAGGACGAAAGCTCTACTTCTGACACAGAGGGGCTGAGGGGAGTCTCCGGACTCTTTGACGCATCTGGCGGGGACACGCTTCTCGATGATACGGACGAAGAGTTCGATAACACCCTTGTCGGGGTGGAAGTTAATCTGTCAATTACCAATGATGGTAAGAATTTTACAGATTAACCTCCATCACGCTAAAGCAGCCTCAGCGGCTCTAATGCTGCGCCTGTCCACAGGTGCAGTAGACATCGTCCTGATACAGGAGCCCTACGCAGTGGGAGGAAGGGTGTGCGGTATCAGGACACCTAACTTTAAATTGCTTGTGGCCAACTGTGAAGGCACTCCAAGAACCTGCATTTTGGCCAGGAAAGATCTAAGTATCTTTCTCCTGGCTAATTTAAGTGGTAAAGACCAAACATCTGCTAGTCTGGAGATCGGTAATCGCATATATTGGGTGGTCTCCAGTTACTTGCCTTATGAAGCTGTAGTACCGACTGCTCTATTCAGGGAAGTAGTGGAAGAAGCAACATCTGACGAGGTCGAGCTGATTGTTGGCGCAGACACGAACGCTCATCATACTGTCTGGGGTAGTACGGATATAAACAATAGGGGTGATTCGCTTCTTGACTTTATTCTAACTACCAACCTAAGTATTTGTAACATAGGTAATAAACCGACCTTTACAATTAAAGACAGACAAGAAGTACTCGACGTAACGTTTGCTACTGACCGGCTGTCAGACAAAATTATTGGGTGGAATGTACTGGACGACCACTCATTCTCAGATCACCATTATATTGAGTTCAAACTCGCTGAAAAAGCGCCTAACCATGCCGTCCACAGAAATGTGAGGAAGACAAAGTGGCGCCTGTATGAGAAGAATTTCAAGTAAGTCCTCAACTCCAAACTTCTGCATGAACCGAATGACAAAGCCGGTCTGGATAATCTGGTCGAGCATATCACCACATCATTCAATAGTTCCCTTGAAGAAGCCTGTCCAAAAACAAGGTATAAGGGTAAAACTAAACCCCAATGGTGGACTTCTGAGCTAACGGCTATGAAAAAGACCTGCAACAAGCTATTCAACAAGGCTAAATCTACTGGGGTCGCTAATGTTTGGGATGCCTATAAAGAGCAACTCAAGATCTTTAAGAAGGAGCTTAGAAAGGCGCAAAGACGCTCTTGGTATACCTTCTGTGGCGAAGAGGAAAAGGTCTCCGACGCCGCAAGGCTGAGGAAAATATTATCAGCTTCACCCTGTACAGTGGGTTACTTGCAGGATGAGGCAAATAATTGGACCAAAAACAGCGAGCAGTCGCTCAATGTACTGCTCGACACACATTTCCCGGGGAACTCTCTAACAGAACCAGAGGATCAGCAGGACCAACAAGAGTGCGAGTGGACTGCGAGCGTCGCTAGCTTGTTGACTAAGAGATCCAGAATAAGCTGGGCTATTAATAGCTTTGAGCCCTTCAAGTCACCTGGACCAAACGGCATCACTCCAGCAGAAATGCAGAAAATGTTGAAATACATTATCCCCTGGCTGGAGAAAATTTATGTAGGCTGTATCAGGCTTTCATACATCCCGAATCGATGGAGGGATACCAAAGTGGTATTCATACCAAAAGCGGGGAAGATATCACACACTAGGCCAAAAGACTTCAGACCAATTAGCCTATCCTCCTTCCTATTGAAAGGTCTGGAAAGACTTTTAGATTATTTCATTAGGGAAAAACTGGATACAAAACTCTTATCAGTGAACCAACATGCTTACAATAAGGGGAAGTCTACAGAATCAGCCCTACACGAACTTGTGAGCACTATCGAATCGTCCCTGCATTTCAAGGAATTCACCATGGTGGCATTTCTTGACATAGAAGGGGCTTTTAACAACATTCACTCAGATGCAGTAATTGCGGCACTGTCACATCTTAATGTTAACTCTAGTTTGATTAGACTAATTCAAAGTCTGCTCAACAGAAGACGCATAACAGCATGTCTTGGGTCCACAACTCTAACAAGGTTTGTAAACAGAGGGACCCCACAAGGAGGAGTACTGTCTCCACTAATTTGGAACCTAGCGGTGAATGAAATCTTGCTAGATCTAGAACGTTGTGGCTGCAAGGTCGTGGCATATGCGGACGACGTTGCAATCGCAGTGAGTGGCAAATTCGAAAACGTCCTCCGAGACATTCTACAGGTGGCTCTGAACAAATTGGCTAGATGGGCCAGAAGCAGCGGTTTGGGCATAAACCCAAACAAGACAGAATTGGTTCTCTTTACTAGGATGAATAAAAAAGTGCAAAATATTTAGGAATAATTCTAGATAGAAGACTGTTATTTAGACTTAATGTATTGGAACGCCTTATATTCCTCCAAAAATGCTGTAGGGTCGCGGTGGGGCCTCTCTCCTAAAATCGTCCACTGGATATATATAGCAGTAGTTCGTCCCTTACTGCTATACGGCATTGTGGTATGGTGGACGGTAACTGACAAACTAACCATCACCAACCTACTAACAAAGGTTCAGAGAACTGCCTGCCTGAGCATAAGCGGAGCCTTAAGGACTTCAGCGACAGAGTCTCTACAAGCCCTACTCCATATACTGCCGATTAATATTGTGGCGAGAGAAGTTGCAACCAAAGCGGCAATAAGATTAAACTGCCTATCAATGTGGAGGTACAAAAACTATGGTCACATGAGAATATCAAAGTGTAGTGCTATGGTAACCGACCGAGTGGACTATATACCAACGGTGTACACCTTCGAGAGAAATTACATCACTATGATTCCCGCGAGAGATGAATGGGTTGGAAGAAAACCAGGTAATAGAAACCATCTCCACTTTTACACGGATGGTTCGAAGCTTGATGAAAAGGTTGGCTTCGGAGTACACTGTGCAGAGCTTAGATTGGATATAGCTCACAGGCTACCAGATACCTGCAGTGTCTATCAAGCCGAAATAATGGCAATATGGGAAGTAGCCTAGTGGCTGAGTCGCAACATAGTAACCAACACTGGCGTTGTCATTTACTCGGACAGCCAGGCTGCCTACAATTCTATGGAGGCAACATCCCTAAATTCACAAACAGCCCTCGACTGCCGCAGATCTCTTAACGAGATGGCTGAGCAGTTTAACATACACCTCATATGGGTGCCTGGGCATAGGAATATCCCGGGGAACTGCAAAGCCGATGAACTTGCTAGGAAAGGGACGACATTACAAATTCTCGAAGAATTTGCATATATTGGTGCGCCACTATCCACGTGCAAGCTTTGGCTTAGGCAAGAGGCAATCAGGCAGTCCAACGAAAGATGGACAGAAATCGGCACCTGCAGAGTAGCTAGACAAATCTGGCCAAGGTATGACCTGAGAAGATCAAAATATCTCCTCGCACTAGAGAGGCAAAGATTGTCTACGTTAGTATCTGTTCTGACGGGACACTGCTTGATCGGCGAACACGCCAAAAGATTGGGTATTGCTCTAATGACTTCTGCAGAAGCTGTGGAGATGAGGAAGAAGTGGAGAGCATTGAGCACTTGCTATGCGACTGTCCCGCTCTGAGTAAACGACGACTGGAAATACTGGGGTTGGCTTTTCTAGGCAGCCTAACAGATCTTTCCAGTACCGATATTCGTAATATAGACAAATTTGTATATCAAACAGGTTGGTTTCGATGAGGGGCATTTCAGCCCGTGGTAACACTAGGGACCTAAACTGGTCTATGTGAGCTTGTATAAAAAAATACGGCTGCCACCCTAACCTAACCTAACCTATATCCAGTGGATGATTTTAGGAGAGAGTCCCCACCGCGACCCTACAGCCTTTTTGCAGGAATATAAGGCAACGTTGGCCTTCCTTACACGTTTCAATACGTTAAGTCTAAATAACATTTTCCTGTCTAGAATTATTCCCAAAAATTTTGCACTTTCAGAAAAGACTAGATCTGTTCCATTTATCCGAGGTGGAGGGTCCACATGTGGGACATTATTCATCCGTAAAGAAAACCAATTCTGTCTTGTTGGGGTTAACTTGTTCAGAGCCACCTGTAGGATGTCTCTAAGGACGTTTACGAATTTGCCACTCACTGCGATTGCCACGTCGTCCGCATATGCCACGACCTTGCAGCCACAACGTTCTAGATCTAGCAGGATTTCATTCAGCGCTAGGTTCCAAATTAGTGGAGACAGTACTCCTCCTTGCGGGGTCCTTCTGTTTAGAGTTGTGGACCCTAGACATGCTGTTATGCGTCTTCTGGTGAGCAGACTTTGAATTAGTCTAATCAAACTAGCGTTAACTTTTAGATGTGAGAGTGCCGCAATTACCGCATCTGAGTGAATGGTGTTAAAAGCCCCTACTATGTCAAGAAATGCCACCATGGTGAATTCCTTGAAATGCAGGGACGATTCGATAGTGCTCACAAGTTCGTGCATGGCTGATTCTGTAGACTTGCCCTTATTGTAAGAATGTTGGTTCCCCGACAGGAGTTTTGTATCCAGGTTTTCCCTAATGTAATGATCTAAAAGTCTTTCCAGACCTTTCAATAGGAAGGAGGATAGGCTAATTGGTCTGAAGTCTTTTGGGCTGGTGTGTGATATCTTCCCCGCTTTTGGTATGAATACCACTTTGGTATCCCTCCATCGATTCGGGATGTATGAAAGCCTGATACAGCCTACATAAATTTTTCTATAGCCAGGGGATAATGTATTTCAACATTTTCTGCATTTCTGCTGGAGTGATGCCGTCTGGTCCAGGTGACTTGAAGGGCTCAAAGCTATTAATAGCCCAGCTTATTCTGGATCTCTCAGTCAACAAACTCGCAGTCCACTCGCACTCTTGTTGGTCCTGCTGATCCTCTGGTTCTGTTAGAGAGTTCCCCGGGAAATGTGTGTCGAGCAGTACATTGAGCGACTGCTCACTGCCTCAGCCTTGCGGCGTCGGAGACCTTTTCCACTTCGCCACAGAGCGTCAGAGTTTTACCCTTGTACATTGTTTTTGGACAGGCTTCTTCAAGGGATCTATTGAATGATATGGTGATATGATCGACCAAATTATCCAGACCGGCTTTGTCATTCGGTTCCAAGTTTAGAGTTGAGGACTTTCTTGAAATTCTTCTCATACAGGTGCCACTTTGTCTTCCTTACATTTCTGTGTACGGCAGGCTTAGGCGCTTTTTGAGTTTGAACTCAATGATCTGAGAAAGAGTGGTCGTCCAGTACATTCCACCCAATAATTTTGTCTGACAGCCGGTCAGTAGCAAACGTTACGTCGAGTACTTCTTGTAATTGTAAAGGTCTTGTCTTTAATTGTAAAAGTCGGTTTATTACCTATGTTACAAATACTAAGGTTGGTAGTTAGAAAAAAGTCAAGAAGCGAATCACCCCTATTGTTTATATCCGTACTACCCCAGATAGTATGATGAGCGTTCGTGTCTGCGCCAATAATCAGCTCGAGCTCGTCAGACGTTGCTTCTTCCACTACTTCCCTGAATAGAGCAGTCGGTACTACATATTCATAAGGCAAGTAGCTGGAGTCCACCCAATATATGCGATTACCGATCTCCAGGCTAGCAGCTGTTTGGTCTTTACCACTTAAATTAGTCAGGAGAAAGATACTTAGATCTTTCCTGGCCAAAATGCAGGTTCTTGGAGTGCCTTCACAGTTGGCCACAAGCAGTTTAAAGTTGGGTGTCCTAATACCGCACACCCTTCCTCCCACTACGTAGGGTTCCTGTATCAGGACGATGTCTACTGCGCCTGTGGACAGGCGCAGCAATAGAGCCGCTGAGGCTGCTTTAGCGTGATGGAGGTTAATCTGTAGAATTCTTACCATCATTGGTAATTGACAGATTAACATCCACCCCGACAAGGGTGTTATCGAACTCTTCGTCCGTATCGTTGAGAAGCATGTCCCCGCCAGATGCGTCGAAGAGTCCGGAGACTCCCCTCAGCCTCTCTGTGTCCGAAGTAGAGCTTTTATCCTCAGAGAAGGACGTTACAGATCTTCTGTTAGAGTTGGAGTCACCAGAAATAATAGGCGTGGGTACCTCCGCACTTCCAGAAAGTGCCACGGTGGACGACTCACCTTCTGCAGTGGGAGCTATGTCCTGCTTGTATATCTTCAAGACTATAGTCTCGAAGCCATATTGTAGGGTTGCACTCGCACTTTGTATATGGGAGGTGGATTCAGCGTTTAGGATAAGATTGACCTGCCCGGCCACACCTCACCCGTTCGACTCAGAGCAGCCTTATACAGGTCTACTGATCTGGCATTACCGAAATATAAGAGCTTTACTCTCCACTGATGCCGTCCTGCATCGTTGCAGATTGGTGGTTTGCCCGGCATTTCTCTACGGACATCGAGGTAATGAGCCATAATGGCTGATTGTACATGACTCCATTTGTCCTTGAGGATGGATCCATCCTCACCACTTCTGTCTATAACAGCCATCACTAGACTCTCCTTCGCCACTTCATTGAAGGGCTTGGTGAGTGTCCTGTTGATGGTGACATTAGGGCCTCTTGCCTTTTTCGAAGGCAGGGGTTCATCAGGTGATCTGATTCGTTTTACTTTATTAGCCGTTATCACAGCTGAATTTGTGGCTCTTTCAGCCGACTCATTGGCCTTAGAAGCATCTATGACGCCTTTAGCCCAGGTAAGTGACTCTTTTTGTTTTTCGGTAAGAGCCGAAACCTCAACAGCCTCCAACTTCGTCAAAACTCTGACCGCTACACGATGCTCATTGTGCTTCTGTTTTGACGGTCGGACATGACGTTTTCCCCTCACCGCACCACCTGTTGTGAGTACTTGGGGAAGATTTTCACCATTTTTGGTGTGGTCGGCTTTGGCCAAGACCAACGGACGGACAGTCGGACGATTGGGGAACCGTGCTCCATCGGAACACGAAGGCATCCCCGTCAAGAGAATTTATTTTTATTTTGTCTGTATTAGACCGTAATAGGTACTACGATGTAGGCCTTACGGACTTTGTACAGATTTTTGCTATTGCGTAATAGGTACTGGTAACTATCCGCTATGTGATAAACACGTCCGTTCACTGCGAATGATCAGCAACGTACACATGACTTCTCTCCGTATGTTTGCTTGCCGCTGCATATACTTATGTACATTCGTTGTTGTTGGTTGTCTTTTCATGTACAGTTAATGTGACAGCGTGTACATATTTTTTTTCCACTTTTAACCACGGAATTTCACAATTTTAATGGTATAATCACAAAAAATAATGTTAATATTACATTCGCCTTTACTATAATTACACATGCACAAAACACTATTAACATTTTTAACACAGATATTTTATTATTTCACTTTTTAAATGCACATATGTACATACATACATACTAATGAATGTAGTTCTTTAAAAAATGTTTTACTACTTACCTCTATACTAACTGCTTCCGACACCAGCACTAGTCCCATCGACTATTCAACACCAACTGAACTCCCGCACTCGATCAAGCATCGAAGCTAGCATTTGGTGGTGTTTTGAATGAGCGAGATAAATTCTCTTATACGACAGTCGCATTCGTTTCAACTTCGTGTAACTTAATACTCAACTTCGTCTAACACAAAGCAGTTGAAAAACGACCACAACAGAGCCGAATGATCTTTGAATTGTTGTTTATCTCGCAAATTTTTCTGCCTCTCTCTCAAAAAAACCAACCATATATAATGTTAACTTAACCATTTTTCATGTACATTTGAACTTATATAAGGTTATTTTTGTCTTCGTAATCAAACATTTACCATGAAAAATTTAACCAGACACATGGTTAAAAAAATCATTGTATTTTCGGCTCTGTGTAACCAGCACCAAATCGTAGGGTCAATTTTAACCACGGGGGGATCGGGACTTGCTTTATCATAGCTGTGTTGTCTCTTTTCATAGAATCGACAGAATTATGGATCGTTTAATATCGTATGATTACACATGCAAAGTGGAATATACCGCTTCAGTGGATTATACCGCTTCAGTGGATAATATTATATAAAAAAAACTACTGAATATTTTCTCAAATTTCTTTTTTTATTTGAAAGTACAATCCTTCCGGTTAATAATGGAAAATAATTTCATTCAAATGGCTGCCTCGGCTGGCCATGCAGTAGCCTACACGATCGGTCCAATTTTTAAGCACATTATCGATTGTGTGCAGCTGTATTTCACCAATGGCTTCACGAATATTGTCCTTTAAAGCGTCAATTGTCTCTGACTTGTCGGCGTAACACTTATCTTTGAGGGCACCCCACAAATAATAGTCCAACGGTGTCAAATCACAGCTCCGAGGTGGCCAAACGACATCAGCTCTGTATGTATGCGTGTGAGTTTTCTATGCCCCAAATACGACAATTTTGCATGTTTACATACCCGCCAAGATCAAAGTGAGCTTCATCTGAAAAGATGATTTTTTTGGCAATATCGGCATCTTCTGTAAGTCGATCGCTCCCAGCGTTGTTCAAGCGTATACACAACCATGTTCGTTCAGTGGAAGGATAAAACAAATTATCTGTCAAATCAGACATGAGCTAAGTGTTACCATTCACGAAATAGTAACCAACACTGGCGTTGTAATTTACTCGGACAGCCAGGCTGCCATCAATTCTCTGGAGGCAACATCCCTAAATTCACAAACAGCCCTCGACTGCCGCAGATCTCTTAACGAGATGGCTGAGCAGTTTAATATACACCTCATATGGGTGCCTGGGCATAGAGATATCCCGGGGAACTGCAAAGCCGATGAACTTGCTAGGAAAGGGACGACATTACAAATTCTCGAAGAATTTGCATATATTGGTGCGCCACTATCCACGTGCCAGCTTTGGCTTAAGCAAGAGGCAATCAGGCAGTCCAACGAAAGATGGACAGAAATCGGCACCTGTCGGGTAGCTACACAAATCTGGCCAAGGTATGACCTGAGAAGAACAAAATATCTCCTCGCACTAGAGAGGCAAAGATTGTCTACGTTAGTATCAGTTCTGACGGGACACTGCTTGACCGGCAGTATTAACTCGAATGACTTCTGCAGAAGCTGTGGGGATGAGGAAGAAGTGGAGAGCATTGAGCACTTGCTATGCGACTGCCCCGCTCTGAGTAAACGACGACTGGACATACTGGGGTCGGCCTTTCTAGGCAGCCTAACAGATCTTTCCAGTACTGATATTCCTACTATCGATAAATTTGTATATAAAACAGGTTGGTTTCGATGAGGGGCATTTCAGCCCGTGGTAACACTAGGGACATAAACTGGTCTATGTGAGCTTGTATAACAAAAATACGGCTGCCCCCCTAACATAAACCTAATCCTGGGTTTTATAATAGACAATGAATTAAAATTTAAGGAACACGTTGAGTTCATGTGCAATTCAATGACGGGAATAAACGTATATAATACGAGTACAATGATAAAAGCTCACTTCGATAACGGCTCCACAAGAATATAGTGGGCAACCCTATGCCGAGTGCTGAGATGGTTGAATGTGGTTCTTGTGCAGAGTCAATTTCAAAGAGCCAAGGAAGTATTGGATGCAATATCTGTGGCAAGTGGTTTCATGGTGTTTGTGCAAAGGTGTCTGAGAAAGATATGTCGGCGTTGAAGGCGGTAAAAGTCAGTGCATTTATTTGTGCTTCTTGTCATGGTAACCTCAATAAAATTCATGACAGTGCTGGAGTTGCTGATGATATTCGAAACCTGAACAAAAAGCTCGATTCTTTTATTCATAATCATAATGTCGAGATTAATGCTATGAAGTCTGCGATTGACAATATGAGGACTGAAGCATGTTCATGCATTTCGGAAATGAGGACGGACATTCATAAATATAATGAACGCATTGATCATATTGAATCTTCCACATCTGCTCTGAAGGCTGAAAATAAGGCGTTAAAGGCTGAAAACAATGCTCTGCATCGGAGGTTCAATCGTGGGGACTTTCTTATTGGTGGTCTTCCTGAAGGATTGGATGACATTGTGGCACATGTAGTTGATCTTGCGGCTTGTTTTAATGTTGAGCTATCCAGAAGTGATGTTAACCATTTCTGCTACATAAACAGAAGAAGGCAAATTCTTGTGAAGTTGAATAGCGTTGATCATCGTGATAAAATTATGAAGCAATACTTCAAAACTCGTACGCTGAGGGTCTGTGATGTTTTAAGTAATTGTGGTGGTAGTGACGTTACTACTCGTGTCTATTTAAATGACCACTATACGCCTGCTGCTAGTCATCTAAACAGAGTCTGTCATAAACTTCGCAGGATGAATATAATTACCAAGTTCAAGATTTTGAATGGTGATAAGGCTAGTGTGAAGATCTTTTTCCCGATGGTAAGGAAATGGTGAAGGATGATGAAGAATGTGCCCTACTTCTCGACGAACTTAATGGATCTGCTCTATTACCTAAATTTATTGTTTTTTTCTTATTAATTTTATTCAATTTGTTTTTTTTTTCTTTTTAAGTTCCTGCTATTCGTTTTGAACAACCTTGATACAATGAGTTCCCTAAAAATTTCTCATTGTATCTTGGTTATATTTTACTTATCTTTTTTCTTTAAATTTCATTTTCTATTTATTTTTATAAAGTTTTTCTTTTTGTATTTATTTGCTTCTGTATCTTGCGATCAGTTGCATATTAGGATGTGATCTCATTAAATTTTAAATAATGAATTCAAAATGTTGTATGATGTATATTTTGCATCTGCAATTTTTCTTTTGGTTCCCCTCCATAGTGTCTGTTTTTGTCTTTGGTGTCTTTAAATGACAATCTTGGTCCCATAGTGCGTAGTAACTCATATTTTAAAACTGCATTGCTTTCATTTCAGAATCAATTGAATTTGTAGAAGCATTAAACCTGCTTCTAAGCTTGATGAACTTACATGTATTCTTAAAGATAATATACTTGACCTTTTTGCCCTCTCTGAGACTTGGCTTTCTCATGACATTTCTGATCGTGCTGTTTCGATTCCAGGCTACAAGATTTGCCGAAATGATCGTCAGATTCCTAGTAGGGGTGGTGGTGTTTGTATTTATGTTTCCAATAGACTACGCTACAGATATGTCTTTAATATTTCTGTATTGTATTGTGAATCTCTTTTTATATAACTTTCTTTTCGAGATGTTAAATTACTTTTTGGTGTCGTCTTTTTACCTTCAGATAATTTGTATGAGTTTGAGAATCACCATAGTGAACTTTTTCCCGATACTCTCAAATTGTTGAATTTAACTGTAATTTATTCAATATATCTAAGGTCAGCATGTTCTGTTCTATATGTACCAGGTATAAATTGTCCATTGTTCCAGGTACAATGTCCGTCTGTTTCTGATCATGCACTTATATTTGGTTCTTTTTCTTTTATCTATAATTGTTTACAGGATTTCATTGAGTACAACGATTATAATAGTATAACGATTATAATAGTATTATTTCTACGCGACTAGAGGCACAAGAAACAACGTTAGGATCAAACGTTGTTTCTTGTGCCTCTAGTGTTGATACTAAATGTTCTTATGTTTTCTCTCTCATTAGTAATCTTTTTTGTTATGTTCCTAATGTCCGAAAAAGTGTTCGTTTTCGTGATAATGACTGGATGGAGTCTAGGGTCATTCGTTTTGCTAGATCTCCTAGGGATCTCTCATATGTTGCATTCCAATCAGATTGTTCACGTGTTAATTGGAAGACCTTTTGTAAATATCGCTATAGAGCTAAAGCTGTTATTCGCAGAGAAAAGGCAAGACATTTCTCTAGGTTTTTTTGGGGTCTTGACTCTGCCAGGTTATGGAAGATTCTACGAAGTACAATCTTCCATAACCTCTGGAAATGATGATGCTGATATTGATGTAGATAGCATGAATGGATTTTTTGCAAATGCTGCTGCTGCTGATAATGGAATAACAAACTATAATTTTGACCAATTTCAGGATATAAGCTCATAATTCTCATTCCGAGGTGTAAATGAGATCGAGGTTATTGAGGCCATGGGTAAAGTCAAATCTAAGTCTGTGGGTGTCGACGGCATTCCGATATGCTTTTTATGAATTATATTTCCCTACGTTTCTGCTTTAATTATTGACCTTATTAATTGTATTTTAACTACGTCAACATATCCGCTAGTTTGGAAGAACGCCCGTGTTGTTCCTATTCCCAAGTCTAGTTCTTCAACCTAATGATATCAGACCTATATCTATTCTTCCAGCGCTGTCTAAAGTTGTAGAACATATTATGAAGGATCAGATATTGCTTTACTGCTCAAATCGCATTAATGAATCTCAATACGCTTTTCGCTGTGGTCATAGCACTACCCAATTGCTTCTCAATCTAACAGATTCTGTTCGTGAGGACATTAATGATGATAAGTCGTGTGTTCTCGTATCTCTTGATCTGTCCAAAGCTTTCAATTCTGTCAACTATATTCGACTTATTATTAAGCGCAGAGATGAGTTCAATTTTTTAAGTCTGCTTGTTTTGTCTTACTTATGCGAAAGAACGCAGTTTGTTGTTTCTAATGGTGTCTCATCTGGTTTGCTTCCCCTTCATTCTGGAGTGCCACAGGGCTCTGTGTTAGGCCCGCTTTTGTTCATCCTCTATGTTAATGACCTTCATACTAGCTCTAGTATATGTTGGACCTTCTTATTTGCTGATGATACTTTCTTGCTTTTTAGTGGTAGACTTACTTCTCCAGAGACCTATGAAAGAGACATAAACTCCTGTCTTCGTCGATTTTTGGATTGGACGTCTCTGAAATACTTATCTGTGAACCCGTTAAAATCAAAAGCTATATTGTTTGGTCCTACAAACCATGTTATGCCGAATTTGAACGTATTTTTATCTCACAATCAAATTGAGTTTGGAAGTCATCATAAATGTCTAGGTGTCGTTATTGATTGTGAACTTTCTTTTCTTTTTTATAGCGTGATCAAAAGTAATATGTCTCTACAATTGACCAGAAGGTTTACTTTTTCGCGATCTTCTAGAAACCCACATATTTTTATTCCTAGGATCTGGAAAAATATTTATGCTAGATCGTATTTGGTCAGAATAGCACGAAGTTGGAATGAGTTGCCTCACGAGTTAAGAATTTTCTCGCACTCTAATAATGTTTTTCGTTTAAAACTATTGGAGTTGTTTGCTTCATAATTTCTGTTTCCATAATGTAAATTTTAACTTAATTTTGTATTCTACTCTTTTTTTTATATTGTACTCTACTCCTACTTCTCACAATATCAGTAATAACGTAAATATTTTATACCACTTGAAACTTTCTTTCATTCCTTCGTAATTACTCTATCGCTACATAAAGTGCAAATAATTATCTTTTCGTGTTTTCATCTACTATTATTTTTATGTTGGGTTACTACGGACTTGGACCTTTTCTATTATCTTTAGTTTTTATATTTTATGGCTGGGGAGCCAAAGAATACATTGTATGTGCCCTTATTATAAGTTTTGTTATTTATAGGTTAAGTTTATAACTCAGGTTATTTTAACAACGTAATATAATTGATTGGCCTTATTGGCTTTATATTACATGAATGGATTCAATAAATAAATAAATAAAAGTCAAAAAATCTACTAAAGATTAAGTATGAAAAATATTTGAATTAATTTCAAGCAAAAAAACTATTTCAAATACTTTTCGCACGAAAATGTTATTTCTTTTGGTGTTATATCCACTTAAGTAACCATTAAACAAACAAAAAATAAGAGATAATGCAACCCTGTAACTAAAGATTCGATCAATGAAATGTAAGTTTTTATTTTATTGTTAAATTTAATAATAATTATTGTTATATATTTAAAGGGGCAAACACAAAAACATTAATCAAGCTAAGATTTTGGTCAATTTTATTTTTTTTTGGCTTTAATATGTTTTATTAATAATCTGGAATCGAACCGATTTTGTTCACGACGGTGACTGAAACAGCTGTTTCTGATTTCTATGCTGCCATATTTTTACATTTTCTTTCGGTTTCATAAAAACGTACAAAAGCTGTAGAAGCAAAAGTAAAACGATACGATTTTGAAAAACGAAAACGTACCAATTTCGTACAAAACCTGTGACATGACTGATTATAATAGTTTTAAGAGAAAATTTTTGAATTTGAAAAACACAGAAGAACAATTTTGAATGAGATATAAAAGTATTTTAAATATTACTATAATAATTAAAAATTTTTATATATTTCAGACTTTACCCGCGATACGGGACAAAGAAGCAAAACGAGTGTGTTATGTCTCGGTTAGTGAAATAAATTTGTTGTATGTCTCAGTTAGTGTAATAAATTTGTTGTATGTGTCTGATTGAAAATATTGCGAAATTCTCTCACATTCTGTATATATACAACAAGATAGTGGTGTTATTCCATGTAGATTTTGATTAAGGGAAGAAAACGTACGCAGATTACAGGAAAAACCCAAAAAAAAAAATAATTTAAAATTTTTTATTCTAACTTATTCCAAATTAGATTGCATTTTTGCACAAAATTGCGACTAGTTTTATTTTTTCGTTGTTAAATTTAATGATGTCAGCAACCTAAAAGATCAGTGAACCTTTTTTTAGATGACTTATTATATAATCCCATTAAATTTATAAATGTGAGAGTATCTTCGAGAATATGACAATTTAAAATAGCTATACAATGGACAACGATCAAAATATTTTGATGCTCCTCCGATTTATTGAAACTCGACTGAAAGCCCTGTCAAATGATGTACATTTTATTATGTTTCGTTCAGCGCCTTGGATGTGCTTTTGATTAGAATTTATATGATTATATTACAATACAAAATAAATGTATATTCTAATTTTTACGGTCCATGGAAAGGCCGGGTTACAAAGACCATGTGGCTAGATGTTTGCAGCGAGAGACCAGAGTCTCTAGTAGGAATCAAACCCACGACCCCGAAACTCATAGGCATGCCTATAATTGAAGTAAAAAAACGGTAAAATTCATACTTTTCTCAGGAGCGCACAACAGGCGCTGTGAAAACATCTTCGTTTCAAACTAAAGCTAAGTACATACGATTGCAAGATGGGACAACGTTATTAACCCTGTTAAAGTGCTGCAAATGTACGGATAATGACTGATTGTTAAACAATGGTGAATTGACAGTTTAGACGATTGCAAGAAAACCTGACAAATTCATATATTTACAATATATTTTGTTAATATTTATATGCAGGATTGCCAACAAAAATATTTTATAGACAGTGTTGCCAATAAGATGTGTTGCAAATAAATTTCGGACAATGGCGTCGTTGTCACATGCATAAACTTCGCACATCTAACAATCTGCAAATTATTTCACAACTTTGTTTAGATTTACAGAACTTTAATCAATTTAATTTAATTAAAAGAAAACAAAGATAAATGTATTTAATATCTATTAAACTGACCATTTTATGCCATTAATGTTTAAATATGATTTGCGCCACGGCTGACGCGTAATGGTCCTGCTATTTGCCACCAAGATCTTGTGACTTAACCCAAATGGATTATTTTCTTTGGGCTTATGTAACGTCACTTTTCTACGCCGATAAACGAGAGACAATTGAACATCTGAAAATCAACATTCAACGAGATATTGGCGAGATACTAACGAAAAGTGTATCACATTTTTGCGATGTATATACATTTTCTTAAAAAAAGAACGAACAATTACGATAAATAAACCTTCCACTGTTCTTTTTGTTATACAAAAGTATATAATAATAACAAAGAAAATAATTAGAACATTATGTTTAAAAGTACACTAATACTAATGACTAATGGTTTGTTCACATTTGATGCACGATTATTTTCATCCTGTGTTATTTGTTTAACCACTTGTTTTCAATATTGAACAAATCGATACATCGATTCCAAAACATGCTATGTACAAACAGGCAGTTTTTCGGGAGAGATGATCAAAGTTTTTTGAAGTTGTTAAATTTATGTGGGTATCGAATGACATTTACTATTTTCAAACACCAAATTTTGACAGAATATAATATGGAATACTTAGAATTTTAAAATCCAAAGTCCCTAAAAACATGCTAAGTGACTTAGCACTCTTTGGACTGAAGGTATCGAAATGTAGATGGACATAGTCCAGATTTACACTAGGCAAGTTTTTTCAGCAGCTTATCATCAAATTCTCTTTTGCAATTGCACGAAGAACTCAAAACGTTCAGGGAGAGTTTTTCCTCTCTCTCCTACAAAACGCCGATAATCTGGAGAACATTCAGCCAGTGTAAATTGGTGCATAGCGTGAAGCTTTTTATACAAGAAATGTTGAAATATGAACAACATAGCATTGAGCTTGCGGAAAGACATTTTGATTAGTCCATAGTCACACGAAGCAACTTTTGTTGCGGTAATTCGGTGTTCATAGGAGAGAGAGGCAGGAGGAATATAAAGGTTAAAAAAGTTCCTGGTACTGACAATCAGTTTTGTTTTCCATTCACAATTTTCAAATTGAAGTTGTTTGCACAGTATTTTGACATGTCGTTATATTTGTCCATTCGTTGTTTGTGTCTTTTGTTGAAGACAAGTATGCGAATTATTATTATATTGGAATTGCCGAAAAATAATTGCGTCGCGTGAACGCAAGAGGCAAATTCAAAAGAGAGTCAGAGAAATTGCCCCGTGTGCATCGGGACTTACACAACCAATAAAACGTTCCTAACACCTTCATACACGCTGGAACTGTTTGACGAAATTATTGGTGCTAGTTGTTGGTTTAAATGTTTTGCCTCAAATATTTCAGCAGTTTTATTTCCGGAATATCCTTTTCTTTAATAACTTTAGAGCTGCTCATGTAGTCCACGATGACATCAGGGACCTGAATTACGTTTGAATCAACCTGGATAATGGATGAATATTATTAAATAGAACAACAATTTTATTTCGTATGGATATTTACCTGGTTTGTCTCTAAAAGGCTAATCAACAATCTGGGAATGGCGGCTGCAGTTCCATTAACAGTGTGTGCGTATCTGGTTTCATTGGAATTAGTACGATACTTGATATTAAGTCGTTTTGATTGATAATCCGTGCAGTTGCTGCAACTTGAAATTTCACCCCATGCTTCTCTGCCAGGCATCCATGCTTCAATATCGTACTTTTCATACGCCGGAGCACCCAATTCCATTGGAGGCATATCCAATAATCGAAATTTTAAATTTAGTTTTTTAAAAAGCGAAAGTTGTAGTTTTTTGAAGAAATCAAGCATACCGTCAGATTGGCTTTCGGTGCATATTGAAAACATTTCCACTTTGGTAAAGTGATGTACTCTGTAATATATAGAATGGTAGAAAATAATTTAGGTGTTTGTCATTGCTTTCATGAGAATAGTATTTTTCTTTCTTATAGGAACTTTTACAATAGAAGACATAGCAAATAGTTCATACTATAACACTTATAATGTGACAAGGAACCATAACCGGATGACAAAATACATATTTCCTGGCACAACGTGAAATGACTTGTAAACAAGACTCTAAATAAGACGAAGATCTCAGCCAACACCACATGGATTTTGCAGAATGCGGAGCCATTGTAGAAGGCATGTGGGAAGATATCCATAACTGCGAGAATGCAGCTCTCCTACATGAGAAGACGAAAGCCATCCCTGTGAAGAATCACAGTGAGATACTTTCAAAATAGTTCACCCTGGGATGTCATCGGGCGGTCATCCAAATCAGCATTTAACTGATCTGGAACACCCCGAGGAACGTCAGGAGAAATCTGTGATTGTACGACGGCGAGATCTAAAAACTGTTCCACTTCCAGAAGCCTCATACAAGTCAGTTCTAACGCAGCTACACTCAAATTCAACGTTAAACACCATAAATAGCTTTAGAGTTAACGTTGTCCTTGTAGGATGCCAGACTACCATTGCAGATGAAGAACGTTGCCTGCCAAAAAAATCCCGAATAATTTTGGCACAGCTTAGATCGGGATAGTGTAGTTTATGTTTATGGAATCTTGACGACTCAATTCCCGATCTCTGCCCCGCATGCGGAAGAGGACCACTCACTAACCTAACTCCAGCATCCCTTTGGACCGAGCCCCTAGCGGTAGTGCGATTCCTGGGGCTGGACACATACGAATCGGCCAGCCAAGCAGACAATGCAGCATAATTCTACCTTATAACCAATTAAATGTATACTTGTTACAGCAACAGTGGTTACAACAACACTTACGCGAGTACGTACTTTTATTCTTGTGTTGGGGAGATTGCAGTTCTTGGGTAAGGTGGAGTTCCTTCCGTCAACCCCGGTACAAAGAACAGACTGCAGTGAGGGCTCATCCTAAAAATCGTTCAATCGACACTTGGAAGGAAGGGCACAAAATAGCACACGTAACACATGGCATGCAACTTCTACGAGCTTTGGTACCTTGGATCCTGTAGTCGAAAATGAAACAAAACAAAAGATAAGACTGATGAAGCAGAACCCAGCCGGGGCTCTAAGCAACCCCAGCATTCGAAAGCCAGTGGGGACTCTGACTCATCAAATGAAAACAATATCACTATTGTTGCTAACTCAAAGAGACTATCAGGGGCACAAAGATGGAAACTAAATAAGTTGAACCGACAGAACCTATTACGGGATGAACCAGACAATTCTACCTCCAACACAAACATGAAGGCCGCTAAAAGAGTCAGGTCTCCCGAAGAACATAGCGCTGTGAAAGTGACTAAGAAGAAAAAGGGCTCGCCGTCTTCCAGTAATTCGGAGAAGCCTAACGTAACCACACAAAAGGAAGTCTTTAGTCGGGGCCCTTCGATCGTGGGCGGTAAAATTGATCCAGTAACGCAGATCAAGTCAACCAAATCATCCGTTAAGGATGAGGCTTTAAACAAAAAGACTCTACAGACACGGAAAAATCAATTGGCCATAAAGAAGGGTAGAAGCCACGATCTTATTCTAATATAGCTAAACAACATTTCCGAGAGTAACTTCGAAGATTTGGTCTATACGAGGGTAGCGGAGTACGTCCTCGAATCTAAGGATGAACCTCCAATCGAAGTAATGAGTTGCAAGTTTGAGAGAGGTGTTTTGATGCTAAGGCTGACATCACAACGCTGCGCTGGTGTCCTCGTAAAACTTGTGGATAGCTTCCCCTCACCTTGGGATGGCGCAAAGCTAAAATTCGTAAGGAAAAGCTACATTCCTTAACTCATAAAAACAACCCTATATGTTAAGGGATGTCCCAGTCTTCTACAGGAAGGATGATACCGAGGGTACTCTTCTCGTGTTGGGCATAGACCCAGAATCCAAGAACAATCTTGTCATGGTGAAGGGCATTGCGTACTTCTTGATCAGGACAGTCTTTTTCAAAACTGGAAAGGTCCCTGATGAATCGAGTCCAAATATACTGTCTGAAGAGGCAAACACTGGTAGTGAGCTGATTCTTATACCCCAAAAAACTGGCAGGAACCAAAGCCTGGCAAGGCGAGTTATACGACCCCAAAGGCTTATCGATCCATTAGCCTAACTGTTTTACTGTTAACAACTCTGGAGCGAATAATTGATGACATGGTCAAAGTAAAATAGCGGAAAAGGAAGATATCTGGAAACAGCTCCGCATGAGGTAGTGCACCACATAGAAGAGTCCTTCAGTAAAGAAATGTATACACTTGCTGTTTGCATAGACATTAAGGGCGCATTTAACAATGTACAGACCGATACACTTATCCAGTCCTTAGACGAGTTTCAGGTTGACCGGGCGCTGAAAAACTGGATCAACAATATGCTATGGAATAGGTGGATTATTTGTGTATCATATGACGGAAAAATAAGAGACAAGGTAAATCGTGGTATACCTCAGGGGGGCATTTTATCGCCTCTTCTATGGGTTACGACGATACACAGTCTCCTCAAAGCGCTCACCAATGAAGGACTGTTATGCTGACTACGTTGTAATACTTCTAAGGGGCTTTCATCCAAATATATTATGCAGAAGAGCTGAGGACGTACTTAACACAACATATAACTGGGCACAACAAAGGGGATTAAATGTTAACCCAGACAAAACAGAAATATGTATATTTACAAGGAAAACGAAGATCCCACGGTTTACCTGGCCTCGATTCCTGAATAAGACAATTGCTATAACTGAAAAGGTAAAATACTTGGGATTAATCTTGGTTCAGAAACTGTACTGGAGAGATCATCTTGAAAAAAGGTACAAAGGCCCACAGATGTTGGTCGTTGTGCAGAAGAGCTATAGGATAAAAATGGGGACTACGTCCAAATATGACTCACTGGCTTTAGATGAGCGTGATTAAACCAATAATCACCTACGCCTGTTTAGTGTGGTGGACTTCAATGGACAAGAAGTGCAACGTGCTGTCTAGGCACAAGCGGGGCATCTAGAACTGCACCAACAAAAGTGTTGGAGACTATACTGCACATCCAACCAATAGACATCCATATAAAGTAAAGTAAAGTAAAGGCAGCCCTCACAGAAAGACGTCTACAAGTGATGGGTGAATGGATAAATCGAGACCACAAGTCGTACCATCAGAAGATTTTAGAATTTCTAGTCGCCAGAAATCTCCGACTGCATTCCTGAAGTGCGGCTTACAGCTACCTGTGGTTCGTTTGTTCCAGACAGACGCTCTTGGGAAAATGGAACTTTGGCCCATGTGCCAGTGGGAACCAGCTGCTACACGGATGGGTCCAAGCGAGGATGAAGGACGGGTCTGGGGCTTTTTATTGATGAACCAGAAGTCGAACTTCACTTCCGCCTCCCAGACCATAACACGGTATTTCAAGCAAAAGTTCGAGCAATCACGGTCAAATCCAGAACTGTGTTAGACTGTAAAAAAACGATAAATGATTACTCAGCCGTGATGGTCAATTGCGTATTTGCTGGGTACCAAGACACAACGGAGTGATTGGAAATGAACGGGCAAAAGCTTGGCTGCAAAGGGCAGAGAACTTCCGAGTAATAAACTTGGAAAATTGGAAACCTTTCGAAGCCACGAAGAATGAGTTGAAGTACTGGGCAGTGATGGCTCCAAAACTGTGTGGGATAGCGCAACAGTAGGAGCAACTGCAAAGATACTGTGGGGTGACCCACTGTGGCGGCAGACCCCCTCCCATTAAAACCGTTGAGAAATTGTTGCCTAGGGAGACCAGATCGGTGCTATCGCAGCATTGCTCTGGAATGTGTAGATACCTTAATAATTACATTAACCTCCTGGAAATACCAGGGACCTAATCACGGCATCCGTTAACGATATAGTTTTCGTGTCGAAAAAGTTGTCGCAGCAACGACTTCTTTGGATTAGGAGAATCGATCCACTTACTTTCAAATTTCATTTCGTTTCGTTTCGTTTCATTTCATTTCATTTCATTTCATTTCATTTCATTTCATTTCATTTCATTTCATTTCATTTCATTTCATTTCACTTCACTTCACTTCACTTCACTTCACTTCACTTCACTTCACTTCACTTCACTTCACTTCACTTCATTTCATTTCATTTCATTTCATTTCATTTCATTTCATTTCATTTCATTTCATTTCATTTCATTTCATTTCATTCATTTCATTTCATTTCATTTCATTTCATTTCATTTCATTTCATTTCATTTCATTTCATTTCATTTCATTTCATTTCATTTCATTTCATTTCATTTCATTTCATTTCATTTCATTTCATTTCATTTCATTTCATTTCATTTCATTTCATTTCATTTCATTTCATTTCATTTCATTTCATTTCATTCATTTCATTTCATTTCATTTCATTTCATTTCATTTCATTTCATTTCATTTCATTTCATTTCATTTCATTTCATTTCATTTCATTCATTTCATTTCATTTCATTTCATTTCATTTCATTTCAATTTCATTTCATTTCATTTCATTTCATTTCATTTCATTTCATTTCATTTCATTTCATTTCATTTCATTTCATTCATTTCATTTCATTTCATTTCATTTCATTTCATTTCATTTCATTTCATTTCATTTCATTTCATTTCATTTCATTTCATTTCATTTCATTTCATTTCATTTCATTTCATTTCATTTCATTTCATTTCATTTCATTTCATTTCATTTCATTTCATTTCATTTCATTTCATTCATTTCATTTCATTTCATTTCATTTCATTTCATTTCATTTCATTTCATTTCATTTCATTTCATTTCATTTCATTTCATTTCATTTCATTTCATTTCATTTCATTTCATTTCATTTCATTTCATTTCATTTCATTTCATTTCATTTCATTTCATTTCATTTCATTTCATTTCATTTCATTTCATTTCATTCATTTCATTTCATTTCATTTCATTTCATTTCATTTCATTTCATTTCATTTCATTTCATTTCATTTCATTTCATTTCATTCATTTCATTTCATTTCATTTCATTTCATTTCATTTCATTTCATTTCATTTCATTTCATTTCATTTCATTTCATTTCATTTCATTTCATTCATTTCATTTCATTTCATTTCATTTCATTTCATTTCATTTCATTTCATTTCATTTCATTTCATTTCATTTCATTTCATTTCATTTCATTTCATTTCATTTCATTTCATTTCATTTCATTCATTTCATTTCATTTCATTTCATTTCATTTCATTTCATTTCATTTCATTTCATTTCATTTCATTTCATTTCATTTCATTTCATTTCATTTCATTTCATTTCATTTCATTTCATTTCATTTCATTTCATTTCATTTCATTTCATTTCATTTCATTTCATTTCATTTCATTTCATTTCATTTCATTTCATTTCATTTCATTTCATTTCATTTCATTTCATTTCATTTCATTTCATTTCATTTCATTTCATTTCATTTCATTTCATTTCATTTCATTTCATTTCATTTCATTTCATTTCATTTCATTTCATTTCATTTCATTTCATTTCATTCATTTCATTTCATTCATTTCATTTCATTCATTTCATTTCATTTCATTTCATTTCATTTCATTTCATTTCATTTCATTTCATTTCATTTCATTTCATTTCATTTCATTTCATTTCATTTCATTTCATTTCATTTCATTTCATTTCATTTCATTTCATTTCATTTCATTTCATTTCATTTCATTTCATTTCATTCATTTCATTTCATTTCATTTCATTTCATTTCATTTCATTTCATTCATTTCATTCATTTCATTTCATTTCATTTCATTTCATTTCATTTCATTTCATTTCATTTCATTTCATTTCATTTCATTTCATTTCATTTCATTTCATTTCATTCATTTCATTTCATTTCATTTCATTTCATTTCATTTCATTTCATTTCATTTCATTTCATTTCATTTCATTTCATTTCATTTCATTTCATTTCATTTCATTTCATTTCATTTCATTTCATTTCATTTCATTTCATTTCATTTCATTTCATTTCATTTCATTTCATTTCATTTCATTTCATTTCATTTCATTTCATTTCATTCATTTCATTTCATTTCATTTCATTTCATTCATTTCATTTCATTTCATTTCATTTCATTTCATTTCATTTCATTTCATTTCATTTCATTTCATTTCATTTCATTTCATTTCATTTCATTTCATTTCATTTCATTTCATTTCATTTCATTTCATTTCATTTCATTTCATTTCATTTCATTTCATTTCATTTCATTTCATTTCATTTCATTTCATTTCATTTCATTTCATTTCATTTCATTTCATTTCATTTCATTTCATTTCATTTCATTTCATTTCATTTCATTTCATTTTCATTTCATTTCATTTCATTTCATTTCATTTCATTTCATTTCATTTCATTTCATTTCATTTCATTTCATTTCATTTCATTTCATTTCATTTCATTTCATTTCATTTCATTTCATTTCATTTCATTTCATTTCATTTCATTTCATTTCATTTCATTTCATTTCATTTCATTTCATTTCATTTCATTTCATTTCATTTCATTTCATTTCATTTCATTTCATTTCATTTCATTTCATTTCATTTCATTTCATTTCATTTCATTTCATTTCATTTCATTTCATTTCATTTCATTTCATTTCATTTCATTTCATTTCATTTCCATTTCATTTCATTTCATTTCATTTCATTTCATTTCATTTCATTTCATTTCATTTCATTTCATTTCATTTCATTTCATTTCATTCATTTCATTTCATTTCATTTCATTTCATTTCATTCATTTCATTTCATTTCATTTCATTTCATTTCATTTCATTTCATTTCATTTCATTTCATTTCATTTCATTTCATTTCATTTCATTTCATTTCATTTCATTTCATTTCATTTCATTTCATTTCATTTCATTTCATTTCATTTCATTTCATTTCATTTCATTTCATTTCATTTCATTTCATTTCATTTCATTTCATTTCATTTCATTTCATTTCATTTCATTTCATTTCATTTCATTTCATTTCATTTCATTTCATTTCATTTCATTTCATTTCATTTCATTTCATTTCATTTCATTTCATTTCATTTCATTTCATTTCATTTCATTTCATTTCATTTCATTTCATTTCATTTCATTCATTTCATTTCATTTCATTTCATTTCATTTCATTTCATTTCATTTCATTTCATTTCATTTCATTTCATTTCATTTCATTTCATTTCATTTCATTTCATTTCATTTCATTTCATTTCATTTCATTTCATTTCATTTCATTTCATTTCATTTCATTTCATTTCATTTCATTTCATTTCATTTCATTTCATTTCATTTCATTTCATTTCATTTCATTTCATTTCATTTCATTTCATTTCATTTCATTTCATTTCATTTCATTTCATTTCATTTCATTTCATTTCATTTCATTTCATTTCATTTCATTTCATTTCATTTCATTTCATTTCATTTCATTTCATTTCATTTCATTTCATTTCATTTCATTTCATTTCATTTCATTTCATTTCATTTCATTTCATTTCATTTCATTTCATTTCATTTCATTTCATTTCATTTCATTTCATTTCATTTCATTTCATTTCATTTCATTTCATTTCATTTCATTTCATTTCATTTCAGTTCATTTCATTTCATTTCATTTCATTTCATTTCATTTCATTTCATTTCATTTCAGTTCATTTCATTTCATTTCATTTCATTTCATTTCATTTCATTTCATTTCATTTCATTTCATTTCATTTCATTTCATTTACATTAAGCTTATAGTAAATATAAGGTTAATAAGGAAGGAAAGCAATTGGCTACTGTGGCCATCAGCTAATACAAGTTTAGATAGAGTATATATCTTCAATTTGATTGTATTAATTTACGGTTTTAGTAACTGTTATAAAGTTAGAAATTGTGTTTATATTTTCAGTGGTAGGTGTCTTAGGTATATCCATCCCTTTATTAGTGAGTATTAATTCCTGATGTTGGGTCAGGTCTCTGCAAGATTGTAGTATGTGTTTGACGTTATTGATAATTCCACATCTTGGACACTTATTGTCGATGTTTTTATTTATAAGGTGTTAATGTGTGGCAAAAGTATGGCCCATCCGAAGTCGGAAAAATGTTCGTATCTTATGTCAATATTAGTGGGATATATCGGAGTAATGTTCCTGGGGTTTATATAATTGTAGTGTTGC
Organism: Eudasyphora cyanicolor; assembly: GCA_963930755.1. Lineage (NCBI taxonomy): Eukaryota > Metazoa > Arthropoda > Insecta > Diptera > Muscidae > Eudasyphora > Eudasyphora cyanicolor. Next base: position 248,080,993 of record OZ005736.1, on the reverse strand, counting down.
TGTTGAAAGCACTTATTGTTATCCAAATAATGTTGAGTAAGCACATTCGAAATTTCTTTTGTTAAATCCTGTTTTTCAATAGTTGGATTAGTAATTAAGGGCGAGGAACAAGCTTGTTTGGCTGCGGAGTCTGCATAATTGTTACCAGTTAGTCCGAAGTGTCCAGGTACCCAGCAATTAGTAAATGTTGGCTATTAGTAAATCTCTAATTTTATTAATAGTAGTCCAACTGTTGTTAGCTAGATTTAATATAGCTTTTAGTGCAGATAAACTGTCGGTAAAAATTATAGTCTTGCGTTTAGTATCCCTGGCTAGTTGTATAGCACGTAAAATACAGACAGATTCAGCGGTGAAAATTGAAGTGAAGTTATGTATAACTTATGATGCCAGCAATAAACCTGTGTGATTAACTATGGCGTAGGTAGTGACTTCGTCTTTCTTAGTAACGTCTGTAAAAAGTAGGTCCCAATCGGCGTGTTGTTCCACGAAAAGATGGCATTTTTGGATGTACATTTCGATGGGTGTATTATTTTTCTCTAATTGAGAATAACCAGAGTGGATGTTTATTTTTATACTTGTTTAATTTATCTTTAAACTTCAAAATGCTACTATGGACACACTCATAAATAAGAGATGGAACTTTAGGGTATCTCTTCGCTGTTATAGCTTTACATACATCATCATCAATGATTGATGTGTTTATTGACATAATTTTCGGTATTAAGCCGTTTTTAGAGTGTAGATACCTTTCCTCTAGTGAAGGTAGTCCCGATTCAATTAACAATATTTTAATTGGTGTTGTACGAAAAGCGTATAAGCTGGATCTAATGCTGTCAAGATAGACTCCTTTGAGTTCTGACTAGATAAGTGAGAGTGTTTGGATGGGTATAGATTTCCCCGAGAGGAATTTTATTATGTTAGCTCTGGGAATAAGATCTTTCTTCAGCTTCAAAAGTTGTTCTTTGCTCCGGTAATTTTTTTCCAAAACAATTCCTAGGAATTTTAGCTTATTTACATGAGGAAATATAATGTTATTGATGGAAAGGCTAGGAGGCACACATTTGTGTTTCCTGCTTATATGTAGTATTGAAGATTTCGATTGAGATATTTTGGCACCTGATGTCTTAGTCCAGTCGATAATTTTGTTAATGATAATAGCGAACGAACTGTTCGTGGTACTAGCGTCTTTGTTGGTGTTGATTATATATAAGTCATCTGCATACAGACAATGATATATTTTTTATGTTTGTTAATTATTTGGCTGATTTGATTGAATGCTATTTTAAACAGGGTTACTGAAAGGGGGGAACCTTGGGGAATTCCATTGTCTAAGGTAAAATGTTTGGAGTAAAATCCATTATTTATTCTAACTTTAAATGTGCGTCCTGTTAGAAAACCTTTGATGTAGTTTAATATTTTGCGACCAACTCCCATAGAGTTCAAGGCATCTAGAATAACGTGTATACCAATGCGATCAAATGCTTTTTCGAAATCGATAGCTAAAATAGAGGCGTGGTTTTTGAAGAAAGGGCCTTGGTCACATAGTAATCAATGTGTAGCAAGGCGTCTGTGCAACCTTGATGTGCTTTGAATGCAACCTGATTTGAAGTTATTAAGTTCCGAGTGTTCAAAAACCAAGATATTCGATCTGAAATAATTCTTTCCATCAGTTTTGAGAGGCATGATATTAATGATATCGGCCTATATCCAGAAAAATCAGTTTTACTTTTATTCGGCTTAGGCAGGGCAACTATTATAGCCGTCTTCCAGGCGTGTGGTATGATACCGGTGTCAAATATTAGGTTATAAAGGTCAAGTAGCTTTTCTTTGCTTACTTTAGATAAGTTTTGCAACATAGCATAGGAGATACGGTCGTGGCCAGGTGTATTACCTTTGCCTTTTTTTAATGTCAGCAATAATTCTACCATTCTAATTTTGTGTTCTATCATTGAAGCCTGTTTGTTTGTGGGTTGGTTATAGTAGTTTGTACTTATTCGATACCTTGCCGAACAGAATTCTGGCGAGAAATTGTTGTTCGTTGACTCATCATGCCATCGATTACCAAAGCAATTGGCTATATCCGTGGGATTGTTTAGGATATTATTATTGTCTTCTATTGCGGGGAGATCTACGAATCCTATAGTTCCCATCTATTCTCAGGATGGGGACTGGACAGTGATCCCAGATTGGATCTACAAGTCATATAGTCCTCATCTATTCCCAGGATGGGGACTGGACTGTGATCCACATTGGATCTACGAATCCTATAGCCGCCATCTATTCTCAGGATGGGGGCTGGACACTGATTCCAGACTGGTCACCAGTCCTAGATTTTCTGGAGTCTAACTGGTAGTATCTTCGGCTACGCAGTCTGACCAGAGCACTTAATCTGGTACCACGGGAGTCAGGAAAGCCCTCGGGACGCAGGTCCCGGCCTGACTATTGGTGAGGACCCTGTTGGGTGCAACGTGGTGGCTGTGGTTTAATCCAAAATCGCTGGGAGAGAATGGTCTCGGATGTGGAGTTGCAAACCAACCGGGAGCCATGACCCTTAGAATGGCAGGAGTTTTAGATGGGCTCCGCTCCTAACCAAGGAGGAGGGGAAAAATGGCCAGAAACACGGAATTGATTGGTACTCATGCACATTGTGCGTGGGGGCGTTGGTCGACGCATGTATTCACCCAGGTGTTTAGTGCACGGTGGGGTTAAGCCTAACAGCAGGAATCCACCTAAATCCAAATACCTACTGTCTTCTATTGCGGTGATTTCATGTTTTATGTTTTTGACCGATAACTTATTAATTTTATTCCAAATTGAGGATAATGGGGAATCTCTGCATATGGTTTTAGTGAATGTAATGAAACTTGTAATCTTTGCTCTTTTACACTAGTACCTGAATTTGGGCTCATTAATTTTATTGGGATTTTGCATTGAAGACGAGTTTTTAAATTGTTTCATCCAGAATGACTAATTACTTGACTTTTTTAAACAAGTAATTAGTCATTCTTTACCGGTAGAGTGGTTTGCAGCCGTAATGATGGATGCGATAATGGGGAAATGATCACTATGGTAGAGGTCATCCAAGGTTTGGCTGGAAATGATTGGCAGTAACGAAGCAGCTTATGTCGATATTGGTGTAAGTGTTGAAGTTGGATAGATGCGTATGTTTTCCGTCATTGATTATGCAGAGATTATTGGTGTTAAGTGCATTTTCTAATATTGTACCTCTTGGGTTGTTTTTATTAGAACCCCATAAAACGTTCCAAGAATTAACATCCCCTACTAGTATTATTGGAGTTCGAATATTTTCGAATAAATCGGATAAGTCACTAATTGTAAATGGTTCACTTGGATGTATATATAGGGACAGCAGCTGATGTCGATATTGGTGTAAGTGTTGACGGTGGATAGATGAGTAGGTTTTCCGTCATTGATTATGCAGAGATTATTGGTGTTAAGTGCATTTTCTAATATTGTACCTCTTGGGTTGTTGTTTTTTTTTTGTATTAGAACCCCATAAAACGTTCCAAGAATTAACATCCTCTACTAGTATTATTGGAGTTCGAATATTTTCGAATAAATCGGATAAGTCACTAATTGTAAATGGTTCACTTGGATGTATATATAGCGATACAATGGTTATTTTCACATTTAATGTGACTTCGATTGTAATGTTCAATAATTTAGAACCATTAAAGTTTCGAACATGTGGAACACGACTTTTAATGAGGGCAGCTATACCGCCTTTGAATTGGTTGTTTGTATAGATGTTTGTTGAATATGCTGTGTAGGAATTTGGACCTATGAGTTGGGAATTATGCGATATATGTGTTTCTTGCAGTGAAATAAAATGAGGGTGGTGATCGTTTAATAATATTTGAAGATCTATATAGTTATTGGTATATCCTTTTACATTCCATTGAACAATATTGAACCATGACATGTATATATCATATAAAAATAGAAGATTTAGAAGATTTGTTGGTTGTTTGTTCTCTATTTATTGAGATGTTGTTTGTTGTAGTTGATGTTGTTTTTGTTGTATTACTTTTGAGTTATTTATTTGTTTCAGTTGTGCATGTTTCTTTTGTTGTGTTGCTGGAGGTTTGCACCTTTTTTTCGTTAACGGGGTTTTGCATATTGTGTTTTTTTATTATGTTTATTCTTTTTTATGTTCTGTAATTGCGTCTTCGAGTGCTTCTGTTGGGATTTCATATTCCGTTTGTGGTGTGTTATTTATGGCCTCTCTAAATGAGCATTTGTTTTTTATTTTGTGTTTTAAAATCTCCTTTCGTCTTTGGATTTGGGGACACCAAATTGTTGTTCTATGAGCATAGCTACAATTAGCACATTGAACTTTAGTACATGGTGTGGGATCGTGGATGGTAGCTGAACAAACTTCACACACAGAACTGTTTTTACAATATTTTCTGGTGTGTCCTAATTTATAGCAATTTTTGCATTGAATTGGGTTTGGAACATATTCTTTTATTTTGCATTCGATGACAATTGTGCCAATTTCCACAGTCGCAGGCAATTCGTATAGTTTAAAACTTAGAATGTGTGAAGGGGTATTCATAACGATTCCATCTTTGGTTTGTTTTTTAGTTTGGGTTGAAGAAGTTGAGGATATTCCAGAGTATTTCCCAAACATATTGTTGTGGTATTTTCCGTTTCGATGATTGCTTTTTTGTTCCCCCAGGATCGAGGCAGTCGTAATAATTTCCTCCGGAGGAGGAAGCCATTTTACGGTGTCTGAATAAACGCTGTTTTTATTGAACGTTTGGGAAAAGAAAAAAAACAAGGAAAACGCGATTTGGATTTTTTGTTGTGAGAAAAAGAACACAATCTATTTTTTGAACGATGCAGAGAGAAAACGATGACTGTTCAACTTAAACTGAATTTAATTTCATTTAATTTATTTTAATTTCACTTAATTTCATAATTTCATTTAATTTTATTTAATTAATTTCTTAATATCTAAATATAAAAATAAAAGTTAGTAGTATGGCTAAAGGTTCGAAATATAAATTGTAGGAAAATTGTACCTTTAGGTTTAGGTTTAGGTGGCAGCCGCATTTTTTTTTACAAGCTCACATAGACCAGTTTAGGTCCCTAGTGTTACCACGGTCTGAAATGCCGCTCATCGAAACAAACCTGTTTGATATACAAATTTATCGATAGTACGAACATCGGTACTGAAAAGATCTGTTAGACTGCCTAGAAAGGCCGACCCCAGTATGTCCAGTCGTCGTTTACTCAGAGCGGGGCAGTCGCATAGCAAGTGCTCAATGCTGTCCACTTCTTCCTCATCTCCACAGCTTCTGCAGAAGTCATTAGAGTCAATACCCAATCTTTTGGCGTGTTCGCCGATCAAGCAGTGTCCCGTCAGAACTGATACTAACGTAGACAATCTTTGCCTCTCTAGTGCGAGGAGATATTTTGATCTTGGCCAGATTTATCTAGCTACCATGCAGGTGCCGATTTCTGTCCATCTTTCGTTGGACTGCCTGATTGCCTCTTGCCTAAGCCACGTGGATAGTGGCGCACCAATATATGCAAATTCTTCGAGAATTTGTAATGTCGTCCCTTTCTTAGCAAGTTCATCGGCTTTGCAGTTCCCCGGGATATCCCTATACCCAGGCACCAATATGAGGTGTATATTAGGCGTGTTTTCGTTACACCATAAGTGCTTAATTTGTATGGGGAGCTAAGCACTATTAGTTCCCGATGAAGTTTGGTACTTGTGTTCCTGTCTTAATCGAGTATGATGTTGCCAGATTGGGTACCCTATATTTAGCAATATGGCATCCCATTTTTGGAGAGATTTTATCAATTATTGTGAATTAACGGGAGGAAGAAGAACAAAAATGGGAAATTATTTTAGTATTTGCAAAAGAGTGTAAACAATTGAACATAGAATAGTAAATATATGTTTTATAAATACTTTTCACGAATTTTTTGTCTGTTTCGCACTGTTCTTTCTTCGCAACTCATGACACCATTGCTACCAGATAGTGAAAATCCGCCACTTATTGCTTATGTGCCAGTTAGTGGAAGTCAGTTGTTTTCGTTGCAAAGTGCTAAACTAAAAGTGCTAGCTTGTAACGAAAACATGCCTATTAAACTGCTCAGCCATCTCGTTAAGAGATCTTCTCTTGCCACAATATAAATCGGCAGTATATGGAGTAGGGCTTGTAGAGACTCTGTCGCTGAAGTCCTTAAGGCTCCGCTTATGCTCAGGCAGGCAGTTCTCTGAACCTTTGTTAGTAGGTTGGTGATGGTTAATTTGTCAGTTGCCGTCCACCATACCACAATGCCGTATAACAGTATAGGACGAACTACTGCTATATATATCCGGTGGGCGATTTTAGGAGAGAGGCCCCACCGCGACCCTACAGCCTTTTTGCAGGAATATAAGGCGACGTTGGCCTTCCTTACACGTTCCAATACGTTAAGTCTAAATAACAGTTTTCTGTCTAGAATTATTCCTAAAAATTTTGCACTTTCAGAAAAGACTGGATCTGTTCCATTTATCCGAGGTGTAGGGTCCACATGTGGGACATTATTCATCCTAGTAAAGAGAACCAATTCTGTCTTGTGAACCTTTAGTACCAACAAATTTATGGAACTGAATTGATACCTTCCAGGATATTCATGTATTAAGAATGTTTTCCATAGTTTTACCTCCTGTTACCACAAGGACAAACATATTCCTTCAACTGTTTTGAAGAGAAGTGGTAGAGGTTTTCATTGGTATTAATATCTTCAAATTGTGTGAAGGGAATAAGGAGATTTAACACTTTTAACAAAGGAAGCGAATAATCCAAAGATGGTTTTTGCGAATGCGAAAGCGAATGTTAAAATGATGGGAATAATTCGCGTTTGCATATGCGAATATTCGTTACATCCGTAGAACAAACTGGCACTTCATTCCGACCGCCTCGTCCAATTTTGGCGGCCTATGGGAAGCCGGTGTAAAATCAACGAAACACCATCTAAAACGGATTATGGATCAACGAATTCTGACCTTCGAAGAACTTACAACCTTGTTGGCCCAAATTGAAGGATGTCTTAACTCGCGACCCTTGTGAACACTGTCACCCGATCCAGAAGACTGTGTAGCTCTCACTCCATCCCATTTTATAGTTGGTGAGCCAATCTTAACGATACACCACACTGTGGTACAGGGTATTATAAGTTTGTTTCACGGCAGATTTTTGTAACACCTGAAAATAACACGGCTAGACCCACCTTAAAGTATACCGATCGACTCAGAATCACTAGCTGAGTCGATTTAACCATGTCTGTCCGTCCGTCCGTTTGTCCATGTAAAGTTGTTCGTCGACTACAGGTCGCAATTTCACTTCGATCGTTCTGAAATTTTGCAGTTTAGAGTATTTCACAGCTGTAAAGATCCCTATTGAATTTGGTTGAAATCGGTTCAGATTTAGATATAGCTCCCATATATATCTTTCGTCCGATTTGGCCCTTTAGTCCTATAGAAGCTGTATTTTACATCCAATTGTTTTGAAATTTATAATGGTAGAGTTTCTTGATCCATGAACCAACACTACCGAATTTGAAGAAAATCGGTTTAGATTTAGCTATAGCTCCCATATATATGTATCGTCCGATTTGGCTCTTTAGTTCTATAGAAGCTGTATTTTACATCCAATCGTTTTCAAATTTAGAATGGTAGAGTTTCTTGATCCATGAACCAACATTGCCGAATTTGAAGAAAATCGGTTAAGAATTAGCTATAGCTCCCATATATATGTTTCGTCCGATTTGACCCTTTAGTCCTATAGATGCTGTAGTTTACATCCAATCGTTTTGATATTTAGAATGGTAGAGTGGTACACTGTGGTACAGGGTATTATTTAAGTATAAAATGTCCCAAAAGTAAATTTATGTAAACAATTTATAACAGGTGGCGCAAAAGTAATCCTCCTATCAGAAAATGCTATAAATTTTGCGAGGCCCCTAATGTCAGTTCTGTTTTGACATTTGTGTAGTAAACACATGCGAAATACACGTTAATAAACAATGTTACTCTACACTGCTCCAGAACGCGGAATATTGCTGACTATTTATTTGACCAATAATCGCAAAATTTATAGCATTTTCTGATAGGAGGATTACTTTTGCGCCACCTGTTACATGAATTACAAAATTTATATTTCACAGTTATTCAATATTACGAGAGTGGTGTAGGCTATTATATAGTCGGCCCCGCCCGACTTTAGCCTTTCCTTACTGGTTCTTATTTGTATTTTTATTATTTTACTATATTTTTCCTGTAAGTTATGCTTATATATTTTAAGTTTCATGTAAAAGCACAGCTGGACACCCTAATACTCAATTTGCCATTTCGGACGTCACATCACAATACGCGTTAGTTATTTACTGCTCTTTTGTTTCGTTACTGCTCTTGGTGTATTCATTGTTGCTGCTGCTGATCTTGGTTCGTCTGCTCTAATAACATGTTATTTCGTCCAAAGTCAATGAATATAGAAGATGTGCCATCGCAAGTTTGTTTACATTTTCTCGAGTAACGAACGAATAGAAATGATTATTCAACCGCGAAAAAATAGTTTTCTTGTGTCTTTTCTTAAACTTTTTTTTGCACATATTGATTGATATTAATTCTGAAATCGTGATAATTTAAAAAAAATCGGGAAATTCGGTCGGAAAATGGGAAGGAATGTCTTCTTATATTATATTGTTTTTGATTTCGTCTGCTGTGGTTACCAGCAGTATATTCATCACTCTTTTCTTTCTTATGTGTTTATTGATCTCTGTACAAAAAAACTGTCATAGGTCCCTATGCACAATCTGTGCAACGATTGTTGTTATTGCGAATTTTGGGTACCGAGAAATAAATATGTAATGTGAATTTTATGGCCCATGGAGCCAGAACAATAATAGTCGCACAGAGTTAGTAAAAAGAAGTACAGTTGAAAAGTCTCACTCTGCCTTTGCTGCAACTCATCTACAAATAAAAAAAACATCATAAACATCTGTCTGTTATAAACTATTGAGACTGTTGATTTTCTAATTAAATAAAGTTAATGTAAATTATATATTAAAGAAACAAAACAACTCGTAGTGTTCTTCTTTGAAGGCCAGTTGTTTGAATCTCGTACAGCCGTCATTGTGATGGCAACGCCGCCACATTCGTGTTTTGAGTTAGTTATAAACCTCTGCAATGAATGTCTTGAATGGCCTTTCAAGACATTCAGTTGTTTATCAAATACTTACTGCCACACACTCTATTTTGACAAAACAAATGAATGAGTGAAGAGAACAGTAACCGCCAAACAGGTTTCAAAACAAATAAGTAACAAGACAATGAAGAAGTATACTCATTCAAGTACTGTACACAAAAACTGAAATACTCGATTTCAGTGTACACTGCACTACTGTACTCATTGTCATTGCAAAGAGAGACGCAACAACAAAGAGCGGCGGACCACCTTAGAGATTTATTGATTTTGAGGGGTAAATACACTAGTGTACATACTGAAGAAATAGAAAACAGCACTGTACTCGCTTCACTATACTCATCGTTTGACGAATTGAAACGAGTATAAAGAATACAACAACCGAACGAGCAGAGTACACGACTAGATTGTAAACATCAAACAGTGTGAAGTGTTTGTTGTTTTTTTTTCGATCATTCTATGGTGGTGTCAATCGAGTAAAATATACAATGTTTCAGTGTGCAGTGAAGTAGTGTACACTACTGTAGATGAAGAAATGAATGTCTTGATGCTGAGGTTTAGTTAGTTATCAACTCACCCGATTTTGGCACATTGTCAAAAAGCCAGGCTCATGGCCAAAATAAAATATTAAAATAATTTAAAATAAAAGTTAAATCTTGTGTGTTCTTTTGTAAGTCCCGCAATCCTGGCGTGGTCCTGCGAACCGGATATCAGATCCAGTGACCCGGTGAATTGTGTTGTGCGCGATTTACATACATACATAGGTCGACAATGCATTGCGAATAAATTCTTGCCACTACGTGGGAAGTCATTGTCTTCGTTGCCCCACCATTGATTTCATCACGTAAAACAAGGCTTCACGAGCCAAGAGGCAAGATGACAACAGAATTGAAGCTTTCCGTAAATACACAATAGTCGAACCAAACAAATTTCAACGACCACAACAACTGTTCAAGTCCGCGAGACTTGAAAAAATAAGTCAATAAAAAAGAAACAAAAACTTTTTTTGAAATTAAAATTATGTTTGGCAGTGTGCCATCTCTATTGATGCGGGTGAGTCGTGAACTAATTAAATGTCACAGCGACGGAAAATAATTTAATTAAAACAAAAAATAAATAAATTTACGAATATTTTATGGACTCAAGGTGAGGGGATTCGTAAGTCGGTTTACCCGACTGAACTTTCTTACTTGTTTAATAATCGTTTATTAGGCCAAAAAAGTTAACTAATGTACACTTTAAATCATAATTAGTATTTTTTATGAATACGGCTGTAAGACATTACTTGCTCTGGTATTAAAGTTATGAGCTATTCAATGTTGGTAAGATTTGGCCATTTTGTGAGGGAGGTACCAAAGGGACCTGGCAATTATTCCTATTTTTCACACGACTGTAGGTACTATAAAAGCATTACACCGCACAAAATTTTAAGTATTTCTATATCGCGGTATTAAAGATACAAGCTGTTGTGTGGGAGGTCCCAACAGTTTCGGGAAAACTTCGTCCATTTTCAAGACGATAGCCCATCTTCGAACTTTGCCAGAGATAGAAAAAATATATTATACCACCACTCGTTTGAAAGTTATTAATATCATCATAAAAGTGCAAAAACATACACTGTGTGTCGGTGAAACCATGATCCGGGTGAATTTTATGATATTTGAAAGCATTTTAACATCCATATCCTTCTGGATTCGGTAACAAATTCCCTGGCAATGTCTTAAGACTATTTCAATCCTGTTGATGGCTCAGTTATGGAATTGCCAGGAAGATGCTATTCTAAGAACAACTCCAGTGATTCCTCACTGGATGTAGTAAATACCTTCAAATGTTTTGAAGAACCCTGGTTTGAAAGTTATTAATATCATCATAAAAGTGAAAAAACATACACTGTGTGTCGGTGAAACCATGATCAGGGTGAATTTAATGATATTTGAAAGCATTTTAACATCCATATCATTCTGTCTAAGAACAACTCCAGTAATTACTCACTGGATGTAGTCTATTTACCTTCAAATGTATTGATGCATCGGAGGTTTCTTTCTTTCGCATTACTGCAAAACATTTTTCTCTGTTTCACTTTATTTTTGTCTCCGTCCTCTGGTGCTCGTATATAATTTGCCCTGTTATAAAAGGCATTAAATCATATGTATGTGTGTTTTTGCTACATTTCAGGAGAGCGATTTGTACTCGTAATGTGTTGTTTAAGTTAATAATCTTGTTGTGCCTGGTATAACAAATAAATAAATCTATATCTAAATATGCAAAAAAAATCTTGACTTATAACTTAGTAACCATACGAGCGATAGATTACGAAAACAATGGCAATAATATAAACATTTTTGAACAAACTCGTGTTATGCTATTATTTCTTGTGACATATGTACAGTAGAATCTCTATATAACGATCTATATATTGTAAGCCCTCGTCGTTTAATCGAAAATATCGATATATCGAATGATATTTTTGTATGCCGTTTTTCTAATGGAAACTGAAGAATAAAATTATTTGTCACTTTTATTATATGTGTTTATTATTTTGAATATCTTAAACAAATAAAAATGAAAGAGTTTTGTTATCATTCTCACATCTAAATATTACATCTAAAATTAGTTTTCTCCATATTATGCACAATTTTAGTTTCAAACTTTAAAATAGTCGGTATAGTCGACTGATTTAAACTATATTTTAATCGCAAAGATTCAGATTAACCTTTACGATGATCATTCATGATTTTTAATTTTTCGTTTAACATCAACCTCTTTCTGAAGGATATTTTTGCTTACACTACACCGATTTGATGAAGAAAAGCGACCAAGATGTATGCATCGACTAAAAATAATGATATGCTGACGGTATTCTGTGATTTGGCTTATTTGTATTTTTTGGTCAATTAATTTTTTAATAATGCTCAGAGAAAAAGTTTTTTTTGGTGATCGTTATACCGAGTACAACATTTTAATCATATATATCGATACCTCCATTGGAGAGATTGCATTTTTAATTTCTCAATATTCCAAATTTTATTCAGTCTAAATTTGGTGTTTATCCGTCAAACCAATCAAAAGTTATTCACAAAACAGTACAGGTCATTCGATTTCCATCATCATAGGAATTCCACAAAAATTAAAAAAAAAACATGAAATTATGATCGCCTCACCTGAAAAACTACCTTTTTGCTCTTAGCATAGTTCAGACTGGAGGTATCGATATAAGGTACAAATGTAAACTAATTGCTTAATCGCTAAATCGTATAATCGATAAGCCGGAGTACCACTGTATATTTATTACGAAAAGAATATCATTATTTTATTGCTCATTAATTTTCAGGGAATACAGAATAATTTTAGGAAAACATCAAATTTACCTGTATATTCCCTTTTCTTCATTCAGTCCAGATGTTTCTGCTCTATAACAACGGCTAACAGCAGCCACCTTAATTGGCAGGTCACTTTCTTCTAATACTTGGTTCTCAAAAAATCCAGCTAAAGCCATCTCTGATGTTCCAGACAAACAGAATCCTGAATCCAATTTGTAAACCTATATACATATATAAAAAGATTTTACTATTTTGATAAAAAAATATTTAAATGTAAAAGAAAAATCATTTATTTAAATTATTATGCAGACATCTCATATAATGTTAGTCCATTTTACATATAATGCTATAGAACACAAAGATTTTTACAAAACAGCAATTTTGTAATCTATAGAGATATACATATTACATGTATCGATGACTTACATATATCTAAATGGTGCTATATTAAAATTTTAGAAATATAAGAATGAGATTTTCAAGCCAAATGCTTCTGCTTCACATGATTGACTTACGGTGTAAATTTAAAATCAAAAAATACGCTTACACCCCTTTTTAACGATTTTGTTGTTTTGCAATGTTATTTTTGCATTTTCACGATAATATAATTTCAGTCTATAATATCATTTTTAAATTTGATTTCCAAATTGCTAAATCATTTTTCGGTGCAGTATGAACTTTTCCTGTAGATTTTGATTTATTCAAAATTTTTGCAATATACATACATTTATAGAAAACGGCGTTAGAAAATTTAAACTTTTAGCAAGCAGTCGCATAGCAAGCCCGTGTTACATTCAACTTCTTCTTCTTTATTTGCGCATACGGTTTTGGATATGAACGATCATACAATTTACAAACATAAGATACAAACTCACGTTTGAAATTTTTTATATTTATATAAGTTCTCTGTTTTTAGCTGCATTTAGTAAGCATCTTTCATTACATTCAGTCCAGTTTTGTATGTTTTTCAACCTAAAAGTTCTTTTCAGTATCTTACTGATCTTCCTTCAACTTTTCCTTTCATAATTATTTGTAGAAACTTGTACGTACTATTTCTCATTAAATCCTGTTGTTTGTTATTTTCAGTAGTTGGCGATCTACTTGGAGTATTCTTACCACTTCGTTATTTGTGACTCGATCAGTCCATGGTATTTTTAATAATCTTCGGTATATCCATGTCTCAAAGGATTATAATTTCTTTGCGTGAATCTTATCTTTGTTTGTAAACCAATATTAAGGCTTGCAAATAATGCAAAAATTACTTCAAATGTAATATGCGACATATTTTATTGCCAGAAATATAATTGCTTTTGATTTTCATTCGTATTGTCATATTGCAGAAACGTCGGTGTATAACAACTAATTATGTACAGGTCTTGTCATTATTTATGAATAAATATTAATTTGAACCATTAAAAGATCATACAAATGTTAAATTATTTGATACTCCTGCCGGGGAACTAACATGATTACAAAAAGCGAAAGTTTACAGAATCTTCCCTGTACGAAATTATGAGCACTATCGAATCGTCCCTACATTTCAAGGAATTCACTATGTTGGCATTTCTTGACATAGAAGGGGCTTTTAACAACATTCATTCAGATGCGGTAATTGCGTCGCTGTCACATCTAAAGGTGAACTCTAGCTTGATTAGGCTAATTTAAAGCCTGTTCAACAGAAGACGCATAACAGCAAGTCTTGGGTCCAAATCTCTAAAATGTTTTGTAAACAGAGGAATCCCACAAGGAGGAGTACTGTATTTACTAATTTGGAACCTAGCGGTGAATGAAATCCTGCTAGATCTAGAACGTTGTGGCTGCAAGGTCGTGCCAAATGTTGACGACACGGCAAACGCAGTAAGTGGCAAATTCAACAAGTAAGAAAGTTTCAGTCGGGTAAACCGACTAAGGTATACCCTCACTTTGTGAGTAATGTAATATTGAATATTACACGAATTATTCTGTCAATTTGTGTCACTTTGTGCGTAATGTAATATAGAATATTACACGAATTATTCTGTCAATTTGTGTGGGAGCTACCAGAAGGGGTTTAACAAATACACCTATTTTTCGCTGAACAGTAGATACTTTAAATTCATTGCACTGCGCCGAATTATAAGCGTTTATGTGCACTGGTATAAACGTTATGAGATATTAAATTGTGGTATGATTTGGCCATTTTGTGTGGGAGGTACAAAAAGGGGCGTGGCAATAACGCCCATTTTTCACAGGACTATAGGCACTATAAAAACATTACACTGTACAAAATTTCAAGTATTATTATTCACTTGTATTAATGTTATAAGCTGTTAACTTTTGGTGCAAAATGGTACCTTTGTATGGGAGGTACCAAAAGGGGCGTGGCAACAACGCCATTTTTTTTTTGGACTGTAGGCAATATAAAAGCACAACACTGTGCAAAATTTCAAGTATTTTTATACACCGTTATTAATGTTATAAGCTGTTAATTTTTGGTGCAAAACGGTGCATTTGTGTGGGAGGTACCTAAAGGGACGTGGCAACTTCGCCCATTTTTCTCGAGTTGATAGCGACTAATAAACTAATACTATGTGTGGAATTTCAGAAGATTAGAATAAGTAGTATAGTAGTTATTAAAGAATCAATATTTCACAACATTTTAACCCTTTGTGGGGGAGGTACTAGAAGGAATGGACCACTATGGCCCATCTTCGAAATTAGCCAGAGATAGAAAAAAATATTACCACATACCAAATTTGAAGTCAATCGGTTACTCCTTTCGAGAGTTATCGTGCGCACCAGCCAGCAGACAGACAGACACACAGACAGACAGACAGACGGACGGACATTGCTCATTCGACTTAAAATGACCCAAAACGGATTTCCTCCGAACATACTTAGGGTCTTAGATCACTCCTTCGATGTGTTACACTTTTTTCCGTAGCAAATGATATATACCCTCGTCACACTAAAGTGAGGGTATAAAAACGTCCTGAGAGACATCCTACAGGTGGCTCTGAACAAGTTGACTAGATTAGCCAAAAGCAGCGGTTTGGCCGTTAACCCAATTAGGTTTAGGTTTAGGTTAGGGTGGCAGCCGTAATTTTTTTTTACAAGCTCATATAGACCAGTTTAGGTCCCTAGTGTTACCACGGGCTGAAATGCCCCTCATCGAAACCAACCTGTTTGATATACACATTTTTCGATAGTACGAATATCGGTACTGGAAAGATCTGTTAGGCTGCCTAGAAAGGGCGACCCAGTAGGTCCAGTCGTCGTTTACTCAGAGCGGGCAAGTGCTCAATGCTCTCCATTTCTTCCTCATCTCCACAGCTTCTGCAGAAGTCATAAGAGTCAATACCCAATCTTGTGGCGTGTTCGCCGATCAAGCAGTGTCCCGTCAGAACTGATACTAACGTAGACAATTTTTGCCTCTCTAGTGCGAGGAGATATTTTGATCTTCTCAGGTCATACCTTGCCAGATTTGTCTAGCTACACTGCTGGTTCCGATTTCTGTTCATCTTTCGTTGGACTATTTGATTGCCTAAGCCAAAGCTTGCACGTGGATAGTGGCGCACCAATATATGCAATTTCTTCCAGAATTTGTAATGTCATCCCTTTTCTAGCAAGTTCATCGGCTTTGCAGTTCCCCGGGATATCCCTATGCCCAGGTACCCACATGAGGTGTATATTAAACTGGTCAGCCATCTCGTTAAGAGATCTGCGGCAGTCGAGGGCTGTTGGTGAATTTAGGGATGTTGCCTCCAGAGAATTGATGGCAGCCTGCCTATCCGAGTAAATGACAACGCCAGTGTTGGTTACTATGTTGCGACTCAGCCACTTGGCTACTTCCCATATTGCCATTATTTCGGCTTGATAGCAACTGCAGGTATCTGGTAGTCTGTAAGCTATATCCAGACTAAGCTCTGCACAGTGTACTCCGAAGCCAACCTTTTCATCAAGCTTCGAACCATACGTGTAAAAGTGGAGATGGTTTCTATTACCTGGTATTCTTCCAAACCATTCATCTCTGGCGGGAATCATAGTGATGTAATTTCTCTCGAAGGTGTACACAGTTGGTATATAGTCCACTCGGTCGGTTACCATAGCACTACACTTTGATATCCTCATGTGACCGTAGTTCTTCTACCTCCACATTGATAGGCAGTTTAATCTTAATGCCGCTTTGGTTGCTACTTCTCTCGGTCGCTGTAGTCCTTAAGGCTCCGCTTATGCTCAGGCAGGCTGTTCTCTGAACCTTTGTTAGTAGGTTGGTGATGGTTAATTTGTCAGTTGCCGTCCACCATACCACAATGCCATATAACAGTATTGGACGAACTACTGCTATATATATCCAGTGGACGATTTTAGGAGAGGCCCCATCGCGACCCTACAGCCTTTTTGCAGGAATATAAGGCGACGTTGGCCTTCATTACACGTTCCGATGCGTTAAGTCTAAATAACAGTTTTCTATCTAGAATTTTTCCTAAAAATTTTGCACTTTCAGAAAAGACTAGATCTGTTCCATTTATCCGAGGTGGAGGGTCCACATGAGGGACATTATTCATCCTAGTAAAGAGAACCAATTCTGTCTTGTTTGGGTTTACGCCCAAACCGCTGCTTCTGGCCCATCTAGCCAATTTAGATCTAGCAGGATTTCATTAACCGCTAGGTTCCAAATTAGTGGAGACAGTACTCCTCCTTGTGAGGTGCCTCTGTTTAAAAACCTTGTTTGAGTTGTAGACCCAAGACTGTTATGCGTCTTCTGTTGAGCAGACTTTGAATTAGTCTAATCAAGCTAGAATTAACTTTTAGATGTGACAGTGTCGCAATTACTGTTGTTAAATGCCCCTTCTATGTCAAGAAATGCCACCATGGTGAATTCCTTGAAATGCAGTGACGATTCGATAGTGTTCACAAGTTCGTGCTGGGCTGATTCTGTAGACTTCCACTTATTGTAAGCATGTTGGTTCACCGACAGGAGTTTTGTATCCAGGTTTTCCCTAATGAAATAATCTAAAAGTCTTTCCAGATCTTTCAATAGGAAGGGGGATAGGCTTATTGGTCGGAAGACTTTTGGCATAGTGTGTGATATCTTCCCCGCTTTAGGTATGAATACCACTTTGGTATCCCTCCATCGATTCGGGATGTATTAAAGCCTGATACAGCCTACATAAATTGTCTCCAGCCAGGGGATAATGTACTTTAACATTTCCTGCATTTCTGCTGGAGTGATGCCGTCTGGTCCAGGTGACTTGAAGGGCTCAAAGCTGTCAATAGCCCAGCTTATTCTGGATCTCTCAGTCAACAAGCTAGCAATGCTCGCAGTCCACTCGCATTCTTATTGGTCTTGCTGATCTTCGGGTTCTGTTGGTGAGTTCCCCGGAAATGTGTGTCGAGCAGTACATTTAGCGACTGCTCGTTGTTTTTTGTCCAGTTATCTGCCTCGTCCTGCAAGTAACCCCTGCAAGTACAGAGTGACGCTGATAGTATTTTCCTCAGCCGTGCGGCGTCGGAGACCTTTTCCACTTCGCCACAGAAGGTATACCAAAAGCGTCTTTGCGCCTTTCTAAGCTCCTTCTTATAGATCTTATAGGCATCCCAAACATTAGCGACACCAGTAGATTTAGCCTCGTTGAATAGCTTGTTGCAGGTCTTTTTCATAGCCGTTAGCTCAGAAGTCCACCATTGGGGTTTAGTTTTACGCTTGTACCTTTGGTTTTGGACAGGCTTCTTCAAGGGAACTATTGAATGATGTTTTGATATGCTCGACCAGATTATCCAGACCGGCTTTGTCATTCGGTTCATGCAGAAGTTTGGAGTTGAGGACTTACTTGAAATTCTTCTCATACAGGCGCCACTTTGTCTTCCTCACATTTCTGTGGACGGCAGGTTTAGGCGCTTTTTCAGCGAGTTTGAACTCAATATAATGGTGATCTGACAATGAGTGGTCGTCCAGTACATTCCACCCAATAATTTTGTCTGACAGCCGGTAAGCAGCAAACGGTACGTCGAGTACTTCTTGTCTGTCTTTAATTGTAAAGGTCGATTTATTACGATACCTACATATTAGGAAGGGTCGATTTGTGGGGAGGCAAAAAAAGTCGCCATTGCTCAGTGAAAATCGTATTCTAGGGATCAAAATGAGAAACTTTGCCGAAGGAAACATACCTCTAAAACGAATTCTGATGTCCCGGAATTTGGGTCGAACTTTTGGGTAGGGGCAAATTTTGAAAAATCCCACTTTGACCCATTTAGAGTGCTCCAATCGAGTCCAAATGTATGACCGACCCCCACTAACTTTGGAGGCCCGACCCACCCATGCCAGTGGCACACCCCTGGAACCCCCTTGGGGGTTCCATACATTTGGACTCGATTGGAGCACTCTAAATGGGTCAAAGTGGGATTTTTTCCGGGACATCAGAATTCGTTTTAGAGGTATGGTTCCTTCGGCAAAGTTTCTTATTTTGATCCCTAGAATACGATTTTCACTGAGCACTTCACTGAGTGGGGGTCGGTCATACATTTGGACTCGCTTGGAGCACTCTAAATGGGTCAAAGTGGGATTTTTTCCGGGACATCAGAATTCGTTTTAGAGGTATGGTTCCTTCGGCAAAGTTTCTTATTTTGATCCCTAGAATACGATTTTCACTGAGCAATGGGCGATTTTTAAATCGACCCACCCTACTACATATGTTATAAATACTCAGGTTGGTAGTTAGAATAAAGTCAAGAAGCGAATCACCCCTATTGTTTATATCCGTACTACTCCAGATAGTATGATGAGCGTTCGTGCCTGCGTCAATAATCAGCTCGATCTTGTCAGACGTTGCTTCTTTTACTACTTCCCTGAATAGAGCAGTCGGTACTACAGCTTCATAAGGCAAGTAACTGGAGACCACCCAATATATGCGATTACCGATCTCTAGACTAGCAGATGTTTGGTCTTTACCACTTAAATTAGCCAGGAGAAAGATACTTAGATCTTTCCTGGCCAAAATGCAGGTTCTTGGAGTGCCTTCACAGTTGGCCACAAGCAGTTTAAAGTTGGGTGTCCTGATACCGCACACCCTTCCTCACACTACGTAGGGCTCCTGTATCAGGACGATGTCTACTGCACATGTGGACAGGCGTAGCAATAGAGCCGCTGAGGCTGCTTTAGCGTGATGGAGGTTAATATGTAGAACTCTTACCATCATTGGTTAACCCAATTAAGACATAATTGGTTCTCTTTACTAGGATGAATAATATCCAACATGTGGACCCTCCTCCTCGGATAAATGGAACAGATCTAGTCTTTTCTGAAAGTGCAAATTTTTTTAGGAATACTTCTAGATAGGAAACTGTTATTCAGACATAAGATACTGGAACATATAAGGAAGGCCAACGTCGCCTTATATTCCTGCAGGAAGGCTATAGGGTCGCGGTAGGAACTCTCTCCTAAAATCGTCCATAAGATATATAGAGCAGTAGTTCGTCCAATGATGTTATACGGCATCGTGGTATTGTGGACGGCAAATGACAAACCTACTATGAAGAAACTGTCTGCCTATGTATGCATATGCTAATACTCTCATAGCTATAGACAAATCTGAGAAATAGGCTAAGATATCCTCTGAAACAGATACTTGGATCAAATTTACTCGAACTGGCCGATTTTCGACCTTCGAATAGTGACCCTCTACAAAACAAAGCAGGACCTTTCCATCAAAGGTCATGTGATATAAGATCACGGGCTAGAATACCTCGAGAAGCTACATCGGCAGGGTTGTCATTCGATATAACATGGTGCCAATTTTCAGTACGAATGATAGGCCAGTGCACGGGAGTTTCAGAAGCCACATCAAAACTATTGTGGAATCCGTCCAATGGAATGTGTCAATTTAACACGAAGTGTCTCAACCATTTCTGCCAATAGAATTGCACCGCAAAGCTCTAAACGGGGCAAGGATTCAACCTTGAGTGGCGCTACTTCACGCTGTGAGCAAGTTAGTGACATATTCACCTGGCGCGATACAAACTCGAATGTATAGTGAGGCCGCATATGCTTTCTCAGAAACATCAGAAAATGCATGAAGTTGTAGTTCCTGCTTTGGGTTGTAGCCAACCTATCGGGGGATCTCTATCCTCCTGATCTCACTACAATCATCCAAAAATTCAAGCCCCCTGCTCAATGTCATGGGTTTAAAACATTCGTCCCAATCCATTTTGTCACTCCAGATTTGTTGCATTATTTATTTCGCAACAATAATCTTTAGGGGCCAACCAACCGGCTGGATTAAACAAAACGGCGCGTTTGGTGACGGTTAATCGATTAGGGACCAAAACAAGCATAAAAAGAAAGAATCTTTTCTAGCGTTCCAACGTAAACCCAGAGTCTTCGCAGTACTGTCATCAGAGATGTTCAAAAACTCTCTGTCTAATAAGTATTCGGGGGTAAATCTTGCAATAGACATTGTCCATTAGACGTCCACTTGCGCAGATTAAATCCAGCGCAGCCTAAAACTTTAATAAGTTCATCACGGCTCATTATTGCTTTTTCTTGGGTTTGAGCACCTGCCAAGATATCATCGACAAACATCCGTGATCTTATTATTTCAGCTGCTAGCGAATATTCAGACTCAACATCGTCAGCTAGCTTAAAAAAGGTCCATATAGCTAAATAAGGGGCACAATTCACACCAAAGGTGACTGTGCGCAATTCGAAATCCTGGATTTCGTCATCAGGGGATGTACGGATTACTGGTATGAGATCTGATCCGGATGAATTAGAATTTGCCGATACATTTTCTCAATGATCTTTGGGCAATAAGATCACCATTAGGGTACTTATGGACGTCTGTATGCATTATGCGGGAAAACAAAAGGTCCATATGGGAACATTTCAAATCGTTCTTTGTAAGTTTCCGCAATCAACTACATATGCATCAGTAGTAAGCTCAAATGTTGGATCAATAGGAGAACTCAGCGATATTCTACAAATTCTGGTCGTCTTGGCTGAAACAGCACCATTCAGACAAAGAGAGCTTCCTTTGCAACTTTCTAGAAATAAAGGTGGCTTAAAACGCGAGTTCTTTTAAGGCCCTCGCTGCACATTTAACTGCATGACTACACATATCCACAATAGTTGTTCCCAGGAGAACTGATTAGATTGCAATGTAGTTGCGAACGTCTGTAAAGATTGGGCTGCTGCTCAGGCCGACGGCCCGTCCTTATCATCTGATCGGGCTAGATTTCCTGTACCTTGGGAATATTCAGAACGCGAGCTCGGAATACTTGTACCGTTGATTCCTTCTTGTGAAGGTGCGAATGGTGCTTCTGCTAACGGAAGAAACATATATTCGAGCTCTTGCAGTTGGAAAATGTGTACGATGAAGCCAAACAGTTGGTGCAACATTTGAGTCTCTTTACTGATGTTGGATTTACTATTCGGGCTTATAATTTTCTTCACCTGTACCAGACGAGGGGGAAGAATTATGGGCGCCTTTGATGTCAAAGACGGACTCAAGGGTATGATACCTGGCAGTCAAAAACTTATACAGTGTTTCCCATTTCGGCAAATTCTAACTAGACCCTTGGATTGCACCCAAAGTCCTAGGGCAACTTCTTGAAGATGGGTGGAACATATAAAGACAAATATAACGTCCCAATTCTTTGTAAGTATACCCAATAGTGATAAATTAGTAATGGAGTCGATCATTGTATGCTGTAAATTCTTAATTAAGGGTCCAGATTCATTACTAACGGGGGCAAGATTGAATAATATTTTATGTTGGGCGTTTACGAGAACACCCTTGTAACGATCGACTAAATTTTGCCAAGCCTGGCTAAAACCCTCATTAGTTATTGAACAAGTCTTTATTATTACGCGGGTTTCGCCTTCCGTCCTTTGCATCAGATAATACATTTTTTGGATATTGCTGATGTGTTTATTATCTTTATACAGGGTGGCTGATATGTAATGCAACAAAGTAAAGCGCTATATTTTTTTAATTTTTTTAAATTTTATTGTTCAAAAGCAAAAAATGTCGGAAATAACATAAAATTTTAGAAACAGTTTAGATTTGTTCGAATTGGCCACCTTTGGCACGAATTATGGCCTTCAAACGGCCGACAAAGCCATCACACGCTGCACGAAAGTGGCTCTGCGGTATTTTGGCCCATTCCCGGCGAGATGATCGATACTTTGGTCTTGAGATGATCGATACTTTGGTATTTTTTAGTGCGAACCTTACTCTCTAAAATGCCCCAGGCGCAAAAGTCCAACGGATTGAGATCCGGAGATCTTGGTGGCGATTGTGCGGTAGAAATGAAGCGAGGAACCTCCTTTTTAAGCCATTCTTGGTTGACGCGTGCTGAGTGCGATGGTGCTGAGTCCTGTTGGAATGTCCATGGTCTGCGGCCGAAATGTTTGTCTACCCAGGGCTTCAATACTGTCTTTAGGACATTTTCCCGATAATATTTATTTTGACCCCATGGTCGATTAATACGAGCGGGGAGCGACCATCGGCCGTTACGGCGGCCCACACCATTACCATCGGCGGCGCTTGAGTTCTGGTGGCCAATCGAAGTTGTAAATTTTCAGCTGACCTCTTTGGCAAGTAAACCCGATCATTTTGTTTGTTCGCAAACTGCTCAATTTGGAATGGCTTCTCATCGGAGAAAAACAAATTCGCTAACTGGCCACTTTCGAGCAACTCCTTGGCTCTTTCCAGTCTAACTTTTTTTTGTGCATCGGTGAGCTCTTGCACTTTTTGGAACTTCAATGGCTTTAGTCCAAGCTCATTTTTTAATATGTGTTGTATCCGTTCTCGCGATATGTTCAGCTCACGAGCAATTTTTCTACCACTGCGGCGTGGATTTCGATCATATCTGGCCTTCACTTTTCGGATCATTTCTGGTGTTGTTACCGTTTTTTTTTCGTCCACTTTTTGGACGCGATGCAACACTGCCAGTATCACGGTAACGAGCAATGGTACGAGAAACAAAAGATTTATTCACATTTAAATGCTGGAGGGCTCTAACGATATCCACTTGTGTTTTTCTACCCAAATAAAGCAATCACACTATCACGCTTGAATTCCATCACGAATAACTTTTTTTCTGAATGCAATAGATCAAAATGCTTTTGTAAGCTTGTAAACAATAAAATGAACTGTCACTGAAATAAATCTGTTAGCTATCAGACTAGCGGTTTAGAAATTGCAATACATATCATCCACCCTGTAGAAGAGCAAAAATTATAAGAGGGAAGGTGAATTGGGTGAGAGGAACTAGTGAACTTCTTCTTCGCCAGAAGTCACGTGATCACCGCTTTATTTAATAAATAGGTTTAAAATCAAGGAAATCGACAAAAAAATAAATATTTCTCAAAAATAGGGGTCTAAATTACAAATTTCCTATTAAAACTTTGATAAACGGGCGCACTTAACCACGGTTGGATTGTGAATAATACGGGCGGTATGATCCGGCTCGAAGGACCAATAATTATCTCGTTATTTAGATAAAATAATTATACCCGGGTAATGAAGGGTGCTTTGTCTATTTAGAACAGTTCAATTACAACTGAAGTTCGAGAGACTAGCGCCAAATTCGCTCCCGTCGAATGTCAACTTAGTATTTACTTTCTTTCTTTTCCAATTCTTCGTTATTATACATAGGGTTGGATTTACAACTTATTTAACTTAACTAACAGGGTGTTTAGCTAGACAGTTGGCTTCGGAGTATACTGTAAAGAACTACCAGATACCTGCAGTGTCTATCGTGCCGAAATAATGGCAATATGGGAAGTCGCCTAGTGGCTAAGTCGCAACATAGTAACCAACATTGGTATTGTCATTTACTCGGACAGGCTGCTTTCAATTCTTTGGAGGCCTCGTCCCTAAATTCACAAACAGCCCTCGACTGTCGCAGATCTCTTAACGAGATGACTGAGCAATTTCACATATACCTCATAGGGGTGCCTGGACATAGGGATATACTGGAGAACTTCAAAGCCGATGAACTTGCTAGGATAGGGATGACATTACAAATTCTCGAAGAATTTGCATATATTGGCGCGCTACTATCCACACGCAAGGTTTGGTTTAATCAAGAGGCAATCAGACCTGTATAAGGCTGCTCTGAGTCGAGCGGGTGAGGTGTGGCCGGGTGCCCAGTTGGATGTTGTCGAAAAAAACAACATCCCTAGTCACCCTAGAGCCTGGGTTACAGAAGAGCCCTCCAACCCGGTTGACATATTAGAAATAATAAAAGATTCCAATACTGGTCTGCCGGCCCATTTTTGGAGAATCAGCAAGGTGGGTGAGGCGGATGGTAAAAAGCGGCAGGTCAATTTGATCCTTAACGCTGAATCCACCTCCCATATACAACGTGCAAGTGCAACCCTACAATATGGCTTCGAGGCTATAGTCCTGAAGGTATATGACAGGATATAGCTCACACTGTGGAAGGTGAATCGTCCACCGTGGTTGAAACATGGATTTCTGGAAGTGCGGAGGTACCCATTATTTCTGGTGACTCCAACTCTAAAAGAAGATCTGTAACGATGACGAAAGCTCTTCTTCTGACACAGAGGGGCTGAGGGGAGTCTCCGGCTTCTCGATGGTACGGACGAAGAGTTCGATAACACCCTTGTCGGGGTGGATGTTAATCTGTCAATTACGTCAATCACTCTAAAGCAGCCTCAGTGGCTCTATTGCTGCGCCTGTCCACAGGTGCAGTAGACATCGTCCTGATACAGGAGCCCTACGCAGTAAGAGGAAGGGTATGCGGTATCAGGACACCCAACTTTAAACTGCTTGTAGCCAACTGTGAAGGCACTCCAAGAACCTGCATTTTGGCCAGAAAAAATCTAAGTATCTTTCTCCTGGCTAATTTAAGTGGTAAAGACCAAACATCTGCTAGTCTGGAGATCGGTAATCGCATATATTGGTTGGTCTACAGTTACTCTATTCAGGGAAGTAGTAGAAGAAGCAACGTCTGACGATGTCGAGCTGATTACACTATGCAACAAAAATTTTGTCCAAGGGATGTGGATAACAGTACATTTAGTATTTGGACCATAATTTCAAGTATAAGCCTGTTGAGCCGTGTTATGCGTTAAATTAAAGGGAATTATGAGGGCTACAAATGCTGCAAATATCGCTTTCACGTAGAATCTTTGGTTTGGTAACAATAAGAATTAAAAAAAATAAAAAAATTATTTTATCACATTTTTAAAAAGCCAACATGCTAACGGAGAAAACACTGTCTATATGAAAAAAATATATGGATAGATGTAAAAGTTATGAGCCATTTTGTAAATGTTAGGGAAATTCAAAAAATTTTGTTTCACGTTTTTTCATTTTAAATGATGTTTTTTTGCTTATATTGAATTTGCCACATGTGAGAGAGACATATAAGAGACATTGCACTTGCATTTTATTTTATGAGGATTGATGTGAGACATTATAAAATTATAGAGAGGACGAGGTTTTATGGCCGTTCGTAACCCTCCATAAAACATTATATGCAATGTGAGAGCTATATAGGATGGATCCGCTCAAGAAGAGGGTCATTCAACAATATTGGGTTTCTACGTTCGAAGCAAAGTATATTTCAGCTACTGGTACTGCAACTTATGAACCTTAAACCCGGAATTTATGAATGAAATTTCTTATTAATAAATTAGTGTAATTCAGCGCCTTAAAAAGATAAGGCGATTTTCTGAAAAATATTACAAAGTTATATTTCGAAGTATGAGTAAAAAGCAAAGAACTTTTCAATGTGTAAATGATCCCGACAATTTCTGCTACATCTTCGGAAAATATGTAATTAAAAAAATCGACGTGCGTTTAGTAAAATAATAGAAGAAATATATGTGTAATATTTTGGTATACGAGTTAAAAATATGAACGAACAGTGGGCACCTAGTATTTTGTGTAATTCGTGCCATGTAAATCTTATTCGATGGAGTAGAGGAAGCATGCGGTAAGTACTTTACAATTAATGTTTTACAATGTTTTGTGGAATAAAACGTTTTTATTTTAGACATCACGTGCAATTTGGAATACCACTTATTTTGAGACAACCATTCATTCACGATACGGACTGCTATTTTTGTCTATGTAAACATATTGGAGTAGGAAGGAATTACGATGAAGTAAAATCTGTCACTTTGGCAATTGCACATTGGGAAACAATACCAATTCCCAAGTGTCCAACAGCCTAATTCGGAAACATCATCAAGTTCAACTGAGTACTCAACTCTGAGCGATTCATGTTTGAGTCAGAAGTCATTGCTTTTAACTCAGTTTCAAGTCATTGATCTAGTGAGAGATTTGGAACAGACGTATAAGTCGACCTTATCGCGCATATACTCCAAAAATTATTGTGCAAATACTTAGGGTACCTTCGAGATAATAGTATTTTTAATAAATTTTTTTTAAAAAAAAATTTATCCATAAACAAATTTTTCCTTTTTTATTTTATATAACAGTATGCCACAATCCATACAAAATAATAATTTTTAGGTCTAGAACACAAAAAATTTTTTTGTTGCATAGTGTTATTGGCGCAGGCACGAACGCCCATCATTTAGGTTAAGGTGGCAGCCGTTTTCTTTTTTTTCTTCAGCTCACATAGACCAGTTTAGGCCCCTAGTGGTACCACAGGCTAAACTGCCCTTCATCGAAACCAACCTGTTTGATATACAAATGTATCGATAGCACGAATATTGGTACTGGAAAGATCTGTTAGGCAGCCTAGAAAGGACGACCCCAGTAGGTTCAGTCGTCGTTTAATCAAAGCGGGACAGTCACATAGCAAGTGCTCAATGCACATCTTCCTCATATCCACAGCTTCTGCAGAAGTCATTGGAGTTAATACCCAATCTTCTGGCATGTTCGCCGATCAGGCAGTGTCCCGTCAGAACTGATACTAACGTAGACAATCTTTTCCTTTCTAGTGCGAGGAGATAATTTGACCTTCTCGGGTCATACCTTGGCCAGATTTGTCTAGCTACCCTACAGGTGCCGGTTTGTGTCCATCTTTCGCCTGATTGCCTCTTGCCTAAGCCAAAGCTTGCACGTGGATAGTGGCGCACCAATATTTGCAAATTCTTCGAGAATTTGTAAAGTCGTCCCTTTCCTAGCAAATTCATCGGCTTTGAAGTTTCCCGGGATATCCCTATGCCCAGGCACCCATATGAGGTGTATATGCTCAGCCATCTCGTTAAGATATCTGCGGCAGTCGAGGGCTATTTGTTAATTTAGGGATGTGGCCTCAAGAGAACTGATGGCAGCCTGGCTGTCCGATTAAATGACAACGCCACCCAGCAAAAAATAAAAGAAGTACCAAAGGAATAACATTTTAAGTACTTCCAAATCATAAGTATTAGCATTTTTTCGACATTTAATGAAGTTCTTCTAAATAACTAACCAAAATTTAATTTCGGAATATAAATTAATAACCCTAGAATGCATAATTTCAAAACGATTGGATGTAAAATAAAGCTTCTGAAGTGATAAAAGTCCAGATCGGAAGGAACATATATATGAGGGCTATAAAATATATGTAAAATACTGCTTCTATAGTGCTAAAGGGAAGAAATATATATATATATATTTCTTCCAGAATAAATATATATTTATATATATTTCTAAATATATATTTATATTTATTCTGGAAGCTAGTCGACTTTCGACTATTTCATCAACCAAATTTCGTTTCAATCGACTAGGTCGATTAATCGGACCTAAAAGTCGACTTTTTCATAGTCGATTAAAATAACATAGTCATTTCAAAGTATGCTGATTTTCTTCTAGTGACCGTTTATTCTCGGATTAAAAAATCCTTTGTGCAAAATATAGTACATTTGACAAAAATATGGTTTCTATGTAGCTTACATGCCAAATCGGAAGGAACACATCCATGCGACTATGTGGGGCTATATGTAAATTTGAACCGATATAGTTCACACAGATATTAACTGTTAAAATAAGATACTCTTTACCAAATTTCATGGATATCGAAAGGAAATTATATCTTTCATTCATTCTTATTATATCTTTCATATCACATTCCATTCATATATATTAAGATATCTGGTTCTAAACTGATATTCAAATAGTTGAGATATATTTGATCGTTCGCCGTAAAAGAAAGAAAATAAGTTACAGAAACAGGGCCTATATCAAAATACGGATTGTCTTTCAATTTCAATACGAATTGTCTTGTCCCAAAATAAAGATATGTACCTGCACATTGATTACAAGAATGCATGCACAGACTGACATAGCTAAATCGGTTCAGAAAGTGATTCTAATAGTGTACTATGGGGTCATTCGGTCACACTTTTCAAGAGCCAGCTACAACATGCAGATTACAAACATCATCAAATGTCCTAAACATACTTACATATATATGATCCTTTATCTCTTTGGCCAATAGTATATTATTTATACGTTCCCTTCCTATGTCAACATTTGTATTCCTTTAAAATAAGAGATCTCTAGACCCAAAGATGTTAATAAGAACGACATACATTCATGAAATAAATACAACACCAAGAAAGCAAATCTTACAGTGCTTTAAAATGCGTTGTGCAAAAGTGGTGACAAAGAAGTACTTCCCCGGCGCGACAACCCCTTGTTAAATTCATTGGTGAAAATCCAAATTAGAACAACTACCGGATCATAAGTTGGGGATTTTTATTGCTTCTTTGGATGCTCTTTTTTTGCTGGGCAGTGTTGGTTACTATGTTCCGACTCAGCCACTTGGCGACTTCCCATATTGCCATTATTTCGGCTTGATAGACACTGCAGGTAGTATGTGAGCTATATCCAAATTAAGTTCTTCACAGTGTACTCAGAAGCCAACCTTTTCATCAAGCTTCGAACCATCCATATAGAAGTAGAGATGGTTTCTATTTCCGGATATTCTGCCATCCCATTCATCCCTGTCTGGTATCATAGTGATGTAGTTCCTCTCAAAGGTGCGCACCGTTGATATATAGTACACTCGGTCGGTTACCATAGCACTAAACTTTGATAACCTCATGTGACCGTAGTTCTTGTACCTCCACATTGATAGGCAGTTTAATCTTAGTGCCGCTTTGGTTGCAACTTCTCTCGCCACAACATTAATCGGCAGTATATGGAGAAGGGCCTGCAGATACTCAGTCGGTGTAGTCCTTAACGCTCCGCTTACCCTGAACCCTTGATAGCAGGATTGTGATGGTTAGTTTGTCAGTTGCCGTCCACCATACCACAATGCCGTATAACAGTATTGGACGAACCACTGCTATATATATCCAATGGACAATTTTAGGAGAGAGGCCCCACCGCGACCCTACAGCCTTCCTGCAGAAATATAGGGCGATGTTGGCCTACTTTACACGTTCCAGTACGTTTAGTCTGAATGACAGTTTCCTATCCAAAATTATTCCTAAAAATGTTGCCCTTTCAGAAAAGACTAGATCTGTTCCATTTATCCGAGGAGGACGGTCCACATGAGGGACATCATTCATCCTAGTAAAGAGAACCAATTCTGTCTTGTTTGGGTTAACACCCAAACCGCTGCTTCTGGCCCATCTAGCCAACTTGTTCAGAGCCATCTGCAGAATATCTCGGAGGATGTTTTCGAATTTGCCACTCACTGCGATTGCCAGGTCGTCCGCATATGCCACGACCTTGCAGCCACAACGTTCTAGATCTAGCAGGATTTCATTCACCGATGAATGCTGACAATGCCGCGATTACCGCATGGGTGTATGTTGTTAAAAGCTCCTTCTATGCCAAGAAACGCCACCATGGTGAATTATTTGAAATGTAGGGACGATTCGATAGTGCTCACAAGTTCGTGAAGGGCTGATTCTGTAGACTTTCCCTTATTGTATGCATGTTGGTTCCCCGACAGGAGTTTTGTATCCAGGTTTTGCCTAATGAAATAATCTAAAAGTCTTTCCAGACTTTTCAATAGGAAAGAGGATAGGCTAATTGGTCTGAAGTCTTTTGGCATAGTGTGCGATATCTCCCCCGCTTTGGGTATGAATACCACTTTGGTATCCCTCCATCGTTTCGGGATGTATGAAAGCCTAATACAGCCTACTGCAGCCAGGGGATAATGTACTTTAACATTTTCTGCATTTCTGCTGGAGTGATGCCGTCTGGTCCAGGTGACTTGAAGGGCTCAAAGCTGTTTATAGCCCAGTTATTCTAGATCTCTCAGTCAACATGCTAGCGACGCTCGCAGTCCACTCGCACTCTTGTTGGTCCTGTTGATCCTCGGGCTCTGTTGATGTGTCGAGCAGTACATTTAGCGATTGCTCGCTGTTTTTTGTCCAGTTGTTTGGCTCATCCTGCAAATACCCCACTGTGCAAGGAGAAGTGGATAGTACCTTCCTCAGCCTTGCGGCGTCGGAGACCTTTTCCACTTCGCCACAGAAGGAATACCAAGAGCGTCTTTGCGCCTTCCTAAGCTCCTTCTTATAGATCTTGAGTTGCCCTTTATATGCATCCCAATCATTAAAGGCTCCAGTAGATTTCGCCTTGTTGAATAGCTAGTTCCAGGTCTTTTTCCTTGCCGTTGGCTCAGTATTCCACCATTGAGGTTTAGTTTTACCCTTGTACCTTGTTTTGGACAGGCTTCTTCAAGGGAACTATTGAATGATGTGGTGATATGCTCGACCAGATTATCCAGACCGGCTTTGTCATTCGGTTTATAAATAAGTTTAGAGTTGAGGACTTTCTTAAAATTCTTCTTATACAGGTGCCACTTTGTCTTCCTCACATTTCTGTGGCGCTTTAGGCGCTTTTTCGGCGAGTTTGAACTCTATATAATGGTGATCTGAGAATGAGTGGTCGTCCAGTACATTCCACCCAATAATTTTATCTGACTCCTGGTCAGTAGAAAACGTTACGTCTAGTACTTCTTGTCTGTCTTTAATTGTAAAGGTCTGTTTATTACCTATGTTACAAATAGTTAGATTGGTAGTTAGAATAAAGTCAAGAAGCGAATCACTCCTATTGTTTATATCCGTACTACCCCAGATAGTATGATGAGCGTTCGAGTCTGCGCCAATAATAAGCTCGAGCTCGTCAGACGTTGCTTCTTCTACTACTACCCTGAAGAGAGCTGTCGGTATTGCAGTTTCATAAGGAAAGTAACTGGAAACCACCCAGTATATGCGATTACCAATCTCAAGACTAGCAGCTGTTTGGTTTGTACCACTTAAATTAGTCAGGAGGAAAATACTTAGATCTTTTCTGGCCTAAATGCAGGTTCTTGGAGTGCCTTCACAGTTGGCCACAAGCAGTTTAAAGTTTGGTGTCTTGATACCGCACACCCTTCCTCCTACTACATAGGGCTCCTGGATCAGGACGATGTAATCTGTTAATCTGTAGAATTCTTACCATCATTGGTAATCGACAGATTGACATCCACCCCGACAAGGGTGTTATCGAACTCTTCGTCCGTATCATCGGGGAGCATGTCCCAGCCAGATGCGTCAAATAGTCCGGAGACTTCCCTCAGCCCCTCAGTATCCGAAGTAGTGTTTTCATCCTCAGAGATTGACGTTACAGATCTTCTGTTAGAGTTAGAGTCACCAGAAATAATGGTCGTGTGGACGTCCGCACTTCCAGAAAGCCTTGTATCAACCACGGTCGACGACTCGCCTTCCGCAGTGGGAGCTATATCCTGCATGTATACCTTCAAGACTATAGTCTCGAAATCATATTGCAGGGTTGCACTTGCACTTTTACCAACTGCCTCATGCACCTTGCTAATTCTCCAATTATGGGTCGGCAGACCAGGATTGGAATCTTTTATTATCTCTAATATGTCATCCGAGCTGGAGGGCTCTTCTGTTAGCCAGGTGATGGCTCTAGGGTGACTAGGGATGTTGTTTTTTTCCACAACATCCAACTGGGCACCCGGCCACACCTCACCCGCTCGGCTCAGAGCAGCCTTATAGATCTACTGATCTGGCATCACCGAAATATAAGAGCTTTACTCTCCCCTGATGCCATCCTGCACCGTTGCAAACTGGTGGTTTGCCCGGCATTTCTCTTCGGAAATCGAGGTAATGAGCCATAATGGCTGATTGCACATGGCTCCATTTGTCCTTGAGGATGGATCCATCCTCACTACTTCTGTCTATAACAGCCATCACTAGACTCTCCTTCGCCACTTCATTGAAGGGCTTGGTGAGTGTACTGTTGATGGTGACATTAGGGCCTCTCGCCTTTTTCGAAGGCAGGGGTTCATCAGGTGATCTGATTCTTTTGACTTTATTAGCCGTTAACACAGCTGAATTTGTGGCTCTTTCAGCCGGCTGATTGGCCTTAGAAGCATCTATGACGCCTTTAGCCCAGGTAAGTAAGAGCCGAAACCTCAACAGCCTCCAACATCGTCAAAACTCTGACGATCGGACATGACGGTCGGACATGACGTTTTCCCTTCACCGTACCACCTGTTGTGAGTACTGGGGGGGGGGTAATTTTCACCATGTTTGATGTGGTCGGCTTTGGCCAAGACCAACGGACTGACAGTAGGACGATTGGAGAACCCCGCTCCATCGGAACGCGAATTTGTAACATATGTAATAAACCGACCTTTACAATTAAAGACAGACAAGAAGTACTAGACGTAACGTTTGCTACTACCCGGCTGTCAGACAAAATTATTGGGTGGAATGTACTGGACGACCACTCATTCTCAGATCACTATTATATTGAGTTCAAACTCGCTTAAAAAGCGCCTGAACCTGCCGTCCACAGAAATGTAAGAAAGACAAAGTGGCACCTGTATGAAAAGAATTTCAAGTCCTCAACTCCGAACTTCTGTACGAACCGAATGACAAAGCCGGTCTGGATAATCTGGTCAAGCTATCACCACATCATTCAATAGTTCCCTTGAAGAAGCCTGTCCAAAAACAAGGTACAAGGGTAAAACTAAACCCCAATGGTGGACTTCTGAGCTAACGGCTATGAAAAAGACCTGCAACAAGCTATTCAACAAGGCTAAATCTACTGGGGTCGCTAATGTTTGGAAGTCTATAAAGCGCAACTCAAGATCTATAAGAAGGAGCTTAGAAAGGCGCAAAGACGCTCTTGATATACTGGAAAAGTTCTCCGAGCCGCAAGGCTGAGAAAAATACTATCAGCTTCACCCTGTACAGTGGGTTACTTGCAGGATGAGGCAAATAACTGGACAAAAACAGCGAGCAGTCGCTGATTATACTGCTCGTCGGTTGCTATGATTCTTTTATTTATACACTGCCTTTGTAAATCCAATGCATTTGTAAACATACCGGCTTCTTGGTCTTTCGATCCAATTGGCATAATTTTGATACATATTTCCTTTCGAGACGTCATCGCGGATAAAATTGTGCTTAACATCTATATGCTTAGCTCTCTTATTTTCGGAATTATTAGCCATTCCAATGCATCCGCGATTGACTTAATATATAGGTACGGCTTCTTCTGCACCTCACGTAAATCTTGCAATAGTTCACGTATCCATAACGCTTTAGATATTGCCGAACTCAGGGCAATATATTCTGCTTCGCTTGACGAACTAGCAACAATTAGCAGGTTCTTTGATGTCCATGAAACCTTACATCCATATACCTTGGACTGATGACCACTAACGGATTTTCGATCATCGGCGTCATTTGCCCAATCAACAACTCCGTATCTCTTGTGGTTCATTTTGATATCGATCCATATATGCGACGACGTACCAGGTATCCGGTCTGTAACTTAGCCTATATGTATAAGGCTTCTAATTAATTCCCGATATGGCTTATTGACAGTTGCACTTTCTTTGCCCGAAGGAATTTTAAGACCTTTCTCCAGTGTTTAAAAGGTGTTGTATTCGACCATTCCAAATTTCGTTAATAGTTTGTCAATTGTATTTTCATTTGAAAGCGTTGACTACTATTGACTATTCTACATTAATTCCAAAAAAGTATTTAAGAATTACACATTTCATATTTACATGATTTGCGTTCCAGCAATAAGTAAATCATACACATACAATACTATGATTAAAACGTTTCGGTTTTCGAATTTAGTGTAGAAACAATAATCCCGAATTCCAGCAACGTGGTGATCATAGTTCAAGCTTCAGTAGTATAACTATATACTCTATTCCATCTGGTGGTTCAAGATAAATGTCTTCATTCAAAGTGCCATTGAGAAAAGCAGCCTTGACGTCCAATCGGTGATAATGGTAACCTCGGTACACTGCACCTGCAAACACAATGCGTATTGTGGTTAATTTAGCTACAGGTGCATACGTTTCAGTGTAATCCACACCCAGATTTTGCAATAACTGTAACTTAGCCTATATGTATAAGGCTTCTAATTAATTCCCGATATGGCTTATTGACAGTTGCACTTTCTTTGCCCGAAGGAATTTTAAGACCTTTCTCCAGTGTTTAAAAGGTGTTGTATTCGACCATTCCAAATTTCGTTAATAGTTTGTCAATTGTATTTTCATTTGAAAGCGTTGACTACTATTGACTATTCTACATTAATTCCAAAAAAGTATTTAAGAATTACACATTTCATATTTACATGATTTGCGTTCCAGCAATAAGTAAATCATACACATACAATACTATGATTAAAACGTTTCGGTTTTCGAATTTAGTGTAGAAACAATAATCCCGAATTCCAGCAACGTGGTGATCATAGTTCAAGCTTCAGTAGTATAACTATATACTCTATTCCATCTGGTGGTTCAAGATAAATGTCTTCATTCAAAGTGCCATTGAGAAAAGCAGCCTTGACGTCCAATCGGTGATAATGGTAACCTCGGTACACTGCACCTGCAAACACAATGCGTATTGTGGTTAATTTAGCTACAGGTGCATACGTTTCAGTGTAATCCACACCCAGATTTTGCAATAAAATCATTCGCCACCAACCTTGCAGGCATACCATTTGGACCATCTTTAATACAAAACACCCATTTTGATTTGAGAGTCTTATGAGAGTCCATGCATTTTAGTTCTTCTCTTATAGCAATAATATCACCAATTTTGCAGAATGTTCCCAGCAATAGTGGTGATAGGAATCAAAACAAAGAGGGAACCTCCACCGGAGCGAAATGGCATCCATTGCTCTGATAGACATAATAAATAAAGGCAATCTTTACAATCTATAATCTTTTCTACGCTAACGCCAGTACTCGTCCAAGGACTTGTATTCTGTGCCATAAAAACTTATGCTATCTTTTCTCTCCAGAGTTGTCAACATCGGACGCAACTGTGCTCATGCAAGATAATGGAAGTATGTAGCTGGCGTTAGTATACCTGCCATTCGATGCGCCGACATTGCCACCTACGTCGGAATTACAATGTCTGGTAAGGGAATCTAAAAATACAAGTAATGTCTTACTAGCTGGTTGTGATGCCAACTCACACCATATTGCTTGGGATAGTACTGACACCAATAAAAGGGGACAAGCCCTTATAGAATTTTTGAATCCTAACTCTCAACATAGGGAACAAAGGTCGCCTTGTTAACAAAATTAGGGAAGAAGTATTCGATATAATGATATGCGCAGAAAACCTCATTGATGAGATCCATGAGTGGAGGGTTTCGGATGAACACTCCTATTCAGACCACCGTTATATAAGGTTTAAAATTGCACGGCCGCCGCCTGACCCAATAAGTTTCCGACTGGACCAAATTCGGCAATCTACTTAGAAATCGATTGGGCCAGCCTAAACACGATCATCCAAGTACAGAAGACATTGACATCAATGTGAGGAGGATTACGGAGGTTCTTGTAAAATCATAAGAAGATAGTTGCCGGCTTCGAGAAAGGAAATCTGCCTCTGAGAAACCGTGGATGACAGTGCAAATTCGCTTGATTGGCAAGGATGTCCGCAGACTTTACAACAGAGCTCGACGTAAAAGCTATCAGTATATTGGGATGACTACCACAGAACACTCAAAGAATACAATAAAATCATTAGACTGGCGAAACTAACTCCTGGAGGCTTTTCTGTGAGCAGGTAGACAGCGTTAACAGCATGTCTAAAATAAAAAAAGTTCCTCTCAAAAACTCATATCCAAACCGAAACACTGGATGAAACGGGTAAAAGGATACCGTAAAGCTTTTGATGAAAACTCATTTTCCGAGTGGTAATGCTGGGCCAACAGAGGAACAGTTACAGACCGAAAATGTGTTGCACCAAGTACCTATTACGGATGCTATGGTTACAAAAACAATAAAAAGCTTCTCTCCTTTCAAGGCTGCGGGACCGGACGGAATATTTCCAGCGCTCGTCTGATTGGAGTTTTCACTGCATGCCCAACTCATGCATATGCAACTCATGGTGGTCTTCATACCCAAGCCTGGCAAGGCGAGTTATACGATCCCAAAGGCTTATCGACCTATTAGCCTAACTTCTTTCCTGTTAAAAACAATGGAGCGAATAATTGACGACATGATCAAAAGTAAGATAGCCGATGACAAGCAAAAATTCAAGCAACACGCATATGTTAAAGGAAGATCAGTGGAAACAGCTCTACATGAGGTAGTACACCACATGGAACAGTCCTTCAGTGAAGAATTGTACACACTTGCCGTTTATATAGACATTGAGGGCGCATTTAACAACGTTCAGACCGATACACTTATCCAGTCCTTAGACGAGTTTCAGGTTGACCGGGCGATGATAAACTGGATCAACAATATGCTAAGGAATATGTGGATTATTTGTGGGTCATATGACGTAAAAATCAGAGACAAGGTAAATCGCGGTATACCTCAGGGGGCATTTTATCGCCTCTCCTATGGGTTACGGCGATACACAGTCTCCTTAAAGCCCTCACAAATGATGGACTTAAACCAGTCTGTTATGCAGAAGACGTTATACTACTTCTAAGGGGCACACATCCAAACCAACTATGCAGAAGAGCTGAGGAGGCACTTAACATAGCATATAACTGGGCACAACCAAGGGGATTAAATGTCAACCGAGACAAAACAGAAATATGTGTATTTACAAGGAAAAGGGAGATTCATCCTTTTACCGTGACTCGATTCCTGGATAAGAATATTGTAAAAAGGTAAAATACTTGGGAGTAATCTTGGATCAGAAACTGTACTGGAAAGATCATATTGAAGAAAGAGTTACAAAGGCCCATAGATGTTGGTCGTTGTGCAGAAGAGCTATAGGTTCAAAATAGGGACGACGTCCAGTTATGACACACTGGCTTTACATGAGCGTGATTAGACCAATAATAACCTACGCCTCTGTAGTGTGGTGGATATCAATGGACAAAAAGTACAACGTAATACCATTGCAAAAAGTGCAACGTATGTGCTGTCTAGGCATAAGCGGGGAAATCAGAACCGCACCAACAAGAGCGTTGGAGACTATACTGCACATCCAACCAATAGATATCCGTATAAAGTATGAGGCAGCCCTCACAGCAAGACGTCTACAAGTGATGGGTGAATGGATAAATCGAGACCACAAGTCGTACCATCAGAAGATATTACAATAACTGGTCGGTCATATTCAAACAACGGAAATCTCCGACCGCATTTCAGAAGTGCGGCTTACAGCTACCTGTGATTCGTTCGTGCCAGACAGACGCTCCTGGGAGCGTCTGTCTTTTCCTTTTCATCGGAAAAGGTCAAATCCAGAACAGTGTTAGACTGTAAAAGAACGATAAATAATTACTCAGTCCATGGTCAATTGCGTATTTTGTGGGTACCGGGACACAACGGAGTGATTGGAAATGAACGAGCAAACAGTTTGGCTTCAAAGGGCAGAAAACTTCCAGTAATAAACTTGGAAAATTGGAAACCTTTCGAAGCCACGAAGGATGAGTTGAAGCACTGGGCAGTGAAATCTCAAAAAACTGTGTGTAATAGAGCAACTATAGGAGCAACTGCAAAGATACTGTGGGGTGACCCAAATGATAAGAAAACAAGTAGTTTTCTGAAACTAAACAAGATCGAGATTAGTAAGATGATGAGTGTTCTAACGGGACACTCAAGCTTACAGTCACATCTTCATCGCATAGGACTAGCAGAAAACGACGAGTGCAGGGCATGCAGGGAAAACATGCGGGGCATGCAGGGAAACGAGCGAATATAGAACATTTTCAAGTAAAAGCTTGAATCCGCTATTGTGAATTATGACATCTGCCAACTGCCGTAATATGTTTGTCTCTTGCCAATGCTATGCTTTCTTCATATTCGTTGAATCGGGAAAACAGAGAACGATCATTACACATATGCGATGTTGCGCCGCTATCCACATATCATAACTCCTTTCTCAGCGAAGATGTCTCTGTTGCAGCCAATATTGTTAGAGATTGTTGTTTTTTCTCAAAGTGTCCCTATGAACTGCTTCTTTGAGCTGTTGCTACCCCTTTTGTTTAAGCCTTTCGATTTGGCGGCAAATGCTTGTTGCTATGTGTATGCTTCTTCTCTCCCCTTCACGCTGCGACAAATTGACGCCAATGCCTTTTTGTCAGTCTCTTCCCATTTTGTCTTATCAGAGCCTTCGCTATCTTTTTTCTGCTGTCAACTTCACTTTCCAGATCAAAACGCTCTTCATTTGTATGGACCAACTATCATAGTTGGTGTCCTCCAGTTTGCTTTAAGAATCTAGAATTGCTTTATTTATTATAAAATCACAATTTATAATTTACTTTTTTTAATCTCCACAGTCTATTGTTCTGAGCACATAACCTGTTTCAGTTTATTATTATATTTTATTTAACTTAAGTGAATGAACAGATAAACGTCTATTTAGTTTAGTTGTTTCAGAAAGAGTGAGTGATTTAAAAAACTTACAAACTACGAAGCCTAGATAACAACATAAGCGTTGAACGGTGTTGTCATTTCTTCAACAGAAAGAAATTTTGAGGACTACAAATGTTAGTAATGAAACTTTCACATGGAAACAGAAGTTTTGTAACTATCACTAAAATAATTAGACAAAATTTGATTTTATTTTTTCAATAAAGTAGTTTTTTGCTGGCACGAAAAAACCAATTAAAAAAAAACCTCGGCAAAAAATTGTTGTTCCAATTTTTAATGCTAGCATCCTTAAGAAGAAAAAAATGCCTATTTGAAGAAAATCTATGGATACATTTGAAAGCACTTTTGGTAGAAATAAGAGAGTTTCAACATAATCAGGTATTTATATCACCACTGTTGTGAATAGAGTATATATATGATGCTGCGGGCAAAGTTGTCACGCCCCTTTTGGTAGCTCCCAAATAAACAATCAAACCATGTTGCACAAAACGTTAACGGATTATAACTTTGATTCCAGTCCGTACAAATACTTGACATTTTGTAGAGTGTAATGCTTTTATAGTACATACAGTACCGTAAAATATGGGCGTTATTGAAACATTTTCTGTGTCAATGCCCAGCTTTCACACATGCAAGATCCCGATATTTCGGGTCCAACATATCGCCAGTCTTGACTCATTTCAGAGGATATGACTGGAAGATACTGAGAAAATTCGTGTCTAGTACCGATTTTCTGTAACCCGTGAGGTATAAAAAAATCATAAATAAGGAGCGCACAAGAGGCCGAACCACTGGCTTAAGTGTATGTCCATGGACATGAGACGTTTAAACGTCTCCTCTATTCAACCTAACCTACTAGAAAATAAAAGAACACTAGATAATAAAAGTTCATAATCCAGTAAAAGTTACTGTAGAAGCTCTTTGTCGTCGGGACATGACTCTTTGTAAGGTCGACGGTGATCTTTCATTTATGTCAAAGGAGATTTGTAATATGAAATTCTTCTTATTTGGATCATCGCATCATCATAGTGATAATCGATAGTGAATCAGATGACGAACTGGAAATGGACCAAAACATTTCCATAGCTAAAAAGCTAAATGAGGCTATAAATGTGTAAAAGTCCGACCAAATTACCAGTAAGCAACGTTAATGTTGATATAAATGACATTATTACAAAAGAAATAGATCTCTTTTTATCAAGCTGCGTTGGAGATCCGTACTTGCAAGCTGCATATTGGCATTTCTCCAATGTCGAATTCGTACGCATTCACAGTAAATAAAACATATGCCGAAAAATTATTTCATTTTGACAAAAGGCGAAACTTGTAGCTCTTGATTAGCACTATAATTGTTGCTAAGATTGATTTTGGCCAATTGTTCGTTTTCAAGATAATTACAAAAAACCAAGCCATTCGCACGCGACAAAAACAGAAGTCGCTTTCAAAGCAAACCAATCAAACACTGAATTCAGCGAAACCTGAAGGAATATTTTAATGCGACTAATTTTGAAATGTCATGGATTCATGTACCTTAATAATGCTTTTTATTTTATTCAAAAATATTAAGTAGTTAATTTTTTATTCAATGTTAATCGCATTCGCACGCGACATTTTATTCCATCGTTCTTTTCATGTTTATTT
Source organism: Eudasyphora cyanicolor (assembly GCA_963930755.1). Lineage (NCBI taxonomy): Eukaryota > Metazoa > Arthropoda > Insecta > Diptera > Muscidae > Eudasyphora > Eudasyphora cyanicolor. The sequence continues at coordinate 248,040,042 of OZ005736.1, read as the reverse complement.
TTTTACTTTTTATGCAACTAGACATCCAAAGTTTGCTTATAAATGATTTTTAATATATTCAATATATTTATTTTCACAACAAAAATTATTTTTCTTATATCCCTTAAATATAAATTAAGATTTAAAAGAGAGACCATTAATCAGCAAATAACATGCAATACAAATGTTTAAAACATAAATTTTGCAATTATTCGAATTTGCACTCAAATATTTTGAAATGTGGTATGAGTAAATGTTTTTTTGTGAAAATTAGTTAAATTTGATAGATTCCCTATAAAAAATATATATAAAAATATAACATACTTTTATAGACTTTACATTTTTTGGCTGCGGTTGACATTTCGTTGGAAATGCCATATGGTTATTTATTGACAATTTTGCCAACAATCGTTGATTCCGTAAGGTCCTTTCATCAGCTTCATATATCACCAACAACATAAGATCAAGGTTATCAGATGAAGCTATAGATGCATTAATCTTCTTAAGAAGTTTCTAACGACAATAAATTGTTCTCAGAATAAAAACATATTCTTCTAAAAAAAATTTCTTATAAAACTTATATATTATCAAAAGTGAATTTCTGTTTTCGTTGTTTTTATCAATTAAAATACCAATTAATATATTCAATACGAATAAAAATCACATCTGAACTAAAATTTTGTGTTTAATTTTGAAATATTAGATCATAAAGAACGAACAAAAATTCCGATCAATCCCGAAATTCTAAAAAATCCCGAAATTAAGAATTTAAAAATCCGTTGAAAAATTTGAAAAGGTTGCACAAAGTCGCTTTCGAAAAAGGAGGTCGCACAAAAAAGTCACTATTGCATAAAAAAGGGTCTCACTTTTTACAAACATTTTACTTAAAAAAAAACAATTATGAAAATAATATAAAATCGTTTAAAAGTAAAAAACAAGTAAATTTTTTGTAACTACATGAGTTAACAGAATGATTTTTGATAGCATAATATATGTACTTACAGAATTTGCTTTAATTAATCCCAGCATATTGCTTAAAATATGTGTTGGCATATTAATTACTCTTGATATTTATTGGATTTCATAAATATTGATTAAGTTGGAAAACTTTTTCTGGTAAAGGTCGTAACCACAAAGTAAATTATACAAGAAAATATCAGATTTATCGAAATATTATTGTTTTCAAGTGGTGTACCATATTTGTAATTTTTATCCCTTGTGATTTTTTAAATTGAATTTCTTTATTTTTGTTACAATGATAAATCAAAGGCGATTTTATTTTTGTCATGCTAAATTCCTTTAAATGATAGTACAATTTTAAGTACAATTGCGTAAATCATACGTTTTATGCTGCAAAGTGCAACTTTTGTGTAAAATGTATATTCAGGGTTGTTGTGGAATCCGATTGTTGTTGGAATCGGAATTGAAACCGAGAAAGAAAATAACTTTGGCGTCACAAAAGGTAATTTTTTCCGATTTCACTTCCGATTCGAATAACAGTCGAATTCCACGACGAGAAAAAAAATAAATTTTGTGTCACAGAAAGTTATTTTTTTTCTCGATTTCAATTCCGACAGCAATCGGATTCCACAACAACCCTGATTAACAATAGTTTCAAACCCCCAAAATACTTCACCAATGCATGGAAACAGATCGTGCATTTATTAATGATTCTTGGAATTAGGAAACAAAGGAGCTCAACATGTATAAAAACTGGCATCAGAATTTATTATTCTCCAAAGCAAATGCTACAATTTAGGGAAATTATTTTTTTTTAAATAAATTTTTTGATTTAACAATTTTTTTGTTTAAAGAATAGGCCTGACAGTATATAATTCGTTATACTGAGCATTGGCGGTACACCATCTTTTATCAAAAATCTTGAACTCATACTAACAATATTTACATAAAATATTTACTCAAAACGGTTTGTTGTGTCTACGGTTTCATAAAAAATTATTATTACAAAAAAAAGTCTCTGGATGGAAAAGTCGCACAAAAAGTCAAAAGCCAACAAAGAAGGTGCAAATTGTAACATTAGTCGCACAACGGTAACACTGGTAACAATGTGTTTGATATTATTTTTTGAAGTCCATGAATACAAAATTTATGCAATGTATGGATAATTTTGTACAATAATCTTATCGGTTTGATGTGCAAATTGCCGAAACTTAAAATCATCTTTTCCATGACCACAAGAAACTACAATCATTATTGTGTGCATTCCGACAATCAATTTCCGCATTCTGAAAAAAACGTCTGACCGTATTTCCATTGTTAGAGTTACCGAATCCGGGTTTTGGACAATCAACAATCCAGTCCGCTCTTTAAATTTTTTTTTAAATATGTATTTAGTACTTTAGATTCATTGACAATATTTTTTCAGCAGCTGATCTTGCTAGCCATTTTTTATAGGAAGTTTGTACAATAAATGAAAGGGGCACTCAAAAAATCGAATCCATCCATGTAAAACAGACAAGCCAAATTGTAAATTATTAATTTTTGGTATTGTAGTATACTAATGTATAGTATTAATTTGTTTTCCATCATTTTGCCAATTAATTACTCGTGGAGCCAACTAAGTAACACTTTTGTGTGGATGTAGTTTCAGTAAGGGAGTTACAAATCTTTTTCGTCTATCATCGATAATATCAAAACATGCTTTACTAATACAAGTTTCTCACCATGTGTCACAGTTGATGCATTTATATGTTTTATATGTTTGGAGACGAAGAAATGAGTTCATCAACTAACTTAGATGCCCCAATATTACCGAATGATCTTAACTTCACTTGAGTTGCAAAAGCTAGCATCAGTAGTGATGTTTTCCCTCCAATCCTTCGTTTTTTATACTTTGTATCGGATTCGCATTTTTCGAAGGAAATTTCCCTGCGATCTCTTTTCAAAAGAAATGGAAGTGTCTAACCAACTCCGATTGGTTTTAAAGAAACGTTCCTCTAGTCGATGGGATCTTGACAATCGCACTTAAATTGGTAGATTAAACTATTAATTGTGGTATTGAAATCAGATATATCTTCCTGTGATGGCTCAATGCACTTCATCATTTCTTCCTTTGAATAATTTATTTTATCCCCAAAATGCTCGAAGCCTGAGTTTTTCATTAAGTCGTACATATATAGACGAGTGATGAAACATGTGCTTGCTGATATCAGATTTGTCTAGATACCCTGCAGGTGCCGATTTCTGTGCATCTTTCGTTGGACCGCCTGATTGCCTCTAGCCTAAGCCAAAGCTTGCACGTGGATAGTGGCGCACCAATATATGCAAATTCTTAAAGAATTTGTAATGTCGTCCCTTTCCTAGCAAGTTCATCGGCTTTGCAGTTCCCCGGGATATCCCTATGGCCAGGCACCCATATGAGGTGTATATTAAACTGCTCAGCCATCTCGTTAAGAGATCTGCGGCAGTCGAGGGCGGTTTGTGAATTTAGGGATGTTGGCTCCAGAGAATTGATGGCAGCCTGGCTGTCCGAGTAAATGACAACGCCAGTGTTGGTTACTATGTTGCGACTCAGCCACTTGGCTACTTCCCATATTGCCATTATTTCGGCTTGATAGACACTGCAGGTATCTGGTAGTCTGTGAGCTATATCCAAACTAAGCTCTGCACAGTGTACTCCGAAGCCAACCTTTTCATCAAGCTTCGAACCATCCGTGTAAAAGTGGATATGGTTTGTATTACCTGGTATTAATCCAATCCATTCATCTCTGGCGGGAATCATAGTGATATAATTTCTCTCGAAGGTGTACACAGTTGATATGTCCACTCGGTCGGTTACCATAGCACTTTGATATCCTCATGTGACCGTAGTTTTTGTACCTCCACATTGATAGGCAGTTTAATCTTATGGCCGCTTTGGTTGCAACTTCTCTCGCCACAATATTAATCGGCAGTATATGGAGTAAGGCTTGTAGAGACTCGGTCGCTGTAGTCCTTAAGGCTCAGCTTATGCTCACTGTTCTCTGAACCTTTGTTAGTAGGTTGGTGATGGTTAATTTATCAGTTGCCGTCCACCATACCACAATGCCGTATAGCAGTATAGGACGAACTACTGCTATATATATCCAGTGGACGATTTTAGGAGAGAGGCCCCACCGCGACCCTACAGCCTTTTTGCAGGAATATAAGGCGACGTTGGCCTTCCTTACACGTTCCTATACGTTAAGTCTAAATAACAGTTTTCTATCTAGAATTATTCCTAAAAATTTTGCGCTTTCAGAAAAGACTAGATCTGTTCCATTTATCCGAAGTGGAGGGTCCCTCTGTTTACAAACCTTGTTAGAGTTGTGGACCCAAGACATGCTATTATGCGTCTTCTGTTGAGCAGACTTTGAATTAGTCTAATCAAACTAGAGTTAACTTTTAGATGTGACAGTGCCTCAATTACTGCATTCTTTGAAGTTCGTGCAGGGCTGATTCTGTAGACTTCCCCTTATTGTAAGCATGTTGGTTCACCGACAGGAGTTTTGTATCCAGGTTTTCCCAAATGAAATAATCTAAAAGCCTTTCCAGACCTTTCAATAGGAAGGAGGATAGGCTAATTGGTCTGAAGTCTTTTGGCCTAGTGTGTGATATCTTCCCCGCTTTAGGTATCCCTCCATCGATTCGGGATGTATGAACGCCTGATACAGCCTACATAAATTTTCTCCAGCCAGGGGATAATGTACTTCAACATTTTCTGCATTTCTGCTGGAGTGATGGTGACTTGAAGGGCTCAAAGCTATTAATAGCCCAGCTTATTCTGGATCTCTCAGTCAACAAGCTAGCGACGCTCGCAGTCCACTCGCACTCTTGTTGGTTCTGCTGATCCTCTAGTTCTGTTAGATAGTTCCCCGGGAAATGTGTGTCGAGCAGTACATTGTGCGACTGCTCGCTGTTTTTGGTCCAATTATTTGCCTCATCCTGTAAGTAACCCACTGTACAGGGTGAAGCTGATAGTATTTTCCTCAGCCTTGCGGCGTCGGAAACCTTTTCCACTTCGCCACAGAAGGTAAACCAAGAGCGTCTTTGCGCCTTTCTAAGCTCCTTCTTATAGACCTTGAGTTGCTCTTTATAGGCATCCCAAACTTTAGCGACCCCAGTAGATTTAGCCTTGTTGAATAGCTTTTATCTGAACCCCGGTCAGTAGCAAACGTTACGTCTAGTACTTCTTGTCTGTCTTTAATTGTAAAGGTCAGTTTATTACCTATGTTACAAATACTTAGGTTGATAGTTAGAATAAAGTGAAGAAGCGAATCACCCCTATTGTTTATATCCGTACTACCCCAGATAGTGTGATGAGCGTTCGTGTCTGCGCCAATAATCAGCTCGACCTCGTCATACGTTGCTTCTTCTACTACTTCCCTGAATAGAGCAGTCGGTACTACAGCTTCATAAGGCAAGTAACTGGAGACCACCCAATATATGCGATTACCGATCTCCAGACTAGCAGATGTTTGGTCTTTACCACTTAAATTAGCCAGGAGAAAGATACTTAGATCTTTCCTGGCCAAAATGCAGTTTCTTGGAGTGCCTTTTCAGTTGGCCACAAGCAGTTTAAAGTTGGGTGTCCTCCTACTGCGTAGGGCTCCTGTATCAGGACGATGTCTACTGCACCTGTGGACAGGCGCAGCAATAGAGCCGCTGAGGCTGCTTTAGCGTGGTGTTGGTTAATCTGTGACAGAAGTAGAGCTTTCGTCCTCAGAGAAGGACGTTACAGATCTTCTGTTAGAGTTGGAGTCACCAGAAGTAATGGGCGTCGGTAACTCCGCACTTCCAGAAAGCCGTGTATCAACCACGGTAGACGACTACAACTACTGCAACAGCTTTACACGCCATTTCCACACATATAAGCAGAGGACGTAACCAGAACAGACCGTGCAACAAGTGATATCTCCGGAACTTTGCGTCCTCATGTCCCCAGTGGACCATCTGCATGAGGAGTCGAAGATCATACCCGTGCGTCGGCACAACAAAATATTGTCGATGCAGTACCTGCTTGGGTGTCAACGTCAAAGCCATCCCAATCACAATCTAGTGGACGGGCTTCTCCTACCCAGGCACGTCAGGAAAGATCTTCATGATCTGGAGAGGACCAACGGTACAAGAGAGAGCCTCTAGATCAACAAGCCTATCAGGACGGTATTGATTGCATTCACACTGATGCAGTTGCTGATGCCATAAACGCGTATGGTGTGAATGGAATCCTCGGAGCTCACCCACCATCCACTGCAGCAGAGGACAACTAGCTGCCCAGACAAACCAGACTGGTCTTGACACAACTAAGATCAGGATGGTGCAGCCGCCTAAATTCTTATTGGGCCAGAATTGACGGCACAACGCAGAGCATCTGCCCTGCGTGCGGAAAAAGTCCGCATGACACGCTGCACCTCTTCAACTGCCCAGCCAAGCCAGAGTCATTGTGGTCGCAACCCATTCAGGTTGCCGCCTATCTGCATCTGGATTTGGAAGCTGAACCAGATTAGACAGAACGGAACGAGCACAGCATATATATAGCTGCTACGACAACAAAAACGACAACGAGGAAAAAAGTAGCCTTCGGTAGCTCAGTGGTTAGAGCTTTAGACTTGGACCCCGAAGGTGCTGGGTTCAATTCCCATCCAGGGCACAGGCAACATTTAACATCAACATTTCATGATTTCATCATAATTCGAGTTTCTGCAGCTACAAATAACTCACCGGTCGCACTACCACTACAACATCATCTTATCACCCAAGTCAACAGGGAAGCTAAAAATAGACACCGTGACGACTATTACATAAATGCAGCGCTTCTAGTGGAGAATAGAAACAGTAATACTAAAATAACATCCATTCCCTGAAATTAACAGAGATTAAGGTTCCCGCGATAATCGGATATATGCCGGAACGATGTCTGTAATAGAAATAGACTTAAGGATTATCAACTCAGCATCTCCAAGCTGCTACAACAAACACGAGGAAAAACAACCCGCCAAATGAGCATGAGAATCATCGGAAGACAAGGATGAACCTAGGATGTGAGGAAAACGCGCACCACTCTCTATGGGGAAGTACGAACATCAACACTAGAGGTGAGTCACTTTATGACTTTATTTTGAATTCTGGGCTGGAGATTTACAATATAATAATGATCCAACTATCCAAGTCAGAAACAGGTCGGAAGTAATAGACATAACAAGTAATAGACATAAAGAACCACCGTTCTTTCAGGTTGGAGAGTGTCCAAGGAGAACTACTTCTCGGACCATAAATATATCCTCTTCAATTTGAATATGGTTACAAGTGATGAAATTCCTTTCAGGAACCAAAGGAAAACTAACTGGGTAGAGTATAATGACCTTTTTGACAGGCAGCTCCAATCTATGGATAACAATTTCGCCGACACGGGGAGGTTAGAAACAGTAGTGGACAATTTTACTGCAACCCTGGTAGATACATAGTCTTGAGAAAACCCCTTACATATCCAGGAAAAAGGTCGCAACCTGCATGGTGGACCAAAGACCTTCGTAAGTCAAAGCAGACTACCAGGAAATTGTACAACAAAGCCAATAGAACCAAAGCAAGTACTGATTTGGATCGCTATGAGGAAGCTTTCAACATGTACACGAGCTAGGTCAAACGGGCGAAACGCGTCTCCTGGGTCAATTTCTGTGAAAGCATAGAAGGGGTAAACGAGTCCTTCAGATTTCGAAGATAGCTATCAAAAGACCCCAAGTCGCTTGGTAGCATCAAAAAGGATGATGGAACCTGGACTATGTCTAGCTCTGATACGCTGGACCTCCTGGCTACGACACACTCCCCGGGTGTTCGAACCTGGTCCGGGATACATGTCCTAATAACGGTACAGAACACAGAGAATCACTGTGCGATGACCGCGCTCTTTCGATTGTCAAAAGTTTAGTAATCAAGCAGAAAATTCTGTGGGCCATTAATTCCTTCGAACCCTTTAAATCGACTGGACAAGATGGCATATCACCGGCTATGCAACAAAACGCAGGGTCAAGAGCGATATTCTTACTCTTAAAAATTTTTAGGGAGTGCCAACTGAGGAATTTTATTCCCTCCAAATGGCGTGAAGTTAGAGTGGTTTTCATCCCCAAAGCGGTAAAACCTAGTCACTCAATGGCTAAGAACTACAGACCAATCACTCTCTCATCGTTTTTACTGAAAACTTTGGAGAGACTGATCACGGATCGATTACACCCATCTTTAATCAGCAGTAGTCAACATGCGTACATCAAGGGTCGCTCTGTTGACAGTGCTCATCATTACGTGGTGGGTTATATTGAGGGTAATCTAGGAAAAAAACCAATACACTTTCGCTACTTTCTTAGACATAGAAGGAGCCTTCAATAATGTAAAATTGGAATCGATACATAACAGTCCCCCTCTACTGGTTGATTGGATTGATTCAATTCTACACAGCAGAATCATAAACGCATCACTTGCAGAAGTCTCCATTAGGAAGGTGGTAACCAGAGGAACTCCTCAAGGAGGGGTACTGTCACCTCTCCTGTGGCTCTTGGTACTAAATGGAATAATCAGATCATTTGAGGAAGAAAGAGTGAAAGTTGTCCCCTACGCAGGTGATGTTGTCATCATGGTTGGAGGCAAATTTCTCTCGACTATTACCGATCTTATTCAGGGTGCTCTTAGAAGGCTATCTAGATGGGCAAAGACAAATGGGCTGGGCATCAACCCCATGAATACCGAGCTAGTACTTTTCACCAGACAGAATAAGATACCACATTTCACCAAACCTATTCTGGATGGAGTGGAGCTAAACCTGCCCTCTGAGGCTAAATTCCTTGGTGTCTTACTTGACCGGAATTTGAGATGGAAAAGAAACACAGAAGAAAGAGTCAAAAAGGGATTGAACGCACTATACTCGCGCAGAAACTCCATAGGTAAGAGCTGGGGGCTCAAGCCAAGTACCATCCACTGGATCTATACAGCTATAGTTCGTCTTATACTTACCTATGGTTCAGTGGTATGGTGGAAGGCGACAGAAGTAAAATATCAGTTTAAAAAGTTGGAGAAAGTGCAAAGAGCGGCATCATTATTTATATCCGGTGCGAGAAAGAGCACGCTCTCAGACTTCGAGAAGCTCGTGTGTGGCGTAACGCGGATTGGGGCCACTCAGCCATTCTCATTGAGGCATCAAGAATGTCTGATCTAAGGGCTCTGGCAGGACCGACAGACTATTTGTCACCAGTTCAGAAATTCTTCTCAATTCTCGACATAATGACCCCCCAGAACAGACTGTACATGCAGCAACCTTCCTTTGGAGGGCCATGCAATATACACTGACGGTTCAGAGATGGATGTAGGCACAGGGGCAGGCATTTTCAGCGAATCTATTGGCATAAATACGTCCTACAGGTTCGCCTGCGGCGTTTTCCAGGCGGAGATCTGGAGATTATCACATAACAGTTTATGTTGACAGTCAGGCTGCTCTGAAGGAACTGTAGTCAACCACTATTAAGCCAAAGGTGGGTAATGAGTGCCGTTTGGAACTACAGCAATTGGCAGATATAATCAGACTGTGCTGGGTCCCCGGAAACTGTGATATCGCGGGGAACGAGAAGGCTGACGAACTCCCGCGAAATGGATCAGCAATGGACGCTGCAAGGGTTGAGCCATCACTATATCCCCCCTTATGCAAATTCTTCAGCAACATAGAGTGTTTCTACAAAGACCTGGCAACCCAGAAATGGTCGAGTAGATCTGACTGTAAAATCACTAAATCTCTATGGCCATCCATATCGAAGACATTCGTTTAATGATAGGCACGCTGACTGGCCACTGTAATGTTAGATCTTTAACATCAAGGTGGCAGAGTGATTCTGCCGACTCTGTGAGGATGAGGAGGAGCTGGAGACAATCGAACACCTTCTCTGTCAATGTCCTACTCTATCAAGACGAAGACATCTCCTAAAAAGCCATCTCTCCTCTCTCTTATTTATACTCATCTTCTTCCACCTCTCCCTCTTTTTTACTTATCTTCTCAGTACGAACACAATGGAACAAAACGGTCTACGAGTGAAGTGGTGCACTCCAGCAATGGTTGTGTTCCGCGCGTCCTTAACCTAACCTAACCTGAGAAAGGATATTTTTGAGTGTTTATAGCACCTATTTCATTAAGTTTTCGTAAAAACTAATTTAGCTTATGTACTTATATAAACAATTATAAATAAGGCATACTTAGTACATAAGTAGATATTTTTGATATAAATAAGTTTTATGCATTTTCTTTTAATAGAAATTTGTTGTATCTGTATTATAAATTATATGAAAACTGGTGAATCTTTAAAGATAAAATGGCTAACGATAACATTATTTGTTACATATTTTTGGCTGAATGTTTAGAACTGAGTACGATTTTATCAAATTTATTACATTTTATTTTTAGCTAATTGTAGTAGTATCATCAATTCCATTGAATACTTTTATTTTGATTGATTTTATAATAAACGTACAAAAATTATGAATCACAGTAAAAAAAAGGGCCCATGTAATGACAATCGCGTGAGTTGCAAATCGCAAATCGTGAAAATTGCTCGTTCAATTTTAATGGTCTTCGAAATTGAATTATAATAAAATACATACATGGATGTAGTTATTATTCTCTGTAATTAATAACTGGATTTTAATAATACCAAACGTATTATGCTAAACAATAATTTGCCAAATCTATTTCGTGCCTTGAAACCGCCAAATTTATTCCCAGCACATCGCGACATTGCCGGGAACGAGGAAGCTAATAAACTCGCGCGAAGAGGATCTGCGATGGAAGCCACAAAGTCACAATAGCCGAAACTTCGCTGAACATTCCACTGCGCAAATTCAGTAGAATATCTAGTTACCTCTGGTACAGGAATGCTCCTCTACCGAGGTAACAATCTTGCCGCGATGTAGAGGCTTAAACTCGGGCTCTCTTCTTGAATTATCGTCAATCAGCGAACTTGGTTCCCAATTCGTACTTCGACGAGTGTCCAAAGGTTACCTACACGTAAAATGTATATACGAGGAAACCCCTTCATAACATGGGCTTCCTCTATAACTCCGCATGCTAGATAAAGTAGTGATATTCTACTATAAAAGTATCCCCCTAACGTCGAGGTGTTATGCGACCTCGTGCCCATCGATGTTTTTTAAGGTTCGTATTCAGGGGTAATGTTTGAACGGACTATGTTTGAACGGAGCCTCGATGATACCTGTGTGGATTCTTCTCCAAGTCCTTACCATAGCAATGGGGGCTATACTATGGCTGACCTCTCTTCCTACACTCGTGGGACCAAAATATGAATTCTTACATAACCAAAACGGTCAGAGATGGTGGATGATGACTCTCTTATCGGATTCAGTCAGGAGAGCGTGCCAGCGGAAATGATGGATGACCTTACCTTTTCGGATGAGGATGCAGACATTACAATGATCTCTGCCTGACTTTCGAGAAGCATAGGCCAAAGAAACGCAGGTAGCCAACCAGGCCGAAATCGTAACGAAAGCCAATATGATTCCACCGACTCCACTTTCCTTAACAAGCGAACCCTCTAACGTCGGAGACTTGACTCTGGCGCGCCAAGGAGCTTTAGACCTAGGTTCTCCTGGGGATACACTCCCGAAAAGTGGTAGGGAAAATTCTACGACTAAGGGGTCTCGCGATGCCTATCATAGGGCTTGTTCCTATCTTCGTTAGTTTGAAGGAAGGAGTGAGTCTGACTTATCGTTTAGAGAAAGAAGTTTCATTAGAGTAAACTGGAACACGATCCTACGTCATGAGCGACGTCATCCCGCCATAATGAAGAGATCAGATCTGTTGAAAGGAAGCCGTAGAAGATTGCAACTCGTAAGCCCTCTGAGATAGCGGTGACTGCATCTCTCACAATGTGACTCCAAAAGTGCAGATTATAGTCGGTTCACAAAATACGACTCACCACCAGGTACTGGAAGGAACCTGCTGCCTCTATTCGACGGTCCCTCAACCTCGCGGCAAGCTGCAGCCAGGATACGACCTGCTGCTTTACAGAATACTGTGAAACGGATGAGGTCGAACGAGGAGTCGCAACCGGCTGCGAAGAAGCGTCAGCAAGAGAGCACTCGAAATGTAGAAGGGAAGTTAACCTTCAACCGAAGGTCAAAAATGGCGAAGTCATTTCAGGTGGTAAAACACCCTCTGGGTGTAGACCAACAAAGAAAATGACTAAGCCCTTTTTAATACCCCAAGGTAGGAAACCAGTCAACTCTTCCCAGAAATCCTTAGACCAGCAGGTGGTGATAGTAGACATTGCCGATTCCGATGGGAGAATTATCCCTTCAAACTAGATGCTACTTTGATGGAGCGCAATGGAAAGATGGTCTAAGACTAATCAAAAGTGCCAACAAGGTGTCTTTGGACTTTCTTTGATGGACCGTTGAAAACGTCGAAACCCCCAGGTCTGGTGCAAAAATCGAAGTTCTGCCTCCTACTGCTTTACCTCTTCGAACGACAGCGACAGCGTGGATCCCAACTGAACCAGGTCAGATTGATCAACTGAAGCTGCTCGCGAAGCAGAATGCCGGTCTCATCACAGTTCTTTGGACGATCCAATCAACTAAGGCCCGTGCTGAGAGTGGTGGTCTGATTTTTAAAGCTTCCATTGACAAAAAATAGGAAGATTACTTAAGAGATATGGCGCAAGGTAAGATGGGGATTTGGCTACTGCCACTTCCGCATTCAAACCTCAAAAGAGAACTAGCTCGAGCAGGCTAGGAGTAGTGCAGATTAATCTGCATCATTCTATAGCTGCCTCGAACGAACTTCTTATAGCCCTCTCTAATTTTCAGTTGACATAGCTCTAATCCAGGAACACTATATCGTTAAGAATAAGGTAACTGGACTGGGCAATATAAATTTTATCACATGCTTACCTCCCACAGAAAACAAGGTGAGGACTTGCAGGTTTCCTTTCTCGAAGTGGGCAACTATCTTCGAATGATTTTACAAGAGCCTCGGTAATCTTCTTAACATTGATATCAATGTCTTCTGCACATAGATAATCTCGTGTATTCTGCCCCAATCGATTTCTAAGTAGATTTCCGAATTTAGTCCAGTCGGTCTTAGCCTTATTACGGAAACTTATGGGGTTTGGCGGTGGCCGTGCAATTTTAAGCCTTATATAACGGTGGTCTGACTAGGAGTGTTCATCCGAAACCCTCCACTCATGAATCTCATCAATAAGATTTTCTGAACATATCGTTATATCTAATACTTCTTCCCTAATTTTGTTAACAAAGTTTGCAGTGTTTCCTATGTTAAGAGTTATGAGGTCATTTGTATTCAAAAATTCGATAAGGGCGTGTCCCCTTTTATTGGTGTTAGTACTACCCCAAGCGATATGATGGGAGAGCAGTTGCTTTCTTACGCATATGGCACCATCGATTACAACCATTGCATTTCACCGAAGCCGAGCGGATAATTCTCTGGCATACAGAGCATATATTCTCGGGTAGGATCGGTAGCTTGGTTTGCGGATGTCGTACTTCGGTCTGCTGGTGTTGTTGCTGCTGTGGTAAGATACCAGGTGCCTGATGTTGTTGCCGACTACGTAAGCTGTATGGATGGGTTGGAAGGGGCTGATGAGATGACGTTGTCAGCGGAGACTGTGGTGTCACTGCGTCTTGTTGGTGTAAACAAAAAGCTGCGACATAGTCCTGGTTCCAGTCCGATCCCCTGTTGAGGCCAGAGCAATTATTCTGCTTCCTTAAATGGCACCATCTTCCACATCCATGGCACCAGACGGATGCTGAGCGAATGATTTTGCTACAGACAGAGCAGTTGTTATTGCTAGTCTGGTTAGTGGATGTTTGCGCATTGGGGAGGGCCGTGGGGGAAGTTGTGGTGTTATTAGCTGTCGTTGTCGCGGATGTCGTTATTGGGTGCGACGTACTGAGGGTTGCGGAGGAGTTGTAGACGCTATGGAAGTCCTGTTGGCACAGCATGGGCCAACATAGCCTTCCCTCCCGTCCCTCAGTTTGGACAGTCCAGAACAATTTTCCCTCACTCTGAAATGAATCCATCTATTGCATATTGTGCATACTGCACAGGAATCTGGTCCTGGGTTGGTTTCGATGCCGGCACGGACCAGTAGAAGACGGAGCAGCATGGCCGGCAGTTGCTGCTCCGTGACCGAAAAAAAAATAAAGCATACTTGCCTTTGCATGTGGAGGTTGCAGTCCTTGGCCAGACTTTGGTGTCTTGGGTCTCTCCGGTACAGCAGTTGATGACTTTACTGCAACCTTGCTAGTTAATTTTGAGAAAACATGCCCCCTTACGTACCCAGGTAAATAGTCCCAACCTGCATGGTGGACCAACCCGGTTCGCAGAAATATTGAAGGTTTGCCTTCGCGAGGGCCGAGCTGAAGGCCACCGGACGGGTCACAGGTTGCGGATAGTGAATGGCCTTTAGATATAAAGGTTAGCTGCGAATAAGTGCTGTAGCTCAAATAAGCAGCCCCGAACAATCAGCGGTCGATAGCACCCTATGCTTCATCGACATCAGGCAAAAGTTTAATACGAGGTAATTCCCTTTCACCATGGACCTCCTCTATAGCTCCATTTGCTAGATATAGTAGTGATAATCTACTATAAAAGTATTCCCCCAATGTCGAGGTGTTATGCGACCCTGTGCCTGTCGATGTTTATTAAAATGTCGTAGTCGGGGGTAAATGACTATGTTTGAACGGAGCTTCGATGATACCTCCTTACTAAACCTCTGCAATGAATGTCTTAATGGCCTTTCAAGACATTCAGTTGTTTATCAAATACTTACTGCCACACACTCTATTTTGACAAAACAAATGAATGAGTGAAGAGAACAGTAACCGACAAACAGGTTTCAAAACAAATAAGTAACAAGACAATGGAGAAGTACACTCATTCAAGTACTGTACACAAAAACTGAAATACTCGATTTCAGTGTACACTGCACTACTGTACTCATTGTCATTGCAAAGAGAGACGCACCAACAAAGAGCGACGGACCACCTTAGAAATTTATTGATTTTGAGGGGTAAATACACTAGTGTACATACTGAAGAAATAGAAAACAGCACTGTACTCGCTTCATTATACTCATCGTTTGACGATTTGAAACGAGTATAAAGAATACAACAACCGAACGAGTAGAGTACACGACTAGATTGTAAACATCAAACAGTGTGAAGTGTTTGTTGTTTTGTTTCCGATCATTCTATGGTGGTGTCAATCGAGTAAAATATACAATGTTTCAGTGTGCAGTGAAGTAGTGTACACTACTGTAGACGAAGAAATGAATGTCTTGATGCAGAGGTTTACTCCTTACCACAGTAATGGGGGCTATGCTATTGCCGACCTCTCTTCCCCTATACTCGTGGGACCAAATTAGGAAATCCAATAAAACAACAAAAACAAACACAACCATTACAACTACAACAATTACCAGTAGCATTGGGGTTTCATCCCAAAAAATGCCTACCGACTGTCTTTCTGCTAGTCCGATCTCCATCTCAATTTGTTCCAGTCCCCTACTAGCAGTATTATTGTCCGTCCGAATATAGTCCGTCATAACATTACAAGTCCGTCACCTCTGAATCTCGTAATGGATGAGATTATACGAAGTGAACAATCCGAGCTCAGGGACATCGACTAGCTGAACAGAGAAATTTCCGCCCAATATGGTGAGCTCTGTCAGCAATTGTCAGAATTGGGGAGTGATGGATCTCTCATCGAACTCAGTCAGGAAAGCGTGCATGCGGGATTGATGGATGACCTCACCCTATCGGATGAGGATAGCGAAACTACGGTTATCTCTGTCCCGAAATTCGATAGAGGTAGGCAAGACAAATCTACACCGGTGGCAAACAAGGCTGCAGTCGCGATCAATGTCAATGCTACTTCACCGACTCCACCTTCCGTGGTTAACGATCCTTCAAGTGTCGGTGGCTTGACTCTGATGCGGCAAGGAGCTTTAGACTCAGGATCTCCTGTGAGTAAACTCCCTAAAAGCGGAAGAAGTAAGTAAAAAGGTTTCATCAGAGCAAACAGATTAGTGTTGGCTCACAAAAGACCACACATACTAACAAACAAGATACTGGCAGTAACTCAACCTCAACCTCACGGCAAGCTGCGGCCTCAATATGATCTTCTGCTTTACAGAACACTGTGAAACGGACGAGGTCGAACGAGGAGTCGCACCGGTTGCGGAGTTGCGCCAGCATGTGACCGCCGAAAATGAAGCAGTAAATTTAACACCTAACCGTCAAGTCCAACAGAGCGTAATACCTTCTGGTGGTAAAGAACCACCTGGGTCTAGACCTGGGTGAGTCCTTGCACTTTCTTCGATGGGCAGTGGATAACGTGGAAGTCAGCTGGCCTGGCACAACTGAATTAATTCAGACTGATTCACTGAAACTGCTCGCCAAGCAGAACGCCGGTCTCAGTACAGATCTTTGGACGATACAATCGACTTAGGAGTGTGCCGAAAGTGGTGGTCTGATCTTCAAAGTTGCAATTGACAAAAAATCAGAAGAGTACTTAAGAGAGAGAGGGAGTAAGGTAAGATGGGGATTTGGTATCGGCCACTTCCGCATTCAAACCTCAAAAGGAAACTAGTTCGAGTAATCTGAGAGTAGTGCAGATTAATCTGCATCATTCTATAGCAGCCTCGAACGAACTTCTAATTGTTCTCTCTAACTCTTCAGTTGACACCGCTCTAATCCAGGAACCCTATATCGTTAAGAATAAGGTGCAATCTGAAATGATGCAGGATGGCATCAGGGGAGAGTAAAGCTCTTATATTTCGGTGATGCCAGATCAGTAAACCTGTATAAGGCTGCTCTGAGTCGAGCGGGTGAAGTGTGGCCGGGTGCCCAGATGGATGTTGTCGAAAAAACAACATCCCTAGTCACTGTAGAGCCATCACCTGGGTTACAGAAGAGCCCTCCAACCCGGCTGACATATTAGAAATAATAAAAGATTCCAATCCTGGTCTGCCCGCCCATAATTGGAGAATCAGCAAGGTGGGTGAGGCAGATGGTAAAAAACGGCAGGTCAATTTGATCCTTAACGCTGAATCCACCACCCATATACAACGTGCAAGTGCAACCCTACATTATGGCTCGAGACTATAGTCTTGAAGGTATACCAGCAGGATATAGTTCCCACTGCGGAAGGTGAGTCGTCCAGCGTGGTTGATACACAGCTTTCTGGAAGTGCGGAGGTATCCACACCCATTATTTCGGGTGACTCCAACTCTAACAGAAGAACTGTAACGTCCTACTCTGAGGACGAAAGCTCTACTTCTGACACAGAGGGGCTGAGGGGAGTCTCCGGACTCTTTGACGCATCTGGCAGGGACACGCTTCTCGATGATACGGACGAAGAGTTCGATAACACCCTTGTCGGGGTGGATGTTAATCTGTCAATTACCAATGATGGTAAGAATTTTACAGATTAACCTCCATCACGCTAAAGAAGCCTCAGCGGCTCTATTGCTGCGCCTGTCCACAGGTGCAGTAGACATCGTCCTGATACAGGAGCCCTACGCAGTGGGAGGAAGGGTGTGCGGAAAAAGCCTGTCCAAAAACAAGGTACAAGGGTAAAACTAAACCCCAATGATGGACTTCTGAGCTAACGGCTATGAAAAAGACCTGCAACAAGCTATTCAACAAGGCTAAATCTACAGGGGTCGCTAATGTTTGGGATGCCTATAAAGAGGAACTCAAGATCTATAAGAAGGAGCTTAGAAAGGCGCGAAGACGCTCTTGGTATACCTTCTGTGGCGAAGTGGAAAAGGTCTCCGACGCCGCAAGGCTGAGGAAAATATTATCAGCTTCACCCTGTACAATGGGTTACTTGCAGGATGAGGCAAATAATTGAACCAAAAACAGCGAGCAGTCGCTCAATGTACTGCTCGACACACATTTCCCGGGGAACTCTCTAACAGAACCAGAGGATCAGCAGGACCAATAAGAGTGCGAGTGGACTGCGAGCGTCGCTAGCTTGTTGACTGAGAGATCCAGAATAAGCTGGGCTATTAATAGCTTTGAGCCCTTCAAGTCACCTGGACCTGATGGCATCACTCCAGCAGAAATGCAGAAAATGTTGAAATACATTATTCCCTGGCTGGAGAAAATTTATGTAGGCTGTATCAGGCTTTCATACATACCGAATCGATGGAGGGATACCAAAGTGGTATTCATACCAAAAGCGGGGAAGATGTCACACACTAGGCCAAAAGACTTCAGACCAATTAGCCTATCCTCCTTCCTATTGAAAGGTCTGGAAAGACGTTTAGATTATTTCATTAGGGAAAACATGGATACAAAACTCTTGTCGGTGAACCAACATGCTTACAATAAGGGGAAGTCTACAGAATCAGCCCTGCACGAACTTGTGAGCACTATCGAATCGTCCATGCATTTCAAGGAATTCACCATGGTGGCATTTCTTGACATAGAAGGGGTTTTTAACAACATTCACTCAGATGCAGTAATTGCGGCACTGTCACAACTAAAAGTTAACTCTAGTTTGATTAGACTAATTCAAAGTCTGCTCAACAGAAGACGCATAACAGCATGTCTTGGGTCCACAACTCTAACAAGGTTTGTAAACAGAGGGACCCCACAAGGAGGAATACTGTCTCCACTAATTTGGAACCTAGCGGTGAATGAAATCCTGCTAGATCTAGAACGTTGTGGCTGCACGGTCGTGGCATATGCGGACGACGTTGCAATCGCAGTGAGTGGCAAAATCGACAAACGTCCTCCGAGACATTCTACAGGTGGCTCTGAACAAATTGGCTAGATGGGCCAGAAGCAGCGGTTTGGGCATAAACCCAAACAAGACAGAATTGGTTCTCTTTACTAGGATGAATAAAGTCACACAAGTGCACCCTCCACCTCGGATAAATGGAACAGATCTAGTCTTTTCTGAAAGTGCAAAATTTTTCTAGATAGAAAACTGTTATTTAGACTTAACGTATTGGAACGTGTAAGGAAGGCCAACGTCGCCTTATATTCCTGCAAAAAGGCTGTAGGGTCGCGATGGGACCTCTCCTAAAATCGTCCACTGGATATATATAGCAGTGTTCGTCCAATACTGCTATACGGCATTGTGGTATGGTGGACGGCAACTGACAAACTAACCATCACCAACCTACTAACAAAGGTTCAGAGAATAGCATGCCTGAGCATAAGCGGAGCCTTTAGGACTACAGCGACCGAGTCTCTACAAGCCCTACTCCATATACTGCCGATTAATATTGTGGCGAGAGAAGTTGCAACCAAAGCGGCAATAAGATTAAACTGCCTATCAATGTGGAGGTATAAAAACTACGGTCACATGAGGATATCAAAGTGTAGTGCTATGGTAACCGAACGAGTGGACTATATACCAACGGTGTACACCTTCGAGAGAAATTACATCACTATGATTCCCGCCAGAGATGAATGGGTTGGAAGAATACCAGGTAATAGAAACAATCTCCACTTTAACACGGATGATTGGAAGTTTGATGAAAAGGTTGGCTTCGGAGTACACTGTGCAGAGCTTAGATTGGATATAGCTCACAGACTACGAGATACCTGCAGTGTCTATCAAGCCGAAATAATGGCAATATGGGAAGTAGCCAAGTTGCTGAGTCGCAACATAGTAACCAACACTGGCGTTGTAATTTACTCGGACAGCCAGGCTGCCATCAATTCTATGGAGCCAACATCCCTAAATTCACAAACAGCCCTCGACTGTCGCAGATCTCTTAACGAGATGGCTGAGCAGTTTAATATACACCTCATATGGGTGCCTGGCCATAGGGATATCCCGGGGAACTGCAAAGCCGATGAACTTGCTAGCAAAAGGACGACATTACAAATTCTCGAAGAATTTGCATATATTGGTGCGCCACTATCCACGTGCAAGCTTTGGCTTAGGCAAGAGGCAGTCCAACGAAAGATGGATAGAAATCGGCACCTGCAGAGTAGCTAGACAAATCTGGCCAAGGTATGACCTGAGAAGATCAAAATATCTCCACGCACTAGAGAGGCAAAGATTGTGTACGTTAGTATCAGTTCTGACGGGACACTGCTTGATCGGCGAACACGCCAAAAGATTGGGTATTGACTCTAATGACTTCTGCAGAAGCTGTGGAGATGAGGAAGAAGTGGAGAGCATTGAGCACTTGCTATGCGACTGCCCCGCTCTGAGTAAACGACGACTGGACATACTGGGGTCGGCTTTTCTAGGCAGCCTAACAGATCTTTCCAGTACCGATATTCGTACTATCGATAAATTTGTATATCAAACAGGTTGGTTTCGATGAGGGGCATTTCAGCCCGTGGTAACACTAGGGACCTAAACTGGTCTATGTGAGCTTGTATAAAATATACGGCTGCCACCCTAACCTAAACCTAAAGAATAAGGTAACTGGACTGAGCAATTTAAATGTTATCACGTACTCATCTACCACCACAGATAAGGTGAGGACCTGCATTGTAGGTAGGAAAAATTTAAATCTAATCCTTCTACATAATTACAGCAATGGTGATCAGACAACTGTGAGGTTAGAGAAAAAAACAACAAACCGTTACTACTAGCATCAGTTTATTTACCATAAGATGAAATCAACCCGCCAAACGAGTTAGTGAGCAAGCTGGTGTATGACAATATAGGCTTAACAATGCTGGTTTTAAGATGCGACGCCAACGCCCATCACTCTCTATGGGCAATTTACGAATTGGAAAATATTTTGTAGACTCGAACAAAATATTTCCAACTCTGTTCAGTATGCGTAGCGATGGCCACAACCAAAACAAGAATTCACCCAAAAGATTGTTGTCTTGGGTGATTTCTCGTTGTGCGCAACTGGCGGTCGCATTGTGCATCAACGACATGCAGAACTGCTGCTATTATCACTTCTGTATGATGAAATGTATATACATATTTTTATACCCTCCACCATAGGATGGGGGTATATTCATTTTGTCACTCCGTTTGTAACACCTCTAAATATTGATCTGAGACCCCATAAAGTATATATATTCTTAATCGTCTTAAAATGCTAAGACGATTTAGCCATGTCCGTCTGTTGTAATCACGCTACAATCTATAATACTTGAGCTAGGTGGCTGAAATTTGGTATAGATACTTCTTATAGCTGCAGGTAACTTGGGATTGAAAATGGGCGATATCGGTCCATATTTAGATATAGCTCCCATATATATCATATAACTTGTTGTGATTCCTACTATATTTACTATATTTTTAGGTTTTAGTTATTTTGTGAGGTCACACGTTATCCATGGTGGAGGGTATATAAGATTCGGCATAACCGAACTTAACGCTATTACTTGTTGATTATTTAGTTGGCTAATTAGACATTAATATAATAATAATACATTCATATATACTTTTGTTTTCAGTACTTTTTTCCACTTTCTGAAGTATTCGACAATCAAAACTATGTATTATTTCTTTGAGTCACACACAAAGCAACAAGTGACTGATTTTGACGTTTGGTTCGTACAGATGGCAGTTCGTTCGAGATAGAGAAACCCAAATTTGTGTGAAAAGGCTTACGTTTTCTTTCGACTTGACGTGTATGTTGACTTTCGCATTTAGAGAAACCCAAATTGATTTTCATTCGCTTAGAAGGCGAACGAAAGTGTTCGTTCGAGATAGAGAAACAGGCTATAACACTCGAGGTGAGTCACTTTAAGATTTGTATACCCTCCACCATAGGACGGGTGGTATATACATTTTGTCACTCCGTTTGTAACACCTCTAAATATTGATCTGAGGCCCCATAAAGTATATATATTCTTAATTGTCTTAAAATTCTAAGACGATTTAGCCATGTCCGTCCGTCCGTCTGTTGTAATCAAGCTACAATCTACAATACTTGAGCTAAGTTGCTGAAATTTGGTATAGATACTAATTATAGCTGCAGGTAACTTGGGATTGGACAATATCGCTCCATATTTCGATATAGCCCCCATACATAGCATCTTACTTATTGTGATTACTACTGTTCTCATCTATTCTACATTTACCATATTTTTATACCCTCCACCATAGGATGGGGGTATATTCATTTTGTCACTCCGTTTGTAAAACCTTTAAATATTGATCTGAGACCCCATAAAGTATATATATTCTTCATTATTCTGTCCGTCCGTCTGCTGTAATCACGCTACAATCTATAATACTTGAGCTAGGTTGCTGAAATTTGGTATAGATACTTCTTATAGCTGCAGGTAACTTGAGATTGAAAATGGGCAATATTGGCCCATATTTCGATATAGCATCTTACTTATTGTGATTCCTACTGTTCTTATCTACTCTACATTTACCATATTTTTATACCCTCCACCATAGAATGAGGGTATATTCATTTTGTCACCCCGTTTGTAACACCTTTAAATATTGATCTGAGACCCCATAAAGTATATATATTCTTCATTATTCTGTCCGTCCGTCTGCTGTAATCACGCTACAATCTATAATACTTGAGCTAGGTTGCTGAAATTAGGTATAGATACTTCTTATAGCTGCTGGTAACTTGGGATTGCAAATGGGAAATTTTGGCCTATATTTCGATATAGCATCTTACTTATTGTGATACCTAATGTTCTTATCTACTCTACATTTACCATATTTTTATACCCACCGCCATAGGATAGGGGGGTATATTCATTTTGACATTCCGTATGTAACACCTCTAAATATTGATGTGAGGCCCCTTTAAGTATATATGGGCAAATATCAAAATTTTTTAATTTTGAAGTACATTTTTTTCAAGATTTCTTTTGCGAGCTTTTACAACAGACGAAGATAAAAATATAAACATGCAAAAACCGTTGTTGTGAATAAATTTCATCAAAGGCCGCGAAAGTTATGGCGGTTCCAAATTTAAATTTAAAAAAAAAATTATAAAATGCAATTTTTAGCGGAATTGGGAAAACTAAAATTACAATCATAGAACATTAGCATTTCTATCAGCCTATGACAAAATATTCGCTGTAGCTTCATTATTCGGATAAATATAGCGAATCAAAATAAATTTTAATTGAAAAATATGATATATGAAAATCGGAAAAATATAAGTGTAATTTTCGCGATTATATGAGGCAATTTTCTGTGGTCTACAAAAGGAATGAGGATAATATCGCTATTAATTCAAAAGTTATGTTTGTTTCAAAATTCGAAGTTCACATCATATGTGTTTTATTTTAATAAAAAAATTTTATGATTTAATCGTTATGATACGAACATTATTTTTGTGGAAATATAATTTTTGTAATGTGCATAATTTGCACTATCATCAAAATAAAATGACGGCCCTCCGATTTCGGAATAGAGCGTTAAAAATCCTTTTATTTCATATACACTTCCGCCATATCTGTACCCCGCACTGGGTGTGCCTTGACGATCATTGCTGAGACAAAAGTGTCACGTTCTTCGCGTACAAGACTTCAATCTTCAAATAAGTATTCATGATTGTTAAGTGCACCACAGCAGTACACCCGAAGAACATAGAAATGAATTTCAGACGTTTAAACTATTAAAAATGCCAAGGACAAAATTTGCAAAAATTGAAAAAAGTGAATAAAATTTCAGCGATTCATTATTTTGTTACGGCCCCCTGATTTTTGGATTCACCAGTTCAAAAGCCATCTGTGATAATTAATTCAGTTCAACCTACACATAACTGTCGATGTGCCCCGCGAAATACACTATCAAAAAATAATTCACGCAAGTTTAACAAAGGTTTGGGAAGCTATAGCGGTGGTTCCATTAAGAGCACATCAACGACACATATATAGATTTATAGGTATTTCAAGCCGCTATAACCGCTTATTTAGTGTTATTTCATTAAATCGCGGGCCGCGCTGACCGCGGTCACAAAACAAAAAACACTTGAAATCGCATTTCAAAAAGTTATGAGCTATAATATTTAGGTTATGACCAGTTTTTTAGGTTTAGGTTAGGGTGGCAGCCGTATTTTTTTACAAGCTGACATAGACCAGTTTAGGTCCCTAGTGTTACCACGGGCTGAAATGCCCCTCATCGAAACCAACCTGTTTGATATATAAATTTATCGATAGTACGAATATCAGTACTGGAAAGATCTGTTAGGCTGCCTAAAAAGCCGACCCCAGTATGTCCAGTCGTCGTTTACTCAAAGCGGGACAGTCGCAAAGCAAGTGCTCAATGCTCTCCACTTCTTCCTCATCTCCACAGCTTCGGCAGAAGCAGTGTCCCGTCAGAACCTGTACTAACGTAGACAATCGTTTCCTCTCTAGTGCGAGGAGATATTTTGACCTTCTCAGGTCATACCTTGGCCAGATTTGTCTAGCTACCCTGCAGGTGGCGATTTCTGTCCATCTTTCGTTGGACTGCCTGATTGCCTCTTGCCTAAGCCAAAGCTTGCACGTGGATAGTGGCGCACCAATAAATGCAAATTCTTCGAGAATTTGTAATGTCGTCCCTTTCTTAGCAAGTTCATCGGCTTTGCAGTTCCCCGGGATATCCCAATGCCCAGGCACCCATATGAGGTGTATATTAGACTGCTCATCCATCTCGTTAAGAGATCTGCGGCAGTCGAGGGCTGTTTGTGAATTTAGGGATGTTGCCTCCAGAGAATTGATGGCAGCCTGGCTGTCCGAGTAATTGACAACGCCAGTGTTGGTTACTATGTTGCGACTCAGCCACTTGGCGACTTCCCATATTGCCATTATTTCGGCTTGATAGACACTGCAGGTATCTGGTAGTCTGTGAGCTATATCCAGACTAAGTTCTTCGCAGTGTACTCCGAAGCCAACCTTTTCATCAAGCTTCGAACCAGCCGTGTAAAAGTGGAGATGGTTTCTATTACCTGGTATTCTGCCGACCCATTCATCTCTGGCGGGAATCATAGTGATGTAATTTCTTTCGAAGGTGTACACAGTTGGTATATAGTCCACTCGGTCGGTTACCATAGCACTACACTTTGATATCCTCATGTGACCATAGTTCTTGTACCTCCACATTGATAGGCAATTTAATCTTATTGCCGCTTTGGTTGCAACTTCTCTCGCCACAATATTAATCGGCAGTATATGGAGTAGGGCTTGTAGAGACTCGGTCGCTGTAGTCCTTAAGGCTCCGCTTATGCTCAGGCAGGCAGTTCTCTGAACCTTTGTTAGTAGGTTGGTAATGGTGAGTT
Organism: Eudasyphora cyanicolor; assembly: GCA_963930755.1. Lineage (NCBI taxonomy): Eukaryota > Metazoa > Arthropoda > Insecta > Diptera > Muscidae > Eudasyphora > Eudasyphora cyanicolor. Next base: position 248,014,837 of record OZ005736.1, on the reverse strand, counting down.
TGTCAGTTGCCGTCCACCATACCACAATACCGTATAACAGTATTGGACGAACTACTGCTATATATATCCAGTGGACGATTTTAGGAGAGAGTCCCCACCGCGACCCTACAGCCTTTTGGCAGGAATATAAGGCGACGTTGGCCTTCCTTACACGTTCCAATACGTTAAGTCTAAATAACATTTTCCTATCTAGAATTATTCCTAAAAATTTTGCACTTTCAGAAAAGACTAGATCTGTTCCATTTATCCGAGGTGGAGGGTCCACATGTGGGGCATTATTCATCCTAGTAAAGAGAACCAATTCTGTCTTGTTGGGGTTAACGCCCAAACCGCTGCTTCTGGCCCATCTAGCCAACTTGTTCAGAGCCACCTGTAGAATGTCTCTGAGGACGTTTACGAATTTGCACTCACTGCGATTGCAACGTCGTCCGCATATGCCACGACCTTGCAGCCACAACGTTCTAGATCTGGACGCTCGCACTCTTGTTGGTCCTGCTGATCCTCGGGTTCTGTTACAGAGTTCCCCGGGAAATGTGTGTCGAGCAGTACATTGAGCGACTGCTCACTGTTTTTTGGTCCAGTTATTTGCCTCATCCTGTAAATATCCCACTGTACAGGGTGAAGCAGATAATATCTTCCTCAGCCTAGCGGCGTCGGAGACCTTTTCCACTTCACCACAGAAGGTATACCAAGAGCGCCTTTGCGCCTTCCTAAGCTCCTTCTTATAGATCTTGAGTTGCTCTTTATAGGCATCCCAATCATTAGCGACCCCAGTAGATTTAGCCTTATTGAATACCTTGTTGCAGGTCTTTTTCATAGCCGTTAGCTCAGAAGTCCACCATTGGGGTTTATTTTTAAATTTGTACATTGTTTTTGGACAGGCTTCTTCAAGGGATCTATTGAATGATATGGTGATATGATCGACCAAATTATCCAGACCGGCTTTGTCATTCGGTTCGTACAGAAGTTTAGAGTTGAGAACTTTCTTGAAATTCTTCTCATACAGGTGCCACTTTGTCTTCCTTACATTTCTGTGGACGGCAGGTTTAGGCGCTTTTTGAGTTTGAACTCAATGATCTGAGAATGAGTGGTCGTCCAGTACATTCCACCCAATAATTTTGTCTGACAGCCGGTCAGTAGCAAACGTTACGTCGAGTACTTCCTGTAATTGTAAAGGTCTTGTCTTTAATTGTAAAGGTCGGTTTATTACCTATGTTACAAATACTAAGGTTGGTAGTTAGAATAAAGTCAAGAAGCGAATCACCCCTATTTTTTATATCCGTACTACCCTAGATAGTATGATGACCGTTCGTGTCTGCGCCAATAATCAGCTCGAGCTCGTCAGACGTTGATTCTTCTACTACTTCCCTGAATAGAGCAGTCGGTACTACAGATTCATAAGGCAAGTAGCTGGAGACCACCCAATATATGCGATTACCGATCTCCAGGCTAGCAGCTGTTTGGTCTTTACCACTTAAATTAGTCAGGTGAAAGATACTTAGATCTTTCCTGGCCAAAACGCAGGTTCTTGAAGTGCCTTCACAGTTGGCCACAAGCAGTTCAAAGTTGGGTGTCCTAATACCGCACACCCTTCCTCACACTACGTAGGGCTCCTCTATCAGGACGATGTCTACTGCGCCTGTGGACAGGCGCAGCAAAAGAGCCGCTAAGGCTGCTTTAGCGTGATGGAGGTTAATCTGTAGAATTCTTACCATCATTGGTAATTGACAGATTAACATCCACCCCGACAAGGGTGTTATCGAACTCTTCGTCCGTATCGTCGAGAAGCATGTCCCCGCCAGATGCGTCAAAGAGTCCGGAGACTCCCCTCAGATTCTCTGTGTCCGAAGTAGAGCTTTTGTCCTCAGAGAAGGACGTTACAGATCTTCTGTTAGAGTTGGAGTCACCAGAAATAATAGGCGTGGGTACCTCCGCACTTCCAGAAAGTGCCACGGTGGACGACTCACCTTCTGCAGTGGGAGCTATATCCTGCTTGTATATCTTCAAGACTATAGTCTCGAAGCCATATTGTAGGGTTGCACTCGCACTTTGTATATGGGAGGTGGATTCAGCGTTTAGGATAAGATTGACCTGCCGCTTTTTACCATCCGCCTCACCTACCTTGCTGATTCTCCAATTATGGGCCGGCAGACCAGGATTGGAATCTTTTATTATTTCTAAGATGTCAGCCGGGTTGTAGGGCTCTTCTGTAACCCAGGTGATGGCTCTAGGGTGACTAGGGATGTTGTTTTTTCGACAACATCCAACTGGGCACCCGGCCACACCTCACCCGCTCGACTCAGAGCAGCCTTATACAGGTCTATGAGGTCCTTGAGGATGGATCCATCCTCACTACTTCTGTCTATAACAGCCATCACTAGACTCTCCTTCGCCATTTCATTGAAGGGCTTGGCGAGTGTCCTGTTGATGATGACATTAGGGCCTCTTGCCTTTTTCGAAGGCAGGGGTTCATCAGGTTATCTGATTCGTTTTACTATATTAGCCGTTAACACAGCTGAATTTGTGGCTCTTTCAGCCGACTCATTGGCCTTAGAAGCATCTATGACGCCTTTAGCCCAGGTAAGTGACTCTTTTTGTTTTCGGTAAGAGCCGAAACCTCAACAGCCTCCAACTTCGTCAAAACTCTGAGCGCTACACGATGCTCATTGTGCTTCCGTTTTGACGGTCGGACATGACGTTTTCCCCTCACCGCACCACCTGTTGTGAGTACTTGGGGGAGATTTTCACCATTTTTGGTGTGGTCGGCTTTGGCCAAGACCAACGGACGGACAGTCGGACGATTGGGGAACCGCGCTCCATCGGAGCACGAAGGCATTCCCGTCAAGAGAATTTATTTTTATTTTGTCTGTATTAGACCGTAATAGGTACTACGATGTAGGCCCTACAGACTTTGTACAGATTTTTGCTATTGCGTAATAGGTACTGGTAACTATCCGCTATGTGATAAACACGTCCGTTCACTGCGAATGATCAGCAACCAACAACAAATGACCAGTAACTTCAGAATAATTAGTTTGGCCACAACTTATAAAAGAATGGATACAGATATGAACATTTCTAGGACTTTTTCCACAATTTTCAAATGTATGTGCTTATAACTTCTAAAGTTTTTTAGATAATAACAAACTTTTTTGGGAAAAAACTTTTATATGTTTTTAGAAGTTTTTTGTTAATGATCGATTTAATTTTCGAATTGTTCAGCTTTTCGATCAACTCTTCCTTTCGAAAGAGAGGTTTTTGTGGTGTATTGGAAAAGATAAGACACTGCGCTCTGAAAGCCATGTAAGCACATACCCTTAAACGTATTTCAATCCTGTGCGGGGATATCATCAGAGGGTCTTATACATGACACAGTGTGAGCTTGTAGTTGTGGCGATCATCACTTGTATATATACCACTCTACAAAGAAATTTGCATATGGGAATTATATACCTAAGAAGAAAGCGTACAAGTCACATAGCCAAAGCTTTAAGCGAGACTTAAATTCACCATTTTCACCACCCATGTGACTGGTAAGGGTTGCTAGTTCGACACAGTTGTCTCTTCCACCAATCGCCTGGTAGATGGCGTGGATTCTGAGATTAGTTGGACGATTAGAAAGACTTTACTACATTTCAGTAAGCATAGTATTTTTTTGTTGAATATCAAATATTTTTATGTTATTATTTAGAATTCATTAACACTACGTGTTGAAGATGAGCAGCTTCTTTCTAATTGTATTTAGGCGGGCTGATGATCCTTATTATTTAAACGCTTTTAGAAGTTTTTTGTTAATGATCGATTTAATTTTTTTATTTTAGATTTATTGAATGTTTTCACATTCGAATTGTTCAGCTTTTCGATCAACTCTTCCTTTCGAAAGAGAGGTTTTTGTGGTGTATTGGAAAAGATAAGACACTGCGCTCTGAAAGCCATGTAAGCACATACCCTTATACGTATTTCAATCCTGTGCGGGGATATCATCAGAGGGTCTTATACATGACACAGTGTGAGCTTGTAGTTGTGGCGATCATCACTTGTATATATACCACTCTACAAAGAAATTTGCATATAGGAATTATATACCTACGAAGAAAGCGTACAAGTCACACAGCCAAAGCTTTAAGCGAGACTTAAATTCACCATTTTCACCACCCATGTGACTGGTAAGGGTTGCCAGTTCGACACAGTTGTCTCTTACACCAATCGCCAGGTAGATGGCGTGGATTCTGAGATTAGTTGGACGATTAGAAAGACTTTACTACATTTCAGTAAGCATAGTATTTTTTTGTTGAATATCAAATATTTTTATGTTATTATTTAGAATTCATTAACACTACGTGTTGAAGATGAGCAGCTTCTTTCTAATTGTATTTAGGCGGGCTGATCCTTATTATTTAAATGTTTTTAGAAGTTTTTTGTTAATGATCGATTTAATTTTTTTTTATTTTAGATTTATTGAATGTTTTCACATTCGAATTGTTCAGCTTTTCGATCAACGCTTCCTTTCGAAAGAGAGGTTTTTGTGGTGTATTGGAAAAGATAAGACACTGCGCTCTGAAAGCCATGTATGTTTGTGGTTTATCTAATTCCATCAACTTATGCACTGAAATCTGTACACAAAGCGAGAAAAGGGTAAAACAACATACATTACCCCTGTGTTAAAAAATTTTGATATTTGCCCATATATTCTTAATCGTCTTAAAATTCTAAAACGATTTAGCAATATCCGTCCGTCCGTACGTCTGTTGTAATCACGCTACAGTCTATAATATTTGAGCTAGGTTGCTGAAATTTGGTATTGATACTTCTTATAGCTGCAGGTAACTTGGGATTGAAAATGGGCGATATCGGTCCATATTTCGATATAGCCCCCATATATAGCATCTTACTTATTGTGATTTCTACTTCTACTCTACATTTACCATATTTGTATACCCTCCACCATAGAATGGGGGGTATATTCATTTTGTCATCCCGTTTGTAACACCTCTAAATATTGATCTGAGACCCCATAAAGTATATATATTCTTAATCGTCTTAAAATTCTATGACGATTTAGCCATGCCCGCCCGTCAGTCTGTTGTAATCACGCTACAACTATAATATTTGAGCTAGGTTGCTGAAATTTGGTATAGATACTTCTTATAGCTGCAGGTAACTTGGGATTGTAAATGGGCAATATCGGTCCATATTTCGATATAACCCCCATACATAGCATCTTACTTATTGTGATTACTACTGTTCTCATCTACTCTGCATTTACCATATTTTTATACCCTCCACCATAGGATGTGGGTATATTCATTTTGTCACTCCGTTTGTAACACCTCTAAATATTGTTCCGAGACCCCACAAAGTATATATATTCTTAATCGTCTTAAAATTCTAAGACGATTTAGCCATGTCCGTCTGTCCGCCCGTCTGTTTAATCACGCTACAGTCTATGATACTTGAGCTAGGTGGCTAAAATTTGGTATAGATACTTCTTATAGCTGCAGGTAACTTTGGAATTTAAAATGGGCAATATCGGTCCATATGTCGATATAGCCCTCATATATAGCATATTACTTATAGTGATTCCTACGGTTATCATCTATATACATACATTTACCATATTTATATACCCTCCACCATAGGATGGGAAGTACAACACCTCTAAATATTGATTTGAGACCACATAAAGTATATATATTCTTAATCGTCTTAAAATCGATTTAGCAATCTCCGTCTGTCCGTCCGTCCATCTGTCCTTCCGTCCATCCGTCCGTCCGTCTGTTGTAATCATGCTACAATCTATAATTGAGCTAGGTGGCTGAAATTTGGGATAGATACTTCTTATACCTGCAGGTAACTTGGGATTGAGAATGGGCTATATCGGTCCACATTTTGATATAGGCCCCATGTATAGCATCTGTCCGATTTGACTTCCTAACGCCATAGAGACCACAGATGTCAACTGATTGGTAACTGGGGTTAATTTATACCCGCACCCTCACACGAACAACGGTAGTCATAGGTCCATGTTTTAAAATAGCACCCATACAAAGGTCCCTCTAGATTTTACTTCTTAACGCAACAAAAACACAAATATCAACGAATGGGGCTGAAATTTTCTAATATGTCTTTATTTGTGCCCGAAACCATTCACATGCTATCCATGGCGGAGGGTATATAAGATTCGGCCAGGCCGAGCTTAACGCTTTTACTTGTCTTATTTTAAATTCTGACCTAAAGATTTGTAACGTTGGTAGTGATCCCACTTTTCAGGTCAAAAATAGATCGGAGGTAATAGAGATAACCTTGACTAATCTTGATGATAATGTTCTTTCAGGATGGAAAGTGTCCAAGGAGAATTCCTTCTCGGACCATAGGTACATTCTTTTTACTATGAATATGGTAACTTGTAATAAACCCCCCTTCAGAAACCCAAGAAAGACTAACTGGGCTCAATATAATGAACTTGTTGGTAGACAGCTACTGTCGTTGAAGCATAACTTCACTGACAACACCGAGCTGGAAGCAGCAGTTGATGATTTTACTGCAGCCTTGCTACTTAACTTTGAGAAATGATGTCCGCTTACGTACCCGGGTAAAAGATCACAACCTGCATGGTGGACCAAAGACCTTCGTAGTTTGAGGCAGAATGCAAGGAGACTGTATAATAAAGCCAACAAAAACAAATTGAGTGCAGATTGGAATTGCTATAAAGAATGTTCCAAACAGTACAAGAATGAGGTAAAAAAGGCTAAGCTAGTCTCTTGGATCAACTTCTGTGAAAGTATAGAAGGTGTGAACGAGTCCTCCAGATTCCGACGACTGCTATCAAAAGATCCAAAGGCGCTGGGTAGCATTAAGAAGGAAGATGGGACTTGGACTGAGTCCAGCTCAGAAACTCTGGATATTTTAGCGACGACACATTTTCCCGGGTGTTCGAACGTAGTCCAGTAGGAATTTCCCAATGGCAGTACGAAATCAAGTGCACCACATTGTGATGAACGCGCCTCCACTCTGGTACCGACAAGAAAAATCTGTGGGCTATTAACTCCTTCAAACCCTTTAAGTCTGCCGGACCAGATGACATATCACCAGCCATGCTACAAAATTCAGGGCCAATAGCAGTTAATATGCTGTCGCTGATATTTAGGCAATGCCTACTTAGGAATTATATACCCTTAAAATGGCGTGAGGTCAAGGTGGTTTTCATTCCCAAAGCGGGAAAACCCAGCCACTCCAACCCATGGACTATATACCAATTAGTCTCTCAACGTTTGTTTTAAAAACGTTGGAATGACTTATTGACACCTATATTAGGGGTAGTTTACAACCGTCATTAATCAGTAACTGTCAACATGCCTACATCAAAGGCCGCTCAGTTGATAGTTCTCTTCATGACGTGGTTGGTTACATTGAAAATAACCTGGAGAAAATCGAATTCACTTTAATAATGTTAATTTGGAATCCATACCCGAATCTTTGTTGAATGTGAGCTGGTTGACTGGATTGACACAATGCTGAAAGGCAGAATCATCAACTCAACTCTAGCAGAGGGTTCCATTAGAAAGACAGTGACTAGAGGTACACCACAGGGAGGGGTTCTATATCCTCTCCTGTGCCTTCATGTCATAAATGGGATACTCCGATCATTCGAGAAAGATAGAGAAAAAGTTGTCGCATATGCCGACGATGTGGATTTCATGGTTGGAGGCAAATTCCTCTCAACCATTACTGATCTTATCAAAGTGCTCATAGGAAGCTGTCTAGATGGGCAACGACGAACGGGCTAGGAATTAATCCAACTAAGACAGAGTTAGTCCTATTCACTAGGAAAAATAAGAGAATTTGTCCATAAACCCATTCTCGACGGGGTGGAGTTGAAACTGTCCACAGAGGCTAAGTACCTTGGCGTCATACTTGACCAGAAATTAAACTGAAAAAGCAACACCAAGGAAAGAGTCAAAAATGCAATCTACTCCTGCAGAGGTTCCATAGATAAAAGTTGGGGCTCCGTCCAAGTACTATCCACTGGATTTACACCGCGATTGTGAGTCCTATCCTCACCTATGGTTCATCTTTAGAGAAAATTCAAAGAATTGCTTCTCTATTCATAACCGGTGCGAGAATGAGTACACCGCAAGCGGCGGTGAACACTTTACTAAACCTTCAACCGATAGGTCAATATATTAAGTGTAGCGCCACCAAGTGTGCTATTAGACTCCGCGAATCACTTATGTGGCGTAACTCACACTACGGACATTCAAATATCCTTAATGAGGCATCTAACAGACCCAGGCTGAGGGTTCTAACAGGACAAACTGATTATTTGCCACCTGTTCTGAATTTCTCCACAAGGTTTGTTTCTTCAAAATGACTTAGACAACTTTGGTTATTGGTGTGAAATTAATTGCATGGACCTTAATTTGAAGAAGTGTAAACATATGTGTTTCTCTAGATCGAAATTGATTCCATCTAAATTCAGTCTTCTTGGTTCCAATTTAGAAACTGTTGAATCCTTTGTGGATCTTGGTATATTAATGGATCCTAAACTTAACTTCAATAATCACATAATTACAATGGTGAACAAAGCTTATGGTGTCCTTGGCTTCATTAAGCGATGGGCGAAAGAATTCTCGGATCCATATGTAACGAAACAGTTGTATACTACACTTGTTAGACCTATTCTAGAATATGGTTCTGTTGTGTGGGACCCCCAATATGGGATTTATGTTGATAAAATTGAGTCCGTTCAGAAACAATTTTTATTATTTGCTTTGAGGCACCTGCATTGGAATAGTGATTTTGTTCTTCCACCCTATACTAATAGGTTGAGCTTGATAAGATTGCCTACTCTTAAGAGCAGACGTATTATGCTGAACACCACAATGATATTGAAGGTTATAAATTGTGATGTGCTTTCTGGATACATGCTTTCTAAGATAAGATTTAACGTACCATTCAGATCTTCCAGATATTACCAATTATTGCATATTGATTTTCAACGTACAACTTACGCATCTGCAGAGCCTATCCGTAGAATGTGCATAAACTTTAACACTTTATATGATATTATTGACTTTAATGTAGGAATAGATATAGTGAAATCTAGAATCATATGTTATTTAAATCAGTAGTGAAATTCTGTTTTATGTGTGTTCTTTATTTAACTAAACAAAGTTAACACTTTTTATGCATGTATGTATGTACATACCGGCTGTTGATATATATTCTGTAGCTGGTATTCCACCCTCTACTGTTAACCCGCCATGGTTCGGATCATGGTGTGTACGCAATCCCTACGTTATGGGGATGTGGCCCCCGCGGTCGGAAGGGGCGGGTAAGAGTGGCTGCGTTGGGAACGTTCGTAAAAAAAAAAACAAAAAAGTTGGACACAATGATCCCTTCTAGATCAGATTGGCTGGATGGTGATCTCCCCTTTCGTTGTCACGCGATTTACACGGATGGATCAAAGATGGATGTGGGAACGGGGGCTGGCATCTTTAGTGAATCTCTTAGCATTAGCAGATCTTACAAATTGCCAGACGCCTGCAGTGTCTTTCAGGCGGAGGTTTTTGCCATCGTGGTTACCTTGCGTTTAATCAACGAGGGTTTTTCCAGGCAGGGTGAAAACATAACTATCTATGTTGATAGCCAAGTTGCTCTGAAGGCACTGAACTCCAACGTCATTAAATCCAAGTTAGTAAATGATTGGATATTTGAAATGCAAAAATTAACAGTTAACGTCAAGCTCTGCTGGGTCCCAGGACACTGTGACATCATCGGAAACGAGAAGGCTGAAATGGGTCAGCGAGGCTGGAATGGGTCAGCGATGGAAACCACTAGTGCGGTGTCATCACTGTATCCACCAATGTGTGAGTTCTTCGGCATGGTAGAACGCTTCTACAGGGATCAAGTTAACCAGAATTGGTTAGCCAGACCGGACTGTAAAATCGCTAGGTCTATCTGGCCTCGTATGCCACAAACCAGAACAAGGGACTTGCTGAACCTCACAAAGAGGGATTTACGCCTGTTAGTGGGCGTTTTCACAGGCCACTGTAACGTTGGAGCGTTTACATCAAAGTGGCAACGGGACACAGAAGACTACTGTCGTCTCTGTACGGACGAAGAGGAGCTTGAAACGATCGAGCACCTTCTTTGCCAATGTGCTTTTCTTTCTAGAAGAAGACACTACTACTTACGTGACTTTACAATCGAAGATCTCGAAGCTCTGTCATCGCAAAAAATCGTCAGCATCCTCAATTATATTAGCTGCCTTAAGAGGCAGGGGATGACAACCGCTTATCCATCTACCTAAACGGCATTGTCTATTGCAAGAATATTTCTGCTCTCTCCTCTTTTAATTCAACATTTCTTTTCTCCGCTCTTCTCACTCCTTATCACCCCTCTCATTTTTTATTTTTTTCTACTGTTTCTCCAAATCTTTAATTCTTTATAGGACAAACACAATGGACGTTTCGGTCTCCGAGTGGAGTAGTGCACGCCAATTGGTACTGAACTACGCGTCCTTTAACTGACCATTCTGAACTATAGCAGATATTTTCCAAACGAATGCAGCTGGAGACAATTGATTCTTCCTAGGACATGCCAATAAAAAAAGAAACAGTTGCTTGCTGTACAAAGGATATTATGTAGAATTAGTTCATACATTCTCGTGGACCAGTCTAGAACTATTTCTGAACTGGTCCGATTCGCTGCAGGGTATCTACACATTGGAGCGCGATATTGTGTCAATGGCCAGAGTCTCTTTATTAGAATTGCATTAACATAATGATGTTATTGCCGCCCCACCAATATAGTTATTCGATCTCAGCATATGACAATTCATTTTCGAGTTGTCAATATTGGATTTTTAATTTCTAATTATTTATACCCTCACTTTAGTGATACGAGGGTATATATCATTTGCTACGCCCAAAAGTGTAACAGATCGAAGGAGTGATCTAAGACCCTAAGTATGTTGTCCGTCCGTCTGTGCGTACGATAACTCTCGGAAGGAGTAACTGATTGACTTCAAATTTGGTATGTGGTATTTTTTTCTATCTCCATCTAAGTTCGAAGATGGGTCATATTGGATCACTCCTTCTAGTACCTCCCCCACAAAGGGTTAAAATGTTGTGAAATATTGATTCTTTAAATACTACTTATTCGAATCTTCTGAAATTCCACACATAGTTTATTAGTCGCCAGCAACTCGAGAAAAATGGGCGAAGTTGACACGCCCCTTTTGGTACCTCCCACACAAATGCACCATTTTGCACCAAAAGTTCACTGCCTATAACATTAATACCAGTGTATAAAAATATTTGAAATTTTGTACAGTGTAATGCTTTTATAGTGTCTGCAGTCCAGTGAAAAATTACCGTTATTGCCACGTCCCTTTTGGTAACTCCCACACAAAGGTACCATTTTGCACCAAAAGTTAACAGACTATAACATTAATACCAGTGTATAAAAATACTTGAAATGTTGTACAGTGTGACGCTTTTATAGTGCCTATAGCCCTGTGAAAAATGGGCATTATCACAACGCCCATTTATGTACCTCACACACAAAATGTCCAAATAATACCACAATTTAATATTTCATAGCGTTAATATAACAGTGCACATAAGCGCTTACAATTCGGCACAGTGCAATATATTTAAAGTATCTACTGTTCAGCGAAAAATAGTATTTGTTAAACCCGTTCTGGTACCTCCCAACTGACAGAATAATTCGTGGAATATTCAATATTACATTACCACAAAGTGAGGGTATACCTTAGTCTGTTTACCCGACTGAAACTTTCTTACTTGTTTAAATTATATTCAGTCAACATTTTGTGTTTGAGCATTTCCATGTTAAGTGATCACAGTATTTTTGGCTCATGTCACAGATTTTGATGAAACTTGGTATAATGGTTGTACAAACCATGCAAATTATATTGCAAACAAATAAAAAACAAAATTAAAATTTTCAGTTCTGTGAATTTTGGGGAATACTGGGATTTTTAAAAAAATTATATCTTTTTATCGGCAAAAGCTATCAATATGGGACTTTTTGCAAAATGTTAGTAGTTATTTGCACTCTTAATGAAAAGCAGAAAATAAATTTTAAAAAAATATTTGTAAAAATTTTTTTAAAAAAATTTATTAAAATTAATTTTGTAAAAAAAATCCCTTTTTTATTTTTAAATTTTATTTTTTGTATTTTAGACCAAGTGCAGTTAAAAAGTCGTTGCTGATCAGTCGTAGTGAACGGACGTGTTTAGCACAGAGCGGATAGATAAAATCTATTACGCAGTACCTATTATCGCAAAAAAATCTGTACAAAGTCTGGAAGGACTACATCGTAGTACCTATTACGGGCTAATACAGACAAAAAAATAATAAATTCGTTGACGGGGATGCCTTCACGTTCCGATGGAGCGGGGTTCCCCAATCGTCCTACTGTCCGTCCGTTGGTCTTGGCCAAAGCCGACCACACCAAACATGTTGAAAATTCCCCCAGTACTCACAACAGGTGGTACGGTGAGGGGAAAACGTCATGTCCGACCGTCAAAACGGAAGCACAATGAGCACCGGATAGCGCTCAGAGTTTTGACGAAGTTGGAGGCTGTTGAGGTTTCGGCTCTTACCGAAAAACAAAAAGAGTCAGTTACCTGGGCTAAAGGCGTCATAGATGCTACTAAGGCCAATCAGCCGGCTGAAAGAGCCACAAATTCAGCTGTGTTAACGGCTAATAAAGTCAAAAGCATCAGATCACCTGATGAACCCCTGCCTTCGAAAAAGGCAAGAGGCCCTAATGTCACCATCAACAGGACACTCACCAAGCCCTTCAATGAAGTGGCGAAGGAGAGTCTAGTGATGGCCGTTATAGACAGAAGTAGTGAGGATGAATCCGTCATCAAGGACAAATGGAGCCATGTGCAATAAGCCATTATGGCTCATTACCTCGATGTCCGTAGAGAAATGCCGGGCAAACCACCAATCTGCAACGATGCAGTTTGGCATCAGGGGAGAGTAAAGCTCTTATATTTCGGTGATGCCAGATCAGTAGACCTGTATAAGGCTGCTCTGAGTCGAGCGAGTGAGGTGTGGCCGGGTACAGAAGAGCCCACCAACCCGGCTGATAATAATATAAGATTCCAATCCTGGTCTGCCCGCCCATAATTGGAGAATCAGCAAGGTGGGTGAGGGCGATGGTAAAAAGCGGCAGGTCAGTTTGATCCTTAACGCTGAATCCACATCCCATATACAACGTGCAAGTGCAACCCTACACGGAGAAAAAAATATGTTAAAAATATGTTTGGATGCAATCATATATATGTTTGGGACGGGCACAATCATATATATGTTTGTGGGTAAACATATTATGTTTGCACACAATCATAATATGTTCGGGGCAAAATTCTAGCATATTAAAAAATGATATGATTGTGTCCTAACATATTTTTGGCAAAATAATATATTAGAACATATTTTTTTAGAGTTTTAGAGAGTATTACTCTCTGAGAGCCCAATTATATGACTCATAATTTTGTGCAAAGAAGGGTAATATGTATATGGTAACCGTGTGTATGAGGAGGAATGGCACCGACACCAGAGGGTATTATTATTATTTGATGATGCTTACTCGCCCGGTCAAGTTTAAGGTCGGGTTTTTATTGAATATGTGTGGTGAATGTCGAATTCCAAGAAATTAGTTGTAGTTTTAACACGTACAACAAATTCAAAATAAAAGAAAGAATATGATATCAAAGGTTATTCATTAAAAACACAATTATTTTGGTGCAAAATAATTTTTTTTTAAAAAGGAATGTATGTTACTTCAAAACATTTTATTTACAAAACGTTCTATAATACTGACGCCGTTTTATTGCCCCACATAAATTATTTTGCCAACATACATATGTATGTATGTACGTATGTATGTGTGCTTTTCATGTTCTTTGAACAAACACACTCCCGCACTAACATATTGTTTTCATCTGAAATGACCCCGGGTACAGTAGTGAAGAGTGCAATGTACTATTGAAGTTTTGCTTTGCTCTGCACATTGCAAAAATTCTTTTAAAGAGACACAACTCAAAATTTAGTAATTTTCAGAAAACTCAAAAACTATTCTGCAGCTCATGAACTACTTTTCAGAAGCAAAGTGTGTATTACTGTTTGTTGTTATTGTATTTCTGTATTTGACGTAGTGAGTGACGATTTACATTAGGTTACTTGTTGCTGTGAACCGTTATAGTTTCATGAAGGAGCGAGAAGAGTAGAAGATATACAATCATATATATGATTACATACAATCATATAAATGTTTGCATACAATCATATATATGATTACATACAATCATATATATGTTTGCATACAATCATATAAATGTTTGGTAACATTACCGCTACCCCAAACATAATATGTTTGGGAGCTGCTCCAAACATATATATGTTGCCTGCAAAATATGTTTGGGACAATATGTTACAGAGGCCGTTTTTTTCCTCCGTGTACAATATGGCTTCGAGACTATAGTCTTGAAGGTATACAAGCAGGATATAGCTCCCACTGCGGAAGGTGAGTCGTCCACCGTGGTTGATACACGGCGTTCTGGAAGTGCGGAGGTATCCACGTCCATTACTTCTGGTGACTCCAACTCTAACAGAAGATCTGTAACGTCCTACTCTGAGGACGAAAGCTCTACTTCTGACACAGAGGGGCTGAGGGGAGTCCTAGGACTCTTTGACGCATATGGCGGGGACACGCAGCTCGATGATACGGACGAAGAGTTCGATAACAACCTTGTCGGGGTGGATGTTAATCTGTCAATTACCAATGATGGTAAGAATTTTACAGATGAACCTCCATCACGCTAAAGCAGCCTCAGCGGCTCAATTGCTGCGCCTGTCCACAGGTGCAGTAGACATCATCCTGATACAGGAGCCCTACGCAGCGGGAGGAAGGGTGTGCGGTATCAGGACACCCAACTTTAAACTGCTTGTGGCCAACTGTGAAGGCACTCCAAGAACCTGCATTTTGGCCAGGAAAGATCTAAGTATCTTTCTCCTGGCTAATTTAAGTGGTAAAGACCAAACATCTGCTAGTCTAGAGATCGGTAATCGCATATATTGGGTGGTCTCCAGTTACTTGCCTTATGAAGCTGTAGTACCGACGGCTCTATTCAGGGAAGTAGTAGAAGAAGCAACGTCTGACGAGGTCGAGCTGATTGTTGGCGCAGACACGAAAGCTCATCATACTATCTGGGGTAGTAGGGATATAAACAATAGGGGTGATTCACTTCTTGACTTTATTCTAACTACCAACCTAAGTATTTGTAACATAGGTAATAAACCGACCTTTACAATTAAAGACAGACAAGAAGTACTAGACGTAACGTTTGCTACTGACCGGCTGTCAGACAAAATTATTGTGTGGACTGTACTGGACGACCACTATATTGAGTTCAAACTCGCGGAAGAAGCGACTAAACCTGCCGTCCACAGAAATGTAAGGAAGACAATGTGGCACCTGTATGAGAAGAATTTCAAGAAAGTCCTCAACTCTAAACTTCTGTACGAACCGAATGACAAAGCCAGTCTGGATAATCTGGTCGATCATATCACCATATCATTCAATAGATCCCTTGAAGAAGCCTGTCCAAAAAAAAGGTACAAGGGTAAAACTAAACCCCAATGGTGGACTTCTGAACTAACGGCTATGAAAAAGACCTGCAACAAGCTATTCAACAAGGCTAAATATATTGGGGTCGCTAATGTTTGGGATGCCTATAAAGAGCAACTCAAGATCTATAAGAAGGAGCTTAGAAAGGCGCAAAGACGATCTTGTATACCTTCTGTGGCGAAGTGGAAAAGGTCTCCGACGCCGCAAGGCTGAGGAAAATACTATCAACTTCACCCTGTACAGTGGGTTTAGGTTTAGGTTAGGGTGGCAGCCGTATTGTTTTTTTACAAGCTCACATAGACCAGTTTAGGTCCCTAGTGTTACCACGGGCTGAAATGCCCCTCATCGAAACCAACCTGTTTGATATATAAATTTATCGATAGTACGAATATCAGTACTGGAAAGATCTGTTAGGCTGCCTAAAAAGGCCGACCCCAGTATGTCCAGTCCAGTCGTTTACTCAAAGCGGGACAGTCGCAAAGCAAGTGCTCAATGCTCTCCACTTCTTCCTCATCTCCACAGCTTCGGCAAAAGTCATTGGAGTCAATACCCAATCTTTGGCGTGTTCGCCGATCAATCAGTGTCCCGTCAGAACCTGTACTAACGTAGACAATCGTTTCCTCTCTAGTGCGAGGAGATATTTTGACCTTCTCAGGTCATGCCTTGGCCAGATTTGTCTAGCTACCCTGCAGGTGCCGATGTCTGTCCATCTTTCGTTGGACTGCCTGATTGCCTCTTGCCTAAGCCAAAGCTTGCACGTGGATAGTGGCGCACCAATATATGCAAATTCTTCGAGAATTTGTAATGTCGTCCCTTTCCTAGCAAATTCATCGGCTTTGCAGTTCCCCGGTCGGGGTCCTTCGATCGTGTGCGGTAAAGTTGATCCAGTAATGCAGATTAATGGCGATTCCGTTTCTGCAAAAAGGTGCAACATTTTCGTTGCCCTTTTCCCGAAAACTGGACTCTTATACAACATTTTGGAATTTTGAAATATGTATAGTTTAGTTCGCGGAACTGCATCAGTTCCACCTAAAAAGAGCAAACAATTTTCACAATTTTTCGTCGACGTGGCAACATTTTTTCAGAATCGAAATCAACATAAGTCAACCAAATCATCCGTTAAGGATGGAAAGGTCCGATTGGCAGGACATATGAATCGAATCCAAATATACTGTCTGAAGAGGTTGAGTAGTAATGGTCTTATATCAATTTAAGCAAGACAAAGGCCTTATTGTTTAACAACTCCAGGAATGTTGATGTGATTAATGTTTGTGTCAATTCTATGTCCGTGGAAATTGTTGATGAGATGAAATGTCTTGGTGTAGTAATTGATAGTAGATCGACTTTAATGCTCATATTGACGTGCTACTCGCGCGTGTTAGATTTCAGCTACGTAGATTATACTGCCTTGATTCGTTTTTACCATGTTATGTTAGATTAAGAGTAGCGTCGTCTTAGTTGATGTCACATGTCAACTATTGTCTTGAGGTTATATGTATCTGGTACTTCTGCGGTTCAATTGTCGAGAATTGAGAAAATTGTTAATTCCATTGTTCGTTATGTTTATAACTTGCGTAGATATGATCATATATCTTCATATGTCGTTCAAGTTTTAGGTTTGCCGTTCAATAAGTATGTTAACTTTCGCATTATACAATGTTTTTATAAAACGATAACATTTTTTTAATTTGAATTTTTGTAGATCTTCCCGTAATCCTCAGCTTTTGCTACCCAGATTTATTTCAACAATTGGTGAAAGATCGCTTGTGGTAAGGGTTGCTAGGTTATGGAACCATTTTCCGTTGTATTTGCGTGACTTTTCGTTTACTCCACAGGTATTCAGCTGTAAATGCCTTGATTACTTGATTGTTGGCCTCTAATACTTGTCTGTGCTATCTACTTTAACAGGGCAAATTATTTCTTAATTATTTATTTTGTTTTTAATGGCTGGGGATCATTGTAATATATTGTCTTTGATAAAGAAGGTCCGGCAACCCTGACTACTGTCAAATGAATTTTTCTTTTTGTTAGTCATTCCTTAAATCTCATGAGATGAAAGATGTGCATTGTAACGTTGATTGTAACACCCCGTGCATATCAAAGCTAAGTAAACTTGTTATTGTGGAACTATACTGAAGTAAATTAAATGAGATGTTATATAATAATTTAAGTTAAATTAATAATTAATTTCTTTAACAGGATTTTTAAAATTCCTTTTCTGAAATAAAGTGAATTGAAATAAACTTCAGCGTTTCTTATTTCAACATTTCTTAAAAATCTTCAATCTTTATAATAATAAATATCGCGGGTATGGCTGACGGCAACCAATCCATCAAGCACTGCGTAATGTGCGTAGAGGACGATAGCGACGAAATGGTATGTTGTGATAAATGTGAGGGCTGGTACCATTTTGGCTGCGTAGGAGTCACTGAGTCAATTTCAGAACAGGATTGGGTATGTGACCCATGCGTTAGTCTTACAAACTCGACACGTGTACACGCACCGGCACCACCACCAGTAACAACACTAACACCAGCGCCAGTATCAAGACAACATGATGAAGCAGGACAACCGTCTGGTACATCTAACGAATTTCCTATAAACTCTAAAAGGCTTTCTGAGGAGATGCAAATATTGGAAGAAGAAGAACGTCTACTGCTAGAAAAAGAGGCAATTCTGAAGAGAAAAAAAAGAATTATTAAAACAGAAAACTGCATGTCCCGTTGCCGAGAGCACAAAATCTAGGGAATTTGATGAAAATGTAACTACGGAACAGTTAAATGATGACACAGGAATGGCTCAAATAAAAACAATGCTTAATTCTATGACCGAGAGAATGAATGAATTAGAATTGAAAGGAACCACACCAAGGGAACAATTTTCCACATCGCAGTGGTTACCGGGATTCATTCCCGAAGTACCCGTACGGCCACTTCAAGGTTCCTCGGCCGAATAGAAGCTTCCAGACTCACCCGTGAGCAAATCGCCGCTCGAAATAGTTTTACCAAGGACCTTCCAAAATTCTCTGGCAATCCGGAAGACTGGCCATTGTTTCTTTCAACATTCCAACAAACTACTGAAATATGTGGATTTAGTGACAATGAAAATCAGCTACGTCTTAGAATCTCGTTGGAAGGCGAAGCCTTAAAGTCTGTACGAAATCTTCTATTTCATGCTTCGTGTGTCCCTCAGATTATGGAAACATTGCGTATTAAGTTCGGCAGGCCAGAAATTGTTCTAAACATACTTCTTAGGTTAGGGTGGCAGCCGTATTTTTTCTATACAAGCTCACATAGACCAGTTTAGGTCCCTAGTGTTACCACGGGCTGAAATGACGCTCATCGAAACCAACCTGTTTGATATACAAATTTGTCGATATTACGAATATCGGTACTGGAAAGATCTGTTAGGCTGCCTAGAAAAGCCGACCCCAGTATGTCCAGTCGTCGTTTACTCAGAGCGGGATAGTCGCATAGCAAGTGCTCAATGCTCTCCACTTGTTCCTCATCTCCACAGCTTCTGCAGAAGTCATTAGAGTCAATACCCAATCTTTTGGCGTGTTCGCCGATCAAGCAGTGTCCCGTCAGAACTGATACCAACGTAGACAATCTTTGCCTCTCTAGTGCGAGGAGATATTTTGATCTTCTCAGGTCATACCTTGGCCAGATTTGTCTAGCTACTCTGCAGGTGCCGATTTCTGTCCGTCTTTCATTGGACGTGGATATATGCAAATTCTTCGAGAATTTGTAATGTCGTCCCTTTCCTAGCAAGTTCATCGGCTTTGCAGTTCCCCGGGATATCCCTATGCCCAGGCACCCATATGAGGTGTATGTTAAACTGCTCAGCCATCTCGTTAAGAGATCTGCGGCAGTCGAGGGCTGTTTGTGAATTTAGGGATGTTGCCTCCAGAGAATTGATGGCAGCCTGGCTGTCCGAGTAAATGACAACGCCAGTGTTGGTTACTATGTTGCGACTCAGCCACTTGGCTACTTCCCATATTGCCATTATTTCAGCTTGATAGACACTGCAGGTATCTGGTAGTCTGTGAGCTATATCCAATCTAAGCTCTGCACAGTGTACTCCGAAGCCAACCTTTTCATCAAGCTTCGAACCATCCGTGTAAAAGTGGAGATGGTTTCTATTACCAGGTTTTCTTTCAACCCATTAATCTCTCGCGGGAATTATAGTGATGTAATTTCTCTCGAAGTTGTACACCGTTGGTATATAGTCCACTCGGTCGGTTACCATAGCACTACACTTTGATATTCTCATGTGACCGTAGTTTTTGTACCTCCACATTGATAGGCAGTTTAATCTTATTGCCGCTTTGGTTGCAACTTCTCTCGCCACATTATTAATCGGCAGTATATGGAGTAGGGCTTGTAGAGACTCGGTCGCTGTAGTCCTTAAGGCTCCGCTTATGCTCAGGCAGGCAGTTCTCTGAACCTTTGTTAGTAGGTTGGTGATGGTTAGTTTGTCAGTTGCCGTCCACCATACCACAATGCCGTATAGCAGTATAGGACGAACTACTGCTATATATATCCAGTGGACGATTTTACGAGAGAGGCCCCACCGCAACCCTACAGCCTTTTTGCAGGAATATAAGGCGACGTTAGCCTTCCTTACACGTTCCAATACATTAAGTCTAAATAACAGTTTTCTATCTAGAATTATTCCTAAAAATTTTGCACTTTCAGAAAAGACTAGATCTGTTCCATTTATCCGAGGTGGAGGGTGCACATGTGGGACTTTATTCATCCTAGTAAAGAGAACCAATTCTGTCTTGTTTGGGTTTATGCCCAAACCGCTGCTTCTAGCCCATCTAGCCAATTTGTTCAGAGCCACCTGTAGAATGTCTCGGAGGACGTTTGTCGATTTTGCCACTCACTGCGATTGCAACGTCGTCCGCATATGCCACGACCTTGCAGCCACCACGTTCTAGATCTAGCAGGATTTCATTCACCGCTAGGTTCCAAATTAGTGGAGACAGTACTCCTCCTTGTGGGGTCCCTCTGTTTACAAACCTTGTTAGAGTTGTGGACCCAAGACATGCTGTTATGCGTCTTCTGTTGAGCAGACTTTGAATTAGTCTAATCAAACTAGAGTTAACATTAAGGTGTGACAGTGCCGCAATTACTGCATCTGAGTGAATGTTGTTAAAAGCCCCTTCTATGTTAAGTAATGCCACCATGGTGAATTCCTTGAAATGCAGGGACGATTCGATAGTGCTCACAAGTTCGTGCAGGGCTGATTCTGTAGACTTCCCCTTATTGTAAGCATGTTGGTTCACTGACAGGAGTTTTGTATCCAGATTTTCCCTAATGAAAACATCTAAAAGTCTTTCCAGACCTTTCAATAGGAAGGAGGATAGGCTAATTGGTCTGAAGTCGTTTGGCCTAGTGTGTGATATCTTCCCCGCTTTTGGTATGAATACCACTTTGGTATCCCTCCATCGATTCGGGATGTATGAAAGCCTGATACAGCCTACATAAATTTTCTCCAGCCAACATTTTCTGCATTTCTGCTGGAGTTGCATAACATACTTCTTAGACGTGTAAGAGAATTGCCACCTATTAAGGAGAACAGGTTAGATTCGTTGGTCGATTTTGCGTTAGAGGTCCAAAACATTATTGCAACTATGAAGTCAGCTGATTTAAAAAATTATTTGAACAATCCAGAAATCGAGCAAGGTCTTGTTCTTAAGCTCCCCGGTATAATTGCTGCTTTCTGGGGAATGCACAAACTTACTCTCTCCTCAAGTAATTTAGAAAATTTTGGTTCCTGGCTTTTTCAGTTCGCTCAGGGAGCAAACAGTGTGCTAATGCCAGATACTCAATACGCCAAGCCAACTAAACGTGGGAATGTAAACACTCATATGGAGCTAAATAACAACAACTGTATAGCATGTGGTAACTCGTGCGATGAGCTATCTCTATGTAGAAGCTTTAAAGCCCTAACTCGATCGAAAAAATGGGAATTTGTAAGGGAAAATGGACTATGCCGCCGATGTCTTAAAACACATACCAAATCGCAATGCGAATCGAATAAATTATGTGGAATTGACAACTGTCACTTTATACATCATCCCTGCTTCATAAAGAAACTCAGGGAATTTGTAACATGGTCAGAAAAGCCAAAAAAAATGGTACTATTTCGAGTTCTACCTGTGGTATTGTACGGAAAGGGAGTACAGGTAAAAACATTCGCGTTCTTTGACGATGGATCTTCGCTTACTTTGATGGAAGAAAGTCTGCTACACGATCTAAAATTGGCAGGTACTCCTAGCCCCTATGTTTAAAATGGACAGCTGACACTCATCGCTACGAGGATGAATCAGTAGTCCTTAATCTTCAAATATCAGGTGATCCTATAAAAAATGTTTCGAATTAAATAATGTACATACTGTTAAAAGCTTAAATCTTCCCAAGCAAAGTTTAGACGTTTGCCAACTAAAAGTCAAGTACAATTATTTGATTATATTATATTCCCTTTATCGTCATACAGTGAGGCAGAGCCTAAAATACTTATCGGTCTGAATAACAGCTGGCTCGGGGCGTGTCTGAAGTCGAAGGAACGTACAATGTTTGAACCTGTTGCTGAAAAAAGGACCGAACAACCAAAATATCGACGGATGTGTCCTAAACGCGTTTCACACTTGTGGCGAATCTAATGAATGTGATGAATTATTGCGCACCGTTAAACGATATATATTTTTCGATAATTTAGACGTCAGTAAGGACCATTCAAAATTGAAATCAGCAGAAGACATGCTAGGGCTAGCCCAGCTTAAAGAGAATACGCGAAAGTTTAAAAACCAATATGAAACCAGAGTGTTGTGGAAATATCCAAGAACATTGCATCCTGAAGGAGATGCAATGGCTAAAAGGAGAGCTCAGTGTCTATCACTGAAGCTATCTAAGGACCCTGTGTTGCATACATCAATGGATGAAAAAATTAAAGAGTATATAATGAAAGGTTATGCCATCCGACTACCAGAGGCAGCAACAGGATTGAATGTTGGTACCTCCCTATATTTCCAGTTGTAAATCCGAACAAACCTTCTAAATTGCGTATAGTCTCGGCTGCCGATTTCGTCAAAAAGGTTTTGCAATATCTGGAGATATAAGGGAAGTGTACCATCAGGTCAAAATACACCCGAAAGACCAAAACTATCAGAGGTTTCTATGGTACGAAAGAGGAAGCAATGAACCAGCAATTTACGTACTCACGGTGATGACCTTCGGAGCCACTTGTTCTCCCTGCTCGGCCCAGTACGTAAAGAATCTTAATGCTGAGAAAAATTATTTATAACCACTACGTTGATGACATGCTCGATTGCATGGACACCGAAGAAGAAATCCTGCAACTGGCTAACGACGTTCGCTTCATACACGCTCAGGGTGGATTTACGATCAGAAACTGGAGGTCAAATTCTGAATATGCATTACGTGCCCTTAACACCTCCGAATCAGATGATCTTAATTTAAACGTCAACCAAGCCATGGGATCGGAAAAGGTCTTGGGTATGTGGTGGTTAGCTTCAGAGGACTGTTTTTCGTTCAAAATATTGGAAAAATACAAAGACTGTGAGTATCTTAACGGGATGTGCCGACCAACTAAACGACAGGTGATTAGCATCGTTATGAGTATTTTCGATCCTCTTGGGCTCGTCAGTTGCTTCGTGATGTACGCGAAGATAGTTTTGCAAGATATCTGGCGCAGCGGATGCGCTTGGGATGAATGTATCCAGGATGCGGAGTACACAAGGTGGTTACGCTGGATTCAACATCTACCAGATATTGAACAATTAAAAATACCAAGATATCATTTCTTTGAAGCCACTAATAAAAAAGGCGATTTGGAATTACACGCGTTTGTAGACGCCTCCGAAAGTGGCTATGCAGCGGCTATATATATAAGATACACCACTACAGACATCGTCAAATGCAGCTTAGTCGGAGGTAAAACAAAGGTAGCACCTCTTAAAATGATGTCCGTCCCTAGGCTGGAACTTCAGTCAGCACTCCTAGGGACACGCTTAGCAGCAAGCGTGACTTCATCGCTCAAACTTAATTTCATCCGGCAAGTGTTTTGGACAGACTCAAAGACCGTGTTATCATGGATTCGTTCTGATCACCGTAAGTATTCGCAATTCGTGGCCTTCAGAGTGAGCGAAATTTTAGAAACAACAGAAACTAATGAGTGGAGATGGATACCATCTGCAGAAAACTTCGCCGACGACGCTACCAAGTGGCAAAGAACACCAACATTTTCGCAAAACAGTCGCTGGTTCAATGGTCCAGAATTTCTTCGAATGCCACTGTCGGAGTGGCCCAAGGAGACACTGGATAATTTGACTGTTGAAGAATTGAGACCTCAATATGTAGTAGTTCATAATGATGTGGAGAGCAACATTTTCTTTGTTTCTCCTGAACGTTTCTCAAAATGGTCGCGTTTTGTTGGCGCCACCTCTACTTTCCTGAAAATAGTACGTATTATTAAAAGTAAGATTAAAGGCGAAAAGGATATATGTTTGAGTAAAAGTCAGGATGACATCAGATCTGCCGAAACCATGATTTGGAAATGTACTCAAGGTGAAGTATTCGGCGACGAATTGGTAATATTACGTAAAGAAAGGCCCATTCCACCATCAAGTACATTGTACAAACTTTCTGCTTACCTTGATGAGAACGGAATAATTCGCCTAGGAAGCAGAGTACAAATGGAAGGCCGAGACGATCCAATAATACTCCCTAAGGAGCACTATGTCACTTCCCTCCTTGTAGCAAATTATCACGTTAAATATCTGCATTGTAATCATGAGACCGTGAACGAGATACGCCAGAACTTCTGGATTCCTAGACTCAGGTGCGTGCTAAAAAAGATTCGGAAATTGTGTCAAATGTGTCTCATTCAAAATGCTGTACCAAAACCACCAAAAATGTCTATCTTGCGTTTTGTCGCCCATTTACTTATGTGGGTGTAGACTATTTTGGTCCAATTTCTATAGTGATCCGTCGAAGTTCTGAGAAACGATATGGTGTATTGTTCACGTGCTTGACTACACGTGCCGTTCACCTGGAAGTCGCGTACTCATTATCTACGGCATCTTGTATTGTCGCTATAAGAAGTTTTGTTTCACGCCGTGGAACACCGCGAGAATGGTGGAGCGACAACGGCACTAATTTTCGTGGAGCTGAACGTGAGCTAAGAGAGGCATTTAGTTTGATGGACAAAGATGAAATAGTGAAGACCTTTACAACCTCTTCAATGATATGGAAATTTATTCCCCCATCCTCACCACACATGGGAGGTGCCTGGGAGAGGCTAGTAAGGTCTGTGAAGTTATCTTTGGCTTCAAACTTCAGCGTTTCTTATTTCAACAGTCTTTCTTTGAATGTCATGTCTTACTAAAGGGTCCGCCTGTTGAAACCAAATGTTGCCAATATCCTCCTCTTCAATTCTTGTGAACAAAAATTCGTTCAACATGGCCCGATAACGATCGCCATTGACTATTACGGCCACTCCTTGCTCATTTTCGAAGAAAAATGGCCCAATTATGCCTCTGGACCAAAATCCGCACCAAACAGTGACTAGTTTTGGGTGTATCGGCTTTTCAATGCATGCGTGCGGGTTTTCTGTGCCCCAAATGCGACAATTTTGCTTGTTTACATACCCGCCAAGATCAAAATGAGCTTCATCTGAAAAGATGATTTTTTTTTTTTGGCAAAATCTTTCTACAACATTACCATGATTTTCAAAGTAATGTCGCAATATTTCCCAGCGTTGTTCAAGCGTATACACAACCATATTCGTTCAGCGGAAGGATAACTCTAATTATCTTTCAAATCAGACATGAGCTAAGTGTTACCATTCACGAAATAAGCACTAGTTGAAAAAAAACGTTAGTTGGCGGACCCTGTATAAGGTTTAAAATTGCACGGCCACCGCCAAACCCAATAAGTTTCCGTAATAAGGCTAAGACCGACTGGACTAATTTCGGAAATCCACTTATAAATCGATTGGGCAGCCTATGTGCAGATGACATTGATATCAATGTGAAGAAGATTACGGAGGCTCTTGTAAAATCATTCGAAGATAGTTGCCCACTTCTAGAAAGGAAATCTGCCTATGAGAAACCCTGGGTGTCAGGACAAATTCGATCGATTGGCAAAGATGTCCGCAGACTTTACAACAGAGCTCGACTACCACAGATGACTCAAAGAATACAATAAAATCATTAGATCGGCGAAACGTAAATCCTAGAAGCTTTTCTGTGAGCAGGTAGACAGCGTTAACAGCATGTCTAAAATGAAAAAAAAAAAATCGAAACACTGGTGGGATGACACGGGTAAAAGGAGGGAAACTATAGAGGATACCGAAAGGCTCTTGATGAAAACTCATTTTCCGACTGGTAATGCTGGACCGACAGAGGAACAGTTACAGAATGAAAATGTATTGCATCAAGTACCTATTACGAATATAACAGATGGTATGGTTAAAGAAGCTGCGGGACCGGATGGAATATTTCCAGCACTTCTGCAGAATGAGGTGGATCTGGTATCAACTCATCTGGCTGGAGTGTTCACTGCATGCATAACCCATTCTTATACCCCAAAAAAACTGGCAGGAATCAAGGGTGGTCTTCATACGAAAGCCTGGAAAGGCGAGTTATACGACCTTATCAACCCATTAGCCTAACTTCTTTCCTGTTAAAAACAATGGAGCGAATAATTGATGATATGGTCAAAAGTAAAATAGCGCATGACAGGCTAAAATTCAAACAACACGCCTATGTCAATGGAAGATGAGTGGAAACAGTTCCGCATTATGTAGTGCAGCACATAGAAGAGTCCTTCAGTAAAGAAATGTATACACTTGCTGTTTGCATAGACATTGAGGGCGCATTTAACAATGTGCAGACCGATACACTTATCCAGTCCTTAGACGAGTTTCAGGTTGACCGGGCGCTGAAAACTGGATCAACAATCAATAGGTGGATTATTTGTGGGTCATATGACGTAAAAATTAGAGTCAAGGTAAATCGTGGAATACCTCAGGGGGCATTTTATCGCCTCTTCTATGGGTTACGACGATACACAGTAGGGAGGGTTGATTTGTATGGATGAAAAAAAATTAAAAATCGTATAGCAAAAACGTAATCTACATTAAATTCCTCTCGACTTGAAAATTGTTTTCCTCGTCTTTCGCTAAAATTATTTTCTTTTTTTGAAATTTGAATTATACCCTTACTTTAGTGATACGAGGGTATATATCATTTGCTACGGGCCAAAAGTGTAACATATCGTAGGAGTGACATAAGACCCTAAGTATGTTTGGCGGATATCCGTTTTTGGTCGTTTTTAGTCGAATGAGCAATGTCCGTCCGTCTGTCTGTCTTTCTGCTAGCTGGTGCGAACGATAACTCTCGAAAGGAGTAACCGATTGACTTCAAATTTGGTATGTGGTAATATTTTTTCTATCTCCGGCTAAGTTCGAAGATGGGCCATATCGGTCCTCTCCTTCTAGTACCTCCCCCACAAAGTGTTAATATTAAGTTAATTATTGATTATTTAATAACTTCTATACTACTTATTTGAATCCTCTAAAATTCTACACATAAAATTATTTTATTAGTCACTATCACCTCAAAAAAATGGGCGAAGTTACTGCGCCCCTTTTGGTACCTTCCACACAAATGGACCATTTTGCTCCAAAATTTAACAGCTTATAACTTGAATACCTATGCACAAAAAGACTTAAAATTTTGTATAGTGTAATGGTTTCATAGTACCTACAATTAAATTATGCCACGCCCATTTTGGTAACTCACACACAAAATGGCCAAATCATACCAAAATTGAATAGATCATAATATTAAAGTTATGATCTATTCAATTAAACCAGTGCATATAAACGCTTACAATTCGATACAGTGCTATATACTTAAAGTTTACTGTTTAGCGAAAAATAGGAGTATTTGTTGATCCCCCTCTGGTATCTCCTATACAAATTGACAGATTATTTCGTGTATTTCATATTACAGTACTCACATAATGACGTATACCTTAGTCGGTTTACCCGACTGAAACTTTCTTACTTGTTATATTATAGTTTATGAAATACAGGTTTTGTCTTGAGACTAATCAATCTATATAAAAAATAGTTAGAACACGTTTCACGTTTTTATTTGCATTATATAAAATAACAATTATTTATCGAAACAAAAGGTTATTTTATAAATACTGAAAACAATTTTGAGTGCAATATTTTTTTTGTATTTCCAATATTTTTTATTGAATTATGAACGAAAATTTTTTTATCTATGTTCCTTATAAAAATATTAAATATAAAATTATTACAAACTTTTTTATTTGGGTGAATATTTTTTTAATGAAAAAAAATGTTGGGTGTAGAAAAGATATAAAGTGCAAAAGAACTACCTTACTAAACAATTTTATTTAGAAAATTCGATTTTTTTTTGGAAAAAGCATTTTTTTCTAACATTTATTTTTTTGTGGCAAAGGCGGGCATATACATTTTCAAGTCGAGAGGCGCGGATTAGGATTTTATTTTAGCTACATGGTTTCTTCGGATAATTTTCTTAGAATTTTATGTAGTTTACGTTTTTGCTCTACGATTTAAAAGAAAAAAAATCAACCCGCCCTAATACACAGTCTCCTAAAAGCCCTCACCAATGAAGGACTTAAATCAGTCTGTTATGCACACGACGTTGTAATACTTCTAAGGGGCTTTCATCCAAATCTATTATGCAGAAGAGCTGAGGAGGCACTTAACATAGCATATAACTGGGCACAATCAAGGGGATTAAATATTAATCCAGACAAAACAGAAATATGTCTATTTTCATGCAAAATGAAGATCCCACGATTTACCCGGCCTCGATTCCTGAATAAGACAATTGCTACAACTAAAAAGGTAAAATACTTGGGAGTAATCTTGGCTCAGAAATTGTACTGGAAAGATCATCTTGAAGAAAGAGTTACAAAGAGCTATAGGTTCAAAATGGGGACTACGTCCAAATATGACTGGCTTTACATGAGCGTGATTAGACCAATAATCACCTACGCCTGTGTAGTATGGTGGGAGTCAATGGACAACAAGTGCAACGTAATACCTTTGCAAAAAATTCAACGTATGTGCTGTCTAGGCATAAGCGGGGCATTTAGAACTGCACCAATCTCTAGTTGGTCACATTCAAACGCCAGAAATCTCCGACCGCATTCCTGAAGTGCGGCTTACATCTAACTGTGATTCGTTTGTGCCAGACAGACGCTCCTGGTTAAATGGAACTCTGGCCCATGTGTCAGTGGGAACCAGCTGCTACACTGATGGGTCCAAGCGAGGAGGAAGGACGGGTCTGGGACTTTTTATTGATTAACCAGAAGTCGAACTTCACTTCCGCCTCCCTGACCATAACGTGGTATTTCAAGCAGAAGTTCGAGCAATCAGGGAGTGTGTGAACTGGCTCAGTAACACCACAAAGAATAAATATGCCAACATTTTCAAAGATAGCCAAATGGCGATTAAAGCAATAACATCGGAAAGGGCCAAATCCAGAACTGTGTTGGACTGTAAAAGAACGATAAATAAATTTCACCCCAATTCTTTTATGGAAATGCGAGTTTCCTTTGGGAATGGAAATTTCAACACTTTCTTAATAGGGGTGACTTACAGACCTGCGTTCCCGTACTTTTTCAAAACTTGTATTCTCAGAGAGAATTTTGGAATGGATTCTGTTTTGCTAGAGAAGCAAAGCCAACGTATTCCTGTTTTGCTAGAGAAACAAAGCCAACGTAACATGGATACCTACACAATATGTCCAGGATCCAGATCTCGGAACCGGACCCAACCACCTGGAATAAATATATATCATGGGCTCTATCGAAAAATCTATGCTTGGTTTTAAATCTGAGAAGATCTATGTTTATGCCTTATTACACGTACGTACTTGCGTTCTTTCGCCATCTGTCTGCATTCCGCAACCTTCTATAACAGTCCTGGGCAAAATATCGGGAACCGACACTAAAACAAACTTATTTTGTCGTAGTTGCTCTACAGTTCTTTCTTTTATAGCATGTTCCATTTCAGCTAGCTTTCCAAATAAGTAATAACTCTTATGACCGGTGTAATTACCCAAATGATCCATACGAAAAATGTTCATGTATTTTGAAACCTTGGAGAATTCTGAAGCCGTACTACTGTACAATTTTGGAGGAGTAAATATTTCCAACTCTTTCGGTTGATCCCCATAATTGCGAATTCTAGGATGAGTGGAGTTTGGTAACTTTAATACTTCGTTTCTCAATGCACTAATATTGTCACTATTATTTAAGGGCAGTTTTTCAATCAGTTGTCTTATGATGGCTATATTATTGCTATGTTTTCGTAACAGTAAATTTTGTTCTATTTCATTCAAGCATGAATGTGTTAAAAATGGTTTTATTTCGACCGGAATATGTGCATTTGGGCATGGTCTGTTTGAACAAAAGGAACGGATCAGCACTTTAATAGTAGGAAACCTAAATAAAAACAAGAAGATATTATTAAAGAAATACAAGACTTTAAAACTCTACCTCATGATGTTAACAAAATCTGAAGATGTGAAAATAAAAAGTAACCATAATTATTATATTAGGGCTGTTACCATGATGCAATGGACAAGGTAATGTCACTTGACACTCTGGCCCGTGTCTCGGCTAGCTTTTTTTACTTCACACAGTGAAATTTGAAGGAGACTAATTGTCGCACAACTGTAGGTTGTTCCTTACAATAGATCGTCAAATTTAGCTGTCAACAAAAAAACAGAAAGTAAAAAATATTTATTTTTCGTATCAAAAATCTTTACCTCTTTAGCCCAGTCTGATGAAAAATTAAAAATATGCAAAAATCCGAGGTCTAATGATGATGCATGAACTGACCAAGTACATTTTCAATAAATATTGTTATCAACATGTAAATGCATTTGCGTTCGAGCATTTCGACTGGTAACTGGCGAATGACACGCGTAAACGTTGTTCAGGCGTAAGTCTTTCCATGATGAAATACCAAACAATACTTAACAAAAATAGCATGACAGCATGACACGACTCACACGTGATCTCTCAAAAAAGGGCTATTGAAAAAAGTATCTCTACTTGGATTACCCAGAGACGATTCATGACTTGAAACACGAAATTGTAGCCTAGAGGGCCACACAATCGAAAATGTGTTGGAAAATTGGGTCGACACAGAATAGCATACTGCAAGGCCATATGAATGGAGTGGTTTTCCATCATTAACCGGAATGTTAAGGCAAGTTAAGCCGTTTATCGGCGTTTTGTAGGAGAGAGAGGCAGTCGAAAAGGGTGAAGAAAAAACTGTCCCGTACTCGGACTTACGGACTCAACCTTTTGTGTTTTTCATTCGAAACTTTAAACAACAATTCACAAAGGAAAAGACGAAACAACAGTACGTCGATAAGCGGCCGAAGGCGACCATATTTTGTTGAGCATGCCTCTGCCGTTAGGCCGGCCGCTCACTGGATACGAATTTAAAACGTACGTAAAGGTCGATACTTGTCGTAGAAATTGAGTGCGCACACTGAATACGTTTTTCTGTGTTAAATATATGCATTCGTAAAGGTTTTTTCAGTATTCACTATGAATAATATTAATCTGTATATCAAAATAATGAGCGCGTAAAATATATTTGAGAAAAGATAAATTCGGCGAATTTCATCATTGTCATGCAAGATTTGAATAATGATGATTTTTTGTATCCATTTTCTATCACTTTTGATTTGTTTAAACTTTTCAGCAAGTACTAAACTAAATCCAAACATGTCGGGATTGCATTCATACATTGGAGTTACATGTACGTACGACTAATTCACACCCAGTGTGCGAGCCGGCCTTAAGCTAAGTGCAGATTCACACTCGGCAATTTTTTTCAAGCAAGTGTCAAAGTTTTGTAGGAGATGGCTCTTTCCGCCTTCTTCTCTCCAGCACAAACTTTGTGGGCATATCCTAAATACCGGTGAATGCGTCCTGCGTCTGTCAAACTCGATTTCAAATATATGAAAATGTACTACAGCTACCGAAATACGCACACGGATACAAGGAAAGAAAAACAAAACAACAACAAAAGAAAACATAAACACAAACAGATGACAAGCAGCATTTTATTTTTTATCTTGGAACAGTGCACGAAGTAGAAAAATTTTAAATATTGAGTTTGCTGGAAATACCAAATACAAACTGGTAAGAATTTAATATTTTACTGTTATAATTTATATCAAAATGTGTTTTTCAGATTAACAGCGAAGAAATGATTGAAATAGCTGGGACACTGCCCACTTATGGAATACAAAGGAGCCTCTCCACAAATGTCTAAAAATCAAGAAGGGCACAAGGCAAGCAATTTCTCTGGAGTTGTCAACACCAAGTAAATTCAAAAACTTTAAAATATGTACCAGCATTTTTGTATTAATGTTTATTAATTCAACAGAAACGTGGGGAACCTTTTCATGCTGGTTGGACGCAAGGAATCCATTTCAAGAACACATTTAGATTCCGGTCGGATCTAACCTAAGAAAATCGTTAGTCCAGGTGTTTGTTCTTCCTACAATGAAGCATGTGACACGAGCTTGCTCCGAATAGTTTTTATTTCTATAGCTTTACGATGCTGCAATTGAATTCAATGTTCAACGAGGACATTTGGAAATATCAATTGAAACTGGCCAATAAACAATTCTCTACTTTGAAGCATGATTATAAGATAGAATTTGATTTAATAGCGACACTGCCATGTGATATAAAACACAATTTAGTCCCAACATGGCAAGTGCCGACAGCTTCGATAGATTTGGTTGGCGTTTACAAAGTCAGGAGGAGAATTACAGGTCTTTACATTTTGCACAACCAATAAAGAGTTTAAGAAACATAATTTGACTTCGGTGGACAAAACCAACATCTTTAGATACTCCACGATATATTAGCAATGTTTCCGTTCATCTCTAATGAAAGACAGCATCTTGCATAACAAACAAATTAAAACATATAACTACAATGCTATGGAAATTTTGTAGTTAAAAAACGTTGTGTCATTGGGGTGTATACACAATAAACATCTGCATGAATTCATTCGTACAATGAATACACATGCGCATTCATAAATGTTTCTTGTTACTCATTGTGCAAAAAGCCTACTGACTGAATATGAATGAATGCAGCCACTGAAGTTGTGTTGTACTTCGTTGTGCTTTGTTTTAGCGAAGATTGTATTCATTCGTCCCGTAAAACGATCAAACTCGAACTCACAACATTCAATAACAGAGAGAACAAAACTACAAGAGCAATGAGTGATTGTGCATTCACTCTATTCATTCCAGCATCGGTGTATTCAGTACTAATTGTTGTTCGTACGGATTCTGTCGGTCGATGCATTATCTAATACATTTTTTTTCAGTATGGAGGTAAGATTTATTTTTGTAAAATTTTATGGAATAGTGCCTAATAATACAATGTAGGGTACATCAGATGAATCAGTGTTGTCAGAACCTTCGTCGCCATTTGAAGTTTATAAAACATCAGAAATTAAAGAAAAGATTATAAAAGGAGAATATCAAATAATACTGCAAAGTGGAAAAAGCAAGGTTTGGGATATTTTTGGAAAAGTTGATAAAGGCGGAAGTTGTATTGAAAACGCTGTGGCATGCAAAACCTGTAGTAATGTTTACAAATATGTTAACAGCACTTCTAATCTTGTGAAGCATAAGTGCTTTAAGAATTTAAAGGACACTTTAGAAAATAGACCCAAGGTAGAAGTTGACGACGACACGAAGAAAGAAGTAGTTCGTACAACTACTGAGTGGATGATAAAAAATTGTCGATCTTATAAGATGATTGAAGACGATGGTTTAAAAAAATTTACAGAACTGATCTTATCGCTTGGAGCTAAGTACGGACCAAATATGGATGTAGATAAACTTCTACCACACCCCACAACTATATCTAGGAATATCGACAAAGTGTACAAGACCACTTACGACTCCGTTAAATCTGAACTTGAAGAACTCAGTGCCAGTGGGTATGGTCTTACTTCGGATCTGTGGACTGACAGTTATCTTAAAATGTCGTACTTATCCTTAACTATCCATTTCATCAAAAATGGAAAAATAAGCACTAAATTGCTTGCTTTTAAATCAATGGATATCCATTGTAACAGTAAGTATTCACGTACTCCTCATAAATAGTATTGCTTTTAAACAAAATCCTTTTTTCAAATTTAACATAGACGAAAGGATTCTTCGTAAAGTGACCGCGACCTTAAGTGAGTTCAACTGTAGTCTTGATAGGGCAATAATCGTTACAGACAGAGGTTCCAATATGAAAGCTGCATTTAGAACAAATGACCATATATTTTGCATTAATCATTTATTGCACAACATAGTCGAGAAATCCATTAATGAAAACGTTGAAATTAAAGAGTTATGCGTAAAGTGCACAAAGCTTGTGAAGTATTTTAAAAAATCCGGCGCCAATGCACAATTAACAACAACCCTTAAAAGTTTTTCTCCAACTAGATGGAATACTATGTATTATTTGTTACAATCTATACAAAACAACTGGATTGATGTTGGCAATATCTTGCAGGAAAAGCAGCAACTGTATAGAATTAGTGGCATAAACCTAAACATTATGTCCGCGACTATAAAACTTTTAAAACACTTCGAAGCAACGTCGAAAGAACTTGAAGCAGAGAGATATCCAACTATACATTTGACAATAGTTCATATTTACTATTTAAAACGAATATGCGAAATAAAAATTACGATTTAGACTGCATAAGAGCTTTGAAACAAAGCCTTGGGATGTTGTTAAACGATGTGGTCATGAATAACATAAGCATTTTTCACAAAGTTGCACTGTTCTTGTTTCCACCAACTAACAAACTTTCGCAGTTTACTAATGTTGAAAAAGCCGATATATAGGAGCACTGTAAAAACATGATGGAATGTTTTATAGGTGAATCCAACTCTAATCAAAATGGAAGTTCCCAGTCAGAATCATTAACAAATGAAAAGGAGCTTCTTTTTTCAGGGTTTCTCCAGCCTTTGAATTCATCAAATTCCACTGACAGAGTACAAAACGAATTGATGTTGTACGAAAATGTGAATGAAATTATGCACAACAATTTTGATGTTCTTCAGTGGTGGGAATTCAATAAATTAAAATATCTGCTACTTTATAAGTTAAGCTGTAAAATATTGGCAACTCCTTCAAGTAGCTCCTCATCCGAAAGAATATTTCCAAGTGCAAGACACCTTTTTTCTGAAAAACGTTGCCTTATTGGTTCCAACCCTGTTTCGGTAGGAAAGATAATGTTTTTACATTCAAATATGAACTAATATTTAAACTGTTTTTCGTTCGTTTTTTAAATATTTATTTAACTTATTTATAAATTGAATATTTATTTGGTTTTGTTTTATGTTATATGCTTTTTTGTTTTTATTGCAAAGAAATAATAAAAAAGTAAAAATAATGTTTTTTCTTCATAACATTTCTGTGATTAACTCGAATAATATTGTATAATTCGACTGCGCCCTAAACACTCAGTGTATATAACGAATGAAATCAAACTCTGCACAACTTCGCACACGCACTTGTCTCATTCATACCGAAGACAGCATATTCAATGAATACCGAGTTGTAACGAGTGCGAATCGTGGTTTGTGTGAATGCTACAAGTTGAACGAGGTCCATGATTTCACACTCTAAGCAATGCAAGTCTCTTTTGCACTCACTCATCGCTTCTCATTGCAAGAGAATTGAATGAATATGTGCCGTTACTTTTAGTAAGCGTCTCATGGGTGGCTTTTTTTGCATTCATGCAGACGTTTAATACACAATAATACTGCTCGAATGCAAACTATCAAATTGCTTCAGTGCAGCTTCTACAATCTTTCCTTAAGAAAACTTAGTTAGAAGGTTGAGAAGGCAAAGAAAAATTAATTGCTGTCTGAAAATGATTAATTGCTGTTCGAATGCCTCCTGGTTTTGGAATATATTTAAATTCCTTCTTCTTTGTGGTTTGTCCAGAATATTTTCAAAACATATAAATCATCCATAATATAGATATTGCTCTGAATATCCACTCCAAATGTAGAAAAACAAAATTTTTCTGAAATGGGGATGATAAATCAGCTGTTTTTTGTTTACTGCGTATTTCGGTACAGCGCGCGTTAAAAATTATCCATCAAGCGTTTTTTTGACAGACGCAGGACGCATTCACCGGTATTTAGGAGATGCCCTGACACTTGCTTGGAAAAAATTGCTGAGTGTGAATCTGGACTAAGTACACATGATTGCCAGATCGGACAACGTTATCAACCCTATGAAAGTGTTGCAAATGTACGGACAATGACAGATTGTTAGTAATTGTTAACAGTTCAGACGATTGCAAGAAAACCATACAATATCATATATTAACAATATAAAATAAAAATATTTTATAGACAGTGTTGCCAATAAAAAGTTTTTCTGGCAATGGCGCCGTTGTCACTTGCAAAGTCATTGCAAATTATTTCGCAATATAGCAACAACTTAATTTTATTTTATATTTATTTGCTACTAATTTATAATTTTATTACTTATTTATCATTACTATTCAAAAGTTTCGCCTAAATTTATTCATTTTTCATTATTTTACTAATTTTGTTTGCAAATGCACGTAAACGTACACCCAGCGAAAAACAAAGCACATACGTGCTTAATCTTTGCAAATTCGTTTATGATAATGAACCAACCCCGTATGTTACGTATTCAAGCAAGGCAGTGCATGAATAAAGCATCAAAAATCAACAACGCTTCGTTGCAAAATGAATACGAACTGGGGATAATTAAAATTAAGTGTTGGGGACAACTATAGAACGTGCGGGGGACGACTAAAGCACTTGCTGAGGACGAATAAAGCACGCGCTGGGATAACTTTCCATTCTAAAACAGACCCCCTCCCCCTCCTCATTTAAAACAATTTAAACAGCATTAGCGTTTCAATACATTTATTAAAGTTATAAGTAAATAAAACGTGAACACAAAAAACATATAATTGCAAATTTGCATATTTATCACTAAGCAAATCACGTCTAAACAAAACACATTCGAATGTGCAGCAACACAGTATTACCTCTGTTTTTGGTCGGAATTCAGCTCGTAACCCTAATGGTGGCAGTCTCCTTTATATCATTCGCCTTTATGAACTGCAAAATTTAATTCCCGTGCTCTATAAAAAACATGTACACTCATTATTAACTTTTAAAATTGAAATTTTTATATGCTTAGGTTGTTAAATATTCGTAGGCCGACACCATTTCTATTGATTATAGAAATTTCTGCAATAGGAAGATGTCACTGGATTTTGCAATCACCTTATCCTTCTCATTCCATAACCCAGAGAATCATCCACAATATCAAACAGGTTATTAAATTCTATTTCTTCGTCAATTATTTTCATTTTTCACGTCTTTATAAATCCTCGTGGTTTCTTCTTCTAAGAACAGATAATAACAAATCCAATGAACAACACAAAGCCGAACAAATAATCATCAACCTTACGGCTGCAATACAATGCCGGTCAAAAAATCACCCCCGTTTCGTTGATAATTAATGAACGAATCGGTGGCGACTTTTCATGCACGTTACGTTTATAAATTGGTACCAAACGGTGTTTATTTTGCTACGTCTTTTTTCCCTTACTGTACCGTCCAAATCAAATTTCAGCAGATTCTGCCGTCCGTTTACGTTGGCTATGCACAGAAAACAATATAATGAAATATGAGTTTAACAGACGCAGGACGCATTCACTGGTATTTAAGAGATACTCTTACACTGATTTCCATATGTCAGCAAAGACAATTCAGTAACTGACACCCCAAAGGCCCTTTCAAAAGTACATTCGCATATGCAAACTCTAGATGGCTACCTAAAAATCTTCTCACTCGCATACAAACGTACGCGAAATTGACTTTTCCCCCATCTTGTGGAAAATAGTTGCAAATACACTATTGTCATTGATGTCGGATTGAATCAGGTGATTCGTTACGCTAGGGGGGCGTTACGGTTACGTTTTCCTATCCCAGCCTAAAAATTGGCTTCAAATCGCCGTCGATCCAATCGGCTCGTACCGGCTTAAAAATCGCCGCCGTTGTTAAATCCGACAAAGACCCAGACGACTTTGTAAGATTTAACAACGACTTTTTAATTACGGCTTTCATACATATAGGGTAGGGGTACAGTTTGTAAACTTTTTTTACACATTTCTAACCTTTAACTGTGGTGGTAGTGGTAAATGTTACCCTCTCTTGACGACTTTTTTCTGCATTTAAAAAAGGCTTGTGAAAAAGTCGAAATTTTTTGTTGAACATAATAAAAATTAATAACTTTTTTGGATTATTTTAATAAGAGTTAAGGTAAGTACAGACGATTTGCAGATCGGACAACATTGCCAGAAAAATGGCGGAAAAATGCAACCCTGTGAATTTACAACCGTGTGAACATACAATTTTTGTTTTGCAACGTTAGCAGAAAAGTCATTGCGAGATAATTTGCTGATTGTTATATGTGCGAAGTTTATGCATGTGACAACGGCGCCATTGCCAGAAAATCATTTTATTTGCAACACTGTCTATAATGTATTTTTATTGGCAATCCTGCATATAAATATTTACAAAATATATTGTAAATATATGAAATTGTAATGTTTTCTTGCAATCGTCTGAACTGCCAATTCACCTTTTCCTAACAATCTGACATTGCCCGTATATTTGCAGCACTTTAACAGGGTTGATAATGTTTGCCGATCTGGCAATCGTCTATACTCAGCTTTATACTAATTTATTTCTTAGCAACAAATAAGAACCAAAAATATGTTTGTATCCAAAAAATATTAATAATATTTTGTATAATGTAGTAGCAATTACTTGAATAGTTATTAAGTCCTTTGTCTAGAATTAGATATAATTTTTTACTACACTGTAGTTAGGGTGTCCAAAAACCGGTTATTTCGAAAAAGCGGTTTCCGGTTTAACCGAAATATTCCTTTTTTTAAAACCTGGTTTTCGGTTCTTATTTTTTGTCGAAACCGGTTAACCGGTTTTTAGGCCGGTTTTTAAATAATATACGAAAGTGATTAAAATGTCATTGTAAGACAAAAAAACAACTAACAATCATTTGTGGTAAAAATTAGTAAACCTCAAGTAAGAAAGTTCAGTCGGGTCAAACGACAAATTAATCCCCTCACCTTGAGTCTCAAAAAAATATTAGTAAATGAATTAATTTTTTTGTTTTTTTTTTTTTTAAATTATCAATTTAAATTGCATTTAATAACTTAAAAGTATATACTGGTATTAAGTTAAAAGCTTACTTTTGGTACAAAATGGTCCATTTGTGTGAGAGCTACCAAAAGAGCGTCCCAATAACGGTCACTTTTCTCTGGACTCTAGGTACTATAAAAGCATTACACCGTAAAAAATTTCAAGTATTTATAAGCTGTTAACTTTGGTGTGAAATGGTCCATTTGTGTAGGAGGTACCAGAGGGGGGCGTGCCAATTACGGCCACGTTTCCCTAGACTCTAGGTACTATAAAACCATTGTACTGTATGAAATTTCAAGTATTTGTATGCACTGGTATTAAAGTTAACAGCTGTTAACTTTTGGTACAAAAAGGACCATTTGCGTGGGAGGTACCAAAAGGGGCGTGCCAATAACGCCCATTTTTCTCTGGACTCTAGGTACTATAAAAGCGTTACACTGTACTAAATTTCGAGTATTTGTATGCACTGGTATTAAAGTTATAAGCTGGTAAAAATAAAATCTAAAATATATTAGAGGAAGATAATAGTGCATTTTCTTAGTAGGAAAATAGAGTAGGAGTGTGTGTCAGTGGTTACGTACTAAAAGGAGCGTGCCAATAATGCCAATTTGTCACTGCATTGTAGGTACTATTAAGCCATTACACTGTACAAAATTTCAAGTCTATGTATGCACTGGTAATAAAGTATAAGTTATATAATGGGAGGTACCAAAAGGGGGGTGAACACTTGGCCCTTTTTTCTCGAGATAATAGTGACTAAAAAACTAATACTATGTGTAGAATTGCAGAGGATTCAAATAAGTAGTATAGAAGTTATTAAATAATCAATATTTCACTAAATGTTAACCCTTTGTGGGGGAAGTACTAGAAGGAGTGGAATCGGTGAATCGGTAACTTCTTTCGAGAGTTATCGTGCGCGACAGACAGACAGACGGACGGACGGACATTGCTCATTCGACTTACAAGGGCCCAAAACGGATATCCGCAGAACATACTTAGGGTCTTAGGTCACTCCTTCGATGTGTTACACTTTTGGTTCGTAGCAAATGATATATACCCTCCTCTTTAGGGTGAGGGGATAAAAATAGATTATTATTTCGTTTATTACAGGTTTAATTTTACTTAAAGTAGAAAGTATTATATTTCTGAAATTACCTAAAAAAATAATGAATCTTTTAGAATGTTTTTTTATAATAATATCTTAAAAATAGAATACAATAAAAATGATTTTATGAACGATTTGTTAAACGATTTTTCTTTTAATTTTTTATGTAAATTGACGTTGAAAAAGCTCACAAACTTTGATGTAGTGAATATTAGTCCGATAGTCATTAAAGCATTTTATAAGTAACACAGCTTCTCCGTTTTCTTCTTAAACTTTTCAAAAAAAGCAAAGTTATCATACAATGTTGCTTGCCTTTCGTTTTTCGATTCCGTGTGTGACATAAATCCAAAATTAAATTATTTGGCTCATCAATATAACAACTTATATTCGTATATAAACGAATCAGAGGTATCTGGCTGCACATACGTGCTTAATCTTTGCAAATTCGTTTATGATAATGAACCAACCCCGTATGTTACGTATTCAAGCAAGGCAGTGCATGAATAAAGCATCAAAAATCAACAACGCTTCGTTGCAAAATTAAGTGTTGGGGACAACTATAGAACGTGCGGGGGACGACTAAAGCACTTGCTGAGGACGAATAAAGCACGCGCTGGGATAACTTTCCATTCTAAAACAGACCCCCTCCCCCTCCTCATTTAAAACAATTTAAACAGCATTAGCGTTTCAATACATTTATTAAAGTTATAAGTAAATAAAACGTGAACACAAAAAACATATAATTGCAAATTTGCATATTTATCACTAAGCAAATCACGTCTAAACAAAACACATTCGAATGTGCAGCAACACAGTATTACCTCTGTTTCTGGTCGGAATTCAGCTCGTAACCCTAATGGTGGCAGTCTCCTTTATATCATTCGCCTTTATGAACTGCAAAATTTAATTCCCGTGCTCTATAAAAAACATGTACACTCATTATTAACTTTTAAAATTGAAATTTTTATATGCTTAGGTTGTTAAATATTCGTAGGCCGACACCATTTCTATTGATTATAGAAATTTCTGCAATAGGAAGATGTCACTGGATTTTGCAATCACCTTATCCTTCTCATTCCATAACCCAGAGAATCATCCACAATATCAAACAGGTTATTAAATTCTATTTCTTCGTCAATTATTTTCATTTTTCACGTCTTTATAAATCCTCGTGGTTTCTTCTTCTAAGAACAGATAATAACAAATCCAATGAACAACACAAAGCCGAACAAATAATCATCAACCTTACGGCTGCAATACAATGCCGGTCAAAAAATCACCCCCGTTTCGTTGATAATTAATGAACGAATCGGTGGCGACTTTTCATGCACGTTACGTTTATAAATTGGTACCAAACGGTGTTTATTTTGCTACGTCTTTTTTCCCTTACTGTACCGTCCAAATCAAATTTCAGCAGATTCTGCCGTCCGTTTACGTTGGCTATGCACAGAAAACAATATAATGAAATTTGAGTTTGACAGACGCAGGACGCATTCACTGGTATTTAAGAGATACTCTTACACTGATTTCCATATGTCAGCAAAGACAATTCAGTAACTGACACCCCAAAGGCCCTTTCAAAAGTACATTCGCATATGCAAACTCTAGATGGCTACCTAAAAATCTTCTCACTCGCATACAAACGTACGCGAAATTGACTTTTCCCCCATCTTGTGGAAAATAGTTGCAAATACACTATTGTCATTGATGTCGGATTGAATCAGGTGATTCGTTACGCTAGGGGGGCGTTACGGTTACGTTTTCCTATCCCAGCCTAAAAATTGGCTTCAAATCGCCGTCGATCCAATCGGCTCGTACCGGCTTAAAAATCGCCGCCGTTGTTAAATCCGACAAAGACCCAGACGACTTTGTAAGATTTAACAACGACTTTTTAATTACGGCTTTCATACATATAGGGTAGGGGTACAGTTTGTAAACTTTTTTTACACATTTCTAACCTTTAACTGTGGTGGTAGTGGTAAATGTTACCCTCTCTTGACGACTTTTTTCTGCATTTAAAAAAGGCTTGTGAAAAAGTCGAAATTTTTTGTTGAACATAATAAAAATTAATAACTTTTTTGGATTATTTTAATAAGAGTTAAGGTAAGTACAGACGATTTGCAGATCGGACAACATTGCCAGAAAAATGGCGGAAAAATGCAACCCTGTGAATTTACAACCGTGTGAACATACAATTTTTGTTTTGCAACGTTAGCAGAAAAGTCATTGCGAGATAATTTGCTGATTGTTATATGTGCGAAGTTTATGCATGTGACAACGGCGCCATTGCCAGAAAATCATTTTATTTGCAACACTGTCTATAATGTATTTTTATTGGCAATCCTGCATATAAATATTTACAAAATATATTGTAAATATATGAAATTGTAATGTTTTCTTGCAATCGTCTGAACTGCCAATTCACCTTTTCCTAACAATCTGACATTGCCCGTATATTTGCAGCACTTTAACAGGGTTGATAATGTTTGCCGATCTGGCAATCGTCTATACTCAGCTTTATACTAATTTATTTCTTAGCAACAAATAAGAACCAAAAATATGTTTGTATCCAAAAAATATTAATAATATTTTGTATAATGTAGTAGCAATTACTTGAATAGTTATTAAGTCCTTTGTCTAGAATTAGATATAATTTTTTACTACACTGTAGTTAGGGTGTCCAAAAACCGGTTATTTCGAAAAAGCGGTTTCCGGTTTAACCGAAATATTCCTTTTTTTAAAACCTGGTTTTCGGTTCTTATTTTTTGTCGAAACCGGTTAACCGGTTTTTAGGCCGGTTTTTAAATAATATACGAAAGTGATTAAAATGTCATTGTAAGACAAAAAAACAACTAACAATCATTTGTGGTAAAAATTAGTAAACCTCAAGTAAGAAAGTTCAGTCGGGTCAAACGACAAATTAATCCCCTCACCTTGAGTCTCAAAAAAATATTAGTAAATGAATTAATTTTTTTGTTTTTTTTTTTTTTTAAATTATCAATTTAAATTGCATTTAATAACTTAAAAGTATATACTGGTATTAAGTTAAAAGCTTACTTTTGGTACAAAATGGTCCATTTGTGTGAGAGCTACCAAAAGAGCGTCCCAATAACGGTCACTTTTCTCTGGACTCTAGGTACTATAAAAGCATTACACCGTAAAAAATTTCAAGTATTTATAAGCTGTTAACTTTGGTGTGAAATGGTCCATTTGTGTAGGAGGTACCAGAGGGGGGCGTGCCAATTACGGCCACGTTTCCCTAGACTCTAGGTACTATAAAACCATTGTACTGTATGAAATTTCAAGTATTTGTATGCACTGGTATTAAAGTTAACAGCTGTTAACTTTTGGTACAAAAAGGACCATTTGCGTGGGAGGTACCAAAAGGGGCGTGCCAATAACGCCCATTTTTCTCTGGACTCTAGGTACTATAAAAGCGTTACACTGTACTAAATTTCGAGTATTTGTATGCACTGGTATTAAAGTTATAAGCTGGTAAAAATAAAATCTAAAATATATTAGAGGAAGATAATATATTAGAGGAAGATAGTAGGAAAATAGAGTAGGAGTGTGTGTCAGTGGTTACGTACTAAAAGGAGCGTGCCAATAATGCCAATTTGTCACTGCATTGTAGGTACTATTAAGCCATTACACTGTACAAAATTTCAAGTCTATGTATGCACTGGTAATAAAGTATAAGTTATATAATGGGAGGTACCAAAAGGGGGGTGAACACTTGGCCCTTTTTTCTCGAGATAATAGTGACTAAAAAACTAATACTATGTGTAGAATTGCAGAGGATTCAAATAAGTAGTATAGAAGTTATTAAATAATCAATATTTCACTAAATGTTAACCCTTTGTGGGGGAAGTGCTAGAAGGAGTGGAATCGGTGAATCGGTAACTTCTTTCGAGAGTTATCGTGCGCGACAGACAGACAGACGGACGGACGGACATTGCTCATTCGACTTACAAGGGCCCAAAACGGATATCCGCAGAACATACTTAGGGTCTTAGGTCACTCCTTCGATGTGTTACACTTTTGGTTCGTAGCAAATGATATATACCCTCCTCTTTAGGGTGAGGGGATAAAAATAGATTATTATTTCGTTTATTACAGGTTTAATTTTACTTAAAGTAGAAAGTATTATATTTCTGAAATTACCTAAAAAAATAATGAATCTTTTAGAATGTTTTTTTATAATAATATCTTAAAAATAGAATACAATAAAAATGATTTTATGAACGATTTGTTAAACGATTTTTCTTTTAATTTTTTATGTAAATTGACGTTGAAAAAGCTCACAAACTTTGATGTAGTGAATATTAGTCCGATAGTCATTAAAGCATTTTATAAGTAACACAGCTTCTCCGTTTTCTTCTTAAACTTTTCAAAAAAAGCAAAGTTATCATACAATGTTGCTTGCCTTTCGTTTTTCGATTCCGTGTGTGACATAAATCCAAAATTAAATTATTTGGCTCATCAATATAACAACTTATATTCGTATATAAACGAATCAGAGGTATCTGGCTGTTCTGTCGGGATTAAATATCGCAAAAAAGTCGAAGCTATTTGTCTTTCCGTTCTTGAACGTATGCTT
Source organism: Eudasyphora cyanicolor (assembly GCA_963930755.1). NCBI lineage: Eukaryota > Metazoa > Arthropoda > Insecta > Diptera > Muscidae > Eudasyphora > Eudasyphora cyanicolor. The sequence continues at coordinate 247,970,086 of OZ005736.1, read as the reverse complement.
GAAGTGTTCTGTGCTTCATGGACGACTTATTGAATGCTTTGTTGTACTTCCTGACTTTATTATTACATTATGGATATCAGGAATAAAGCCAAAATCATTTTCAAGATCAGTGAATTCATATTCACTTTCAGATTATTCATAACAACTGTCAGAATTATCCAGCTCATCATTGTTATTTGTTGCATCTTGTATAAATGGTATCCACAACAAGTAGAAAAAATAGATCAATACTTTAATTTTTGTTTTAAACAATAAATAAAAAAAACCCGGTTAACCGACATGAAAAAACCGGCTTTCTCGGTTAACCGAAAATTACATTTTTTTAGAAACCGGTTACGGGTTTGGTTTGCACCGGATAACCAGTCCCGGTTTTGAACACCCTAACTGTAGTAGAAGCTTTAAGTATCAAACCTACAGTCAAATTTTTAGCGTAAACCAGTTATTTTTGAAGAACTTAGTAATTTACATTTAATTGGCCTACTGGCTTTAAATTACATTAATAAATCATATATATCAAAAATAGAAATTAAAAAAAACCCTGACCTGGGGAAAATGATTATTTATCTTTGCCGAGAATATTTACACAATATACTTCGAAAGTCATACTATAATAGGCGTGTTTTCGTTACAAGCTAGCAATTTTAGTTTAGCAGTTTGCAAAGAAAACTACTTGGTTATACCAGGTGGCGCAAAAGTAATCCTCCTATCAGAAAATGCTATAAATTTTGAGATTGGCCTCTAATGCCTAATGTTGACATTTGTGTAGTAAACACATGCGAAATACACGTTAATAAACAATGTTACGCTACACTGCTCCAGAACGCGGAATATTGCTGACTATTTATTTGACCAATAATCGGTCGGTGACTTTGGCACAAAAAACATCGAAAGGTTACTTTTGCGCCACCTGTTATATATATGTGGCAGCACCAAGACCGCCGTGTTCGAATGACAAACAATCTGACAACGTTATAACGAACCAGATGAGGAGAAACCAACAGCTGATTCCCAGAGAAGTCTTCGCCGTCAGCGGTAGCATTTTTAGTAATACTTCGTAAGAGTTTGTGAACTAGTTTTATTAATAATAAATAGAATTAGATAGTTGTTAAATGTAAATACGAACGTCTTATTACTACACCGGCAACTATATATATAACAATATGTTCAGAAAATCTAATAGACGAAATGCAGGAATGTAGGGTCTCTAAAGAATATTCTTTTTCTCCTGTGGGACACTACTATAAACAGTGCCCTAAGGATCCTAACGGATGAAGGACTTAAACCAGTATGTTACGCAGACTACGCTATAATACTTCTGTGGGAAAAGAATCCAAACCAAATTCGTAGAAGGGCCGAAACGGCTCTAAAAATGACATATGACAGCGCTCGACCGAGAGGTCTAAATGTAAACCCAGAAAATACGGAGATATGTCTGTTCACAAGGAAAACAAAGATTGGTCAATATGAGGACCCACTTTTCCTAAACAAAACAATTCCAGTATCTAACAGGGTTAAATACTTAGGTGTAATCCTGGACACGAAACTAAATTGGAAGTGCCATATAAAAGAACGAGCAAACAAAGCCCACATATACCGGGCACTATGTGGAAGAGCCATAGGCTCAAAATGGGCCCTTAATCCAAAAATTACAAACTGGATCTACAAGAGCGTAATCAGATCTATTCTAACTTACGCATCAGTAGTGTGGTGGACATCAATGAAATAGAAGTGCAACATAATAATATTACAAAAGGTCCAACTACATCTAATAGGGCATTAGAGACGATCATAATTATATCCATCCAATAGAAATACAGATTAGATATGAAGCAGCCCTCACGGCGACGACACTCAAAGTGATGGGCGAATGGATCGAAAGCAATCACAAGTTATGTCATCAAAAGATAGCTTAGCTGACGGTGGATTTGACTGACATAGCATCAGTATCCGACAGAATACCTGAAAATCAACAGTTGCTGGGTGTGTAACATATAACGTTGAACTAGGATAAGACGATGTTGCTTTTTGAGCAGAAGGACTATGATGCACGCAATTGTATCCAGCCTTGTTGCTCGCCGTTAGGGTTAGGTTCTTTGTCTTTCTGCACCTTATCATAAACTGTTACAGCAAAACTATTTTTTACTTAAACGTGCATCTGTGCTCTACGAGAACAAAGAAACAATACAGAAGGCAGTGACAAGATAATAGAATTCAATCTGCAAATGCCGAAACAGGCGTATATTTAAACGATCTCAGAAGTTGGTAGATAGTCGTTAATGCCCTCCGAACCATTATTATGACATTTTTGTCCTAGAATATATAAATTAGTCATAATCCCAAAACTCACCTACACCTGGTTAATTAACCCGGACTGGAATCAAATGGACGATATCCTTAGTTCATGATGGATTTTATAAATTTAATTTCAAAATTAATCGAAAACATAATATTTCATAGAATATATATTTAGTTACTTTAACTACTTGTAGCTTATATCTAACTCTCACTTCACCACCATAATTAATGGAAGGGTAAAATTCTAAAACTTTCAAACAAAACAAATAAATTAAACGAAGAATTGAAAATAAAATTAGATTGAAAATTTTAAGCTAACTTGGCCTAACAGAATTCTTTATTTAATCTGTTTAATTTCGTTGATTCATATAGCTCTAGACAACGAATGAAATTCTAAAATACTTCAACCGAATATATAATATATCTATTAAATACAAATTCCGGCGACCAATGTATCGAAGAGATTCAGCAACACAGTATATAAAAAAACAATAAAAAAATGGTTTACAAAAACTTACTCTCTCTCAACGTTGACATCCATCGCAGAAAGTACTTTCATTGATGCAGGAACGAACCATTGATACTTCTCTCAAACAAAGAGTGGTTTGATAATAGCTGTAAATTACTGGTTTGTGATGTGAATACTGCTGACTCTTCTTACTTTGTTCACCTACTGAAAAATTAAGAGTAAATCACTTCATTCGCTGTATAACAGTTGTAACTCTTACTTCAATACTCATGAGTGTTTTGAAAATTACCATTGACTGAATTGACTGAAACTAATGATAATAACAAATCGAAAATCCACTCTCAAATCTCTTTGGTCAACGGTAATTACCCCCACTCATGAACATAGAAAAATACCACTTTCAATAATCAAATAATGAAATTTATCACTTAACAATAACCTGCATAATAATTTTAATGATAACACTGTGCGACACGACTTCCCTTCCAAGAACGAGACTATATAGGAATGAAACTATAGCCCAACAGTAGATAAGCTGCATACTCAGTTTTTTATTTCGTGATCGTTTGTCCTTTTTACAGGACTTTGAAAATTTCAAGGATAAAAATTTTAAATTTTTTTTATTTGCACTTACAACAATGCGAATTGATAAATATGGGTATCAAATCAAAGGGGAGAATTCCCGCTATTTAATAAAATTTTTGGAAAAAAATTCCAAGGACGAAGGCTACAGAAAAATGTCCTTTTAAACTTTAATCCTTTAATATCCTTCAAAGTTATGCAATTAAAAATCGTAAAAAAATAAATGTTACAGAACTCTAACTGACACAACAAATATTAAAATTGCAGCCTTCTATCTTTAACGGTTAAGGAATAACAAATATTTGAATTTCACAGCCTATACTCGTATATCATATTTAGGACACCGATACCTGTTGTCTCTCACCTGTTGAGAATTTCCTAGGGAACAAAAAAGATGAAATTTATGAAGACATTGTTCGCAACATGCTGGAAAGTTTCCGAAAAATGGGTGTTAACATGTCGCTAAAAATACACTTTCCTGCGAGCCATCTCGATTTCTTCCCCGACAATTTGGGAAATTTCAGCGACGAACACGGTGAACGGTTTCACCAAGACCTCGCCACCATTGAAAAGTGATTTAGTGGAAAAAATGATTGTCATATGCTGTCGGAATACCTGTGATCTATATGTCGCGATTCAGATTACCAACAATAACGGCAGTGCAAAAGAGTTCATTCCAACCAACTGAAAGAATATTATTTAACATAAACATTTAAAATATATAAAATACATACAATATATGTAAACATGAAAAATATTAATATATTGAATAAACGCACGTAGCATATTGTCTTTGTACGGTGCGCGTGTATTTTCCTTTCTGTTTTAAATACTTTGCGTTTTCTTTACGATATTTGTCTTAAGATTGCCAATTTAAAATAATTGCCATTCCTTAACTCACACTGATAGAATGCTGATTTTGTTTGATGAAATTGTTCTACTCACAACTTTAAAGGATATTAATGGATAACAGTTAAAAGGACATTTTTAAATATTACTCGTCCTTGGAAAATTTTTCCTAAAATTTTAGTGAATAGCAGGAATTTTCCCCTTTCATTTGATATGCATATTGATGTTATTCACATTTTAAAATGTGTAAACAAGTCATATCAAAATTGTTAACCTTGTACTTTTAAAAGTCCTGTGAAAAGGACAAACGATCACGAAATAAGGAAGTTAGTACGTCATTTTCCTACTAGTGCCCTATATTTGAACTTTTATATAGTGCCTTTCGTGGGAGGGAATAAAATATTTTGTTTTGTATCGGTGTCCTAAATTTGCTATATAGGCTGTGAAATTCAAATAATTGTTATTCCTCAACCGTTAAAGATAGAAGGCTGAAATTGTAATATGTGTTGTGTCAGTTCAGTGTCCGTAACATGTATTTTTTTACGATTTTTAATTGCACAACTTTGAAGGATATTAAAGGCTTAAAGTTGAAAAGTATATTTTTTTGTAGCCTTCGTCCTTGGAATTTTTTCCAAAAATTTTATTAAATACCAGGGAATTCTCCCCTTTTATTGGATACCCATATTTATCAATTCGCATTGTTGTAAGTGCAAATAAAAATATTTTAAAATTGTTATCCTTGAAATTTTCAAAATCCTGTAAAAAGGACAAACGATCACGAAATAAAAAACTGAGTATGCAGTTTATCTACTGTTGGCCCATAGTTTTATTTCTATACAGTCCCGTTCTTGGGAGGGAAAAAAAAGTTCGAATTTGTCGCACGGTGTAATAATTTAATAGAACTATGAGTACTTAGTAATGGTGACGGGTTATCCTCCTGGATTTCACTCTGGACTTTTTCAAGAAAAACAAGCTTAGAAATTTATAACTGCAGCTGAGGCCTTTAGCACGTGTTTGTAGTCACAACACCAGTCTTAGAACACCAATCAATACTGACACTATTGAGCACAATAACTCTGCCGCAAACCCAGAATGCACAAGACAGAAAAGTGGTATATTCACCACTTTCTCTGCTGGTTTTCTCAATTATCTCGCTCTCCGTCATAAATGATAGATGTTGTCAAATCTATTTAAGACAAATCATTTAATATGATAAACTCAGAATATGAGAATTAGATTTACCCTTTGCGGAGATGGCACCGGGGTGGGGGAATTAAGCACAATTATAATAGCAAATGGAACTCAGAAAATTGCGTAATAAAAATTACTGCGGTGAGTGGTTGGAAGACTTAGAACAGCAGCACAAATCGTTTCGAATGAATACGATAAATGTATGATAATAGGACTAGAAATTTATGAAAATTTGCATAATTTCGAATACTTCGACAAAACAACAAAAAAAAACACACTTTTGAAGAAAAAAAATCGTCTAGTGATTTTCGTTATCACAATCGGATACACATGCGATAATAGCGATTTAGTTTATCAACTTAAATTATTTCCTAAATTTGATCTGCTTCCTAAAGTTTGTCACTCCACGTTTAAATCGGTAATGACTAAACCGAACAACACAGGCTTAATTATAAGCTCGGAAAATGGAGGGCTACCCAGCGCCGGGGCTGGGACTTTATATCGAGGAACCGGAAACCGGACTCTTATTCCGTCTGCCAGACCATAACAGAGTCCTGCAGGCGGAAATCCGAGCAATTACAGAATGTGTGAACTGGCTTGTCGCTAACAGAAAACCAACAAATGTGAATATTTTCACAGATAGCCAAATGGATATCAGGGCAATGACTTCTAGAACGGTGAAGTCGAACACGGCACTATATGCATCATATGGGTGCCTGGTCATTAAGGAGTAAGGGGAATCGAGAAGGCAAATGCCTTGTCATCTAGAGCCAGGGACTTGCAAACAACAACCCTAGAGAACGCAAAACCCTTCGGAGTTACGCGTTCTGAACTAAAAATATGGGCGAAGAACGCCAATATCACGTTATGGAATAGAGAAAACGTTGGGAAAACAACGAAAGTCTTGTGAGGTGACCCAAACGAGGACAAGACCTTGCTCCTCTTCTCAACCTAATCTAACCTCCACTAATCGACGCATAAACAGTAAGTGGCGGATTTCCACTATCTGATAACAATGGTGTCACGTGTTGCAAGGAAAGAGCAAGGCGAAACAGTAAAAAATTCGATAAATCTCAATCTATATAACGGGTGATCTAAGTAGAGACAGATAACGTGTGAGTCATGTCATGCTGTCATGTTATTTTTGTTATGTATTGTTTGGCATTTCATCACGGAAAGACTTACACCTGAACAACGTTTACAAATTATTCAGTTTTATCAAAGTAATCGTTCGCCAATTGCGCTAAGTCCATTTTTTTTTTAAATCAAAAAAAAAAAACACTTTCCAGTCTACCCACGACCTTGACACCCATGAGAATATTTTAGCTCTCGTTAAGAGCTATCTTTTTGCCATTGACCGATTCCCGATCCGACGTACCGGAATCATCGGTCCATATTTCTTCAAAAATGATGTCGGTGAGAACGTAACCGTGCCATGATAATATTTGGTTTCAACAAGACGGCGCCACTTCCCACACATCGCATCAATCAATGGATTTATTGAGAGAACACTTCGGTGTTGGTTCGTGGATAAAGAAACTCTACCATTCTAAATTTCACAACGATTGGATGTAAAATACAGCTTCTATAGAACTAAAGGGCCAAATCGGACGAAACATATATATGGGAGCTATAGCTAAATCTTAACCGATTTTCTTCAAATTCGGTAGTGTTGGTTCATGGATCAAGAAACTACCATTCTAAATTTCAAAATGATTGGATGTAAAATACAGCTTCTACAGGACTAAAGAGCAAAATCGGACGAAACATATATATGGAAGCTATAGCTAAATCTTAACCGATTTCAACCAAATTCAATAGGGATCTTTACAGCTGCAAAATTTCAGGACGATCGGAGTGAAATTGCGACCTGTAGTCGACGAACAACTTTACATGGACAGACGGTCGGACGGACGGACAGCTAGTGATTGCCAAAGAATGTTCTTTCAAATGATAATAAACATTCCCCATTCAATTTGAATTTTCTGTGTTTTTTTTTTTTCTTTAAAAAAGTAGGGAACCTCGAAATGGATCACCCTATATATGAAAACGTAGACAAATTCTTTTTAACGCCATCACGAAAAAACTACTGCAACAATTTTAAAAATGTCTCTTTTATATAAACACTTTTTGGCCACAGATGGTTCTTAAAAAATAACTTTTTTAAGAACGGGGACAAAAGTGGACGTGGCATTATTTAAAATTTGAATTTCAGAAAGTATTGACCGTTGAAGAACGAAATTTGTTTTGTAAGTTATTGGAGTCAATATTAGATAAGCCACAGATGAATTTTAACTAATAAAAAGTGGGCGGAGTCAGAAGTGGGCGTGGCATTATATTTTGAATATCTCAGAAAGCATTGATCGTTGAAGAGCTAAACTTGGTACATACGTTATTTGAACTATTATCTAAAATTTCAATAAGAACGGACGGGATCGGATAAGTAGGTGTGGCAAAAGTGGGCGTATAAATGTATGAAAATTGTATATCTTGGAAACTATTGGCCATAGAAGAACGAAATTTAGATAATAAATTATTGGGGTCAATATAAGTAATTTCACCAAAAGTGGGCTGGATTGAATTAAAGGGCGTGGCAATATTTAAATTTTGAATATCTCAGAAACCATTTTTCGTAGAAGATCGAAATTTGTTTGAATGTTATTGGTGTCAATATTAGATTAGCCGCATATGGTTCATAGAAATTAAAAAAGTGGGAGCGGTCAAAAGAAGACGACGCATTATTTAAAATATAAATACCTCAGAAAGTGTTGATCGTTAATCATGTCGTTTGTACATGCTGTAGCGGATTGGTGGGTGTGGCAAAAGTGTGCGTAGAAATGTATAAAATGCAATATCTCGGGAACTATTGACCGTAGAAGAATTATATTTGGATTTTGAGTTATTGGTGTCAATATTAGTAATTTCACCAAAATTCGTTGTGATAGGATTAGTGGTCTATTCAGGAATGGGACAAATATTCGTGGTTCATATCATACGAAAAAAATAACTATTATCGAATAACCAGGTGAGTATTGATACCGACAATCTTTAAAATTGACAGAACTGTTTTATTAGCTGAAATTTGGCTGGATGACAGCAAGTAACTTGTCATTCATTGTTAAAACTAGTGTTTATATACCGATTTAGTTTTAATGAAACTGTAATACCTCCGTCAATTGCAAATGGATTTTTAAGAGACTGGTGGCATCTTTTTCCTTTTAAAATATACTACATATGTAAATTAATTAATCGTATGGTTATTTCACAATATAATTGGTAAACACATTTCCCAAACTAGAAAATGACGGACAAAAATTAGAAAAATGTGTTTGTAGGACAAATAAACCTATATTCCTACAGCTTGAAATAAAACAAATTACTCATATACATCGTTCGAAAGGTTTAATTCTCTTCTTTCAAAATTCTTTTAGATATTGAAAATCGGTAAATAATTAACAAAGTTATAGGCGTTAAAGTGAAAAGAGGCAAGAAAATCGGTTTATTACCCGTAAATCCGGATTTTGGGGGTGTCCGGCAAATATCGTAGAACAACGTTGTTCTACTCGCCAAGAACTACAAGAAAAATTGTATCGCGGTTTTTGGGCTGTCGCACTGTGTAATAGAGGGAAATATGGTCTGGAGCCAGGATAATATCCTAGTGACATGTCTGAAATTGATTCAGCGTTTGCAGGCATTACAACTTGAACTACATTCACTTGGAGAGACACAAGGGAACGCAGATGATGGACATAAAGTTCAAATTCCAAAATTCAACAAACACAATCCGGAATTATGATTTGCTCAGGTTGAACGCCCTTTACAATCCCAAACAATGCTAAAGTAATAATATATTAACTACCGAGTTATAGGATTTTTATGACTTAGCGTTATTTCGCTTACGTCTATTACATTTTTCCATTGGACTAAGCACAATTTCTTGTAAAAACAATGCGTTTTCTTCTAATTATGTTTGAGAGACAAATTTTGTTTCTATATTTTTTCTTTTACATATTTTGTTTTTGTACTCAGGCTCAAGATCGTTATTGTTGTTTTCAGTACATATATGAAAACAACTTTGTTAAAAATTAAAGAAGAAGTAAGTGACATGTGTTGGGGGCGGTTGTAATGGTTGGATAGACAGATCTGTTTCGGGAGCCACCAAACTCCCATTATCAATATCCTTATTACTACGATTACTTCTGTTACTTTTAAACGCAGACTAGAACAGGGAGCGATTTTTTGACAATTTGAGGGGCACAGTGGGACAATAAGGGATACCTTTTGTACCAAAACGATGATTGTACTTAGAACAACGGATCGGGATAGGAAGTTTTTTTTCGAAATTAGTACTTTTCGGGGCATATTGGGGGCGAAAAGTGTAAAATATGGTTCAGTGGGGTAAAAAAGGTTATACAGGTCCCATAGTGCAATGGTAGCTCTTGGAACATAAACTTCTTTAAAAAAACTTTAAGAGGCACAGTGGGTTAATTGTGGTACAATTGACCAAAAATGGAACAATGTGGCAAAATTGGAACATATGAAGAGCTAAATAAAGTACATTGGGCAAAAATGGATCAGGGGAGAAAATGTGCTTTAATAAGGTACAGAGGTACAAAAAGGGGTAAAGTATAGCAGTATTGGGTCAAATTTTAAATATGTGCGGTGGAACACAAACTTGTTAAATATGGCACTGTGGGGAAAAAGTGTTAAATATGGCACAGTAAGACAAAAGGGGTTAAATATTGTACAATAAGACAAAAGGGGTTAAATATGGCACAGTGAAGTAAAAATGTGTTAAGTAGGGTACAGTGGGGCTAAAAGGGGTTAAATATGCTACAGTATGACAAAAGTTGTTAACTATGGTACAGTGGGACAAAGCGGTTTTAAATATGGTACAGTGAAGAAAAACTGTTAAATATTGTACAGTGGGGCAAAAATGGTTAAATATGGTACAGAGGGGACAAATTTTAAATATTGTACGTTATGACAAAAATGTATTACATATGGCACAGTGAGGGGAAAAATTGTTGAATATTGTACAGTGAGACAAAAGGGCTAAATATGGCGCAGTATGGTAAACATAGTTAAATATGTTACAGTGGGGAAAAAGGGTTAACAATGGTACAGTGGGGCAAAAAAGATTAAGTGTGGTTCAGTGTGACAAAAATTGATAACTATTAAATATTTTTAAAAGTAATTAATATGGTACAGATTAAATATTGTACAGTGGGGCAAAAATGGTTAAAAATGGTGCAGTAGAACAAAATGTGTTAAATATGATACAGTGGGACAAAAAGGTTTAAATATGATAAACATGATTGTTCCATGTGTTTTTGAAAGAAATATGTATAAATATTTTACAGCAACCAAATAGAAAAAATAAAGGATGGGGCTGCGAAGCGCACCGGGTTAAAGCTAGTACATACATTTGTATATATACACAACATTACAGCACTCTCGCTAAGAAATTGTTCAAGATATATCAATTTTAAAATGTGACTTATATGGGCGACCACACCCATTAGTCCTATCCCGCAGACAGATACATGTACACAAAATTACAGCACTCTCGTTTACAAATTGTGCAACATATCTCAATTTAAAAATTTGTGTTGTATTAGCGGGGCCACGCCCATTGGCCCGACTCCGCCCATTTTCGGGTCAATCACGTAGACTGACACTCTCGCTATCAAATTGTGAAAGATATCTCAATTTCAAAATTTGGTTTATGTGGTAGGGACTGGACTTAGCACGTTTTCGCAAGTATTTTGGCGGCTTCGGACTTATCACTTTTCCGCATCACTCTGTAAACATAACTAGATACGACATAACTGTATTTTTTTTTCGATCCAGATCTCAGTCATAACGTTCAAATGATAGACCATCTGACAATTCGCTTTGCTGGTACATATTAACAAAAGTTTGTAGATGCAGCTTTACATTGTAGACCGAATTGACCCCGTTACAACACTGGTTCGGGAAACTAATGGCGCTGTCGTCACATAATAAGACTGGCGACAGCGGCAATGACATCCTCGTAAAGGAGATCGTTTACATATCTATCGGTGGAGTGGTACCGCCATCCTTAATCAGAACAATTCTAAAGCCGTCCGGTATGAGACTTATTGCTGCAAACAGCAGTGAAATACAAACATGTGTTCATTGTGTTTTTATCCCCTCACCTTAGAGAGGAGGGTATATATCATTTGCTACGAGCCAAAAGTGTAACACATCAAAGGAATGACGTAAGAACCTACATATGTATGTTTGGCGGAAATCCGTTTTGGGTCATTTTAAGTCATTTGAGCAATGTCCGCCCGTCTGTCTGTGTGTCTGTCTGCTGGCTGGTGCGCACGATAGCTCACGAAAGGAGTAACCGATTGACTTTGGTATGCGGTAATATTTTGCTCTATCTCCGGCTAAGTTCGAAGATGGACCATATTGGTCCACTCCTTCTAGTACCTCCCCACAAAGGGTTAACTTTTAGTGAAATATTGATTCATTAATACCTTCTATACTACTTACTCGAATCTTCTGAAATTTCACACATAGTATTAGTTTGTTAGTCGCTAACTCGTCAAGAAAAATGGGCGATGGTGGCCACTCCCTTTTTGGTACCACCCACACGAATGGACCATTTTGCACCAAAAGTTAACAGCTTATATCTTTAATATCAGTTCATACAAATACTTGAAATTTTGTACAGTGTAATGCTTTTATAGTACCTAGCGTCCAGAGAAAAGTGGGCCTTATTGGCACGCCCCTATTGGTACCTCCCACACAAATGGACCATTTTGTACCAAAAGTTACCAGCTTATAACTTTAATACCAGTGCATACAAATACATGCAATTTTGTACAGTGTAATGCTTTTATAGTACCTAGAGTCTAGAGAAAAGTGGCCGTTATTGCCACGCCGCTTCTGGTATCCCACACACAAATGGATCATTTTACACCAAAAATTAACAGATTTTAACTTTAATGCCAGTGAATACAAATACTTGAAATTTTGTACGGTGTAATGCTTTTATAGTATCTAGAGTCCAGAGAATAGTGACCGTTATTGGCACGTCCCTTTTGGGGACGTCCCACTCAAATGGAGCATTTTGTACCAAAAGTAAACAGCTTTTAACTTTAATACCAGTACATACTTTAAAGTTATTAAATGCAATTTAAATTGATAATAATTTAATTAAAACAAAAAAATAAATAAAGTTACGAATATTTTTTTTTGCACTCAAGGTGAGGGGATTCATAAGTCGGTTTACCCGACTGAACTTTCTTACTTGTTAAATTAGACCTTAGATTAGACCACTCGGAGAACGTTTGGTTCATTGTGTTCGACAAGGTAATAATGAGAGAAAGTCAGAAGAATGTAGATAGGGGGTGACAACCAGAAAAAGGGGGACATAGGGGTGATAAGGGGGGACCCTATTATATGGGATCCTGTGTTCATTGTGTTCGACAAGGTAATAATGAGAGAAAGTCAGAAGAATGTAGATAGGGGGTGACAACCAGAAAAAGGGGGACATAGGGGTGATAAGGGGGGACCCTATTATATGGGATCCTATCCTATTATATGTCCCAGATCATCGGTTCGACCATGTTCATTTGGACATCGTGATAATGCCGTTGGTTCAGGGTTAGATATATTCAAATATTGCCTCGCCATTCCTGCCAATTCATCCGAATTTTTAAGGAAACTTCGTGAGTACTTCAACTTCCTGCGACTAATTGCAGTATCTCATTACAACAAAATGTTTATTTTCAAGAATCTCGATGATTACACTCACGTTTTTTATCGCACGGACGCAGTACCACTTGAACCAACATACACTCATTAAAGGGGTTTAACGTACTTAATGTTATACATAGGTTAGGTTAGGTTAGGTTGAAGAGAGAAGACGTTTAAACGTCTCATGTCCATGGACATACACTTAAGCCAGTGGTTCGGCCTGTTGTGCGCTCCTTATTTATGATCTTTTTATACCTCACGAGTTACAGAAAATCGGTACTAGACACGAATTTTCTCAGTATCTTCCAGTCATATTCTCTGAGATGAGTCAAGTCTGGTAATATGTCGGACCCGAAATGTTGGGATCTTGCATGTGTGAAAGCCGGGCAGTGACACAGAAAATGTTCCATCGTTTCGATGTTTTCTCTGCATGCCCTGCATTCGTCGTTTCCTGCTAGTCCTATGCGATGAAGATGTGCTTGTAAGCTTGAGTGTCCCGTTAGAACACTCATCATCTTACTAATATCGATCTTGTTTAGTTTCAGAAGACTTCTTGTTTTCTTTTCATTTGGGTCACCCCACAGTATCTTTGCAGTTGCTCCGGTTTATTACCTATGTTACTACTGTAACATAGGTAATAAACCGACCTTCACAATTAAAGACAGACAAGAAGTACTCGACGTAACGTTTGCTACTGACCGGCTGTCAGACAAAATTATTGGGTGGAATGTACTGGACGACCACTCATTCTCAGATCACCATTATATTGAGTTCAAACTCGCGGAAAAAGCGCCTAAACCCGCCGTCCACAGAAATGTAAGGAAGACAAAGTGGCATCTGTATGAGAAGAATTTCAAGAAAGTCCTCAACTCTAAACTTCCGTACGAACCGAGTGACAAAGCCGGTCTGGATAATCTGGTCGATCATATCACCATATCATTCAATAGATCCCTTGAAGAAGCCTGTCCAAAAACAAGGTACAAGGGTAAAACTAAACCCCAATGGTGGACTTCTGAGCTAACGGCTATGAAAAAGACCTGCAACAAGCTATTCAATAAGGCTAAATCTACTGGGGTCGCTAATGATTGGGACGCCTATAAAGAGCAACTCAAGATCTATAAGAAGGAGCTTAGAAAGGCGCAAAGGCGCTCTTGGTATACCTTCTGTGGTGAAGTGGAAAAGGTCTCCGACGCCGCTAGGCTGAGGAAGATATTATCTGCTTCACCCTGTACAGTGGGATATTTACAGGATGAGGCAAATAACTGGACCAAAAACAGCGAGCAGTCGCTCAATGTACTGCTCGACACACATTTCCCGGGGAACTCTGTAACAGAACCCGAGGATCAGCAGGACCAACAAGAGTGCGAGTGGACTGCGAGCGTCGCTAGCTTCTTGACTGAGAGATCCAGAATAAGCTGGGCTATTAACAGCTTTGAGCCCTTCAAGTCACCTGGACCAGATGACATCACTCCAGCAGAAATGCAGAAAATGTTAAAGTACATTATCCCCTGGCTGGAGAAAATTTATGTAGGCTGTATCAGGCTTTCATACGTCCCGAATCGATGGAGGGATACCAAAGTGGTATTCATACCTAAAGCGGGAAAGATATCACACACTAGGCCAAAAGACTTCAGACCAATTAGCCTATCCTCGTTCCTATTGAAAGGTCTGGAAAGACTTTTAGATCATTTCATTAGGGAAAACCTGGATACAAAACTCCTGTCGGGGAACCAACATGCTTACAGCAAGGGCAAGTCTACTGAATCAGCCCTGCACGAACTTGTGAGCACTATCGAATCGTCCCTGCATTTCAAGGAATTCACCATGGTGGCATTTCTTGACATAGAAGGGGCTTTTAACAACATTCACTCCGATGCGGTAATTGCGGCACTCTCACATCTAAAAGTTAACACTAGTTTGATTAGACTAATTCAAAGTCTGCTCACCAGAAGACGCATAACAGCATGTCTAGGGTCCACAACTCTAACAAGGTATGTAAACAGAGGGACCCCGCAAGGAGGAGTACTGTCTCCACTAATTTGGAACCTAGCGGTGAATGAAATCCTGCTAGATCTAGAACGTTGTGGCTGCAAGGTCGTGGCATATGCGGACGACGTGGCAATCGCAGTGAGTGGCAAATTCGTAAACGTCCTCAGAGACATCCTACAGGTGGCTCTGAACAAGTTGGCTAGATGGGCCAGAAGCAGCGGTTTGGGCGTTAACCCCAACAAGACAGAATTGGTTCTCTTTACTAGGATGAATAATGTCCCACATGTGGACCCTCCACCTCGGATAAATCGAACAGATCTAGTCTTTTCTGAAAGTGCAAAATTTTTAGGAATAATTCTAGATAGGAAAATGTTATTTAGACTTAACGTATTGGAACGTGTAAGGAAGGCCAACGTCGCCTTATATTCCTGCAAAAAGGCTGTAGGGTCGCGGTGGGGACTCTCTCCTAAAATCGTCCACTGGATATATATAGCAGTAGTTCGTCCAATACTGTTATACGGTATTGTGGTATGGTGGACGGCAACTGACAAACTAACCATTACCAACCTACTAACAAAGGTTCAGAGAACTGCCTGCCTGAGCATAAGCGGAGCCTTAAGGACTACAGCGACCGAGTCTCTACAAGCCCTACTCCATATACTGCCGATTAATATTGTGGCGAGAGAGGTTGCAACCAAAGCGGCAATAAGATTAAACTGCCTATCAATGTGGAGGTACAAGAACTATGGTCACATGAGGATATCAAAGTGTAGTGCTATGGTAACCGACCGAGTGGACTATATACCAACAGTGTACACCTTCGAGAGAAATTACATCACTATGATTCCCGCCAGAGATGAATGGGTCGGCAGAATACCAGGTAATATAAACCATCTCCACTTTTACACGGATGGTTCGAAGCTTGATGAAAAGGTTGGCTTCGGAGTACACTGTGAAGAACTTAGTCTGGATATAGCTCACAGACTACCAGATACATGCAGTGTCTATCAAGCCGAAATAATGGCAATATGGGAAGTCGCCAAGTGGCTGAGTCGCAACATAGTAACCAACAATGGCGTTGTCATTTACTCGGACAGCCAGGCTGCCATCAATTCTCTGGAGGCAACATCCCTAAATTCACAAACAGCCCTCGACTGCCGCAGATCTCTTAACGAGATGGCTGAGCAGTTTAATATACACCTCATATGGGTGCCTGGGCATAGGGATATCCCGGGGAACTGCAAAGCCGATGAACTTGCTAGGAAAGGGACGACATTACAAATTCTCGAAGAATTTGCATATATTGGTGCGCCACTATCCACGTGCAAGCTTTGGCTTAGGCAAGAGGCAATCAGGCAGTCCAACGATAGATGGACAGAAATCGGCACCTGCAGGGTAGCTAGAAAAATCTGGCCAAGGTATGACCTGAGAAGGTCAAAATATCTCCTCGCACTAGAGAGGAAACGATTGTCTACGTTAGTACAGGTTCTGACGGGACACTGCTTGATCGGCGAACACGCCAAAAGATTGGGTATTGAGTCCAATGACTTCTGCCGAAGCTGTGGAGATGAGGAAGAAGTGGAGAGCATTGAGCACTTGCTTTGCGACTGTCCCGCTTTGAGTAAACGACGACTGGATATACTGGGGTCGGCCTTTTTAGGCAGCCTAACAGATCTTTCCAGTACTGATATTCGTACTATCGATAAATTTATATATCAAACAGGTTGGTTTCGATGAGGGGCATTTCAGCCCGTGGTAACACTAGGGACCTAAACTGGTCTATGTGAGCTTGTAAAAAAAATACGGCTGCCACCCTAACCTAAACCTAAACCTAAAAACCTACTTTTGCGCTATTCCACATAGTTTTATGAGCCATCACTGCCCAGTGCTTCAACTCATTTTTCGTGGCTTCGAAAGGTTTCCAATTTTTCAAGTTTATTACTCGAAGTTCTCTGCCCTTTGAAGCCAAGTTGTTTGCCCGTTCATTTCCAATCACTCCGTTGTGTCCTGGAGTGATTGGAAATGAACTATGTGGAATAGTGTTATACATACCTCAAATATGGGTTTTAGAAAAATAAAATTTTCAAATCTTGGATTAGGGACCATTTGGTCCAAGGGATATATTTTTATTGAAATCAAAATAATAATCCTTTTTGGCTTAAAAATAATTTGTAAATAAGCTGTTAACTAATAACGTAAATAAGCCCCAGATTACAGATTTTCGATCCCGTCCATTTTTGACCAATCACGTAGACTGCCATCAACTACATATACACAAAAATTCAGCACTCTCGCTAAAAAATTGTTCATGATATATAATTTTCAAAATTTGGCTTATATGGGCGGCACCACACCTATTCGTCCGATCCCGCCAATTTTTCATCACCATACACGGCTGTCACCCGATATTTATTTATAAAGATATCTCAGTTTCAAAATTTTGCTTATATAGGCAGGGCCACGCCCATTGGTCCAATCTGCATAATTTTTGGGCCAATCACGTAGAATGCCACCAGATACATATACACAAAATTTCAGCACTCCACTTCCAAAATATGGCTTATATGGGCCGCCCACATCCAGTTGTCCGATCCCGACCATTTTTGGACCAATAACGTAGATCGCCAACAGATATACATATATATACACAAAATGACAGCTCTCCCGCTAACAAATTGTGCAAGATATCTCGATTTAAAAAAATGCCTTAAAGGGGCGGGGCCACGCCCATTGGCTCGACCCCGCCCATTATTGGACCAATCACGTAGACTGTCTTCAGATATATATATACAAAATTCCAGCTCTCTTGCTAACAAATTGTGCAGATATCTCAAATTCTAAATTTGGCGTGTATGGGTCAACGCCCATTGGCCCGATTCCGCCCATTTTTGGATCAATCACGTAGACTACCACCAGATACATATGTACAAAATTCCAGCTCTCTCGCTAATAAATTGTGCAAGATATCTCAAATTCTAAATTTGGCTTATATGGGCGGGGCCACGCCCTTAGGTCCGATCCCGCCCATTTTTGGATCAATCACGTAAATCGCCAACAGAACAAAATTACAGCTCTCTCGCTAACAAATTCTGCAAGATATCTCGATTTCAAAATTTGGCTTAAAGAGGCTGGGCCACTGGCCGATCCCGCCCATTTGTGGACCCATAACGTAGATCGCCAACAGATATATATATACACAAAATGACAGATCTCCCGCTAACAAATTGTGCAAGATATCTCGATTTCAAAATTTGCATTAAAGGCGCGGGGCCACGCTTATTGGCTCGACGCCGCCCATTTTTGGACCAATCATGCAGACTGTCTTCAGATATATATATACAAAATTCCAGCTCTCTCGCTAACAAATTGTGCAGATATCTCAAATTCAAAATTTGGCGTGTATGGGTCCCGCCCATTTTTGGACCAATCAGGTAGACTACCACCAGATACATATGTACAAAATTCCAGCTCTCTCACTAATAAATTGTGCAAGATATCTCAAATTCAAAATTTGGCTTATATGGACAGGGCCACGCCCATTGGTCCGATCCCGCCCATTTTTCGACCAATCACGTAGATCGCCAACAGATATATATACACAAAATTACAGCTCTCTAGCTAACAAATTGTGCAGATATCTCGATTTCAAAATTTGGTTTAAAGGGTGGGGCCACGCCCATTTCCACCAGATACATATGTATAAAATTCCGGCTTTCTCGCTGATAAATTGTGCAAGATATTTCAATTTTGGCTTATATGGCTGGTGCCACGCCCATTGGCCCGATTCTGAACATTTTTGTACCAATCACGTGACTGCCACCAGATACATATACACAAAATTCCTGCACTCTCGCTAAAAAATTGTGCACGCCCATTGGTCCGATCCCGCCCATTTTTGGACCAATCACGTAGACTGCCACCAGATGCATATGTACAAAATTACAGCACTCTCGCTAACAAATTGTGCAAGATATCTCAATTTTAAAATTTTGTCTTATGTGGGCGGGACCAAGCCCACTTGATATATCGAAAATTCAAGTACCCTATTTTCACCACGCCCCACACATGTACATTCTGTGAAAATTTCAAGAGGATCGGTCCAGCCATTTAGACGTCTATACGGTACAAACAAACAAACAAACACACATGCTTCTTTATATATATAGATAGATATTGGGTAAAATATTTATTTTGTATGAAAATGAACAAATGGTCTCTTAATTTAGGATTCGTACATTGTTTCTAACCTAACAGCAGGGTTAAATAAAAAAATGTTTTAGGTACATGTTTATTTTTTTTAATTCGGCAATATTTTTCTTTTAGTTATTTTTTTCCCTACCAGAGCTAACAATCTTGCAGCGATGTAGAGGCTTAACCTCGGGCTCTTCTTCTTGAATCATCGTCAATCTACGAACATGGTTCCCAACTCGTACTTTGATATGAAGAGTTCGAGCGACCAAAGGTTACCTACAGGCAAAAGGTATATACGAGGAAATCCCTTTATACCATGGGCTTCCTCTATAACTAGATATAGTAGTGATACTCTACTATAAAAGTATTCCCCAACATCGAGGTGTTATGCGACCTCGTGCCTATCGATGTTTAATGTTTGTAGTCAGGGGTAACCGACTATGTTTGTACGGAGCCTCGCTGATACCTGGGCTCCACGGCGAGTAAATAGGCTTCTTCGCCAAGTCCTTATCATAGCACCGGGGGCTATGCTATGGTGGACCACCACTCCCCTACACTCGTGGGTCCAAATATTAATTTCCTAAACAACATAACAACCATATCAACAACTACTACTGGTACAACCAGCAGCATTGTAGCTTCATCCCCTAGGTTTAGGTTAGGGTGGCAGCCGTATTTTTTTACAAGCTCACATAGACCAGTTTAGGTCCCTAGTGTTACCACGGGCTGAAATGCCCCTCATCGAAACCAACCTGTTTGATATATAAATTTATCGATAGTACGAATATCAGTACTGGAAAGATCTGTTAGGCTGCCTAAAAAGGCCGACCCCAGTATATCCAGTCGTCGTTTACTCAAAGCGGGACAGTCGCAAAGGAAGTGCTCAATGCTCTCCACTTCTTCCTCATCTCCACAGCTTCGGCAGAAGTCATTGGAGTCAATACCCAATCTTTTGGCGTGTTCGCCGATCAAGCAGTGTCCCGTCAGAACCTGTACTAACGTAGACAATCGTTTCCTCTCTAGTGCGAGGAGATATTTTGACCTTCTCAGGTCATACCTTGGCAGGATTTGTCTAGCTACCCTGCAGGTGCCGATTTCTGTCCATCTATCGTTGGACTGCCTGATTGCCTCTTGCCTAAGCCAAAGCTTGCACGTGGATAGTGGCGCACCAATATATGCAAATTCTTCGAGAATTTGTAATGTCGTCCCTTTCCTAGCAAGTTCATCGGCTTTGCAGTTCCCCGGGATATCCCTATGCCCAGGCACCCATATGAGGTGTATATTAAACTGCTCAGCCATCTCGTTAAGAGATCTGCGGCAGTCGAGGGCTGTTTGTGAATTTAGGGATGTTGCCTCCAGAGAATTGATGGCAGCCTGGCTGTCCGAGTAAATGACAACGCCATTGTTGGTTACTATGTTGCGACTCAGCCACTTGGCGACTTCCCATATTGCCATTATTTCGGCTTGATAGACACTGCAGGTATCTGGTAGTCTGTGAGCTATATCCAGACTAAGTTCTTCACAGTGTACTCCGAAGCCAACCTTTTCATCAAGCTTCGAACCATCCGTGTAAAAGTGGAGATGGTTTATATTACCTGGTATTTTGCCGACCCATTCATCTCTGGCGGGAATCATAGTGATGTAATTTCTCTCGAAGGTGTACACTGTTGGTATATAGTCCACTCGGTCGGTTACCATAGCACTACACTATGATATCCTCATGTGACCATAGTTCTTGTACCTCCACATTGATAGGCAGTTTAATCTTATTGCCGCTTTGGTTGCAACTTCTCTCGCCACAATATTAATCGGCAGTATATGGAGTAGGGCTTGTAGAGACTCGGTCGCTGTAGTCCTTAAGGCTCCGCTTATGCTCAGGCAGGCAGTCCTCTGAACCTTTGTTAGTAGGTTGGTAATGGTTAGTTTGTCAGTTGCCGTCCACCATACCACAATACCGTATAACAGTATTGGACGAACTACTGCTATATATATCCAGTGGACGATTTTAGGAGAGAGTCCCCACCGCGACCCTACAGCCTTTTTGCAGGAATATAAGGCGACGTTGGCCTTCCTTACACGTTCCAATACGTTAAGTCTAAATAACATTTTCCTATCTACAATTATTCCTAAAAATTTTGCACTTTCAGAAAAGACTAGATCTGTTCCATTTATCCGAGGTGGAGGGTCCACATGTGGGACATTATTCATCCTAGTAAAGAGAACCAATTCTGTCTTGTTGGGGTTAACGCCCAAACCGCTGCTTCTGGCCCATCTAGCCAACTTGTTCAGAGCCACCTGTAGGATGTCTCTGAGGACGTTTACGAATTTGCCACTCACTGCGATTGCCACGTCGTCCGCATATGCCACAACCTTGCAGCCACAACGTTCTAGATCTAGCAGGATTTCATTCACCGCTAGGTTCCAAATTAGTGGAGACAATACTCCTCCTTGCGGGGTCCCTCTGTTTACATACCTTGTTAGAGTTGTGGACCCTAGACATGCTGTTATGCGTCTTCTGGTGAGCAGACTTTGAATTAGTCTAATCAAACTAGTGTTAACTTTTAGATGTGAGAGTGCCGCAATTACCGCATCGGAATGAATGTTGTTAAAAGCCCCTTCTATGTCAAGAAATGCCACCATGGTGAATTCCTTGAAATGCAGGGACGATTCGATAGTGCTCACAAGTTCGTGCAGGGCTGATTCAGTAGACTTGCCCTTGTTGTAGGCATGTTGGTTCCCCGACAGGAGTTTTGTATCCAGGTTTTCCCTAATGAAATGATCTAAAAGTCTTTCCAGACCTTTCAATAAGAACGAGGATAGGCTAATTGGTCTGAAGTCTTTTGGCCTAGTGTGTGATATCTTTCCCGCTTTAGGTATGAATACCACTTTGGTATCCCTCCATCGATTCGGGACGTATGAAAGCCTGATACAGCCTACATAAATTTTCTCCAGCCAGGGGATAATGTACTTTAACATTTTCTGCATTTCTGCTGGAGTGATGCCATCTGGTCCAGGTGACTTGAAGGGCTCAAAGCTGTTAATAGCCCAGCTTATTCTGGATCTCTCAGTCAAGAAGCTAGCGACGCTCGCAGTCCACTCGCACTCTTGTTGGTCCTGCTGATCCTCGGGTTCTGTTATAGAGTTCCCCGGGAAATGTGTGTCGAGCAGTACATTGAGCGACTGCTCGCTGTTTTTGGTCCAGTTATTTGCCTCATCCTGTAAATATCCCACTGTACAGGGTGAAGCAGATAATATCTTCCTCAGCCTAGCGGCGTCGGAGACCTTTTCCACTTCACCACAGAAGGTATACCAAGAGCGCCTTTGCGCCTTTCTAAGCTCCTTCTTATAGATCTTGAGTTGCTCTTTATAGGCATCCCAATCATTAGCGACCCCAGTAGATTTAGCCTTATTGAATAGCTTGTTGCAGGTCTTTTTCATAGCCGTTAGCTCAGAAGTCCACCATTGGGGTTTAGTTTTACCCTTGTACCTTGTTTTTGGACAGGCTTCTTCAAGGGATCTATTGAATGATATGGTGATATGATCGACCAGATTATCCAAACCGGCTTTGTCATTCGGTTCGTACGGAAGTTTAGAGTTGAGGACTTTCTTGAAATTCTTCTCATACAGATGCCACTTTGTCTTCCTTACATTTCTGTGGACGGCGGGTTTAGGCGCTTTTTCCGCGAGTTTGAACTCAATATAATGATGATCTGAGAATGAGTGGTCGTCCAGTACATTCCACCCAATAATTTTGTCTGACAGCCGGTCAGTAGCAAACGTTACGTCGAGTACCTCTTGTCTGTCTTTAATTGTGAAGGTCGGTTTATTACCTATGTTACAAATACTAAGATTGGTAGTTAGAATAAAGTCAAGAAGCGAATCACCCCTATTGTTTATATCCGTACTACCCCAGATAGTATGATGAGCGTTCGTGTCTGCGCCAATAATCAGCTCGAGCTCGTCAGACGTTGCTTCTTCTACTACTTCCCTGAATAGAGCAGTCGGTACTACAGGTTCATAAGGCAAGTAGCTGGAGACCACCCAATATATGCGATTACCGATCTCCAGGCTAGCAGCTGTTTCGTCTTTACCACTTAAATTAGTCAGGAGAAAGATACTTAGATCTTTCCTGGCCAAAATGCAGGTTCTTGGAGTGCCTTCACAGTTGGCCACAAGCAGTTTAAAGTTGGGTGTCCTAATACCGCACACCCTTCCTCCCACTACGTAGGGCTCCTGTATCAGGACGATGTCTATTGCGCCTGTGGACAGGCGCAGCAATAGAGCCGCTGAGGCTGCTTTAGCGTGATGGAGGTTAATCTGTAGAATTCTTACCATCATTGGTAATTGACAGATTAACATCCACCCCAACAAGGGTGTTATCGAACTCTTCGTCCGTATCGTCGAGAAGCATGTCCCCGCCAGATGCGTCAAAGAGTCCGGAGACTCCCCTCAGCCCCTCTGTGTCAGAAGTAGAGCTTTCGTCCTCAGAGTAGGACGTTACAGATCTTCTGTTAGAGTTGGAGTCACCAGAAATAATAGGCGTGGCTACCTCCACACTTACAGAAAGTGCCACGGTGGACGACTCACCTTGTGCAGTGGGAGCTATATCCTGCTTGTATATCTTCAAGATTATAGTCTCGAAGCCATATTGTAGGGTTGCACTCGCACTTTGTATATGGGAGGTGGATTCAGCGTTTAGGATAAGATTGACCTGCCGCTTTTTACCATCCGCCTCACCCACCTTGCTGATTCTCCAATTATGGGCCGGCAGACCAGGATTGGAATCTTTTATTATTTCTAAGATGTCAGCCGGGTTGGAGGGCTCTTCTGTAACCCAGGTGATGGCTCTAGGGTGACTAGGGATGTTGTTTTTTTCGACAACATCCAACTGGGCACCCGGCCACACCTCACCCGCTCGACTCAGAGCAGCCTTATAAAGGTCTACTGATCTGGCATCACCGAAATATAAGAGCTTTACTCTCCCCTGATGCCATCCTGCATCGTTGCAGATTGGTGGTTTGCCCGGCATTTCTCTACGGACATCGAGGTAATGAGCCATAATGGCTGATTGTACATGACTCCATTTGTCCTTGAGGATGGATCCATCCTCACTACTTCTGTCTATAACAGCCATCACTAGACTCTCCTTCGCCACTTCATTGAAGGGCTTGGTGAGTGTCCTGTTGATGGTGACATTAGGGCCTCTTGCCTTTTTCGAAGGCAGGGGTTCATCAGGTGATCTGATTCGTTTTACTTTATTAGCCGTTAACACAGCTGAATTTGTGGCTCTTTCAGCCGACTCATTGGCCTTAGAAGCATCTATGACGCCTTTAGCCCAGGTAAGTGACTCTTTTTGTTTTTCGGTAAGAGCCGAAACCTCAACAGCCTCCAACTTCGTCAAAACTCTGAGCGCTACACGATGCTCATTGTGCTTCCGTTTTGACGGTCGGACATGACGTTTTCCCCTCACCGCACCACCTGTTGTGAGTACTTGGGGGAGATTTTCACCATTTTTGGTGTGGTCGGCTTTGGCCAAGACCAACGGACGGACATTCGGACGATTGGGGAACCGCGCTCCATCGGAACACGAAGGCATCCCCGTTTAGAGAATTTATTTTAATTTTGTCTGTATTAGACCGTAATAGGTACTACGATGTAGGCCTTACAGACTTTGTACAGATTTTTGCTATTGCGTAATAGGTACTGGTGACTATCCGCTATGTGATAAACACGTCCGTTCACTGCGAATGATCAGCAACGAATCGCTTCATCCCCTACAATGCCTACGGATAGCCAACGTCCGAACTCTACTCGTATGTCCAATGCCAGTCATCCTAGTCACCTCCCAAATATATTTGAAGTCCGTCCATACGACACTCACCCGTCACCCCTATATCTCATAAGGAATGAGGTAATTAGGGAGAATTACACTCATCGATCACACATCGACACGCTGAACCGGGAAATAACCACTCAGTATGTCAGCAATTGTCGGAGGATGATGATTCCCTCATCGGACTCAGTCAGGGGGCGTGCCAGCAGACTTGATGGAAGATCTTACTCTGGTTGGATAGTGAATGTGCGATCACGATTATCTCCGTCCCGACTACCGACAAGGTCATCAAAGCCAGCAACTAACCTAGCCGAGGACGTGACGGAAACCGACCTGTCGACTCCACCACGTCATCCTAAGTCGGTACCCGCCTCCATAGCTAGCAAGTCCTGCAACGCAGAACTCCTGATCCTGACGCCTCAATGAGCTTTAGACCCAGGCACTCCTGGTGATAATCCTTCGACGAGCGGTAAGAAAAGGTCGGACGAAAGAAGGCTCGCGACGCATACAAAAGGTCCTGCTCTTATCTTCGGAAATTCAAAGGAAAGAGCGAGTCTGACATAACGGCGAGAGAAAGGCGACTGATCAAATCCAACTGGAAAGCGATACTTCGCCATGAACGGCTTTATCCACATATAGCGACGAAATCGTCCCTGACCGGTGGATGCTGCAACTCCTACGTCACTTGTGGTAGCGGTGAATTCAGCTCCTACAATTGCGACAGAGAAGGAAAAGCGTGATAATATGCCAAACGGGCCCTCTGGCAGTGTCGCAGGGTCACTGCAAACTGAATCCCACTGGAAGAAGGGATAGTCCTATTGGTAAGACACTATTGGTCACCCTTTATCCAGACGCGATATGAACTGGAGTAATGACAACAAGGTTACTTCAGAACCATCCAAAGCAAATACCAAAAACCGAGTGAATGAAGAAAAGAAATCTGGTAAAACGCCAGGTGGAGTCTCAGGATCGATTAAAATGCAGACTAGGGCCAGTTCTACAAAGATGACTCTAGCAGTTAAATCCGGAACTGTTAATGATTTGTTGCCTCTATTCGACGGCTCCTCATCCTTGCAACAGGCTGCGGACCTCATGAAATCTACAGCTGTAAAGCGGGTTAGATCCACTGAGGGACCACAGCCTGTTGCGAAGAAGCCAGAAGGAATTGAAGGGGTCAGTCGAACCTGGCGGTAAAGCACCCTCTGGGAAATAGGGCGTCAACGGGGAGGTTAGAAACAGCAGTGGACAATTTTACTGCAAGCCTGTTAGATAGTCTTGAGAGAACATGTCATGGAGAGACTGATTGACATCTATATCAGGGATCGATTACACCCATCTTTAATCAACAGTAGTCAACATGCGTACATCAAGGGTCGCTCTGTTGACATTGATCTTCTTGACGTGGTGGGTTATATTGAGGGAAATCTAAGAAAAAACCAATACACTTTGGCTACTTTCCTAGACATAGAAAGAGTCTTCAATAATGTGAAGTTGGAATCGATACATAACTCCTTAATGGATGTGGACATTCCCCCTCTACTGGTTGATTGGATTGATTCAATTCTAAACAGAAGAATCATAAACGCATCACTTGCAGAAGGCTCCATTAGGAAGATGGTATCCAGAGGAACTCCTCAAGGAGGGGTATTGTCACCTCTCCTGTGGCTCTTGGTTCTAAATGGAATACTCAGATCATTTTAGGAAGAAAGAGTGAATGTTGTCGCTTACGCAGATGATGTTGTCATCATGGTTGGAGGCAAATTTCTCTCTACTATCACCGATCTTATTCAGGGTGCTCTTAGAATGCTATCTAGACGGCAAATGGGCTGGGCATCAAACCCATGAGGGCCGAGCTAGTGCTATTCACCAGACAGAATAAGATACCACATTTCACCAAACCTATTCTGGACGGAGTGGAGCTGAACTATGGAGCTGCACTATACTCGAGCAAAAAGTCCATAGGTAAGAGCTGGGGGCTCAAGCCAAGTACCATCCACTGGATGTATACAGCTATAGTGCGTCCTATACTTACCTATGGCTCAGTGGTATGGTGGAAGGCGACAGAAGTTGAATATCAACTTAAAAAGTTAGAGAAAGTACAAAAGCGGCATCTTTATTTATATCCTGTGCGAGAAAGAGCACACCGCAAGCGGCCCTCGACATGGTATTGAACCTACAACCTGTAGGCCGTTTTGTTAAGTGCAGTGCTACAAAATGCGCTCTCAGTCTCCGAGAAGCTCGTGTGTGGCGTAATGCGGATTGGGGCCACTCGGCCATTCTCATTGAGTCATCAAAAATGTCTGATCTAAGGGCTCAGGCAGGACCGACAGACTATTTGTCTCCTTAAATCTCGACATAATCATCCCCGCAGAACAGACTGGTCATGCGGCAACCTTCTTTTGGAGGGCCATGCAATATACACTGACGGTTCAAAGATAGATGTAGGCAACAGGCAGGCATTTTCAGTGAATCTCTTGCCATAAATACGTCCTATAGGTTAGCCGACACAGGCAGCGTTTTTCAGGTGGAGATCTTTGCTATACTGCAAGCCCTCAGCTTGATAAATCGACAAAAACTCGTGTAAGATGATCACATAACAGTCTATGTTGACAGTCAGGCTGCTCTGAAGGCACTGAAGTCAACCACTAATAAGTCAAAGGTGGTTAATGAGTGCCGTTTGGAACTACAGCAATTGCCAGACGTAATCAGACTGTGCTCGGTGCCCGGAAAGTGTGATATTGCGGGGAACGAAAGGGGACGGCCCAAGGGTTGAGCCATCTCTATATCCCCCTTATGCGAATTCTTCAGCAACATAGAGTGTTTTTACAAAGAACTGGTAAACCAGAAATGGTCGAGCAGATCTGACTGTAAAAACACTAAATCTCTATGGACAGTCATATCGAAATCTAGGACCAAAGTTCTTCTTAACCTCATAAAGAGGGACATTCGTTTAATGATAGGCACGCTGACTAGCCATTGTAATGTTAGATCTTTAACAGCAAGGTGGCAGAGTGATTCTGCCGACTACTGTCGACTCTGTGAGGATGAGGAGGAACTGGAGACAAGCTAACACCTTCTCTGATAGCTGACAGATTTATTTCAGTGACAGTTCATTTTATTGTTTACAAGCTTACAAAAGCATTTTGATCTATTGCATTCAGAAAAAAGTTATTCATGATGGAATTCAAGCGTGATAATGTGATTGCCTTATATTTGGGTGGAAAAACACAAGTGGCTATCGTTAGAGCCCTCCAGCATTTAAATGTGAATAAATCTTTTGTTTCTCGTACCATTGCTCGTTACCGTGATACTGGCAGTGTTGCATCGCGTCCAAAAAGTGGACGAAAAAAAACGGTAACAACACCATCCGAAAAGTGAAGGCCAGATTTGATCGAAATCCACGCCGCAGTGGTAGAAAAATTGCTCGTGAGCTGAACATATCGCGAGAACGGATACAACACATATTAAAAAATGAACTTGGACTAAAGCCATTGAAGTTCCAAAAAGTGCAAGAGCTCACCGATGAACAAAAAAAGTTAGATTGGAAAGAGCCAAGGAGTTGTTTCGCTTGCACGAAAGTGGCCAGTTACCGAATTTGGTTTTCTCCGATGAGAAGCCATTCCAAATTGAGCAGTTTGTGAACAAACAAAATGATCGGGTTTACTTGCCAAAGAGGTCAGCTGAAAATTTACACCTTCGATTGGCCACCAGAACTCAAGCGCCGCCGATGGTAATGGTGTGAGCCGCCGTAACGGCCGATGGTCGCTCCCCTCTCGTATTCATCGACCATGGGGTCAAAATAAATGCAGAATATTATCGGGAAAATGTCCTAAAGACAGTATTGAAGCCCTGGGCAGACAAACATTTCGGCCGCAGACCATGGACATTCCAACAGGTCTCAGCACCATCGCACTCAGCACGCGTCAACGAAGAATGGCTTAAAAAGGAGGTTCCTCGCTTCATTTCTACCGCACAATCGCCACCAAGATCTCCGGATCTCAATCCGTTGGACTTTTGCGCCTGGGGCATTTTAGAGAGTAAGGTTCGCACTAAAAAATACCAAAGGATCGATCATCTCAAGACGGCGCTTCGCCGGGAATGGGCCAAAATACCGCAGAGCCACTTTCGTGCAGCGTGTGATGGCTTTGTCGGCCGTTTGAAGGCCATAATTCGTGCCAAAGGTGGCCAATTCGAACAAATCTAAACTGTTTCTAAAATTTTATGTTATTTCCGACATTTTTTGCTTTTGAACAATAAAATTTAAAAAATATATCGCTTTATTTTGTTGCATTACATAACAGCCACCCTGTTTTGTTGCCGTACCACTTCTGCATCACCCTTTCGGGGATTGTGTACACTGCCCACAGCAACACCACTGCTTCCAGCTGGAGATAACTCGTAGATGTTTATGTAATTTTCCTATCGTTCCACCAAAAAGTTGTGGAGAGCAAACGAAAGTTATTTTCTGAACAGTTTCCACTCTCACGTTCATTGTTGCTATGAAAATTCGGAACTTGTTTGTTACAATCCCGAAAGCATGCTCGACAACATGCCTAATACGGGAGAGCCGAGGGATGGAAACTTGTTTTTCCGCCGAGTTTGTATGGTATGGGTACGGCTTCATTAGATGCATTTCTATTGGAAATTCGCCATCCCCAATTACCACATAATGAAGACTCCGACCATTTCCCACAGTCGATTTTTTTGGGATATCCTTTTCTTCCTGCAAAATCGGGCTCAGCTGGCTTTGAAGGAACACACCAGCGTCATTGCAGCGGCCATTACAACCAACACCGACAAATATAAATTTACAATTTGCATCGACCGGAGCCATCAAAGAATGCTGTTTGCCACTTTATAATTATGGTAAATTGCACCATCTTTACGCAACGGCCGGAAGTTGATGTGTTTGCCATCTAATGCCCCCAGACAATTGGGGAATTGTCATTTTAATGCAAATTCCTTAGCTATAGCCTCCCACTCCAACGGATTGCTTGGAAACTGTGGAGAATAAAATAGAAAAATAAACTCAATACTTCAAAATATTACATTCACAAAAATACCTTTAAACACCGATTTTTAATTTCTCTAACAAGACGTCGCACACTTCTGGTACTATACCGCAAATGGCCGATTTAGATAAGCGTATTTGGTAGTCTAGGCTTTGAAAAGTCTCTCCTGTAAACAATTTTCTTTAATAACACTTAACAAGGGAGTTTCCTGTAACTCACCACTAGCAAGGTAACGTAATTTTAGTGACAGCTTTTCTGCTGGAGGAATTGCGTCTCTAATTACTGTGTCGACACCCGATATCTCTCCACGCGATATCTCCTGTAAACAGTACCGTAAATTGTTTTCTGCTTACTCTCAAATAATTTCTGTATGATGCTTCGTCATTCAAAAGCAGCTCCTTGGTCAGGAATGCAAATGAACCATTATCCGCTTATACCACAAATATTATTAAATTTCAATACATATTTATGTTATGTATGTTAATATACGAGTATTACTAACCAATTACTAGTTCCTCCTTATCGCTGTCATCAGAATCCATTTCGACAGCTAGACCGATGCACTCCACAAGATCATATATTAACTCATTTTTTCCTCTTTTTCCATTTTTAATATTCCGAGTACGTAAATAATTTCGCCATTTATTTCATCCTTTCAAAATCGAAGAATGTCAGAAGAAGCAACAATGAAAAACAATTCTTGTCGCAACAAAAATGCGTTGGGTGAACGCAAACGCAATTTCCAAAGGAAATTAGCGGAGAATCTGCTCAAAAAATCTCCTCGGGTGATTCACGACTACCTCTCAACATATGGAACCAGGCAACCTTTGTTAATAAAATTAGGGAAGAAGATATAACGATATGCTCAATAAACATCATTGATGAGATCCATGAGTGGAGGGTTTCTGATGAACACTCCCATTCGGACCACCGTTATATAAGGTTTAAAACTGCACGGCCACCGCCTAACCCTATAAGTTTCCATAATAATGCAGAAACCGACTGGACTAAATTCGGCAATCTTCTTAGATACCGACGTAAAAATATATCAGTATATTGGGACGACTACAACATAAGACTCAAAGAATACAATAAATCTTGGAGGCTTTTCTTTTAGCAGGTACAGCGTTAACAGCATGTCTAAAATAAAAAGTTCTTAATTTGTCACTAGGATATTCTCCTGGCTTTAGACCATCTTTGCCTCTATTATGTATTATAGAATTCAAATTTTTTTAAACGGTGAATCAAATACTATTACTTCATATCGCAGCTCAACACATAGCTATTTCATGGATGCTACTCCGGAACACATCAAGTAATAGTATTTGCATCAACCGACTGCACGAGAAACAAATTGTGCTTCGTATAGCTATTTCACAGATGCTACTCCGATCATTCAGCGAAGTTTAGCTGTGATCTAAGATGCATAGGTTCTTCCAAACGAATAAGAATTATTCCTCTCTTCTGCTATGTACAATTAAACAAAACATAGTACTTATATTAATATCTAATTTTTAACATGCAATCATATTCTCGTATTTAACACACAAAAAAACTGATCGCTTATATATAAATAAACTGAAACTGAATCTGCCCTGAAGATGTAATTCAAAGAATTGCGAAATATTGGTAAAAATAAATTATTAAAAAATTAACCCAATACCTCGAGCTCAATTAATTATTAATTTAAAAATTAAATAATACAGGTAGAAAAAATACATAATAAATGTAAATATCAAAATATTTGCGTTGGCTAAAGTATTGACTGTATTTTTGTCTGGTATCTGAAAGATATATAAATATTTTGACCCAGTCTGGCAACTACGTTATCTGCTAACGGAACGATCAAATATATTAGCCAATAAGAAACAAAATAAAAAACGAAACATTTTAAATTTTTGGGTAATGCAATTTTTTATAACAAATTATATTCTACTCTTCTATCTAACATCTTCTTCCTTGTCGCTAGAGTATAGTCTTGGGTTTCCACACACTACTTCTCCATTCATCTCTGGTTTTCGCAATATATATCCAATCATATATTCGCACGTTTAGTCTTTTCAGTCAGGCATCAGGGCTCTAAGCATTTTTTTGTTATGGAATGCGCATTCAGAAAAGCATGGCCTGCCCATGGCCTGCCCATCTTATTCCTTGCGATCTGTTATATGTTGATAGCGATGACTTCTTTAATGATTGATTCTCTACTACTTTGACGGGTCCAAGTTGTCTCCTGAGAACATGCCTGATAACAGATCTATATAGTTTACCTTTTAGATCAGCTGATATGTTTCTCCCTTTGATATATTGTATTAGTTCATAAATAGTTTTTTTTTGCAGATTTTATACTCTGCTTTATGCCCGAAGTGCAATCATTTGCGGTGTTTACATATACTTTTATACTTATTGAGAAAAATATTTCGTGGGCTGATACTAAAGCTGAGTATAGACGATTGCCAGATCGGCAAACGTTATCAACCCTGTTAAAGTGCTGCAAATGTACGGACAATGACAGATTGTTAGGCAAGGGTGTATTGACAGTTCAGACGATTGTAAGAAAACATTACAATTTCATATATTTACAATATATTTTGTAAATATTTATATGCAGGATTGCCAATAAAAATACATTATAGACAGTGTTGCAAATACATAAAATTTTTTTTCTGGCAATGGCGCCGTTGTCACATGCATAAACTTCGCACATATAACAATCAGCAAATTATCTCGCAATGAATTTTCTGCTAACGTTGCAAAACAAAAATTGTATGTTCACACGGTTGTAAATTCACAGGGTTGCATTTTTCCGCCATTTTTCTGGCAATGTTGTCCGATCTGCAAATCGTCTGTACTTACCTTAACAACTTTCTTCCATATCATAATTAACAGCCTGTTCAGCTAAATGTAACAAAACGCAGACGTGCGATAGCTACCCAAGCAATAATTTTCTTCTTCTTATTCTCACCCAAACGATCATGTTTTTAATTTGGTTCATTGTCACTTATCGTTCGGGTAAGAAAGCTCTTTTCTTCATCGTCCTCCTGTCAAATACCAATATTACCTATATGTTGTTATTGACATTTCTTAAAGCTTTTTCCACACGAAAATATCAGAACGGGGGCAACCCTATCCAACAGCTGTAAAAGTACCAACAGCTGATTCTAGACAACGAGAAATAATCAAGCAACCGAAAATAAATACAATTGTTTGCTTGATTGATCATATATGGGCTATATCTAAATCGGAAACCTTCTGTACCCATTTCAGTAAGTCATAGAGCTAAAAAGAAAGTTCTTGCTTAATTTGATAGTGATCTGAGCATAATTGTGACTTGTATTTGGTAACAAGAATACATTTACAAACAGACGGACGGACAAAACCAAACCAATTCAGAAAGACATTATAAGTCGATAGGTATAAAAACGATTTTTTGGGTCACCTAATTTAAGGTATTATGAAACAATTTAAGAAGCATCTGAAGTTTATATCCAAAACAAAGTGTGCAAAAACCAAAAATTTCATTCGCTTGCCATTTGACGTGCGAAGTGGGAAAAAAGAAGTTACAAAAACAGGCCCTAAGCCTTTAACGGGCAAACTCGAAATATGAATATGTTTGTTATGATAATTTTTGTTTTACTATAATTTTGGTATGAGAAACACGAATATGATGTCTGTTTCTGAATATTTTATTTATGTGTTGTTATTATTTATTGTTGGTCTGTGCTTTTCTTATTCAGTCAGAATTTATTTTGGTTTGAGACCATATGTTACATTTACTTTCTGTCTATTGCAAAAAAGTAATTTTATTTATTTTAGTCTTTAGGTGGACAGAAATGAAGACCTTCTGTAGACGGTCTTGCCCGTTTAATAGAAATAACATGTTATTTTTACAAAACAAAACTATTATTCAAATACTAAACTTATAAAGGCAATTTATGAAAATATTGCAGTATTTATTTGTATGGTACTGCTTGAAGCAGTTTTTGAAAAACATAAATGCACATAAGGCATTTTGAACAAATGGTGTGAGTGTCAGATTTTTTGCACAATTTTTTAGATTCCCACTTTGGAAAATGACCAGTCTTGTCGCTCCTTACACTATCCGCAGAATGAATAGCCCTTTTACAAATTGTAGCACAGCTAGTGGAGGGCGCTTCCATAGATGGACGGCCTACAGATCCTTTAGCTACAAAGATAGGTTTAGGTTAGGGTGGCAGACGTATTTTTTTTACCAGCTCACATATACCAGTTTAGGTCCCTAGTGTTACCACGGGTTGGTCATCGACCACCCTGTTTGATATACAAATATATAGATAGTACGAATATCGGGACCGAAAAGAACTGTTAGACTGCCTAGAAACGTCGTCGTTTACTCAAAGCGGGACAGTCGCATAGCAAGTGCTCAATGCTCTCCACTTCTTCCTCATCTCCACAGCTTATCCAGAAGACATCTCCACAGCTTCTGCAGAAGACAATCTTTCGGCGTGTTCGGCGATCAAGTAGTGTCCCGTCAGAACTGATACTATAGTAGAAAATTTTTTTCCTCTCTAGTGCGAGGAGATTTTTTGACCTTCTCAGGTTATACCTTGGCCAGATGTGTCTAGGGAGCTACCCTGCACTAGCCACTTTCTGTCCATCTTTCGTTGTACTGTCTGATAGTCTATTGCCTATGCCAAATCTTGTACGTCTCCAGAATATTGATGGCAGACTTGCTGTCCTCGTAAATGACAACGCCAGTGTTGGTTACTATGCAACAAAATTTTTGTCCAAGGGATGTGGATAACAGTTTCTGATGCAATTAGGTGTCACAAACACGAAAAAATATTTAAAAAAATTTTTATGGTACATTTTTTTTTTATTTTTTTTTTTAATATTCCATCTTTCATGGAAAGTACATTCAGTATTTGGACCATAATAGCCTGGTTGAGCCGTGTTATGCCTCAAGTTAAAGGGAATTATGAGGGCTACATATGCTGCAAATATCGCTTTCACGTAGAATCTTTGGTTTAGTAACAGTCGTCAAATATATGAGAAAAAAATTATTTTTTTTTAAAAAAACACTTTTTTCTGTTACAAAAAAAAACTTAAAAAATAGAAAAAAAATTCCAAAAATTATTTTATCACATTTTAAAAAAGCCAGCATGCTAACGAAGAAAACACTTTCTATTTGAAATCTATGGATAGATGTAAAAGTTAGAGCCAGTTTGTAAATGTTAGGGAAATTCAAAAAAATTTTGTTTCATATTTTTTCGTTTTTAAATTATGTTTTTGCTTATATTGAATTCGCCATAAGTGAGAGAGACATATAAGAGACATTGCACTTGCATTTTATTTTATGAGGATCGATGTCAGACATTATAAAATTATAGAGAGGACGAGGTTTTATGGCCGTTCGTAACCCTGTATGAGAAGAATTTTAAAAAGGTCCTCAACTCTAAGCTTCTTTATGAACCGAATGACAAAGCCGGTCTGGATAATCTGATCGAGCATATCACCACATCATTCAATAGTTCTCTTGAAGAAGCCTGTCCAAAAACAAGGTACAACTAAACCCCAATGGTGGACTTCTGAGCTAACGGCAAGGAAAAAGACCTGCAACAAGCTATTCAACAAGGCGAAATCTACAGGAACCTTTAATGATTGGGATGCATATAAAGGGCAACTCAAGATCTATAAGAAGGAGCTTAGGAAGGCGCAAAGACGTATTCCTTCTGTGGCGAAGTGGAAAAGGTCTACGACGCCGCAAGGCTGAGGAAGGTACTATCCGCGTCTCCTTGTACAGTGGGGTATTTGCAGGATGAGGCAAACAACTGGACAAAAAACAGCGAGTAATCGCTAAGTGTACTGCTCGACACACATTTCCCGGGGAACTCATCAACAAAGCCCGAGGATCAACAGGACCAACAAGAGTGCGAGTGGACTGCGAGCGTCGCTAGCTTGTTGACTGAGAGATCTAGAATAAGCTGGGCTTTAAACAGCTATGAGACCTGGACCAGACGGCATCACCCCAGCAGAAATGCAGAAAATATTAAAGTACATTATCCCCTGGCTGCAGACAATTTATGTAGGCTGTATTAGGCTTTCATACATCCCGAATCGATGGAGGGATACCAAGTAGTATTCATACCCAAAGCGGGGAAGATATCGCACACTAGGCCAAAAGACTTCAGACTAATTAGCCTATCCTCTTTCCTATTGAAAAGTCTGGAAAGACTTTTAGATTATTTCATTAGGCAAAATCTGGATACAAAACTCCTGTCGGGGAACCAACATGCTTACAATAAGGGAAAGTCTACAGAATCAGCCCTGCACGATCTTGTGAGCACTATCGAATCGTCCCTACATTTCAAAGAATTCACCATGGTGGCATTTCTTGACATAGAACAACATACACCCAGATGCAGTAATCGCGGCATTGTCACATCTAAAGGTGAACTCTAGCTTGATTAGACTAATTCAAAGACTACTCAACAGAAGACGTATAACAGCATGTCTAGGGTCCACAACTCTAACAAGGTTTGTAAATAGAGGGAACCCAAAAGGAGGAGTACTGTCTCCACTAATTTGAAACCTAGCGGTGAATGAAATCCTGCTAGATCTAGAACGTTGTGGCTGCAAGGTCGTGGCATATGCGGACGACCTGGCAATCGCAGTGAGTGGCAAATTCGAAAACATCCTCCAAGATATTCTACAGGTGGCTCTGAACAAGTTAGCTAGATGGGCCAGAAGCAGCGGTTTGGGTGTTAACCCAAACAAGACAGAATTGGTTCTCTTTACTAGGATGAATAATGTCCCTCATGTGGACCCTCCTCCTCGTATAAATGGAACAGATCTAGTCTTTTCTGAAAGTGCAAAATTTTTAGGAATAATTTTGGATAGGAAACTGTCATTCAGTCGTTGCTGATCATTCGCAGTGAACGGACGTGTTTATCACATAGCAGATAGTTACCAGTACCTATTACGCAATAGCAAAAATCTGTACAAAGTCTGTAAGGCCTACATCGTAGTACCTATTATGGTCTAATACAGACAAAATAAAAATAAATTCTCTTGACGGGGATGCCTTCGTGTTCCGATGGAGCGCGGTTCCCCAATCGTCCGACTGTCCGTCCGTTGGTCTTGGCCAAAGCCGACCACACCAAAAATGGCGAAAATCTCCCCCAAGTACTCACAACAGGTGGTGCGGTAAGGGGGAAACGTCATGTCCGACCGTCAAAACGGAAGCACAATGAGCATCGTGTAGCGCTCAGAGTTTTGACGAAGTTGGAGGCTGTTGAGGTTTCGGCTCTTAACGAAAAACAAAAAGAGTCACTTACCTGGGCTAAAGGCGTCATAGATGCTTCTAAGGCCAATGAGTCGGCTGGAAGAGCCACAAATTCGGCTGTGTTAACGGCTAATAAAGTAAAACGAATCAGATCACCTGATGAACCCCTGCCTTCGAAAAAGGCAAGAGGCCCTAATGTCACCATCAACAGGACACTCACCAAGCCCTTCAATGAAGTGGCGAAGGAGAGTCTAGTGATGGCTGTTATAGACAGAAGTAGTGAGGATGGATCCATCCTTAAGGACAAATGGAGTCATGTACAATCAGCCATTATGGCTCATTACCTCGATGTCCGTAGAGAAATGCCGGGCAAACCACCAATCTGCAACGATGCAGGATGGCATCAGGGGAGAGTAAAGCTCTTATATTTCGGTGATGCCAGATCAGTAGACCTGTATAAGGCTGCTCTGAGTCGAGCGGGTGAGGTGTGGCCGGGTGCCCAGTTGGATGTTGTCGAAAAAAACAACATCCCTATTCACCCTAGAGCCATCACCTGGGTTACAGAAGAACCCTCCAACCCGGCTGACATCTTAGAAATAATAAAAGATTCCAATCCTGGTCTGCCGGCCCATAATTGGAGAATCAGCAAGGTGGGTGAGGCGGATGGTAAAAAGCGGCAGGTCAATCTTATCCTAAACGCTGAATCCACCTCCCATATACAAAGTGCGAGTGCAACCCTACAATATGGCTTCGAGACTATAGTCTTGATGATATACAAGCAGGATATAGCTCCCACTGCAGAAGGTGAGTCGTCCACCGTGGCACTTTCTGGAAGTGCGGAGGTACCCACGCCTATTATTTCTGGTGACTCCAACTCTAACAGAATATCTGTAATGTCCTTCTCTGAGGACAAAAGCTCTACTTCGGACACAGAGAGGCTGAGGGGAGTCTCCGGACACTTTGACGCATCTGGCGAGGACATGCTTCTCGACGATACGGACGAAGAGTTCAATAACACCCTTGTCGGGGTGGATGTTAATCTGTCAATTACCAATGATGGTAAGAATTCTACAGATTAACCTCCATCACGCTAAAGCAGCCTCAGCTGCTCTATTGCTGCGCCTGTCCACAGGCGCAGTAGACATCGTCCTGATACAGGAGCCCTACGTAGTGGGAGGAAGGGTGTGCGGTATTAGGACACCCAACTTTAAACTGCTTGTGGCCAACTGTGAAGGCACTCCAAGAACCTGCATTTTGGCCAGGAAAGATCTATGTATATTTCTCCTGACTAATTTAAGTGGTAAAGACCAAACAGCTGCTAGCCTGGAAATCGGTAATCGCATATATTGGGTGGTCTCCAGCTACTTGCCTTATGAATCTGTAGTACCGACTGCTCTATTCAGGGAAGTAGTAGAAGAAGCAACGTCTGACGAGCTCGAGCTGATTATTGGCGCAGACACGAACGCTCATCATACTATCTGGGGTAGTACGGATATAAACAATAGGGGTGATTCGCTTCTTGACTTTATTCTAACTACCAACCTTAGTATTTGTAACATAGGTAATAAACCGACCTTCACAATTAAAGACAGACAAGAAGTACTCGACGTAACGTTTGCTACTGACCGGCTGTCAGACAAAATTATTGGGTGGAATGTACTGAACGACCACTCATTCTCAGATCACCATTATATTGAGTTCAAACTCGCGGAAAAAGCGCCTAAACCCGCCGTCCACAGAAATGTAAGGAAGACAAAGTGGCATCTGTATGAGAAGAATTTCAAGAAAGTCCTCAACTCTAAACTTCTGTACGAACCGAATAACAAAGCCGGTCTGGATAATCTGGTCGATCATATCACCATATCATTCAATAGATCCCTTGAAGAAGCCTGTCCAAAAACAAGGTACAAGGGTAAAACTAAACCCCAATGGTGGACTTCTGAGCTAACGGCTATGAAAAAGACCTGCAACAAGCTATTCAATAAGGCTAAATCTACTGGGGTCGGTAATGATTGGGATGCCTATAAAGAGCAACTCAAGATCTATAAGAAGGAGCTTAGAAAGGCGCAAAGGCGCAAAGGCGCTCTTGGTATACCTTCTGTGGTGAAGTGGAAAAGGTCTCCGACGCCGCTAGGCTGAGGAAGATATTATCTGCTTCACCATGTACAGTGGGATATTTACAGGATGAGGCAAATAACTAGACCAAAAACAGCGAGCAGTCGCTCAATGTACTGCTCGACACACATTTCCCGGGGAACTCTGTAACAGAACCCGAGGATCAGCAGGACCAACAAGAGTGCGAGTGGACTGCGAGCGTCGCTAGCTTCTTGACTGAGAGATCCAGAATAAGCTAGGCTATTAACAGCTTTGAGCCCTTCAAGTCACCTGGACCAGATGGCATCACTCCAGCAGAAATGCAGAAAATGTTAAAGTACATTATCCCCTGGCTGGAGAAAATTTATGTAGGCTGTATCAGGCTTTCATACGTCCCGAATCGATGGAGGGATACCAAAGTGGTATTCATACCTAAAGCGGGAAAGATATCACACACTAGGCCAAAAGACTTCAGACCAATTAGCCTATCCTCCTTCCTATTGAAAGGTCTGGAAAGACTTTTAGATCATTTCATTAGGGAAAACCTGGATACAAAACTCCTGTCGGGGAACCAACATGCTTACAATAAGGGCAAGTCTACAGAATCAGCCCTGCACGAACTTGTGAGCACTATCGAATCGTCCCTGCATTTCAAGGAATTCACCATGGTGGCATTTCTTGACATAGAAGGGGCTTTTAACAACATTCACTCAGATGCGGTAATTGCGGCACTCTCACATCTAAAAGTTAACACTAGTTTGATTAGACTAATTCAAAGTCTGCTCACCAGAAGACGCATAACAGCATGTCTAGGGTCCACAACTCTAACAAGGTATGTAAACAGAGGGACCCCGCAAGGAGGAGTATTGTCTCCACTAATTTGGAACCTAGCGGTGAATGAAATCCTGCTAGATCTAGAACGTTGTGGCTGCAAGGTCGTGGCATATGCGGACGACGTGGCAATCGCAGTGAGTGGCAAATTCGTAAACGTCCTCAGAGACATCCTACAGGTGGCTCTGAACAAGTTGGCTAGATGGGCCAGAAGCAGCGGTTTGGGCGTTAACCCCAACAAGACAGAATTGGTTCTCTTTACTAGGATGAATAATGTCCCACATGTGGACCCTCAACCTCGGATAAATGGAACAGATCTAGTCTTTTCTGAAAGTGCAAAATTTTTAGGAATAATTCTAGATAGGAAAATGTTATTTAGACTTAACGTATTGGAACGTGTAAGGTAGGCCAACGTCGCCTTATATTCCTGCAAAAAGGCTGTAGGGTCGCGGTGGGGACTCTCTCCTAAAATCGTCCACTGGATATATATAGCAGTAGTTCGTCCAATACTGTTATACGGTATTGTGGTATGGTGGACGACAACTGACAAACTAACCATTACCAACCTACTAACAAAGGTTCAGAGAACAGCCTGCCTGAGCATAAGCGGAGCCTTAAGGACTACAGCGACCGAGTCTCTACAAGCCCTACTCCATATACTGCCGATTAATATTGTGGCGAGAGAAGTTGCAACCAAAGCGGCAATAAGATTAAACTATCAATGTGGAGGTACAAAAACTATGGTCACATGAGGATATCAAAGTGTAGTGCTATGGTAACCGACCGAGTGGACTATATACCAACTGTGTACACCTTCGAGAGAAATTACATCACTATGATTCCCGCCAGAGATGAATGGGTCGGCAGAATACCAGGTAATAGAAACCATCTCCACTTTTACACGGATGGTTCGAAGCTTGTTGAAAAGGTTGGCTTCGGAGTACACTGTGAAGAACTTAGTCTGGATATAGCTCACAGACTACCAGATACCTGCAGTGTCTATCAAGCCGAAATAATGGCAATATGGGAAGTCGCCAAGTGGCTGAGTCGCAACATAGTAACCAACACTGGCGTTGTAATTTACTCGGACAGCCAGGCTGCCATCAATTCTCTGGAGGCAATATCCCTAAATTCACAAACAGCCCTCGACTGCCGCAGATCTCTTAACGAGATGGCTGAGCAGTTTAATATACACCTCATATGGGTGCCTGGGCATAGGGATATCCCGGGGAACTGCAAAGCCGATGAACTTGCTAGGAAAGGGACGACATTACAAATTCTCGAAGAATTTGCATATATTGGTGCGCCACTATCCACGTGCAAGCTTTGGCTTAGGCAAGAGGCAATCAGGCAGTCCAACGAAAGATGGACAGAAATCGGCACCTGCAGGGTAGCTAGACAAATCTGGCCAAGGTATGACCTGAGAAGGTCAAAATATCTCCTCGCACTAGAGAGGAAACGATTGTCTACGTTAGTACAGGTTCTGACGGGACACTGCTTGATCGGCGAACACGCCAAAAGATTGGGTATTGACTCCAATGACTTCTGCCGAAGCTGTGGAGATGAGGAAGAAGTGGAGAGCATTGAGCACTTGCTTTGCGACTGTCCCGCTTTGAGTAAACGAGGACTGGACATACTGGGGTCGGCCTTTTTAGGCAGCCTAACAGATCTTTCCAGTACTGATATTCGTACTATCGATAAATTTATATATCAAACAGGTTGGTTTCGATGAGGGGCATTTCAGCCCGTGGTAACACTAGGGACCTAAACTGGTCTATGTGAGCTTGTAAAAAAAAATACGGCTGCCACCCTAACCTAAACCTAAACCTAACTGTCATTCAGACTAAACGTACTGGAACGTGTAAAGAAGGCCAACATAGCCCTATATTACTGCAGGAAGGCTGTAAGGTCGCGGTGGGGCCTCTCTCCTAAAATTGTCCATTGGATATATATAGCAGTGGTTCGTCCAATACTGTTATACGGCATTGTGGTATGGTGGACGGCAACTGACAAACTAACCATCACAAACCTGCTATCACTGGTTCAGAGAACTGCCTGCCTGTGCATAAGCGACTGAGTCTCTACAAGCCCTTCTCCATATATTGCCGATTAATGTTGTGGCGAGAGAAGTTGCAACCAAAGCGGCACTAAGATTAAACTGCCTATCAATGTGGAGGTACAAGAATTACGGTCACATGAGGATATCAAAGTGTAGTGCTTTGGTAACCGACCGAGTGGACTATATATTAACGGTGCGCACCTTTGAGAAGAACTACATCACTATGATACCAGCCAGGGATGAATTGGATGGCAGAATACCCGGAAATAGAAACCATCTCCACTTCTATACGGATGGTTCGATACATGATGAAAAGGTTGGCTTCGGAGTACACTGTGAAGAACTTAATTTGGATACAGCTCACAGACTACCAGATACCTGCAGTGCCTATCAAGCCGAAATAATGGCAAAATGGGAAGTCGCCAAGTGGCTGAGTCGGAACATAGTAACCAACACTGGCGTTGTCAGTTACTCGGACAGCCAGGCTGCCATCAATTCTGTGGAGGCCACATCCCTAAATTCACAAATAGCCCTCGCAGATCTCTTAACGAGATGGCTGAGCAGTTTAATATACACCTCATATGGGTGCCTGGGCATAGGGATATCCCGGGGAACTGCAAAGCCCATGAACTTGCTAGGAAAGGGACGACTTTACAAATTCTCGAAGAATTTGCATATATTGGTGCGCCACTATCCACGTGCAAGCTTTGGATAAGGCAAGAGGCAATCAGGCAGTCTAACGACAGATGGACACAAATCGTGTCCTTTAGGGTAGCTAGACAAATCTGGCCAAGGTATGACCTGAGAAGTTCAAAATATCTCCTCGCACTGGAAAGGAAAAGATTATCTACGTTAGTATCAG
This sequence comes from Eudasyphora cyanicolor, assembly GCA_963930755.1. Lineage (NCBI taxonomy): Eukaryota > Metazoa > Arthropoda > Insecta > Diptera > Muscidae > Eudasyphora > Eudasyphora cyanicolor. Next base: position 247,926,834 of record OZ005736.1, on the reverse strand, counting down.
TTCTGACGGGACACTGCCTGAAGACGGGACACTCTCCACAGAAGCTGTGGAGATGAGGAAGAAGTGGAGAGCATTGAGCACTTGCTATGCGACTGTCCCGCTTTGAGTAAACGACGACTGGACCTACTGGGGTCGGGCTTTCTAGGCAGCCTAACAGATCTTTCCAGTACCAATATTCGTGCTATCGATACATTTGTATATCAAACAGGTTGGTTTCCATGAAGGGCATTTTAGCCCGTGGTACCACTAGGGACCTAAACTGGTCTATGTGAGCTGAAGAAATAAAAAAGAAAACGGCTACCACCCTAACCTAAACCCTCCATAAAACATGATATGCAATGTGAGAGCTATATTGGATGAGATCCGCTCAGATAGAGGGTCATTCAACAATATTTGTGGTTTTTTATTTATGAGGTTTCCATTCAGTTACGCCTTTAAGGGCATGAACATCCCAGTCGTATATACTTACATGTAGTAAAATTATATGTACGCAATACAAAGTAGTACGCGGCAGTCTTGAAAATATTGGGTGTCTACTTTCGAAGCAAACTATATGTCAGCTACAGGTACTGCAACTTATGAATCTTAAACCCGGTATTTATGAATGAAATTTCTTATTAATAAATTAGTGTTATTCAGCGCCTTAAAGAGATAAGTCGATTTTCTGAAAAATATTACAAAGTTATATTTCGAAGTATGAGTAGTCGAAGTTAAGTCAGTTCTGAACTTCTTCTCTTTTGTTATTGTATATTTTTAATACTTCAACTATATTCCACTGAATTTTTTATACTACACTACACTATACTTTCTCATCCAATAATTAACTTTAACGTCACGTAACTTATTGAATTACCATCATTTTTAATTGTTTATTTGTGGACAACTGTTATACATTAAGCTAGAGTAAGGATCCATTTTATGAAATAAAACATTCTTGTATAAGCCTGAACCGAGTGTGTACCTGTTTTGATACCAGCGAAATTTTAAACTTTTTATTTAAAATCAAAACTTAGCTCCCATGATTAAAAATCAGTTTCAGTTTTTCCATAAAGTAATTTTTAAAGAACCAGTCCTTAAAAACGCCAGGGAAAAACATTTTGGCGCCTGAGCAGGGACTTTGTTTAAAAAAATAATTACCAAATTTAAATAAAAAAAAAGAAAATTTAGTTTATACCACACTCGTATATTTAACGGAAAATATACAAGTCCCTACCGTGTGTGATACTAAATCCCAAGGTATAAAATACAATTTTGTTGGTATTGACATCAGTGACAATATCAACAAAATTTCTGCGTTTGTTAATAAAACGACGCTACATCAAATATGATCACCATCCCCAAAGCCTATTGAAGGAAGGAATTCATCGTCTGTCCCTGTGGTACACAAATGCCGAAGTGTAACTGCATCCTGTGCGAAAGGAAAGTGCTGACCATCTACATAACCCTAACCAGGTATTTAAGAACCAATAATTAGTGTGAGTCTTTGCAGTTCCATTTTAATAAAACTTCATTTAAAATGTTAGTTTAAAAAACTTAAATTTTACCACAGTTATTATTCCACACTTAAAATTATTCGTTCTTTGAATACAAATTCAATTTTAAAACACGCCCTAATAGTGAAACTCACAAAAACAAAATATTTTATTGTTCAAAACGTAATTATGAAAAGAAAAATATATATAACTTCATTATCGCTTTACACGTGATAATTACAAAACCCAAACGCTGAGAAAATTACGCCTCCTCGCTGTAATAGTCGCCTTCACTTAACGTCCGTTCTCTCTTCTTTTCGGAATTCTTCGTTCTATGCCTTTAAAATAATAATTAATTTTTATTAAATTGCAAAACATTTACAATTTCCAATTTTTATCTTTTTTCGTCTTTTCCTATTTATCCAAAATCGCGTTTGTCATTATTATTTGACGTTTGCTTTATTTACATTCTACTTGTCACCTTTGGTACTTAAAACCGTTGACCAACACTGTTTTTGGTAGAGTGAACCGATCGCATCTGGCATCACCATCAATAATATTGTAAATGTCAAAAGCAATTGATATTAATTGTTTTGTAATTGTCAAAGAAAGATAAAAACAAAAACAAGTAATTTGTGGATACGTGAAAGCAATTAATCGGAAAATATTGAAATTAAATTGAGAAATTAAAGTTCAAAAATAATATGCGTATAATTGCCTACAGGCTATTGTGAACGGTTTACAGTGAAATAGAATAAATGAAAAAAGAAGATCTGAGGTAAAATTAAAATATTCGGACGAACATAGAAAGTTTTTGCGAGTATAATAAAAGAGGCTGTGATAATAAAGTAAACAATAAATCATTTAAGAAAAGAAGTATATACATGAAATTAAAAATGAGAATAAGTTTATTTGATGTTTTTCTTTCCTGTACTCGTGGTTGAGTTCCCCAACATTTTCTTCTCGTTTCTTTGCTTTATTCATGGTTGTGTTTTTATACATCCCAACGAACAAGTTTAGTGGGAGAATACTTTGGATAATTTTCTGTTGATTTTTGTTGATTGAAAATAGTTCAACTAAAAAATAGTACTCTTTCTAACCCAGAAACAATTGTTAAATATACTGAAAAAGAAAAATAACAATAAAATTAGATTTTTCGGTAATTGTTGTACAGTGGATTCTAATACAATTATTAAATTGTTCCTGGAGATTTCGTGAGAAAAATAATAGTTCAAAAAGTTGTTGCTGAAACTGTAAGTTGATCTCGGAACTTATATATTTGCTTCTATTCGTCTAAATGACAAATTAGATCCAATTTCCTTGAGATCCGTCCAGAAAAAATATTCTTAGTTTCAAAATTTCATAATCGCTTCATTTGGTTTCCTATACTTTTTGTGATCCCCACTTTTTTTGGAAAAAGCTTGTTTTCACAATGGTCCCAAGGAAGCATAGGGTGCGATCACACTTGAAAGTTAAAATGCACAAAAGAACACAGTGTTGACCAACATAACTAGGATGAAAACTTCTATTGAAGTGAAAACTATTCCATTCTCTCAAAACCAGCTACAGTGTCGCTTGAAAATTTTAAATTGCTACATAGATGAGGCGATGGATATTCAGTCCGAGATTGAGATTTAGATTCCACAAATGGTGATCGAGCCAAAGTGGAAGATTTGTGTATAGACACAAAGAGTCTTTTGTTAGGTTATTTAATTACGAGAAACCCAAGCGTAGGTGAAACATATTTTGGCTTGCAAAGCCAGAAGAGCAGACTCCCACACATTAAATTGTCTAAATTTAGTGGCAAGTACTCGGACTACCAAAATTTTATAAGTTTGGTTCATACCGACATATCTTTGACTGAGATTGAAAAGTTCAACCATTTAATATCATGTCTCTCAGATGAGGCGCTTGGTACGGTAAAAGCGTACCAAGTGACTGAACAAGATTACTCCAAGGCTTTAGAAAGTTTGAAAAAGGTTTACGACAATCCGTGTTTGATCTGACAACATAAATAGGTTGTTTGATCTTACGGAAATGCCAAGAGCCTCCTCTTCGGCTTTGAGGAGCATGATTGATACGGTATCGGAAATTTATGGTTCACTTTTGTCTATTGGTAACGAGAAAGACATTGTCAACGCTATGATAATTCATATCGTTATGTCAAAAGTTGTTTCAGTCACTCGAACGAAATGGGAGGAACAACTTGACTATCAAAAGTTGCCCTTGTGGAGTTATTGTGAGGCTGCATTAAACAAACGTTTCCAGCCTATTTCTGCGGAGGAAGATTCAAAACCAGAATGACTCGCCGTCCTCAGACTTCTACTCAAAATGTCTCGGTGTTGAAAAAGAACGATAACTTTTCAAAAAAGAAAGCTAAATCCTTTTCGTGGCAAACAGGGACACAACCAGCAACTCCAAAATGTATATTTTGTAAATGGACACAACATTTCGTAGCCAATTGTCCATCTTTCGCTGCTATGCCTGTGCAACAGAGATTTGAGTTTGTAAAAGGTGTTCCTGCCTGTATTAATTGTTTGAAGAAAGGACATACAGTGACTAAATGCAAATCATCAAAGTGTCGAGTTTGCAGTTGCTCACATAACACTTTGTTACATATTTATGCTGCAAATGATGTACAAGTACAAAGTAATTCTAGTTCTGATTCCGTGCAGCCCTCAACCTCGACGGTATTCACACATCTATCGTCTTCAAATAAAGACAATGTGATCTTGGCAACGGCTTTGGTCCAAATCAGAGATAAGTCGGGTCAGTATATTCTTGCCAGAGCTTTATTGGACTCCGGTTCACAAATAAATTTTGTAACTGAGGAACTAGCTCAGCGACTTCAACTACGAAAAGAGGAACGAAATCTCAGTCTAGTAGGAATTGGAAGGACGAATTCTTCTGCTATATTTAAGTTGCAAGCCACCGTAAAATCTCGAATGAACTCCCACGAATTTTCCTCGGATTATTGGGTTCTTCGGTCGATTTCTTCTTACTAACCAGATCGAGTTATTTCAACTTCTGGTTGGAGCCTGGTAACATAGAATTAGCTGATCCATACTTTTCCAAACCTCAGAAAATTGATATGTTAATCGGAGCTGAGATCTTCTTTGAGTTACTATGTATTGGTCAAATCAAAAAGAGCCCAAACATTCCAACGCTTCAGAAAACGCTTCTGGGTGGGATTGTTTCGGGAAAATACAAAGAGTCGAAGAATTTATTTAGTCATTCGTGTCATTTAAGTACGCTAAATGAAAACGAACCATCTTTGGACTGAATAGTCAAAAAGTTTTGGGAATTAGAAGAAATTCCTCAGGAGGCAAATGTTCTGTCTATAGAACATCAACAATGGGAGGAACATTTCATAAAATCTATTCGACAATTCGTCGGCTTAATGCTATTTTGGTCCATACGCCATTTTCGTGTTCTTTGAGTTAGGAGTTGATACTATGGGTTTAAAGCATGCTCTTTCAGAACCTGCAATCTTTTTTTCCTATCTTGTCTAGTTTTCGAGATATTGGTAGGGTAAATCGATTTAACTCTGATTTACGGAAAATACATTTGATAGTTTTGTTCTATGTCTCCTTTTTGTTATCGCCCTATATTTTTTACTCAATATTTTACGTTCTTTCGATCACAATATGTAAATTACTCTCCTTCCACACCGACCTTCTTTGTGGTCCATGTAATACAAATACTAAAAAATATTTAAACAAAAGTGGATATGGAACAAAATGCCATGTACAAAAATTGTTATAACTTTCTTATTTTTGAATGTAATGTCATAGAAATGCATGAGAATCATACAAACACTGTTGGGAACACTATGGAATAAAATGTGCGTAACTCTTCAGTCCCGTTTTTACTCAAACAATAAATTGCGTTTTTCTCCGTTCATACAAAATGGCGTATGGAACAAAATAGCATTAAGCCGACGAATTGCCGTCGGGTAAATTTGAAGTGGCGCTACCTTTCAAAGCGGATCCAAAAACTTTGGGTCTCTCTTTTGCGAGCGACGATTCTTATCATTAGAACGTCGGCTATCAAAAGAACCACAAATGAAAGAGATGTATAATTCTTTAAGGAAAGAATACATTAATTTGGGACATATGTCTATTGCAGACAATAAAATTCCTAATATTCCTCACTATTTCATACCACATCAGTGTGTATTGCGCCCTCAAAGTTCTACGACGAAACTTCGGGTGGTTTTTGATGCCTCATGTAAAACTTCTACACAATGTTCTCTGAAGGATCTACTAACGATCGGCCCTACTGTTCAGGAGGAGTTATACTCTACTTTGATTCGTTTTCGACTGCATAAATACGCAATGACGGCTGACATTGAGAAAATGTACCGTGAAGTTTTAATTGAAGAGGCCGATAGAAATTTAGATCTTTAGACTGAATACTGTTACATATGTCACATCGTCGGCTCCATTTTTGGCAATACGTTGTCTAACGTATTTGAGCGAATTGTAAAAAAATCGTTACCAATAGGATCTAAGATCGTACGAAGAGACTTCTATGTCGACGATCTACTAACTGGTGCAGATTCTATTGAGGAAGTTGACACGATAAGAACAATCCGCAGGTTTCAATTTAACAAAATGGCTTTCGAACCATTATAATGGCGCTGACGCAGCTATCGTGGAGAAACCTGTACAGATAGATCCAGATTTCACGAAAACTTTAGGTACAGATTGGCGTCCAAAAAATTATGTTTTAAAATATCATTTAGACGATTCTTTCAAAATCTTAGAGCTACGAAACGTAACGTTTTGTCTGTTTCGGCTAGACTTTTTGATCCACTCGGACTTTTATGCCCCTTGGTGGTTAAAGCCAAAGTTCTACTTCAAGAACTTTGGCTGCTGAAGTTGGATTGGGATGAATCAATCCCCACGCGTCTTGATGGTTGGGTGAATTTCAAAGCCAATTTTGTAAAAATTGATGTGATTGAAATTCCGAGATACTTCTTGCCGACTCTTGACGGCAAAATCGAAAGTTGCTCCTCTGAAAACCAAGTCGCTTCCGAGACTTGAATTATGCGCAGCCCATTTATTGGCAAAATTATGGTCTAAGATAAAATCTATGATTTCGTGTGAAATTGAAAATGTAACGTTTTGGACAGATTCAGAAATTACATTGCACTGGATTCAAACTCATTCGTCTATATTGAAATTCAAGAACTATCAACCTAAGTCACATGGCGACACGTCCCGACTAAGGAGAATCCGGCTGAAATAGTTTCGAGAGGCTGTAATGTAGATGAGCTAGTTGACTCAATTTGGTTCAATGACCCAACGTTTCTACTCAAAGAGATTAACGCCTGGCCAGTGAATGACCATTTCAGGCTAACCCCCGAAGAGGACTCACTAGAAAAAAGGAAAACTAATGTGTTTCTCGTTGTAGAGGAAAAGGAAGTCAACTATATTGTAAGGTTGATGGAAAACTATTCGGAATACACTAAGATGATACGAGTTTTTTCATATGTCTTTCGTTTTCTTGATATCGCTGGGGGAAACAATTGTCGCCATTTAGGAGTTCCTACAGCAAAAGATATGAAATGGACATTTCTTCAGTTCGTTGAATTGCTCCAGAAACACGAGTATGCGAATGAACGTAAAAAACTAAGTAAATCTCAAGTTTTGCCTTCTAATCTACAAAGGCTAAATCCATTTATCCATCAATTTAAAGACGAGCATCGATCGTTTTCACTTATTAGGGTAGGCGGGCGGTTGCTTTTGATGACGAAAAAATCACATTTTGTGAATTTGTATTTGCGACAATTTTTTCATTTCATTTAAATAACTGTCATGCGGGAGCGAAAGCGTTAATAGCTCTCCTGCGAGATAGAATTTGGTTAATAAATGCCAGAGAAGAATGTACGAAAGTAGTTCGAAGGTGTCTGCATTGTTATCGCTATAAACCTAAACTTATGGGTCAAATTATGGGGAATCTGCCCGCTGATAGGGTGAGAGCTTTGCGACCATTTAAAATAAGTGGTGTAGACTTTTGCGGCCCAGTGAATATAACACTGGGGATACGTGGCCGTCCACCCGTAAAAATTTACATAGCAATCTTTGTGTGTTTCACGTCTAAGGCGGTACATATTGAACTGGTTACTGATCTGTCTTCAAACTCCTTTTTCTTTGTCTTTCAAGGTTCGTCGGCAGGAGGGGACTTCCAGAGCGGATATACTGCGACAACGCAACCAACTTCGTTGGAGCCAATCGCGAGCTACAACAGGTCCAAGAAGCAATGCTCAGCCATGCCAACGAGATGGTGTCGAACGCGGCCAGCAAGGTGATCAGCTTCACATTCATTCCGCCTAGAGCTCCACACTTCGGAAGACTGTGGGAAGCAGCGGTCAAATCTGCCAAGTGGCTGCTAATACGAACCGTAGGCAAGGTTTTGCTAACGGTAGAGGAATTGCAAACGGTCCTCATCGAGGTAGAGGCAATTCTCAATTTCAGGCCAATCTCCCCTGTCAGCAACGATCCGAGCGACGGCGAAGCGTTGACTCCAGGCCACCTTCTAATAGGAGAGAGCCTTCTAGCGCTGCCGCAAGAATTGCCTCGCGAAGATCTGGTCAACTCCAAGAGATGGCGGCTAATCTCCACTCTCAAGCGGATATTCTGGTGATCTTGGGAGAAAGATTACGTCCGCAGCCTGCTAGCCAGAACCAGGTGGCAACAGAAGAACCAGATCTCGACGTCGGAAAGCTCGTCGTAGTCCACGAGGACAATCTTCCGCCTGCAGTGGATGACGGGACGCATAAAGGCCGTTATTCCCGGCCAATACGGCAAAGTCAGAGTAGCGGAAGTGAAAACTAATCCTTCAACTATATTTTTAATCCTTCAACTATATTCCACTGAATTTTTTATACTACACTACACTATACTTTCTCATCCAATACTTAACTTTAACGTCACGTAACTTATTGAATTACCATCCTTTTTAATTGTTTATTTGTCAACTGGCTTGGGAAATTTGTTGACAACCGTTATACATTAAGCTAGAGTAAGGATCCATTATATATGAAATAAAACATTCTTGTATAAGCCTGAACCGAGTGTGTACCTGTTTTGATACCAGCGAAATTTTAAACTTTTTATTTAAAATCAAAACCTAGCTCCCATGATTAAAAATCAGTTTCGGTTCTTCCTTAAATTAATTTTTAAAGAACCAGTCCTTAAAAACGCTTAAGGAAAAACAAAAGGCAAAGAACTTTTCAATGTGTAAATGATCCCGACAATTTCTGCTACATCTGCGGATAATATGTAATTAAAAAAATCGACGTGCGTTGAGTAAAATAATAGAAGAAATATATGTATAATATTTTGGAATACGAGTTAAAAATATGAACGAACCGTGGACACCTAGTATTTTGTGTAATTCGTGCCATGTAAATCTTACTCGATGGACTAGTGGAAGAATGCGGTAAGTACTTTAAAATTAATGTATTACAATGTTTTGTGGAATAAAACTTATTAATTTTAGACTTCACGTGCAATTTGGAATGTCAATGATTTGGAAACAACCATTCATTCATGTACGGACTGCTATTTTTGTCTAAGTAAATGATTGGAGTAGGAAGTGTCCAAGTATAGCTAACAGCCTAATAACGTAAACATCATCAAGTTCAACTGAGTACTCAACTCTGAGCGATTCAAGTTTGAGTCAGAAGTCATCGCTTTTAACTCAGTTTCAACTCGTTGATCTAGTGAGGATTTGGAACTGACCACAGATAAGGCAGAACTACTTGCATCTGGCATGAAACAGTACAATATTTTGGCCCCAGATGTTAACATATCATATTGTAGAGTCCGTGATATACCTTACAAACAATTTTATACAACTGTGGATAACAGATGCTTTTGCAAGGACATTCCCGAATTGTTCGATGAACTTAATCAAACATACAACTCAAAGGAATGGCGGTTACTTGTTGACAGCAGTAAATAAAGTATGAAAGCAGTACTTTATCACAACGGAAATCAAAAACCGTCGATTCTCATTGCTCATGCTGTCAACACTAAGGAATCATACGAAACAATGGCTAAATTGATAAAATACTTAAAATAAGAACATGATTGGAAAGTTTGTTGCGATTTAAAAGTAGTTGGTATGTTATGCCTCTGGGATATCCGATATTTTGCCACAACTGCATATTAAGCTGGGGCTCTTTAAAAATTTTGTAAAAGCCTTAAGGAAAGATGCCAATTCACTCTCATATTTAAAAAGTTTATTTAAAAGTTTTTCTTTTCAAAAAATCGAAGAAGGAGTATTTGATGGGCCTAAAATAAGGAAACTGATGAAAGATGTGAATTTCGAATCATATTTGACTTCGGATGAAATTCCAGCATGGAAAGCAGTACTTTTACACAACGGAAATCAGAAACCGTCGATTCTCATTGCTCATGCTGTCAACACTAAGGAATCATACTAAACAATGGCTAAATTGATAAAATTCTTAAAATAAGAATATGACTGGAAAATTTGTTGCGATTTAAAAGTAGTTGGTATGTTATGCCTCTGGGATAGCCGATATTTTGCCACAAATGCATATTAAGCTGGGGCTCTTTAAAAATTTTGTAAAAGCCTTAAGGAAAGATGCCAATTCACTCTTATATTTAAAAAGTTTATTTAAAAGCCTTTCTTTAAAAAATCGAAGATGGAGTTTTTGATGGGCCTAAAATAAGGAAACTGATGAAAGATGTGAATTTCGAATCATATTTGACTTCGGATAAAATTCCAGAATGGAGGTCGTTTAAGCTTGTAGTTTCAAATTTCCTTGGATCCAATAAAAGCCCGCAATATGAAACAATGATTAATGATTTGTTAAAAAATTATGAAAAAATTGGTAAGAAATATATTTTTCTATATTTATGTATGTATATAACACATATGTATGAATTCTTCTAACTTATTTTTCGCTTTATGTATTCCAACAGTTGTAAATATGTCCCTAAAAATTAATTTCTTCCAATCTCATTTAAACTTTTTCCCCGAGAATCTTGGCGACGTAAGTGACGAACATGGCGAAAGGTTTCACCAAGAATTGAAGGCCATCGAGCGGCGCTACCAAGGACACTGGGATGAACGAATGATGGGAGATTATATTTGGTTCCTCATTAGAGAAACCGATTCCGAAATCTACAAACGTCAACAAAGAACTCACAATTACTTCTAATGAAACTTGTTCATGTAAATAAACTCAAATGTACATAATATAAATAAAAGTAGTAAATAAAATCGCTATTTAAACAGAAATTAAAAAAAATAATTTTTAATTCTCTTACCTCTACCAAAAGGGCTATCATTTCTACATTTATCCATAGATTTTTTTCAAATAGGCATTATTTTCTTCGATAGGATGCAAACTTTTAAAAAATAAAATAAAATATTTTTTTCGATTTTTTCTGTTTTCTATTTTTTTTTGTCCCAGGATTTTTTTGTTGAAAAAATCTACTTTTTCCAATTTGTTTAATGACTGTTACAAAACCACTCTTTCTAAGTGAAAGAGATATTTCCAACATTGGTAGCTCACATTAACAGCTTCAATTTAACGTATAAGTCGACTTGATCGGGCATATACTCCAAAAATTATAGTGCAAATACTAAGGGTACCTTCGACGATAATAGTATTTTTAATAAAAAAATTTTTAAAAATAAATTTATCCATAAACAAATATTTGGTTTTGATTTTATATAACAGTATGCCACAATCTACACAAAAAAATAATGTTTAGGTCTAGGACACAAAAAAATTTTGTTTGTTGCGTAGTATAATAACACTGTTATACAAAATCGAACTTTCCGAATGGGAATGGGATGAGACCAATTGCAAATGAAAGTTGACATTATCCATCATAAAACCTACAAGGGTTTTTTTCAGTTCAGTGCTAAATCTTTTTACATGCATTTAAAGTTGGTGATTTTGGAACGCTGTCTAACAAGAAAAGATCATTGAAAGTTTGATAAAATAATGCTTATTTCTTTTTATTATCATGGAACGTTGTGGTATCTTACTGTTTTTGGGGTCGAGGAATTAATTTTTGACATTTATGTTTACCTAAAACTTACGCTGAAAAATCAATTTTTTATGTTGGCATCATTGTAAAACATATTTCTAAAGCTATTTACTTTCTTCTTATTTTTATTCAAATAAAATTAATTTAGTAGCTTCACGTGATTAATTTTTTTGTTTTGGATAAGAATTACATATAAGTTACAAATGAATGAATGTTTTCAGCATTTGAAATATTATTGTTATGTTTGTGGAAAATATAATAGACAAAAAAAATTGGTGCCAAAATATGAGAGAACGAAACAATTGCATTTACAGTATTTTGGAGTAGAGATTATTGACAATGTAGATTGGGTACCTGAAAAAGTGGGAAGAACTTGCAATAAATCTTTAAATAAGTGGTTACAAAAGAAAAGGAAGTCAATGCAGTTTGGTGTTCCAATGTTATGGTACAACCCAGGTGATTTTTTAACTTTATTTTATATCATATATGTATGTATGTATCATGTATGTATGTATATTAATTTTATTTTGCATGTTTGTATCTTCTCAGGTGAACACGTTAAATCACAGTGTTATGTGTGTTTAAATAGTATTAAAGGAAGAAACAGATGTAATAGAGGAGGCATGGTATACGTTGGTACACAATATGCAGAATTACCTACATTTTACCTACATTGCCTACATTTACCTACATTACCTACACACAGACTTTATACCAATACCAAAACCAGCAAGTCCAAATGTAACCTCCGCAGTATCTACACTTGCTGCAGAGACAATTGGATACGATCCTACTTACGAGCCTTCTGAGTTTAACAATCGTATGATACCAATATCACAAAACTGGTTTGATGAAGTACTAAAACACGTGAATATGTCGAAGCGTGATTCAGAGTATGTTGCACGTAAATTAAAACAAAACACTTTACTAGAACCTGGGGTAACAATAACTGCTTATCGTAATCGTCAAGCAGTATTTCAACAATATTTCTCTGTCAACGAAAAAAATACATTCGGTTACAGTAATGATATTGAAAAACATATGGCAGAAATGGGTATGAAGTATGTTCCTGATAAATGGAGATTATTTATAGATCCTTCAAAAACCAGTATGAAAGCAGTTTTATTGCACTACAATAACAAAAAATCAAGCATTCCAATAGCATACAATTTGAACACTAAAGAAACCTACGAGTCTTTTCAAAAATTTTGTAAAAGTGTTTTCTGTAGATGGAACCGTTTTTACTACTTTAAGATCAACATTTCCACGACTTAGTGCTAGCAGAGTTAAAGAAGGTATTGTATACAAATAAAAAAATGATTTTACAAAATGCAATTACAAAATTTTTTTCTAATTTTACAGGTATGTTTAATGGTCCAGACATTAGAAGATTGATGCAAAATAATGATTTTGATAATTCTTTGGATCAAAATCAATTAATTGCATGGAATGCAATTAAAGACGTAATCGAAAATGTTCTTTGTAAAAAACGAGAAGCAGATAGTGCACAAAGAGTTAAACGTCTCTTGAAAGCCTTTCAGGAACTTGGTGTGAATATGTCATTAAAAATTAATTTTTTCCATCACCATATGGATTGGTTTGAAAACCAACTTTCCACCGAATCTGATGAGCAAGGTGAACGTTTTCACCAAGTAGCTTTAACTATGGAAACTAGGTACAGAGAAAAGAAACTTGATTCTATGTTAGGTGATTTATGCTGGTGGTTAAAGAGAACAAGGGATGAAGAGGATACTGACGAAGAGCAAGAACAATAAACATTCAGAGATCCACAACCTACTACTTCTGGAGCTTTTGCTGCTTCAAACATGCAAATTGACAGTGACAGTGATGATGATTATCCAGATCCAAAATTAGATCCAAATAAGATATAGTAATATATAACACTTTTAAATAAAAAAAGTTGTTTTTATAGTAAAAAAATTATTTTTTCCAATAAAAAACACAATTTTTTGTGTTTTCTCAATATCATAAGATATATGTTTTACATATGTTTTTTTTTTTTTTTTTTTTTTTTTTTTTTGGCCGAATACAATTTCAAACACTGAATTGTGGAACAAAACTAGCGAGATTCCAATGAGAGTCCAAATAAGAAGAAGGAAATGGAAGTGGATTGGACATACGCTCCGAAAATCGAACGAAAGTATATGTAGAAAGGCACTAGAATGGAACCCGCAAGGCTGCAGACGACGCGGACGACCAAAGAGCACATGGCGTCGAACAACCCTAATGGAAATACGGAAACTTAACAAGTCATGGGATGAAATCAAGACTTTTTGTTATGATAGAAATATGTGGAATAATCTTGTAGAAGCCCTATGTTCCCTAGAGGAATGAATAAAGGAAAAAAAAAACGATGCCAACATCAAAAATTTATTTTTCAGCCTAAAAAATAAATACACCGTTTTTTCTATGAAAATCGACAAGAAATAGCACCATTTGTATGACAGCGCCATCTAGCGTAAGTTTTAGGTAAACATAAATATCAAAAATAAATTCCACGACCCCAAAAACAGTAATATACCACAACTTTCAATGATAATAAAAAGAAATAAGCATTATTTTATAAAATTTTCTATGATCTTTTCTTGTTAGACAGCATTCCAAAATCACCAACTTTAAATGCATGTAAAAAAACCTAGCACTGAACTGAAAAAACCCTTGAAGGTTTTGTTATGGATAATGTCAACTTTTATTTGCAATTGGTTTCATCCCATTCCCATTTTGGTTGTTGCACTGTGTAATCGGCAGTATATGAAGTAGAGCTTGTAGAGACTGTAGTTCTTAAGGCTCCGCTTATGCTCAGGCAAGCAGTTCTCTGAACTTTTGATAGTAGGTTGGTGATGGTTAGTTTGTCAATTGTCGTCCACCATACCACAATGCCGTATAACAGTATTGCACGAACTACTGCTATATATATTCAATGGACGATTTTAGGAGAGAGGCCCCACCGCGACCCTACATACAGCCTTTTCGCAGGAATATAAGGCGACGTTGGCCTTCCTTACACGTTTCAATACATTAAGTCTAAATAACAGTTTCCTAACTAGAATTATTCCTAAAAATTCCTAAAAATATTCATCCTTGTAAAGAGAACCAATTCTATCTTGTTTGGGTTAACGCCCAAACCGCTGCTTTTGGCCCATCTAGCTAACTTGTTCAGAGCCACCTGTAGGATGTCTCTGAGGACGTTTTCGAATTTGCCACTCACTGCGATTGCCTCGTCGTCCGCAAATGCCACGACCTTGCAGCCACAACGTTCTAGATCTAGCAGGAATTCAATCACCGCTAGGTTCCAAATTAGTGGAGACAAAACTCCTCCTTTACAAACCATGTTAGAGTTGTGGATCCAAGACATGCTGTTATGCTTCTTCTATTGAGCATGCTTTGAATTAGTCTAATCAAGCTAGAGTTCACCTTCAGATGTGGCAGCGCCGCAAATACCGTATCTGAGTGAACGTTGTTAAAAGCTCCTTCTATGTCAAGAAATGCCACCATGGTTAAATCCTTGAAATGTAGGGACGATTCGATTGTGCTCACAAGTTCGTGCAGGGCTGATTCTGTAGATTTTCCCTTATTGTAAGCATGTCGGTTCCTCGACTTGAGTTTTGTATCCAGGTTTTCCCTAATGAAATAATCTAAGAGTCTTTCCAGACCTTTCAATAGTGTAAGGCTACGAATTTTTTGCAACATGGCAATCATGAATTGTCCACACAATGATGGACGAAGAAGTCGGTTGTGCAAGAGAGAGAGTCGTATAGCTGAAGTTGTAGCGAACGGACGTGTACGGATTTACGATTTATTTCTTATAGTTCAGAAAATGGGATTGAGAAGCTCTAACGACAAACGATAACGTGTGTGAAATAATGTAATGTGTGTGTGTGCTAACAAAAGAATTTTAGCAAAACCAGTGTGTGTGTGTGTGTGTGCAAGCGCGAAGTAGAAAAGATTTGTTGAAAGAACATTACGAACAAAACAGAAAGAAAATGCATATACATACATACAAGCTTAACGAGATCAAAAACAATATAATATAAGAAGACATTCCTTCCCGTAGCGAGTAAGTATCAGTTACGAGCGAATAGGAATTTGATTTCAACGAGTAGGGTTTTTCACGCATTTTCCGACCGAATTTCCCGATTTTTTTTAATTATCACGATGACAGAATTGATATCAATCGATATGTGCAAAAAAAGTTTAAGAAAAGACACCAGAAAACTATTTTGTCGCAGTTGAAAAATCATTTATATTCTTTCGTAACTCGAGAAAATGTAAACAAACTTGCGATGGCACATCTTCTATATTCATTGACTTTGAACGAGATCTAATGATCATTAACGGATTCAGATAATTGTATCGAGCGTAGCAGCGAAGTGTGTGTGTTTTGAAAAGTTGAAGAGAGCAAGAGTGCGTTTGTGAGAGTGTTTAAGAAATAACCACATGAGTGAGAGCGAGCGCGGTAAAGAAACAGAAGCAAACACAATCAAGGAATGAATGTGTGTGAAAAGTCATTTGCGGTGTAAAAACAATACAAATGTAGGAAGATATATATACGTATGTACGTGTAGTGACGTGTGGATATGGAGAATATAACGGGGCTCGAAAACACACACCAAAGAAAAATTACAACAAACAGCGAACACAAATCGGCACGATGAGCGGATAAATACACGGGTAAACGAAACACCAACGAATTTTTCATTACTTGGCATGAGTTGGCTGAGGCTTTAAGAGGTGAGGTTGGTACGAGACGGGACGAAGCTGACGTACACCTTAGAATGACAAACGCTACACGTCGACATGGAGAATCTATCACCGAGTACTGTTTCCGAATGACAGCTTTGGGTAGACGTTATAGCTTGAGCGAATCGGCGATTATAAGATATACTCTCGAGGGTTTGAAACATGCTGATTTACAAATGGCAATCGCGGCACTTCGTTTCAAGACTATGAAGGAGATGCGTGAAATTCTAGAGGATTATTTGGTGAATATGACAAGTTGCTCAGCTAGTAGGAGAACGACGTCGACAACGACAACGAAACGTACTTACAACGATAACGACAACAAAAACGCTAGAAAAATCTCAGACAACGCAACGACAACCTATTGTTTGTTTTAACTGCTCTGAAACGGGTCACATGTCAGGTGTGTGTCCAAAACCACAACGACGAGCGCGATGTAAGGATTGTCAACGAGTTCATCCTAAAGGTTCACCCGAAAACTGCGGCAAGCAAAATCCACGGACTATAAACGAGGTGCAAAGAACTGTCGACAATAAACGGGTTACGATCAACGGCGAAGAATTTTATGCTCTTATTTATACTGGTAGTAAATGTAGTATGATTCGTAAATCAAAAGCGACAAAAATATTCAACAAACGAGAACCTTGTTTCTTACGCATTAGAGGAGTTTGCGGAGGCACACGTGTCCTTAACGAGATGATGAAGGTGAAATTAGACATCGAAGATCATGAGCTTAATATTGATCTCTACGTTGCGGATGACGGCATCTTTTCGTCAGATTTAATTATCGGAAACGACATTTTCGCGAATTACGACATACGCCTAATAGTTGACAATAACGAGCGACGATTTGAATTGGTAAGAGCGTCTACGACCAACATTAATGAACGAACACCTATCGAAATGTCATCAATTCAATGCGGCACATATGATGAGGCTACTAAAACAAAAATATCTGAATTACTCAACGAATATCGAGACGTCTGCGGTAACGAACGAAATCGGTCTAACAAATGCTGTTCAAATGAAAATCGAATTAACAACAACCGAGCCAATAGCATCAAAGCCACAAACAAACCGAAAAAAGCTGCGGTGAGTAAAATGATTAACGAGTTACTAACAAACGATATTATACAAAAGTCAACATCTGAATATGCAAGTCCTATAGTACTCGTTAAAAAGAAAAATGGCAACGACAGATTATGCGTGGATTATCGACGTTTAAATCAGCACATGGTCAAAGAGATTTTTATAACGCCCAACATGGAAGAACGACTTCAAGATATTAAACAATTTACGTATTTCACGGTGTTAGACTTAAATAGCGGATACTACCAAATTCCAATTGAGGAAAATAGTAGACGATTTACGGCATTTGTAACGCCTGACGAACTTCGGACCATCGGTTTTTTAACAACTGATGGCACTACTACGTGAGAAAACGCAGGATGGAGATTTGTTTCATTACATGGATGACATTGTAGTTGCATTGCATTCACGTCCCACGAGTTCAAGCGATTCTGTCAGACGAACGACGTAAAACATATCTTAAGAACGGCCATGCAGAACGAAAGAACCGAACAATACTCAGTATGCTTCTACCGCCAACCAAAGAAGACAAGCGATGGGACGATCAACTTCGGCGAGTACAGTGGTCAATAAATACTATGAAAATAAAACTACTGGTCGAACTCCACATAAACTCCTGTTTGGATTTCATCCGCGAGATATTCTACAAAATAAACTTGTATTATCTTTACACAATAGCGAATCTATTGACAACGACCGTTAAGAAGAAATACACAACGAAGCGGCTGAAAGAATTGATGTACAACGTGAATATGCGAAACAGCGATACGACGGACATCATAGTCAACCGAAACGCTACAAACTCGATGAATTGGTGTTAGTTGAGAATGAACCAACGGCGACGGGTACTTCAAGAAAGTTGGAGCCACTCTACAAAGGTCCATTCATCATTACACAAGTCCTGGAAAAGGATAGGTCCGTCATCGAAGATTTGCCAGGATCAACTAGAAAACAAACTTCATTATACATCAGTATATTCATCCGACAAAATTAAGCCGTGGTGTTCTCTGCCACAGATAGAAGATGACGACGACAGCGAGGACGAATCTGAACCGAACATACTTCCAATCGAGGTCGATTTTGTCGACAAGATGGCCGACTGTAAGGCTACGAATTTTTTGCAACATGGCAATCATGAATTGCCCACACAATGATGGACGAAGAAGACGGTTGAGAGAGAGTCGTATAGTTGAAGTTGTAGCGAACGGACGTGTACGGATCATCCTGATCGTTTATTAACTTTATTCTTTTTATGTATTTTTACCAATTAAATGAACTAAATAAATATCTAAGTTTTTATTGAAATCAGAGGTGAGGACGAAACGAAGTTTTTCCTTATAATAGGAAGGAGCTACAATGATGCAGCGTTATTTGGCGATATTCAATCGAAATTAATACGTCGGAATTTTCACGTTTTAGTTCAGCATTCACTCTGCGTTACCACACAAAACATTCGTAATTGCCATATCTAAAAGAAGATAAATAAAAATCGTTGACATATTTATTCTTTTAACATGAAGTCCATTTCGTCCCATATATGAATCCATCAAATCTTCACCTCCAATGTAAGATTTATATTCATGCATTATTTGTGGACATTCAATTTCATCGTACTAGTTTTCTGCTTTACTATATCGATTTTTTTCCAATGAGTACCCTCGAAGTTGTTTCTTTAACTCCTTATTGTTTTCTATTAGTAATTTGTCATTTGGAATTCTATTGGATCTAATAGTCTCAAGAGAAAATATACCACACAATAAAGACTTTTCGAAAAATGGGATCATGCCCGGTTTGACCTTTTGGTATACGTTTTAATGAATCGGTGAAAAATTTTGTCCATGCCATCCAATGTGGAATATGTCGAAATCCAAATTCACCCCGGTGTGTTTCGATATTTGGATAGAGAAAAATTGACATATATATCAGAATCCAGGTGTAACGGCGAATTTGAGCAGAATCAACGTTAAATATTGTATTTATATAGTCCGCGTGCGCTGCTTGATTTGTGTCTACGTAAAGCATTTCAACTAAATCGTTAGTAAAAAATAGGAAAAAAAGTCTGTCGAAGTTTTGAGTTTTTTTTTTTACTTCGGATGGTAAATCAGAATTTCCACAAAGTGCAACTTCGTTCAAATGCAGTTTCATAAATTTTTATACCAATGTATTTTCTTAAACTCACTTGATTGAATATTTTGTACACATACTCGTATATCGAAGAATTTGTCATCGTAGGAAGACAAACATTTTTAAACTACTGACCAGCTCCAGTAAAACCTTCCCATCGTGGTCCCCCTCTACTAATTCTGGTAATGGCGATCTAGGTCTTTTCTGTGGCCTGAAAGATGTGATGGTGTGCTCTGATGGTGTTGGCAATACTGTTGAAACATCTTCCTGAAATTCTAATGCGCATGTACTCAAATTTCCTAACGCTGATGTTGTAGTACTTTCAATAACTCCGGGAGGTTCAAGACTACTTGTTGGATGTGTAATTTTATTAGGAAACATACACGTGACAGCAGACGTCTTACAAAAACAGAATTTGTAAAATAACAGTACTTTATTGAAGACCGTCTGTAGACGGTCTTGCCCGTTAAATGTTAAGGAAATAAGTTATTGTTACATTATACCAATAACTTCAAAAGGTAAATTTTTTGAAGGCTGTTTGTACAATTTGAAATTTAGATTTCGCATCCCTAATGAAACTGTAGAGCATACTGTAAGGCTCTTGATGAAAACTTATTTTCCGGTAATGCTGGACCAACGCGGCAGCCGGTTATTTGTACCGGATTGACCCGAAGCAGCAATTCTTCGGCCAGGGGTTGCCACCTCTGTACTACGTGTTTTGTGTTCGTCAATTTTTTCACCTTGGGAGAGACACATCCCGGAGTGTCCGCTCCGAACCGAACAAAATCCCGGACCACAGCATTAACAATATTTCTGCTCTGTCTGCTGGAACATTATACATGGCAACTCAACATCAGTAAGGTGTACCTGATGTATGGAGTGGTTGCATCACAGGGGTTGCTGGCCTTAGAAACGCCGGGGAGTATCGTCGCATAAGAAGATATGTTGGAGCCTGTTTTGCCTCCGTACCTCACAGTGTGCCACAAGAATCGCAATCGTCAGTGTCGTCAGCCTCGTCGTCTACGTCATCGGCGCCTTCAGTTAACGGGAAAGGGCAGTCTCCCCTACAGCAACATGCACAGCAATCAACACCACAATTAACGCCACATATTGCTGTACCAAACCCCGCACATGCTTCATTCTTGAAATTTAATTGCAATGGTCTCAGCGGCAAAATAAACGAGATTGTAGACTTTATGAAGCAAAAGAACATCAAGGTCCAGGAAACAAAGCTGAACGACAAATGCAGCTTGCACAGTTGACGGGGTTACAATGTGCTACGTAAGGATCGCAGTAGAAGTGGAGGAGGGGGACAGGCTTTCCTATTACAGCATTCTGCGCAATACAGACTTATCTCACCCGAGCAGGGTATGAAGCCGACGCGGCGCAAATCGGCGGCGCGCCACATCCGGCCATTTATTTCCAGCCGGCGCCGCTGCCGATTTCAGCGGTTCACATCGGCTGAATCTCAGCCGCCGAACATTATTTAGTGAGTCAAATCGATTTATTTTATGCAACCATGAAAATTAAGAAAGTGACTACTAAGTAATTCAATAGGGTCAGAAATTTTAATAAAGTTCATTATTGCATAAAAATTTATAAAATGTTTCTAAATTAATCTCGCTATCATTTATTTAAAGAAATGCGTGTTTTGGTTTTTACGGAAAATACAATAGCTCTTGAACGGCCGAACCAATTTTTACAAAGTCTACGTCGTTCTAGAGAGAAAACAACAGGCGGTATGTCATTCACAATAAATTCTCTTTCACAACAAAGACTAATAAGTAGACATTTATTGAACTGATTTTCGACATTAAATCAAAATTTCCTTAACTTTTCTTAAATATTTGTGTTAATTTTAGGTTTTGTCATCTAATTGTAAATATCTTAAAGCGCCATTTTTGCCTGAGATTGACATTCGTGCGCCATCGTTTGTTGGAACTTTGTCGGCTCAGCCGATTGTTGAAATTTGATCGGCTAAGCTGATCAGCCGCCGCCGCCGATCGGTATTTTTCAATGCGCCGCCGTCGCCAATAATTTTGGTCGGCTTCATTGCCTGCACCCGAGCTTGACTCTGGAGACCCATACATGAATTGCCGAGATAGAGCTGTATAACGTATAGGTTAGGTTGAATAGAGGAGACGTTTAAACGTCTCATGCCCGTGGACATACACTTAAGCCAGTGGTTCGGCCAGTTGTGCGCTCCTTGTTTATGATCTTTTTATACCTCACGACTTACAGAAAATCGGTACTAGACAATTTTCTCAGTATCTTCCAGTCATAACCTCTGAGATGAGTCAAGTCCGGACCCAAAATGTTGGGATCTTGCATGTGTGAAAGCCGGGCAGTGACACAGAAAATGTTCCATCGTTTCGATGTTTTCCCTGCATGTCCTGCATTAGTCGTTACCTGCTAGTCCTATGCGATGAAGATGTGCTTGTAAGCTTGAGTGTCCCGTTAGAACTCTCATTATATTACTAATATAGATCTTGTTTAGTTTCAGAAGATTTATTGTTTTCTTTTCATTTGGGTCAACCCACAGTTTGACACTGTGGCAACGCTAGCATTCGACGGTGTATAACGTATATACCCCTCCGAATGTTAGCGTTATTTGCAGGAACCACTGTGACTGAACCGAAGAGGTGCGCGCGTTATTTTAACTGGTAATTTATATAGCACCCCGAGAGTGGCAGAGCGAAAAGGGGAGTAATGCGTCGTATCCATGCTCGCCGAGATGATGAAGTACCACCACAATTTAGAGTTGGAGAAGTTGCAGATGTCATCAGTAGCTCTAAGTACATAAAGCGCTTGGCCCCGAGGAAATGTCTATGCTTACATTGAAGCAGTTGGACATACCGAGAGTTGAGTATCTCACTAGGGTCCTAAGTTTGGTTTAACCACTCTGATAAAGCGGGCAAAGATGCGAGTAAGGGAGAATCGTGCAGGCCGACAGGTACGACTACTGCTTTACAGCCGCGCGGTCTTAACCAGAACAAGCTCGGTGACAGGACGGTCTTTGTGGCGCTTGACCTAACGAAGGCCTTCGATACTATCAGCCACGCCACACTTTTTAAGGACATCAATTACATGTATGGTCGCGGGTCGTATCTGGAATTTAGAAACAAGAAGTCCAAACTCCGTAGAGTGAAACAGGGAGTTCCCCATGGTGGGGTTTTATCTCCGGCACTGTTTAACCTCTACCATTCTGCAATTCCACCTCCACCTGACGGCGTTGAAATCGTATAATATGCTGATGACTGTACTATTCTAGAGTCGGGCCTCTTGATCGATGACATATGTGAGATTGCCAATTTATTCGCTGCGAGGAACCTGAAAATATCCGCTACCAAATCATCGGCCACACTGTTTGCTGCATTACAGCGCAAGTGAATGAGCACTCAATGTAATAGTCGATGGCACGAGAATTCCGACCACCATCTACCCTAAGGTTCTTGGTGTTACATTTGATAGCCTCTTCAGGTCATGCCACAGATATCTGCAATAAAATGAGATGTAGGAATAAGATCCTCAAGTCGCTAGCCGGCAGCACTTGGGGAACAGATAAAGTAACTTTGGTGACCTCTTACAAATTGATAGTACGGCCTGTGGTAAACTATGCATCACCAGTATTGTCACTGAATGTGAGCGGGACGCAGTGGAAGAATATGCAGACCTGCCAAAATTCCGCCCTGAGAACTGCGACAGGGTGACTACGCAGTTCTGAGGTATCACGTAGAACACATGTCCCACTTGTAACCAGGGACCACACGACATACTACACCTTTTTAACTGCCCTGCCAAACCTACTAAACTTGTTCCCAGGTCTCTTATGTTTGAATGTTAAAAATAAGAAAGCTGTGATATTAATATAAGTACTGTTTTGTTTAATTGTAGATCTGCCCTGAAGTAGAGGTGCCAACTATCGATAGTGGCGCTATCGGATAGTTCCGATAGTTTTAAAAAAAGCCATCGAGACATCGATTCTCAACTATTAAATCTTAACAAAAATATCGATATATCGACGATACTATCGCGATACTATCGAATTTAAATAGTCCTCAACGAAAAGCTTTTATAAGTCAAATAAATAATTCAAGAGCGCCCCAGTAGGTGAGTTGGTAGCGTGCTCGTTTGGGGGTCGTGGGTGCGATTCCCACCAGAGGCTCTGGTCTTTCGCTGTAAAACCTAGCCATATGGTTTTTGTAAACCGGCTTCCCTGGACCGTACAATTTGAATATAAGTTTACTTTGTATTGTAATTCATATAAATAAATAAATAATTCAATTTGTTTAACAAAACAGAACAACATATTATTTTCTTAGTTCAATGCAGAAAACTAAACTGATTGCTTCCATTTTTTAATGTATACGAGTTAAAAATGAGATCAATAGATATTTTTGTTCATAAAAAACAACATACCTACATTTTTGCTTTTAATTTCGTGCGCCTGTCCGAAATTAATTGTCCAGTTTTGCGGAGCATTCTTTCTTGTTAGAGCTAAACCCAGTTATGTACTCCCTTAATGTAGACTTTGTTGGCTCAATAAGCAAAGTACATATTACAAAGTTGATAATTGCCTAGAAGATTTGACGTGTTTCCACTTGTTTTATGTGATTTTGGCATGTTAGGCATCATTTTGCCTGTTTGTGTCGGAACATAACGCAAAATGCCTCCAAACGTCAGAACCGCATTTGCTGGATCTTTCCTTGGCTTGATAATCTGTGTGTTTGTTTGCATTTGTGAACTTGCTGGACGCTTTAATGTTACAATTTTAGTGGTGGATCATTTCGGATTCACTATCGATAGTGACCAAAAATATCGATAGTTCTAAAATATTAAATAATCTTTAAAGATATCGATAGTGCCATCGATAGTTTCCCACCTCTGCCCTGAAGATGTAATTCAAAGAAATATTCGCAAAAATTAATTATGAAAAAATTAACCTAATACCTCAAGCTTTTGTCTGGTATCTGAAAAATATATAAATATTTTGACCCAATCTGACAACTACCTTACATATCTGCTAACGGAACGATCAAATATATTAGCCAATAAGAAACAAAATTAAAAAAGATCTGATATATGCTGATAGCGATGACTTCTTTAATGTATTCATTAGCTTCCAATTCTATATTGATTTTCTACTACTTTGACGGGTCCATGTTGTCTCCTGAGAATTTTTCTTTCCGCGATGTCAAGGGATTCGGTACCCGCTTATTTTAGTGTCCACGCTTCGCAGCTATATGTAAGAACATGCCTGATCACAGTTTTAGATCAGCTGATATGCCCGTTTAATAGAAATAACATGCTATTTTTACAAAACAAAACTTTTATTCAAATACTAAACTTATAGAAGCAATTTTTGAAAATATTGTATTATTTATTTGTATGGTACTGCTTGAAGCAGTTTTGGAAAAACATAAATGCGCATGGCATTTTGAACAAACAGTGTGTGTGTCAGTTTTTTTGCACAATTTTTTAGATTCCCACTTTGGAAAATGACCAGTTTTGCCGCTCCTTACACTATCCGCAGAATGAATAGCCCTTTTACCAATTGTGGATGGCGCTTCCATAGACGGACGGCCTATATTTCGTTTAGCTACAAAGGTAGGTTTAGGTTAGGGTGGCATGTAATGTACACGAAGTAATTTCGTTATCGATGCAAATTCCTGAAACTATAAAAGCATCTGATCACTTGCACAAAGATACGACTGCGGGAGCTGCGGGGTTCGTGTCCCGCTTCGAACAAGGCATGTTACCAGTACAGATATTATTATAGGGAGTCTATAATTTTAATTTTTAAAGCAAAGAATAAATGAAAAATTTGGACCAAGATGATTTTTAAAAAAATGTATCAAAACAAATACCCCATTAAAGAAATCAAAGTAAAAAGAGTTAATTAGAAAAACCTTTAGTTATAAAAATGTATATCAGCCGATTGTCTGAATATCAAGAAATTAAAATTTCTAAGTTGTTAGGGGAAATTACCTCGATACCCTCGATATCTAGGACCCCTATATTCATTACTCCAAACTTATTATTTCATCCCTTTTTTGTAAGAAAACAGCTATCGACTATTACCAATTCATTTTGAATTAAATTGGAATTTATGCAAATAATAAAGAAAGGGAATTTTTAAACTTAAGCTGAGTATAGACGATTGCCTGATCGGCAAACGTTATCAACCCTGTTAAAGTGCAGCAAATATGCGGACAATGACAGATTGTTTGGCAAAGGTGAATTGACAGTTCAGACGATTGCAAGAAAACATAAAATTTCATATATTTACAATATATTTTGTAAATATTTATATGCAGGATTGTCAATAAAAATACATTATAGACAGTGTTGCAAATAAAATGTTTTTCTGGCAATAGCGCCGTTGTCACATGCATAAACTTCGCACGTATAACAATCTGCAAATTATCTCGCAATGACTTTTCTGCTAACGTTGCAAAACAAAAATTGTGTGTTCACACGGTTGTAAATTCACAGGGTTGCATTTTTCCGCCATTTTTCTGGCAATGTTGTCCGATCTGCAAATCGTGTATACTTACCTTTAGAAATAAATATTTTTAAATCTAATCTATATTAAAAAATTATCAAATTGTATTATTAATGAAGCAGTATTCAAAATTAATCACGCGAATTGTGTCACCCTTGATTGGTATTCAATTCATTAAATTTTTAAAAAAAGGGAATATCACAAGTAAAGAAATAGAAAACAAAACAAACCAAACCAAAAAAACAGCTATCTATGCAAGTGAACATACTCAGAGTGAGCACATATGGGAGCTGGATGTCAGAAAATTATTGGAGAGCGCCAATGTACACTCTTAAAACAAGAGAATGCACTCAATAGTTGGAGCGCGTATAACACAGACTTCCAAGTGTGATAGGTTAGTTGGTTACTATGTTCCGACTCAGCCACTTGGCGACTTCCCATATTACTAAGCCAACCTTTTCATCAAGCTTCGAACCATCCGTATAGAAGTGGAGATGGTTTCTATTTCCCGGTATTCTGCCATCCCATTCATCCGTGGCTGTTAGAGCTAAACCCAGTTATGTACTCCCTTAATGTAGACTTTGTTGGCTCAATAAGCAAAGTACATATTACAAAGTTGATAATTGCCTAGAAGATTTGACGTGTTTCCACTTGTTTTATGTGATTTTGGCATGTTAGGCATCATTTTGCCTGTTTGTGTCGGAACATAACGCAAAATGCCTCCAAACGTCAGAACCGCATTTGCTGGATCTTTCCTTGGCTTGATAATCTGTGTGTTTGTTTGCATTTGTGAACTTGCTGGACGCTTTAATGTTACAATTTTAGTGGTGGATCATTTCGGATTCACTATCGATAGTGACCAAAAATATCGATAGTTCTAAAATATTAAATAATCTTTAAAGATATCGATAGTGCCATCGATAGTTTCCCACCTCTGCCCTGAAGATGTAATTCAAAGAAATATTCGCAAAAATTAATTATGAAAAAATTAACCTAATACCTCAAGCTTTTGTCTGGTATCTGAAAAATATATAAATATTTTGACCCAATCTGACAACTACCTTACATATCTGCTAACGGAACGATCAAATATATTAGCCAATAAGAAACAAAATTAAAAAAGATCTGATATATGCTGATAGCGATGACTTCTTTAATGTATTCATTAGCTTCCAATTCTATATTGATTTTCTACTACTTTGACGGGTCCATGTTGTCTCCTGAGAATTTTTCTTTCCGCGATGTCAAGGGATTCGGTACCCGCTTATTTTAGTGTCCACGCTTCGCAGCTATATGTAAGAACATGCCTGATCACAGTTTTAGATCAGCTGATATGCCCGTTTAATAGAAATAACATGCTATTTTTACAAAACAAAACTTTTATTCAAATACTAAACTTATAGAAGCAATTTTTGAAAATATTGTATTATTTATTTGTATGGTACTGCTTGAAGCAGTTTTGGAAAAACATAAATGCGCATGGCATTTTGAACAAACAGTGTGTGTGTCAGTTTTTTTGCACAATTTTTTAGATTCCCACTTTGGAAAATGACCAGTTTTGCCGCTCCTTACACTATCCGCAGAATGAATAGCCCTTTTACCAATTGTGGATGGCGCTTCCATAGACGGACGGCCTATATTTCGTTTAGCTACAAAGGTAGGTTTAGGTTAGGGTGGCATGTAATGTACACGAAGTAATTTCGTTATCGATGCAAATTCCTGAAACTATAAAAGCATCTGATCACTTGCACAAAGATACGACTGCGGGAGCTGCGGGGTTCGTGTCCCGCTTCGAACAAGTCATGTTACCAGTACAGATATTATTATAGGGAGTCTATAATTTTAATTTTTAAAGCAAAGAATAAATGAAAAATTTGGACCAAGATGATTTTTAAAAAAATGTATCAAAACAAATACCCCATTAAAGAAATCAAAGTAAAAAGAGTTAATTAGAAAAACCTTTAGTTATAAAAATGTATATCAGCCGATTGTCTGAATATCAAGAAATTAAAATTTCTAAGTTGTTAGGGGAAATTACCTCGATACCCTCGATATCTAGGACCCCTATATTCATTACTCCAAACTTATTATTTCATCCCTTTTTTGTAAGAAAACAGCTATCGACTATTACCAATTCATTTTGAATTAAATTGGAATTTATGCAAATAATAAAGAAAGGGAATTTTTAAACTTAAGCTGAGTATAGACGATTGCCTGATCGGCAAACGTTATCAACCCTGTTAAAGTGCAGCAAATATGCGGACAATGACAGATTGTTTGGCAAAGGTGAATTGACAGTTCAGACGATTGCAAGAAAACATAAAATTTCATATATTTACAATATATTTTGTAAATATTTATATGCAGGATTGTCAATAAAAATACATTATAGACAGTGTTGCAAATAAAATGTTTTTCTGGCAATAGCGCCGTTGTCACATGCATAAACTTCGCACGTATAACAATCTGCAAATTATCTCGCAATGACTTTTCTGCTAACGTTGCAAAACAAAAATTGTGTGTTCACACGGTTGTAAATTCAGAGGGTTGCATTTTTCCGCCATTTTTCTGGCAATGTTGTCCGATCTGCAAATCGTGTATACTTACCTTTAGAAATAAATATTTTTAAATCTAATCTATATTAAAAAATTATCAAATTGTATTATTAATGAAGCAATATTCAAAATTAATCACGCGAATTGTGTCACCCTTGATTGGTATTCAATTCATTAAATTTTTAAAAAAAGGGAATATCACAAGTAAAGAAATAGAAAACAAAACAAACCAAACCAAAAAAACAGCTATCTATGCAAGTGAACATACTCAGAGTGAGCACATATGGGAGCTGGATGTCAGAAAATTATTGGAGAGCGCCAATGTACACTCTTAAAACAAGAGAATGCACTCAATAGTTGGAGCGCGTATAACACAGACTTCCAAGTGTGATAGGTTAGGTTTAGGTTTAGGTTAGGGTGGCAGCCGTTTTCTTTTTTTATTTCTTCAGCTCACATATATCAGTTTAGGTCCCTAGTGGTACCACGAGCTAAAATGTCCATCATCGAAACCAACCCGTTTGATATACAAATGTATCGATAGCACGAATATTGGTACTGGAAAGATCTGTTAGGCTGCCTAGAAAGGCCGACCCCAGTAGGTCCAGTTGTCGTTTTCTCAAAGCGGGACAGTCGCATAGCAAGGGCTCAATGCTCTCCACTTCTTCCTCATCTCCACAACTTCTGCAGAAGTCATTGGAGTTAATACCCAATCTTCTGGCGTGTTCGCCGATCAGGCAGTGTCCCGTCAGAACTGACACTAACGTAGACAATCTTATCCTTTCCAGTGCGAGGAGATATTTTGACCGTCTCAGGTCATACCTTGGCCAGATTTGTCTAGCTACCGTACAGGTGCCGATTTGTGTCCATCTTTCGTTGGACTACCTGATTGCCTCTTGCCTAAGCCAAAGTTTGCACGTGGATAGTGGCGCACCAATATATGCAAATTCTTCGAGAATTTGTAAAGTCGTCCCTTTCCTAGCAAGTTCATCGGCTTTGCAGTTCCCCGGGATATCCCTATGCCCAGGCAACCATATGAGGTGTATATTAAACTGCTCAGCCATCTCGTTAAGAGATCTGCGGCAATCGAGGGCTATTTGTGAATTTAGGGATGTGGCCTCCAGAGAATTGATGGCAGCCTGGCTGTCCGAGTAAATGACAACGCCAGTGTTGGTTACTATGTTCCGACTCAGCCACTTGGCGACTTCCCATATTACTAAGCCAACCTTTTCATCAAGCTTCGAACCATCCGTATAGAAGTGGAGATGGTTTCTATTTCCCGGTATTCTGCCATCCCATTCATCCGTGGCTGGTATCATAGTGATGTATTTCCTCTCAAAGTTGCGCACCGTTGATATATAGTCCACTCGGTCGGTTACCATAGCACTACACTATGATATCCTCATGTGACCAACTTCTCTCGCCACAACATTAATAGGCAGTATATGGAGAAGGGCTTGTAGAGACTCAGTCGCTGTAGTCCTTAACGCTCCGCTTATGCACAGACAGGCAGTTCTCTGAACCCTTGATAGCAGGTTTGTGATGGTTACTTTGTCAGTTGCCGTCCACCATACCACAATGCCGTATAACAGTAATATAGGGCGATGTTGGCCTTCTTTACACATTCCAGTACGTTTAGTCTGAATGACAGTTTCCTATCCAAAATTATTCCTAAACATTTTGCACTGTCAGAAAAGACTAGATCTGTTCCATTTATCCAAGGAGGAGGGTCCACATGAGGGACATTATTCATCCTAGTAAAGAGAACCAATTCTGTCTTGTTTGGGTTAACACCCAAACCGCTGCTTCTGGCCCATCTAGACAACTTGTTCAGAGCCACCTGTAGAATATCTCGGAGGAGGTTTTCGAATTTGCCACTCACTGCGATTGCCACTTCGTCCGCATATGCCACGACCTTGCAGCCACAACGTTCTAGATCTAGCAGGATTTCATTCCCCGCTAGGTTCCAGATTAGTGGAGACAGTACTCCTCCTTGTGGGGTCCCTCTGTTTACAAATCTTGTTAGAGTTGTGGCCCCTAGACATGCTGTTATGCGTCTTCTGTTGAGTAGTCTTTGAATTAGTCTAATCAAGCCAGAGTTCACCTTTAGATGTGACAATGCCGCGATTACCGCATTTGGTTGTATGTTGTTAAAAGCCCCTTCTATGTCAAGAAACGCCACCATGGTGAATTCTTTGAAATGTAGGGACGATTCGATAGTGCTCACATGTTCGAGACAGTACTCCTCCTTGTGGGGTCCCTCTGTTTACAAATCTTGTTAGAGTTGTGGAAACTAGACCTGCTGTTATGGGTGTATGTTGTTAAAAGCCCCTTCTATGTCAAGAAACGCCACCATGGTGAATTCTTTGAAATGTAGGGACGATTCGACAGTGCTCACAAGTTCGTGCAGGGCTGATTCTGTAGACTTTCCCTTATTGTAAGCATGTTGGTTCCCCGACAGGAGTTTTGTATCCAGGTTTTGCCTAATGAAATAATCTAAAAGTCTTTCCAGACTTTTCAATAGGAAAGAGGATAGGTAATGGGTCTGAAGTCTTTTGGCCTAGTGTGCGATAACTTCCCCGCTTTGGGTATGAATACCACTTTGGTATCCCTCCATCGATTCGGGATGTATGAAAGCCTAATACAGCCTACATAAATTTTCTGCAGCCAGGGGATAATGTACTTTAACATTTTCTGCATTTCTGCTGGAGTGATGTCGTCTGGTCCAGGTGACTTGAAGGGCTCAAAGCTGATTATAGCCCAGCTTATTTTGGATCTCTCAGTCAACAAGCTAGCGACGCTCGTAGTCCACTCGCACTCTTGTTGGTCCTGTTGATCCTCGGGCTCTGTTGATGAGTTCCCCGGGAAATGTGTGTCGAGCAGATTGCCACTTGTTGTGTCTAAACGATCGAGTGCGCATGAGCAACATTATTAGGAATACTCAAAGAGTTAACATCATTGTTTTATGCGATGTTTTGTTGCTGCTAAGTCTATTAAATATTTAAATGTTTCTGTATGCAATGGCGTTGGATAGGCAGCCCATTTTTACATTACACTTCATCGTTTTGTACATATCACTCACTCATTGTTGATCTCCGTTTATTTAATTGTTATAATTAAATAAAGTCATATTATTTTTGTAACATTGTGTCGTTATCACTCTGCCTCGAACATAGTAATTGGCGACGAGGATAAAAGAAAGAATCAACTAAATTCATACAAAATACACAACGAGCATAATGTCTGAAATTAACAAACTTATTGAAGCAATTGCTAATATGACTAAAGCCATGCAAGCGCAGCAAGCCCAACAATCAAGTATCACAAGTGTCAACGTCATTTCAAGCTTCGACCACTTCGATCCAAAGGTGGAAACATTCGATATATATAAAGAGCGACTTGAGGTTTATTTTCAGCTAAATGGTGTGTTTGCCGATAAAGAAATGTGCGCTAAGCTTATTTTACAATACATGGAGCCATCAAATTACTCAATATTGTCGACATTGGCTGTCCCTAAAAACATCAACCAACTCAAGTACGACGACATCATTCAACTGTTGCAAGGACATTTTTGCAGCAAATCCGTATTTGATGTATTTTGCCGAGCTCAATTTATAAGAGGAATTCGTGACAACTCAATCCGAGAACAATTGTTGCAGAAACCAGAAGATTGTTTTACACAAATTGTGGAAAAGGCAAAGGCATTGGAAGCAGCGAAGATGAATAACAATGAAATAATAAATAATCCATCTACTAGTGATGTACACCAAGTAAGACAGACATCATCACAGAAGTTATCAGGTAATCGATTCCAACAACGTTATCAATCATCTCCACAAAACTCAATTATCGAAATCTTGGTTTGGAAGGGCTGTGTCTTCGCTGTGGGCGAAATAATCATCGTGCAAATGAATGTAAAATTAACAAACAAAAATTAAAATTAAAAATTAAAAAAATATGTATAAAATCGAAATTAAACCAAAATACAAATAATGCGTCACATGCCGTTGAAACTTTCTCGTCAGATGACGAATATTATGGAGACGATAATTTTGCCATTCATCAAATAGTCGATATCTACAATAGCGAGATGCCATCTTCAGACTTACAAAAGTTTTTCACAGCTGTTTTTATCGAAGGCAAAGAACAAACATTTGAAGTAGATTCAGGAGCCGGCTATACTTTAATTCCTAAAAATGATTTTGATAAATTAAAGTTAAATATTGAAATGGAAAAACAAACATAGCTTTTCGAGCCTACACAGGGGATGTTTTCGTGCCTCTAGTAGTAGTTGAAGTTAACGTCAGGTATAATGGCAAAAATTCTAAAGAACAAATGTTTGTAGTGGAATCCAGACATTCGCCTTTACTAGGACGTGTGTGGATAAGACACCTGGAAATCGATTTAAATTAAGTTGATCGAGATAATGTAAAGGTAAATAAGTACTCCGACAACACATCTGCAAAATCAATAACAAATATAATACACAAATACTCTGAAATTTTTCAACAGAAGGTAGGATGCATTTAAAATGTGATATGCGCGTTAAAGTTGCAAGAAGCAGCTAAGCCCGCATTTTTAAAAGAAAGGCAAGTTATTTTAGCTTTACGAGAAAAGGTGGAGCTAGAACTAGATTCGCTGGAAAAAGAAGGTATCATAA
The DNA here is from genome assembly GCA_963930755.1 of Eudasyphora cyanicolor. Lineage (NCBI taxonomy): Eukaryota > Metazoa > Arthropoda > Insecta > Diptera > Muscidae > Eudasyphora > Eudasyphora cyanicolor. Next base: position 247,893,628 of record OZ005736.1, on the reverse strand, counting down.
CAAAAGTTAATACAAGCAACTGGAGCTCGCCATTGGTTGTCATACCAAAACCTGACGGAAATGTTCGGCTATGTGTCGATTACAAATTATGTGTTAATCCACAACTGGAGCCGGCCCATTTAACACACTGAAAGATTCCAAATACTTCTGCAAACCTTTATAAAGCATATCTGCACGTTGCTGTGAACGATGAAAGTAAGCAGATACAAACTATATCAACACGTAGAGGTACGTATCAAATGAATCGTTTATCGTTTGGTATAAAAACAGCCCCCAGTGAATTTAATCGCATATTAGACCAAGTTCTTCAAGGAATTGATGGCACAATTTCCTATTTTGATGATATAATTGTCCAAAAACAATATGTGAACAAAGACTCGTAAAATGTTGCACGTAAACAAGGATAAATGTGAATACTTCAAAGAGAAAATACAATACCTGGGAAATGTTATAAGCCAAAACTCAATTTCAAACTGTCCATCTAAAACTCAGGCTATGTCGAACCTTCCAAGACCACAAAATGCGGATGCAGTAAGAAGATTTTTGGAAATGATTACGTATTACTCCCGATTTATTCCAGGTATGGCAACATTGACATATCCTTTACGTAATCTTTTGGAAAAAGGTAACAAATTTCTATGGTCGAAGAAGTGCGAAGATTCTTTTCTTAAATTGAAGAATGAAATTCTAACGGACAGAGTGTTGGTTCCATACAATGAATCTTTACCGTTAATTTTAACATGTGATGTTAGTCCTACCGGCATAGCAGCAGTACTCTCGCATAGGATCAAAAAATTGAACGACCCATCGCTTTTATTTCTAGTGCTTTGACAAAAGCTGAACAAAATTACAGCCAGCTTGACAGAGAAGCATTGGCTATAATTTTTTCGGTCGAAAAATTTTTCGTGTATATATAGGAGAGAGTTCACACTTGTAACTGACTACCGTCCACTTTCGAGAATTTTTCATCAGAATGCCAAAACACCAGCTATGACATCAGCAAGATTACTTCGATACGCTTCATTTTTACAAGGTTTCAACTACAAAATTGAGCATAAACCAGTAAGGAAAGGCAGAAAGTCGGGCGGGGCCTACTATATAATACCCTACACCTCCCTAAATGCGATAAGGGTCATTGCCATAATAATTTGGAATAATTGGTAAATGGGTAGAAACATTATATCTAATTCTGAAACGATAATCGCTAAATTAAGCAATATTCGTTCCTAAATTGAGAAGCATCTTTCTGGAAAATTTTAATGATCGGAAGTAAAATACAACTTCTATAGCGGTTTGATACCAAATCAGGAGGAACATATATATGGAGCTTTAATATAAATCTGAACCGATCTTCCCTGAATACTCAGTCATGTAAAAAGACCTCCTTCTGTCGAATTTCGTACTGATCGGATATAAAATACAGTCTCTACAGCGCTTACATGTAAAATCGGGGGTAACATATATATGGGAGCTATATCTAAATCTGAACCGATATTCTCCAAATTTGGCAGTATTCCTTCATGTAATAAGAAACCTCTTTCTGCCGAATTTCGCACTGATCGGATATAAAATACAGTTTTTACAGCGCCTACAGGTCAAATCGGGGGTAACATATATATCTAAATCTAAACCGAGTTTCTACGAATTTGGCAGTATTCCTTTATGTAGAAAGAAACCTCTTTTTGCCGACTTTCGCACTGATCGGATATAAAATAACATGTTTACAGCGCTCACATGTCAAATCGGGGGTAACGTATATATGGAGGATATATCTTAATCTGAACCGATTTCTTCCAAATTTAAAAGTGTTCATTCATATAATAGGAAACCTCTTTCTGACGAATTTCATACTGATCGGATATAAAATACAGTTTTTACAGCGCTTACATGTGAAATCGTGGGTAACATATATATGGGGGCTATATCTAAATCCGAACCGATTTTCTGCGAATTTGGCAGTATTCCTTCATGTAATAAGAAACCTCTTTCTGCCGAATTTCGCACTGATCGGATATAAAATACAGTTTTAGCAGCGCTTACATGTCAAATCGGGGGTAACATATATATGGGGGCTATATCTAAATCTGAACCGATTTTAACCAAATTCAATAGGGATCGTCCATGGTCCAAAAAAAAGATATGTTTAAAGTTTCGTCGAGATCGGACCATAATTGCGACCTGTACTTTGATTACAAGAATACATGCACAAACGGACGGACGGACATAGCTAAATCAACTCAGAAAGTGATTCTAAGTCGATCGGTATAATAAACGATGGGTCTATTTCTTCTCCTTTTGGGTGTTACAAACAAATGCACAAAGTTATAATACCCTGTACCACAGTGTGGTGTAGGGTATAAAAATCTGAACATAGAGACCACGTAGACTGTTTATCTAGAGCTACTTCTCAAAACAAATCAAAATTTTGTAATTTTTTAGATAAAGAGACAACAAATATTCAAGATCAAACTATCAATGAGATCTCAACATTTTCGATTACTGCAGAGATGAAAAGATGAAAAGGTCGCTATTAAACGGAAACAATATAGAACCTGAGTACTCGATACAATATGGTATTTTATTCAAAGGGAGCCGCGTTATGATACCCCCAATTTTGCGAGAAGAAATTCTTAAAGAATTGCACCATACGCATGTTGGAATTGTAAGGATGAAACAATTAGCTAGGAAGTATTGTTTTTGGCAAGACATAGACTCAGACATAGAACGGCTTGTGAGATCGTGTTCAAATTGTGCGATGGTGGGGAAAAATCCACCTAAGGTTGAGACGCATCACTGGGACGAGCCTACTACTAATTTCCAAAGAGTCCATATTGATTACGCTGGACCGTTTCAAAATTATTATTTTTTTGTTTTAGTGGATGTCATTATTAGTCATTATTCATCGAAGCCAGGCATACAACGTACCTCCGATTGCAACGGAACAAGAACAAACACATCCACCAGAAAGCGCAAGGCGGTCCAACAGGGCGAGACGAGTACCAGCTCGGTTCGGTGATCTTATCGTCTATTAGTGTGGGAGATTGTTGTGTCTAAACCATCGAGTGCGCATGAGCAACATTATTAGGAATGCTCAAAGAGTAAACAACATTGTTTTATGCGATGTTTTGTTGCTGCTAAGTCTATTAAATATTTAAATGTTTCTGTATGCAATGGCGTTGGATAGGCAGCTCCATTTTTACATTACACTTCATCGTTTTGTACATGTCACTCACTCATTGTTGATCTCCGTTTATTTAATCATCATTAAATAAAGTCATATTATTTTTGTAACATTGTGTCGTTATCACTCTGCCTCGAACATAATACCACTGCTCTCCGGACATGTTGAAGGCCTTCCACAGTATTTGGATGCTGGTTGAGTTTGCTATATACAGAGTGGAGCGCGGTAATTTGCTTATTTGGGAATGAAATAAAAAAGTTGTGAACCTTGGAAAAATTTATTTTATATTTTAATTATATTGAACAGTAAGGGAATTTATAAATTACATGGTTTTAAATAGTGTATCTGGCAAATATCGACCTTCGCTATGCACACACTGCTGCATACGTTTTCTGAAGATATCATGAACTCTAACAAGCATGTCGACTGGTATTCTGCCAATTTCAGCCTCAATATTGTTAATTAGGTTAGGTTAGGTTAGGTTGAAGAGAGGAGACGTTTAAACGTCTCATGTCCATGGACATACACTTAAGCCAGTGGTTCGGCCTGTTGTGCGCTCCTTATTTATGATCTTTTTATACCTCACGAGTTACAGAAAATCGGTACTAGACACGAATTTTCTCAGTATCTTCCAGTCATATTCTCTGATATGAGTCAAGTCTGGTAATATGTCGGACCCGAAATGTTGGGATCTTGAATGTGTGAAAGCCGGGCAGTGACACAGAAAATGTTCCATCGTTTCGATGTTTTCTCTGCATGCCCTGCATTCGTCGTTTCCTGCTAGTCCTATGCGATGAAGATGTGCTTGCAAGCTTGAGTGTCCCGTTAGAACACTCATCATCTTACTAATATCGATCTTGTTTAGTTTCAGAAGACTTCTTGTTTTCTTTTCATTTGGGTCACCCCACAGTATCTTTGCAGTTGCTCCTACTGTTGCGCTATTCCACACAGTTTTATGAGCCATCACTGCCCAGTGCTTCAACTCATTTTTCGTGGCTTCGAAAGGTTTCCAATTTTCCAAGTTTATTACTCGAAGTTCTCTGCCCTTTGAAGCCAAGTTGTTTGCCCGTTCATTTCCAATCACTCCGTTGTGTCCTGGTACCCAGTAAAGACGCAATTGACCATGGGCTGAGTAATCATTTATCGTTCTTTTACAGTCCAACACAGTTCTGTATTTGACCCTTTCCGATGTTATTGCTTTAATCGCCATTTGGCTATCTGTGAAGATGTTGGCATATTTAGGCTTTGTCGTGTTATTGAGCCAGTTCACACACTCCGTGATTGCTCGAACTTCTGCTTGAAATACCGTGTTATGGTCAGGGAGGCGGAAGTGAAGTTCGACTTCTGGTTCATCAATAAAAAGTCCCAGACCCGTCCTTCCTCCTCGCTTGGACCCATCCGTGTAGCAGCTGGTTCCCACTGGCACATGGGCCAAAGTTCCATTTTCCCAGGAGCGTCTGTCTGGCACAAACGTATCACAGGTAGCTGTAAGCCGCACTTCAGGAATGCGGTCCGAGATTTCTGGCGTTTGAATGTGACCAACTAGATATTCTAAAATCTTCTGATGGTACGACTTGTGGTCTCGATTTATTCATTCACCCATCACTTGTAGACGTCTTGCTGTAAGGGCTGCCTCATACTTTATACGGATGTCTATTGGTTGGATGTGCAGTATAGTCTCCAACGCTGTTGTTGGTGCAGTTCTAAATGCCCCGCTTATGCCTAGACAGCACATACGTTGAATTTTTTGCAAAGGTATTACGTTGCACTTCTTGTCCATTGATGTCCACCACACTACAGAGGCGTAGGTGATTATTGGTCTAATCACGCTCATGTAAAGCCAGTGAGTCATATTTGGACGTAGTCCCCATTTTAAACCTATAGCTCTTCTGCACAGCGACCAACATCTGTGTGCCTTTGTAACTCTTTCTTCAAGATGATCTTTCCAGTACAGTTTCTGATCCAAGATTACTCCCAAGTATTTTACCTTTTTAGTTATAGCAATTGTCTTATTCAGGAATCGAGGCGGGGTAAAACGTGGGATCTTCGTTTTCCTTGTAAATAGACATATTTCTGTTTTGTCTGGGTTAACATTTAATCCCCTTGGTTGTGCCCAGTTATATGCTATGTTAAGTGCCTCTTCAGCTCTTCTGCATAATAGATTTGGATGAAAGCCCCTTAGAAGTATTACAACGTCGTCTGCATAACAGACTGGTTTAAGTCCTTCATTGGTGAGGGCTTTTAGGAGACTGTGTATCGTCGTAACCCATAGAAGAGGCGATAAAATGCCCCCCTGAGGTATACCACGATTTACCTTGTCTCTAATTTTTACGTCATATGACCCACAAATAATCCACCTATTCCTTAGCATATTGTTGATCCAGTTTTTCAGCGCCCGGTCAACCTGAAACTCGTCTAAGGACTGGATAAGTGTATCGGTCTGTACATTGTTAAATGTGCCCTCAATATCTATGCAAACAGCAAGTGTATACATTTCTTTACTGAAGGACTCTTCTATGTGGTGCACTACCTCATGCAGAGCTGTTTCCACTGATCTTCCTTTGACATAGGCGTGTTGTTTGAATTTTAGCCTGTCATCCGCTATTTTACCTTTGACCATGTCATCAATTATTCGCTCCATTGTTTTTAACAGGAAAGAAGTAAGGCTAATGGGTCGATAAGCCATTGGGGTCGTGTAACTCGCTATGCCAGGCTTTGGTATGAAGACCACCCTTGATTCCTGCCAGTTTTTTTGGGGTATACGAATGGGTTAGGCATGCAGTGAACACTCCAGCCAGATGAGTTGATACCAGATCCACCTCATTCTGCAGAAGTGCTGGAAATATTCCATCCGGTCCCGCAGCCTTAAAGGGAGAGAAACTTTTTATCGCTTCTTTAACCATACCATCTGTTATATCCGTAATAGGTACTTGATGCAATACATTTTCATTCTGTAACTGTTCCTCTGTTGGTCCAGCATTACCAGTCGGAAAATGAGTTTTCATCAAGAGCCTTACGGTATCTTCTATAGTTTCCATCCTTTTACCCGTTTCATCCACCAGTGTTTCGGTTTGGACATGAGTTTTTGAGAGGAACTTTTTCATTTTAGACATGCTGTTAACGCTGTCTACCTGTTCACAGAAAAGCCTCCAGGAGTTACGTTTCGCCGATCTAACGATTTTATTGTATTCTTTGAGTCTTCTGTGGTAGTCGTCCCAATATACTGATTGTTTTTTACGTCGAGCTCTATTGTAAAGTCTGCGGACATCTTTGCCAATCGAGCGAATTTGTCCTGTCATCCAGGGTTTCTCAAAGGCAGATTTCCTTTCTCGAAGTGGGCAACTATCTTCGAATGATTTTACAAGAGCCTCGGTAATCTTCTTAACATTGATTTCAATGTCTTCTGCACATAGATAATCGCGTGTAGGCTGCCCCAATCGATTTCTAAGTAGATTTCCGAATTTAGTCCAGTCGGTCTTAGCCTTATTACGGAAACTTATGGGGTTCGGCGGTGGCCGTGCAATTTTAAAACCTTATATAACGGTGGTCTGAATAGGAGTGTTCATCCGAAACCCTCCACTCATGAATCTCATCAATAAGATTTTCTGAACATATCGTTATATCTAATACTTCTTCCCTAATTTTGTTAACAAAGCTTGCAGTGTTTCCTATGTTAAGAGTTATGAGGTCATTTGTATTCAAAAATTCGATAAGGGCGTGTCCCCTTTTATTGGTGTTAGTACTACCCCAAGCGATATGATGGGAGTTGGCGTCACATCCAGCTAATAACTCATTACTTGTGTGTTTGGATTCCCTCACCAGACGTTGTAATTCCGACGTAGGTGGCAATGTCGGCGCATCGAATGGCAGATATATTGACGCCAGGTACATATTTCCATTACCTTGCCTCAGCACCGTTGCGTCCGATGTTGACAACTCTGGAGAGAAAATAAAACATAAGTTTTTATGGCACAGAATACAAGTCCTTGGACGAGTACCTGTGTTAGCGTAGAAAAGGTTATAGTTCACATGGTTTAATCCAGTAACCTTGTTGCTAGTTGTCCATGGTTCCTGGATCAAAGCAATATGAACCCTGCCTTTATTTATGATGTCCATCAGAGCGTTGGATGCTGTCTCGCTCCTGTGGAGGTTTATCTGGATGACCTCAATCATTGTCCTTCCAGTAAAAGTTTCTTTTGGGAGTCTATCCTATCTGGTGGCACCCCCTCATTATTTGGTAGTGGGTCATTCTCCTCCTTTCGTTCACTACCTATTACACCATCTTCCAGTCGACAATTTTGGGAGGCGGTGTTATTTTTTGTCGCTCCCTCATTGGTTTGAATCGTTTTGTGGCACTTTTTATTTTGATCACCACCTTTGCTGGGAACTTCCTGCAAAAGTGGCGGTACTATTGGTGAACTGGTGGTGTTATTGACTACTTCCACATCAGTTTTTGGCAGTGTCTCACTTGTCTCCATCCGTTCAATACCAGTGTTTGCCTCTTCAGACAGTATATTTTGACTCGATTCATTTGTCCTGCCAATCGGGACCTTTCCAATTTTGAAAAAGACTGTCCAGATCAAGAAGTACGCCATGCCCTTCGCCATGACAAGATTGTTCTTGGATTCTGGGTCTATTCCTAACACGAGGAGAGTACCCTCGGTATCATCCTTCCTATAGAAGACTTCCCACTTTCTCACGGAAAGTTTTGAATTCTGTTTGCCAATGATGTCGAGTATGTACTCTGATGAGAACTTACTGGGACATCCCTTAACATATAGGGTCGTTTTTATGAGTTCAGGAATGTCGCTTTTCCTTACCAATTTTAGCTTTGCGCCGTCCCAAGGTGAGGGGAAGCTATCCACAAGTTTTACGAGGACACCAGCACAGCGTTGTGATACCAGCCTTAGCATCAAAACACCCCTCTCAAACTTGCAACTCATTACTTCGATTGGTGGTTCATCCTTAGATTCGAGGACGTATTCCGCTACCCTCGTATAGACCAAATCTTCGAAGTTACTCTTTTGGTCTTCGGGGATTCTGCCAGATGCACTACTGCTATCAATTATGGCGTAGCATAGATCGTCTCGAATATGTTGTTTAGCTATATTAGAATAAGACGGTGGCTTCTTGCCCTTCTTTATGGCCAATTGATTTTTCCGTATCTGTAGAGTCTTTTTGGTTAAAGCCTCATCCTTAACGGATGATTTGGTTGACTTGAACTGCGTTATTGGGTCAACTTTACCGCCCACAATCGAAGGACCCAGACTAGAGACCTCCTTTTGTGTGGTTACGTTAGGCTTATCCGAATTACTGGAAGGCGGCGAGCCCTTTTTCTTCTTAGTCACTTTCACAGCGCTATGTTCTTCGGGAGACCTGACTCTTTTAGCGGCCTCCATGTTTGTATTGGAGGTAGAATTGTCAGGTTCATCCCGTAATAGGTTCTGTCGGTTCAACTTATCAATCGACTAGTTCCAGAGTCTTAGCCATGCCTCCATGGGCCGCTTGAGGTAGGTCGTGAGCTTTCGAAACAATTTCACAGCGGAGCCTTAAAGGAATCCATAATTTCCAACATTGATTTTCTATGAACTCATCACCAGATTCGTGCTCAGTATGTAGCCCTCATAATTCCCTTTAATTTGAGGCATAACATGATTCAATCAGGCTTGTACTTGTGGTCCAAATACTAAATGTAATTCCCATGAAAGCTGGAATTTAAAAAAAAATTACCATAAAAATTTTTTTTAATATTTTTTCGTGTTTGTGTTACCTAATTGCACCAGAAACTGTTATCCACATCCCTTGGACAAAATTTTTGTTGCATAGTGATATTAATATTTTATCATTGTTTGGTCTTAAGGAAAGTATATACAATTCAAATACGAACCCATTACTCATATTTTTTACTTATTCCAGTACAAGTGAGTAAAAGTTATTTGAGTGAGATTTTCGAGAGATGCAATCTGAGAAATAATGGAATCTGTGAAGTCAACATTGATGTGAAGATACAGTGAAGCCTACGTAAAGCCATTCATTGTGTGAACAAAAACTATGCGGCCAAACTAAGTAATTATTACGATTTGGTGTAATAAAAGAATTGAATTAAAATACTGCCTTACATTGTGAATTTTCAATAAAATAAAAATATTGTGAGCAGTCATACAAAGTTTGTGTAGTAAAAGAATTTAATTAAAATACTGCTTACATTGTGAATTTTCAATAAAATAAAAATATTGTGAGCAGTCAGAAAAAGTTTGTGAACGGCCACTACAAACCGGATAATTAAAGGAGATACTGGAAATTTAATTAGATGGAAAATAGGTTGTTTATGTTCGAATATCTTTTCCATGGTATGTTCCTACAAGTTTTCCGTCCATATCTTCCAAAAACACAGTAGTGCTGGCCTAATTTTTCTCTCACACGGGCCTTGGAAAATACCGGGGACAATTTCGCGTTAAAAGACTTTTCAAGGCAACTTTGTGCAATGTTTCGTCGAAATACAGTTTGACCTATATTGAAAATCTGGGGTCTAGTTCGTAGGTTATATGAGGTCTAACTTTTGTCATAGGCTTCTTTGATATGTCGCCGCAAATCGTGGCGAATAAGTTCAAGACTGTCATCGTTGGACTGTTTATGTATATGTAGGTTCATTCAAACTATGAAGTTTCCTTAACAGCTCGTATGACGATGCGTGAGTGACCATATCGAAGCCAAATAAAGCATAATATGGTGAACTCTGAATAGCTTGATGGAAGGAGTTACGAAGCGCGCAACTAATAAAGTTTAGTTTTTCATCCCGCTGTTTATGGTATTTGTTAAGGTACGCCCGTATACCAGCAATCAAGGAACGGCTAACCCGTTCCGATCCATTTGATTGAGGTGTATATAGGGCTGTATAGATATGTTTGATACCTAAGGTCGTGAGAAACGCATTTAGTTCATTAGCACAAAACTGACTTCCGTTGTCACTCACGATTGTCTCAGGGACTCCGTACACATGGAATATGTGTTTTTTAAGAAAATGTTGTATTTCGGAAGGAGTGAATTTTCGGAGCTGACAAAGCCAGCGTTATTTGGATAAGTGGTCGAGTACTATAAGTAGTCCAATATGACCAGTTTTACTTCCTGTCGCCGCAAATCGTGGCGAATAAGTTCAAGACTGTCATCGTTGGACTGTTTATGTATATGTAGGTTCATTCAAACTATGAAGTTTCCTTAACAGCTCGTATGACGATGCGTGAGTGACCATATCGAAGCCAAATAAAGCATAATATGGTGAACTCTGAATAGCTTGATGGAAGGAGTTACGAAGCGCGCAACTAATAAAGTTTAGTTTTTCATCCCGCTGTTTATGGTATTTGTTAAGGTACGCCCGTATACCAGCAATCAAGGAACGGCTAACCCGTTCCGATCCATTTGATTGAGGTGTATATAGGGCTGTATAGATATGTTTGATACCTAAGGTCGTGAGAAACGCATTTAGTTCATTAGCACAAAACTGACTTCCGTTGTCACTCACGATTGTCTCAGGGACTCCGTACACATGGAATATGTGTTTTTTAAGAAAATGTTGTATTTCGGAAGGAGTGAATTTTCGGAGCTGACAAAGCCAGCGTTATTTGGATAAGTGGTCGAGTACTATAAGTAGTCCAATATGACCAGTTTTACTTCCTGGATAGGGTCCAAGAATGTCTACATATAGTCTCTGGAATGGACGGACGGATTCGGTTAAATTTCCCATGGGAGTTTTCATTACTATATTTGGGGCTTTTGTGGTCTTGCAGATTTCACAATTACGCCTCACGTCTCGTACCATTCCAGGCCAGACAAAATTACGTCTCACTAGTTCCAGAGTCTTAGCCATGCCTCCATGGGCCGCTTGAGGTAGGTCGTGAGCTTTCGAAACAATTTCACAGCGGAGCCTTAAAGGAATCCATAATTTCCAACATTGATTTTCTATGAACTCATCACCAGATTCGTGCTCAGTATGTAGCCCTCATAATTCCCTTTAATTTGAGGCATAACATGATTCAATCAGGCTTGTACTTGTGGTCCAAATACTAAATGTAATTCCCATGAGAGCTGGAATTTAAAAAAAAATTACCATAAAATTTTTTTTTAATATTTTTTTCGTGTTTGTGTTACCTAATTGCACCAGAAACTGTTATCCACATCCCTTGGACAAAATTTTTGTTGCATAGTGATATTAATATTTTATCATTGTTTGGTCTTAAGGAAAGTATATACAATTCAAATACGAACCCATTACTCATATTTTTTACTTATTCCAGTACAAGTGAGTAAAAGTTATTTGAGTGAGATTTTCGAGAGATGCAATCTGAGAAATAATGGAATCTGTGAAGTCAACATTGATGTGAAGATACAGTGAAGCCTACGTAAAGCCATTCATTGTGTGAACAAAAACTATGCGGCCAAACTAAGTAATTATTACGATTTGGTGTAATAAAAGAATTGAATTAAAATACTGCCTTACATTGTGAATTTTCAATAAAATAAAAATATTGTGAGCAGTCATACAAAGTTTGTGTAGTAAAAGAATTTAATTAAAATACTGCTTACATTGTGAATTTTCAATAAAATAAAAATATTGTGAGCAGTCAGAAAAAGTTTGTGAACGGCCACTACAAACCGGATAATTAAAGGAGATACTGGAAATTTAATTAGATGGAAAATAGGTTGTTTATGTTCGAATATCTTTTCCATGGTATGTTCCTACAAGTTTTCCGTCCATATCTTCCAAAAACACAGTAGTGCTGGCCTAATTTTTCTCTCACACGGGCCTTGGAAAATACCGGGGACAATTTCGCGTTAAAAGACTTTTCAAGGCAACTTTGTGCAATGTTTCGTCGAAATACAGTTTGACCTATATTGAAAATCTGGGGTCTAGTTCGTAGGTTATATGAGGTCTAACTTTTGTCATAGGCTTCTTTGATATGTCGCCGCAAATCGTGGCGAATAAGTTGAAGACTGTCATCGTTGGACTGTTTATGTATATGTAGGTTCATTCAAACTATGAAGTTTCCTTAACAGCTCGTATGACGATGCGTGAGTGACCATATCGAAGCCAAATAAAGCATAATATGGTGAACTCTGAATAGCTTGATGGAAGGAGTTACGAAGCGCGCAACTAATAAAGTTTAGTTTTTCATCCCGCTGTTTATGGTATTTGTTAAGGTACGCCCGTATACCAGCAATCAAGGAACGGCTAACCCGTTCCGATCCATTTGATTGAGGTGTATATAGGGCTGTATAGATATGTTTGATACCTAAGGTCGTGAGAAACGCATTTAGTTCATTAGCACAAAACTGACTTCCGTTGTCACTCACGATTGTCTCAGGGACTCCGTACACATGGAATATGTGTCTTTTAAGAAAATGTTGTATTTCGGAAGGAGTGAATTTTCGGAGCTGACAAAGCCAGCGTTATTTGGATAAGTGGTCGAGTACTATAAGTAGTCCAATATGACCAATTTTACTTCCTGGATAGGGTCCAAGAATGTCTACATATAGTCTCTGGAATGGACGGACGGATTCGGTTAAATTTCCCATGGGAGTTTTCATTACTATATTTGGGGCTTTTGTGGTCTTGCAGATTTCACAATTACGCCTCACGTCTCGTACCATTCCAGGCCAGAAAAAATTACGTCTCACTAGTTCCAGAGTCTTAGCCATGCCTCCATGGGCCGCTTGAGGTAGGTCGTGAGCTTTCGAAACAATTTCACAGCGGAGCCTTAAAGGAATCCATAATTTCCAACATTGATTTTCTATGAACTCATCACCAGAATCGTGCTCAGTAGAGGTGGTAAACTATCGATGGCACTATCGATAGTATCGATAGTTTAATTTTTTTGTGACTATCGATTGTTTTCTGCAAAGATTATTTAATATTTTAGAACTATCGATATTTTTGGTCACTATCGATAGTGAATCCGAAATGATACACCACTGAAATTGTAACATTAAAGCGTCCGGCAAGTTCACAAATGCAAGCAAACACACAGAATCAGCCTTATCAAGCCAAGAAAAGATCCAGCAAATGCGGCTCGGACGTTTGCATTAAGTTTCGACACAAACAGGCAAAATGATGCCTAACATGCCAAAATCACATAAAACAAGTGGAAACACGTCAAACCTTCTAGGCAATTATGAACTTTGTAATACTTTGCTTATTGAGCCAACAAAGTCTACATTAAGGGAGTACATAACTGGGTTTAGCTCTAACAAGAAAGAATGCTCCGCAAAACTGAACAAGTAATTTCGGACAGGCGCACGAAATTAAAAGCAACCAGTAAGGAAAGGCAGAAAGTCGGGCGGGGCCGACTATATAATACCCTACACCTCCCTAACAATGCGATAAAGGTCACTGCGATAATAATTTGGAATAATTGGTAAGTAGGCAGGAACATTTTATCTAATTCTGAGCCGATAATCGCTAAATTAAGCAATATTCGTTCCTAAATTGAGAAACATCTTTCCGGAAAATATTAATGATCGGAAGTAAAGTACAACTTCTATAGCGCGTTGATACCAAATCAGGGGGAACATATATATGGAGGTTATATATAAATCTGAACCGATTTTCCCTGAATACTCATTCATGTAAAAAGACCTGTTTCTGTAGAATTTCGTATTGATCGGATATAAAATACAGTCTCTACAGCGCTTACATGTCAAATCGGTGGTAACATATATATGGGGGCTATATCTAAATCTGAACCGATTTTCTCCGAATTTGGCGGTATTCCTTCGAGTACTAAGAAACCTCTTTCTGCCGAATTTCGCACTGATCGGATATAAAATAACATTTTTACAGCGCTTACATGTCAAATCGGGGGTAACATATATATGGGGGATATATCAAAATCTGAACCGATTTCTTCCAAATTTAAAAGTGTTTATTCATATAATAGGAAACCTCTTTTAGCCAAACTTCATACCGATCCGATATAAAATATAGTTTTTACAGCACTTACATGTCAAATCGGGGGTAACATATATATGGGGGCTATATCTAAATCTGAACCGATTTTCTCCGAATTTGGCGGTATTCCTTCGAGTACTAAGAAACCTCTTTCTGCCGAATTTCGCACTGATCGGATATAAAATAACATTTTTACAGCGCTTACATGTCAAATCGGGGGTAACATATATATGGGGGCTATATCTAAATCTGAACCGATTTTCTCCGAATTTGGCAGTATTCCTTCATGTAATAAGAAAACTCTTTTTGCCGAATTTCGCACTGATCGGATATAAAATACAGTTTCTACAGCGCTTACATGTCAAATCGGGGGTTACATATATATGGGGGCTATATCCAAATCTGAACCAATTTTCTCCGAATTTGGCAGTATTCCTTCATGTAATAAGAAACCTTTTTCTGCCGAATTTCACACTGATCGGTTATAAAATAAATTTTTTACGGCGCTTTCATGTGAAATCGGGGGTAACGTATATTTGGGGGCTATATCTAAATCTGAACCGATTTCTTCCAAATTTAACAGTGTTCATGCATATAATAAGAGACCTCTTTCTGCTGAATTTCATACTGATCGGATATAAAATAAAGTTTTTACAGCGCTTACATATCAAATCGGGGCTTACATATATATGGGGGCTATATTCAAATCTGGACCGATTTTAACCAAATTAAATAGGGATCGTCCTTGGGCCAAAAAAAAAGATATGTGTAAAGTTTCATCAAGATCGGGCCATAATTGCGACCTGTACTTTGATTACAAGAATACATCTACAGACAAACGGACAGACAGACGGACATAGCTAAATCCACTCAGAAAGTGATTACAAGTCGATCGGTATAATAAACAATGGATCTATCTCTTCTCCTTTTGGGTGTTACAAACCAATGCACAAAGTCATAATACCCTGTACCACAGTGTGGTGTAGGGTATAAAAATGTAGGTATGTTGTTTTTTATGAACAAAAATATCTATTGATCTCATTTTTAACTCGTATACATTAAAAAATGGAAGTAATCAGTTTAGTTTTTCTGCATTGAACTAAGAAACTAAAAAGTTGTTCTGTTTTGTTAAACAAATTGAATTATTTATTTATTTATATGAATTACAATACAAAGTAAATTTACAAAAACCATGTGGCTAGGTTTTACAGCGACAGACCAGAGCCTCTTGTGGGAATCGCACCCACGACCCCCTAACTCATAGGCGAGCACGCTACCAACTCACCTACTGGGGCGCTCTTGAATTATTTATTTGACGTATAAAAGCTTTTCTTTCAGGACTATTTAAATTCGATAGTATCGTCGATATATCGATATTTTTGTTAAGATTTGATAGTTGAGAATCGATATATCGATGGCTTTTTTTAAAACTATCCGATAGCGCCACTATCGATAGTTTGCCACCTCTAGTTGTAATGGCTGTTTTGGGTATATCGGCAGGTTCGATCGGTATTTGGTGATATGTACGTTGCAAATCAATCGCTGAAAATGCCGTGTAGAATATTGGTTACGTCGTGCAAAGACGGAATTGGGTATCGGTCGGGGACAGATATCCTAGGCCTCCAGCCATTATTAGTGGACCAAGTGTAGTGGACCGGCCCACTGACTTTTCGACGGTATACAAATGCCTTTCTCCATTGAAAATTTGAATTATTGTTTGTCTGCTTAGATTCGTTCACCTGAGTTGTTATATGGTGGTGTACGGTTTTATTTGACATTTATTTTGTCTTAGAATGACCAAATCACTATACTCACTCAAAGTTTGCGAAAAATTAGACGGTATTTTATGCGTTAGAACTTTAATTGGCGATAAATATATACGAAATTTATTTTTGATTCCATTGTTTTTTTTATCAACCACTTTACCCCTCTTCACGTTAACAAGCAAATCATATGTTTTCATAAACTCGGATCTGATGTTTGCGGTGTTATCGACAGCAATAAAAAAGGTCCATGCAATACTACGACGTAAGCCATGTGACACATTTAGACGGCGTTGGCCATATGTTTTGATCGGCGATCCATTAGCCGCATAGAATGTCGGAGTTGAATGTTTTTTTCGTTTGTCGGCTGCGTTAGGCGGAATAACAGACACATCGGCGCCTGTATCGATTAAAAATCTGATACTTGTGCTTTCGTCACAAAGAATAAGGTGAGCAATTTGAAAAAGTTGATCGTTAGCACCGCCCGTGGAGTCTGGCGAAGTATTTAGTTTTTTGTTGACATTTTGCGCATCACCACAATATGTTGTAACGATCCACCGTATCAGGCTCTATTTCCTCCAGAGGGTGCTACCTTCTGGCCCCAGCCGTGCTCAGTCATGGGGCTATTCTTTTCCTTCGGAAATAGGCTCCCATAAAAGTAAAATAAAGGTAGCTTGTAGAGAATCATAGTGTGAGACAGAATGAAAGGAAAGAATAATAAAAAAAGGGTAGCAGGGAGAAGTTAGATGTGAAAAGTGGCTATGTCAAGGGAGTCGCCAAACTATGATGTCGTTCGTTCGGTCATATTTCCCTACGCCCGCCCTACCTTGCTGCCCAGGGTTCTCTACGTCATGTCTTCACATTTCGCGAATAAAAATATAAGTTTAGCAATTCATTATTCCTCAATACGATATATTATAGATATTATAACATAAACAAACAAAACCAAAACAAAATAATAATCAGAAGTGTAAGTACAGGGTGGCTGATATGTAATGCAACAAAGTAAAGCGATATATTTTTTTAAATTTTATTTTTCAAAAGCAAAAAATGTCGGAAATAACATAAAATTTTAGAAACAGTTTAGATTTGTTCGAATTGGCCACCTTTGGCACGAATTATGGCCTTCAAACGGCCGACAAAGCCATCACACGAAAGTGGCTCTGCGGTATTTTGGCCCATTCCCGGCGAAGCGCCGTCTTGAGATGATCGATACTTTGGTATTTATTAGTGCGAACCTTACTCTCTAAAATGCCCCAGGCGCAAAAGTCCAACGGATTGAGATCCGGAGATCTTGGTGGCGATTGTGCGGTAGAAATGAAGCGAGGAACCTCTTTTTAGGCCATTCTTGGTTGACGCGTGCTGAGTGCGATGGTGCTGAGTCCTGTTGGAATGTCCATGGTCTGCGGCCGAAATGTTTGTCTGCCCAGGGCTTCAAAAATTATTTCTTAATTATGATGGCTAAATTGATTTAATTTAATAATAAGTGGAAACACTATTTTGAAATGAATATTAGACTCACCCTTAAATGTCCCTCAAAGTCTTCCAGGCTTGCTGACGGAGGTGAAACGTGAGATATGCTGCTTTTAAAATTTCAAAGTATTATTTTATCCAATTGTATCGCTCCATGGTGATGTATGGTATAATTAGATTGTGTCGTGGGCATAAAGTGGTTTATAAATAGTAAAACTAGGGCTACATAAATAACATTGAAGTATGTTATCCGGATGAACTTAGATAGGATTTCCGAAATAGCTGATCTACCTACTGTAGATCGATGATATTTCCTATTATGACGACGCTATAGTCGAATATGGCCCAAAAGGTTTCATTAAAAGTATATCCAAATTGACAGTCTTCATTGCATAAGTCAAAAGTTTAGCGGGTATTCGCAATTTCTAAAGAGTGAACACAAAATCTAACAGTTCAAGGTAAAGTCGTTTCGAATTCGATCGGATTAGCATAATGTGGCCTTATAATATGGTATTTGATTCTCATTTATACTCTGTTTTAATAACGGACCTTTAATTCTTCCAAAATCTTTTATTTCGTCTTCATTTTAAACGCATGTGTGGACAAATATCATTGTATGGTGCTTAAGCACCCAGGAATACGTTCCAATTGTATTCCGTGGATCCTCAGCCTGAAATCCAGGTAACCATTTAACCGAGTCAAAACAATTTAAATTCAATTATTCTTACCTCATACTAATAATTTATACCGTGTACTAATCTGTAATCAAAATCTGCGTAATTGTCCACACCAAATTATATAGAATATACTTTTCCTTCTGGTTTCTAAACGATCCGCTAATCAAATTGCCGTTGTTCAGGGACTTCGATAAATTTCGGAAATTATTGACTTTTTCCCGTTTAGGCAAAATTACGATTTGTATCGATCGAAGGTTTTATTGAAATGAAATAAAATTTTCCAAAATGTGTATATTTTGAAATGAAGTTTTTCGAATTTATCGAAACGGCAAACTATTCATACAGAATA
Source organism: Eudasyphora cyanicolor (assembly GCA_963930755.1). Classification (NCBI taxonomy): domain Eukaryota; kingdom Metazoa; phylum Arthropoda; class Insecta; order Diptera; family Muscidae; genus Eudasyphora; species Eudasyphora cyanicolor. The sequence continues at coordinate 247,875,243 of OZ005736.1, read as the reverse complement.
ATTTGAAGTAGTATTCACTTAGTTTAATAGTTCGAGTTTGCGCCGGCAGTCTCTGTAACCAAAGTGACTTCAAAAAATCATTATTTATTTTACCTTTCGCTAATCCACTCAATTCATTTAACAATTGAGTCGGACGTTTGTCTCCCAAATCGATCTCCGAAATAAACTTTTAGATCTTCTTTTGTTCGCTGTCACACTAGCTTCCTATTATGCATGATTTAAGGTTGATGTACTTGTCTTTTTCTGGTGAATCTACCGACCACCGTGTGGAATCTAGATATATCACTGTTATTTGCAGATATGCCGATTTGGGCTTCAACTTGCGCGAACCGCATTTCAGGTTGCTCTGGCCAAAATGGTCGTACTTTGACGGATACCCTGCTGACGATGGTGTTGTTTGTGAAAATCGTTTTGCTTTTCGTTGTTCATAGGTGTGCGATGCCTTAGAGAGGCAAATATTGTCTACGTTAGTATCAGTTCTGACCAAGTACCAGTATCAATATTCGTGCTATCGATACATTTGTATATCAAACAGGTTGGTTTCGATGAAGGGCATTTTAGCCCGTGGTACCACTAGGGACCTAAACTGGTCTATGTGAGCTGAAGAAATAAAAAAGAAAACGGCTGCCACCCTAACCTAAACCTAAAACACGTGACATACTGAGAGATCAAGAAATTAACGACTTTAATATCACTATTACTAAATTGGAAAATATGGAATTAAAAGTAGCAACTAAAGAAACTGATATTATATTTATAATAACTATCCCAAATTTCAGCCAAGAAATTTACAAAGAACTAATTATACAACCTATACCCAACAAAAACAATAAACAACTGGTACTAAGTAATTACAAATATTAAACTAGTAACAATGAAATGTATGAAGTAACCAAAAAAATAAAAGATATCAAATATATAGATAATCAATGTATAAAAAACATTCTTAATAAGGAAACTATGTATTGTCTGTACGAAGAAAATCGGAAATAATTGAAATAGGATTAAATGTTATAATAACTATTAATATAAAACGAAATGTAACACAAACATGTATATAATGATAATCATAATATTGATAATAACACTGTGCTAGTCCAAAAATGTAACAGAAAGGAGACCCTATGGATAGACCTATTTCGGCCATGCTGAATCCAGTGGCATTAGCCGTTTTTCTATGTTAGCTCTTGTTTTCGCGATATTCGCTCACAAAGTTTGTTGGGAGATCAGAGAGGTGACTTATCTCTTTGGTTATTTTGAAGTGAAAGACCGAAAATATACGCTTCAGTCCAAAGATTGAAACTAAAGGGAACATTTGGACAATTATTTATCTCAAAACAGTCGTCCACGCTTCTCACCCCCTTACCCCTGAAAAAGTGCAATGAAATTTTATCATATGTTAAAATTCATCCATATCGTCGACATTTTTAGTAGGCATCGTTGAGAAAAATATTCCTCGCGAAGAAATACTATAAGTCCTTTCTCAACTTTTTTACGAGAATTAAGCAAATTTCGAGTTTTTACATAATTTGTGTATTTTTCGGCTCATAGCAGAAAATATTTGAAATAAAATTTTTTGACTTAAATTTTTGTAAATTATTTTTTGGTTAGTTTTAATGGAAATTTCAAAGGTAACCAACAAAACGTGCTAAATTGTGAAACCTGCTAATTTTTCATATATATGTTAAAAGGAGACTCATAGTAATTTTTCGCGAGGTACATTTTTCTCAAAGACACAAACTAAAAATGTCGACGTTTTGTATGGCTTTTGACATATGGTAAGATTTGATTGCACTTTTTCGAGGGTAAAGGGTTGAGAAGCGTTTTTGGAAGTCTTCCACTTCAAAATCACCTCCGAGATAACTAACCTCTCTAATTTTTTTGCAAACTTTGAGGTCGAATATTGCGAAAACAAGAGCTAACCTAGAAAAACGTCAGCTCCATTGGATTCAGCAAGGTCGAAATAGATATATCCATAGGGTCTCCTTTCTGTTACATTTTTAAAGTATCAATTTCGAGCACAGTGTAATTATTGCATTAATAATATACTTACATTTAGGGTGCAGCAAAGACAATCATACAGAAATCTCTGTAAATGTCCCTCAAGTTTCTTTAGGAAATGAGGTCCATTCTTAGTCTGGGGGTATTATGACATCTACCACAGAGGGGAACAGAAGATTACCCTTCGAATGATTCTCTTTGTGGCAATATCACTTTCAGTCGAAGTTTCCCATCCCCTATAATAAACAATTGTATAAAACTTCCACTGAAAATAACTTTCGAATCAAGTTGCCGCATGGTAAACAATTATACTAAACTTCTACTCAAGTTTCCACTTTCCCATTATAAACAATATAAATAATTCAGCTGACGCTGAAAATAAGAATCGTATCGCCACTCACTGCATACTATTATGAATTGAGTTGCACAGAATACATAAATATGTTTTAGCTTTAATACTCACCATGAACATTTAATAAAAGAAAGAAATTAGTCTTTGGATAACATCGCAACTGTTAAGTGTTTTATTTCGCTGCATCTTCGGTTCCGGGATTCACTTAGAACAAATTGGTTTCAACTCATGAAATAAGTTAATCAATTTAATCTAAAATTGTATGTGTTTACATACAAATAAAATTAATGTTTCAGAATTTTGCAAATATACACCCAATTTACACGATGCAACTTGTGCCTGCGACTTTTTTGAATTATCTTTTAAAATACCTACGTAAAATCATGCTCATTTAAGCGTGGTACTATGTTCATTTTTCGCGTTGAAATCCCATATAAAAACAAAGTCGCGAAAAAAACTGCGAAAATTTTTCGTTTGTGGTACTATGTTTATTTCAACGCGAAAAAGTAACATTTTGCGCCACCACACATTTAACGCCGTTACAAATTGAACGCCGCAACAAATTTAATGCCGCCACCGTCACACTCCCATTTGTTTATATTTATTTTTGTCCGCAAGAAACTCAACTGTTGTAAATATTAGAAATAAAATTTCCTAATAAAGAATAATAAATTAAATTGTCTTCCGAAATAAAGAACAAGTAAGAAAGTTTCCGTCGGGTAAACCGACTAAGGTATACCCTCACTTTGTGAGTAATGTAATATTGAACATTACTCGAATTATTCTGTCAATTTGTGTGGGAGGTACCAGAAGGGGTTTATCAAATACACCTTTTTTTGCTGAACATTAGATACTTTCAATTCATTGCACTGTGTCGACTTATAAGCATTTATGTGCACTGGTATAAACGTTATGAGACATTAAATTGTGGTATGATTTGGGCATTTTGTGTGGGAGGTACAAAGAGGGGCGTGACAATAACGCCCATTTTTCACAGGGCTATAGACACTATAAAAACATTACACTGTACAAAATTTCAAGTATTTTTATACACTGGTTTTAATGTTATAAGCTGTTAACTTTTGGTGCAAAAAGGTACCTTTGTGTGGGAGGTACCAAAAGGGGCGTGACAACAACGCCCATTTTTCCCTGGACTGTAGGCAATATAAAAGCATAATACTGCACAAAAATTTCAAGTATTTTTATACACTGTTTTTAATGTTATAAACTGGTAACTTTTGGTGCAAAATTGTGCATTTGTGTGGGAGGTACCAAAAGGGACGTGGCGACTTTGCCCATTTTTCTCGAGTTGATAACGACTAATAAGCTAATACTATGTGTGGAATTTCAAAAGATTCGAATAAGTAGTATAGCAGTTATTAAAGAATCAATATTTCACAACATTTTAACCCTTTGTGGGGGAGGTACTAGAAGGAGTGGACCAATATGGCCCATCTTCGAACTTAGCCGGAGATAAATAAAAAAATATTACCACATACCAAATTTGAGGTCAATCGGTTACTCCTTTCGAGAGTTATCGTGCGCACCAGCCAGCAGACAGACAGACACACAGACAGACAGACGGACGGACATTGCTCATTCGACTTAAAATGGCCCAAAACGGATTTCCTCCGAACATACTTGGGGTCTTAGGTCACTCCTTCGACGTGTTACACTTTTTTCCGTAGCAAATGATATATACCCTCGTCACACTAAAGTGAGGGTATAAAAAGGATGCAAAGATGTGAAAAGGAAAATAATTATGTTTATGGAATAAATCAGAAGAGCGAAATTCCAATTGGATTGCAGTACAAAAGCAAACTAAATGTGCAAAACACTGGAAGGACATGTGACTAAATGTAATAATGTGGAATTTGTCTTGTAATTAGATATGTACATTTATGTTTGTATGTTTAGAACAATTGTGTGCAAAAGCAGTGTACTAAGTGTACTAAGCAGTGTGATCTCGATTTGGAAATGGTTGTAAAGAACTTGGAGGCCATAGAAGTTGGAAGAAGATATTCCGTTTATGGATGGAAGTATATATATGTCAACAAATATAATGTAAATCCTTAAAGATAATAATAAAACATATTTTTCGATTAGTCAAAACATCATTTTATTTATTTATATTCGTACAACAGTAGGAAATTATTTCGTTATTTATAACATTGTACTACCCTGGCTTTTCATGTCTCACAAACATCGCCACCGCAACACACAAAATAAATAATTTATGTATAACATTAGCACAATGATCTCCAATAATATTTCCTTTCTGACATTTAAATTATCTATTTTCTAAGTCGGCATTATTCCAATTAATTGTTTATTGATTCGAATTTTATCTTTTGTTTGTTTTCAAGAATGTTAGCTAAAAGACAAAATACACATACATACATATAACAGTGACACTGACACACACACTTCCAAATTGCAATGCGACTTTGTAAAAAAGCGTTCCATTTTTCAACTCGAAATAACATTTTGCGAAATTTTTTCGAACCGAAAAAACATAGTACCCTCCTTTAAGGTGGGTACTATGTTTTTTCAGCTTGAAAAAATTCCACAAAATGTTATTTCAAGTTGAAAAATGGAACGCTTTTGTACTAAAGTCACATTACATTTTTAAAGTGTGTGTGTCCAAATGTCACTTTTATATGAATGTGTGTGTGTAAGCATGTGCATTTTTTTCCTTTTTGCTTTTCTTGAAAACAAACACGAGTTTAAATTATAATCAATAAACAATTAAATGAAATAATGCCGACTTAGAAAATATTTAATTTAAATTGCAGAAAGGAAATATTTTTGAAGTTAATTGTGCTAATGTTATACATACGATGGCGATGCTTGTGAGGCATGTTACTAATAACAAAATAATTTCCTACTGTTGTACGAATATAAATAAATGAAATGATGTTTTGATGAACCGAAAAAGATGTTTTATTATTATTTTTAAGGATTTACATTATATTTGTTGACTTATACAAATTATACTTCCATCCATAAACGGAATTTCTTCTTCCAACATTTATGGTTGGCAAGAACTCACTATGTTCTTTATAACCATTTAAAAACATGATCACAGGCACTACCCAATTCCATTGTCTTACTGGTTCGGTAGCGATAGCCGTCCACAATATTTTTCCAGGCTTTTCGTCACGATTGTTCTAAACATACAAACGTAAAGGTACATATGTAATTACAAGACAAATTTCACATTATTACATATAGTTACATGTCCTTCCAGTGTTGTGCACATTTTTTGCTTTGCTATCCAATCGGAATGTCGCTCTTCTCGTTTATTCCATATACACATAATTATTATCCGTTCCAAAGCTTTTCATTAGTCTTCATTGTTTCAGATAATTTAATTTAGTATTCTTTATTAGGAAATTTTATTGCTAATATTTACAACAGTTGAATTTCTTGCGGACAAATATAAATATAAATAAATAGGAGTACAATGCTGGCGGCTTCAATTTGTTGCAGCGTTCAATTAATTTGTAGCGGCCCAAAATGTCAATTTCTCACGTTGAAATAAACACAGTACTACAAATGAAAAAATTTCACTAATTTTTTCACAACTTTGGTTTTTGTATGGGATTTCACCGTGAAACGGGAACATAGTACCGTGCTTTAGACGATAAGCCGTTGTCAACTAGGGGACAAAATTATGTTTTTTATTCGTTGTCTCACATTTATTTTATTGAACTTGTTTTTCGTATTCAGTAACTCATAAAGGGAAATGTCAATTTGTCCCTTGCACTTTTATACCCTCCACCTCCGCCGTATCTATTCTAATTTGGCAAGAATTCATCTCAATAAAATTTATTTAAATCAGATTGTATTTTATTGTAGTCCCCACGTAGAAGTTTCTCTCAAGTATGCTAATTTAAGCCATAAATACCACATTTTTCAGATGAAGGGTTTGGCTACAGATTTTGAGCTCTAAAATTATTCTAAAAATTGCAGCGATCGTTTATTTAATAATTTCTTGAACAAAAAATATCGTTCCAAGTTTTATCAATATTTAAAGACTTTCCAGTTGTAGAATTAAATGCAATCCATGGTGGAGGGTATATAAATTCGGCATTGCCGAACTTAACGCTTCTTAACTTCTCCACACCCGTCGTCAACAAACCCGTGTCGCCTGTCCGCAGGGAAAAGTCGCACCGCGTTAGTCGGGTCATAATCTTTTTAAATGTATACACCCAGAAAAAAAGTGTGCTGTTAATATTTGTTATTTACACGGTCTCCTGAATTGTTTGTAGATTTTTGTCTGTTATTACAGCAAAATTTCTGGTATTTTCTGTTTTTCAATAGCAAACACACATTGCTTAAAAGTTTGTAGTTTTCTAAAAATGTTTGCTGTTAATAAAAACGAAGAACTTAAAAAATCATTTATCCGCGAATGTGTTTTTGGCGGATTTATAACGATCTACATCAGTGATGGGATTGGAAAATTTTGTAATTGTACCATTATGATCAAGAAATTGTAACAAAGGTAAAAAACGCCGATAATCTGCTTAACATTCAGCCAATGTAAATAGGGACTTTGCTTGTTTTTCGATTTTCCCATCCTATGGTGGATGCAGGGATGCCAACTTAGTGCTTTTCGCACCAGATTTAGTGCTTTTCATACCTCCAATACGCGAAAAGTGTTTACTTAGTGCCAAACGAAAAAAAAGCACTAGGTGTACGCTTTTCATGTTATTTGTTTGTGCTTTTCGTACATTTGTCAGATCAAATCTGGCAACATAATGAAATTATACTATTTTTGCTACTCCGTGTTATGAACATATTTATATGCACTTACATTGGTCTCTCTGATTTGAATATTGCTGTTATCACTTCTACAGTTTAAATTTCTTTGAAATTTAGACTTACAAAAAATAAAAGAAATGGCTTTTTAATACCATATAAAATTATTGCCGACAGGGGTTTTTCCGAAAAATTATGGTTTTATAAGTACACAGTCGCCGCCTGTCGTAGCGAACGGACGTGTTATCGCAGAGCGGATAGTTTTTAACCTATTACGCCATAAATATTCACCTACCTACTACGCAACCAGGAGGTTTGTTGTTTATAAAGCGTAGGTTGAATTGGATGCATCGGTCTCTGGACAGAAATTTCTGAGCTCAGTCTGGAAGGCCTATACCGACGTACCTATTACGGACTAATACTGGCTATGGGGGTGTCTCCCCCAACCAATTTATGATTAAACCAAAAAAGACGAAGGAGATTACGGCGCAGGGGAGGGAAAACCCCTCCCCTGCCGGCGACAAGCGTTGATTCACTCACGAGTCATGTGTCGTCGTTATCGAACAATCGTGAGCAAGCAACTTCTATGAGCTTTGATGCCTTGGATCCCGTAGTCGAAAATAAAACAAGAGCACATCCAGCCGCAGGCAAAACAAATGATAAGACAGATGAAGCAGAACCCAGCCGGGGCTTTAAGCAACCCCAGCCGACAGAACCTATTACGGGATGAACCTGACAATTATACCTCCAATACAAACATGGAGGCCGCTAAAAGAGTAAGGTCTCCGGAAGAACATAGCGCTGTGAAAGTGACTAAGAAGAAAAAGGGATCGCCGTCTTCCAGTAATTCGGATAAGCCTAACGTAACCACACAAAAGGAGGTCTCTAGTCTGGGTCCTTCGATTGTGGGCGGTAAAGTTGACCCAGTAACGCAGGTCAAGTCAACCAAATCATCCGTTAAGGATGAGGCTTTAACCAAACAGATTCTACAGACACGGAAAAATCAATTGGCCATAAAGAAGGGTAAGAAGCCACCGTCTTATTCTAATATATCTAAACAACATTTTCGAGACGATCTATGATACGCCATAATTGATAGCAGTAGTGCATCTGGCAGAATCCCCGAAGACCAAAAGAGTAACTTCGAAGATTTGGTATATACGAGGGTAGCGGAATACGTCCTCGAATCTAAGGATGAACCACCAATCGAAGTAATGAGTTGCAAGTTTGAGAGGGGTGTTTTGATGCTAAGGCTGGCATCACAACGCTGCGCTGGTGTCCTCGTAAAACTTGTGGATAGCTTCCCCTCACCTTGGGACGGCGCAAAGCTAAAATTGGTAAGGAAAAGCGACATTCCTGAACTCATAAAAACGACCCTATATGTTAAGGGATGTCCCAGTAAGTTCTCATCAGAGTACATACTCGACATCATTGGCAAACATAATTCAAAACTTTCCGTGAGAAAGTGGGAAGTCTTCTATAGGAAGGATGATACCGAGGGTACTCTCCTCGTGTTGGGCATAGACCCAGAATCCGAGCACAATCTTGTCATGACGAAGGGCATGACGTACATCTTGATCTGGACAGTCTTTTTCAAAACTGGAAAGGTTCCGATTGGCAGGACAGATGAATCGAGTCCAAATATACTGTCTGAAGAGGCAAACACTGGTATTGAACGGATGGAGACAAGTGAGACACTGCCAAAAACTGATGTAGTCAATAACACCACCAGTTCACCAATAGTACCGCCACTTTTGCAGGAAGTTCCCAGCAAAGGTGGTGATCAAAATAATAGGTAATAGGTAGTGAACGAAAGGAGGAGAATGATCCACTACCAAATAATGAGGGGGTGCCACCAGATAGGATAGACTCCCAAAAGAAACATTTACTGGAAGGACAATGATTGAGGTCATCCATATAAACCTCCACCGGAGAGAGACAGCATCCAACGCTCTGATGGACATCATAAATAAAGGCAGGGTTCATATTGCCCTGATCCAGGAACCATGGACAACTAGCAACAAGGTTACTGGATTAAACCATGTGAACTATAACCTTTTCTACGCTAACACAGGTACTTGTCCAAGGACTTGTATTCTGTGCCATAAAAACGTATGTTTTATTTTCTCTCCAGAGTTGTCAACATCGGACGCAACGGTGCTGAAATATGTACCTGGCGTCAATATATCTGCCATTCGATGCGCCGACATTGCCACCTACGTCGGAATTACAACGTCTGGTGAGGGAATCCAAACACACAAGTAATGAGTTATTAGCTGGATGTGACGCAAACTCCCATCATATCGCTTGGGGTAGTACTAACACCAATAAAAGAGGACACGCCCTTATCGAATTTTTGAATACAAATGACCTCATAACTCTTAACATAGGAAACACTGCAAGCTTTGTTAAAAAAATTAGGGAAGAAGTATTAGATATAACGATATGTTCAGAAAATCTTATTGATGAGATTCATGAGTGGAGGGATTCGGATGAACACTCCTATTCAGACCACCGTTATATAAGGTTTAAAATTGCACGGCCACCGCCAAACCCGATAAGTTTCCGTAATAAGGCTAAGACCGACTGGACTAAATTCGGAAATCTACTTAGAAATCGATTGGGGCAGCCTACACACGATTATCTATGTGCAGAAGACATTGATATCAATGTTAAGAAGATTACCGAGGCTCTTGTAAAATCATTCGAAGATAGTTGCCCACTTCGAGAAAGAAAATCTGCCTTTGAGAAACCCTGGATTACAGGACAAATTCGCTCGATTGGCAAAGATGTCCGCAGACTTTATAACAGAGCTCGACGTAAAAAACAATCAGTATATTGGGACGACTACCACAGAAGACTCAAAGAATACAATAAAATCGTTAGATCGGCGAAATGTAACTCCTGGAGGCTTTTCTGTGAACAGGTAGACAGCGTTAACAGCATGTATAACATGAAAAAGTTCCTCTCAAAAACTCATGTCCAAACCGAAACACTGGTGGATGAAACGGGTAAAAGGATGGAAACTATAGAGGATACCGTAAGGCTCTTGATGAAAACTCATTTTCCGACTGGTAATGCTGGGCCGACAGAGGAACAGTTACAGAATGAAAATGTATTGCATCAAGTACCTATTACGGATATAACAGATGGTATGGTTAAAGAAGCGATAAAATGTTTCTCTCCCTTTAAGACTGCGGGACCGGATGGAATATTTCCAGCACTTCTGCAGAATGAGGTGGATCTGGTATCAACTCATCTGGCTGGAGTGTTCACTGCATGCCCAACCCATTCGTATACCCAAAAAAACTGGCAGGAATCAAGGGTGGTCTTCATACCAAAGCCTGGCAAGGCGAGTTATATGACCCCAAAGGCTTATCGACCCATTAGCCTCATTTCTTTCCTGTTAAAAACAATGGAGCGAATAATTGATAACATGGTCAAAGGTAAAATAGCGGATGACAGGCTAAAATTCAAACAACACGCCTATGTCAAAGGAAGATCAGTGGAAACAGCTCTGCATGAGGTAGTGCACCACATAGAAGAGTCCTTCAGTAAAGAAATGTATATACTTGCTGTTTGCATAGACATTGAGGGCGCATTTAACAATGTACAGACCGATACACTTTCCAGTCCCTAGGCGAGTTTCAGGTTGACCGGGCGCTGAAAAACTGGATCAACAATATGCTAAGGAATAGGTGGATTATTTGTGGGTCATATGACGTAAAAATTAGAGACAAGGTAAATCGTGGTATACCTCAGGGGGGCATTTTATCGCCTCTTCTATGGGTTACGACGATACACAGTCTCCTAAATGCCCTCACCAATGAAGGACTTAAACCAGTCTGTTATGCAGACGACGTTGTAATACTTGTAAGGGGCTTTCATCCAAATCTATTATGCAGAAGAGCTGAAGAGGCACTTAACATAGCATATAACTGGGCACAACAAAGGGGATTAAATGTTAACTCAGACAAAACAGAAATATGTCTATTTACAAGGAAAACGAAGATCCCACGTTTTACGCCGCCTCGATTCCTGAATAAGACAATTGCTGTAACTAAAAAGGTAATATACTTGGGAGTAATCTTGGATCAGAAACTGTACTGGAAAGATCATCTTGAAGAAAGAGTTACAAAGGCACACAGATGTTGGTCGTTGTGCAGAAGACCTATAGTTTTAAAATGGGGACTACGTCCAAATATGACTCACTGGCTTTACATGAGCGTGATTAGACCAATAATCACCTACGCCTGTGTAGTGTGGTGGACATGAATGGACAAGAAGTGCAACGTAATACCTTTGCAAAAAATTCAACGTATGTGCTGTCTAGGCATAAGCGGGGCATTTAGAACTGCACCAACAACAGCGTTGGAGACTATACTGCACATCCAACCAATAGACATCCGTATAAAGTATGAGGCAGCCCTCACAGCAAGATGTCTACAAGTGATGGGTGAATGGATAAATCGAGACCACACGTCGTACCATCGGAAGATTTAAGAATATCTAGTTGGTCACATTCAAACGCCAGAAATCTCGGACCGCATTCCTGAAGAGCCGCTTACAGCTACCTGTTATATGTTTGTGCCAGACAGACGCTCATGGGAAATGGAACTTTGGCCCATGTGCCAGTGGGAACCAGCTGCTACACGGATGGGTCCAAGCGAGGAGGAAGGACGGGTCTGGGACTTTTTATTGATGACCCAGAAGTCGAACTTCACTTCCGCCTCCCTGACCATAACACGGTATTTCAAGCAGAAGTTCGAGCAATCACGGAGTGTGTGAACTGGCTCAGTAACACGACAAAGCCTAAATATGCCAACATCTTCACAGATAGCCAAATGGCGATTAAAGCAATAACATCGGAAAGGGTGAAATCCAGAACTGTGTTGGACTGTAAAAGAACCATAAATGATTACTCAGCCCATGGTCAATTGAGTATTTGCTGGGTACCAGGACACAACGGAGTGATTAGAAATGAACGGGCAAACAGCTTGGCTTCAAAGGGCAGAGAACTTCGAGTAATAAACTTGGAAAATTTCGAAGCCACGAAAAATGAGTTGACGCACTGGGCAGTGATGGCTCATAAAACTGTGTGGAATAGCGCAACAGTAGGAGCACCTGCAAAGATACTGTGGGGTGACCCAAATGAAAAGAAAACAAGAAGTCTTCTGAAACTTAACAAGATCGATATTAGTAAGATGATGAGTGTTCTAACGGGACACTCAAGCTTACAAGCACATCTTCATCGCATAGGACTAGCAGGAAACGACGAATGCAGGGCATGCAGAGAAAACATCGAAACGATGGAACATTTTCTGTGTCACTGCCCGGCTTTCACACATGCAAGATCCCAACATTTCGGGTCCGACATATTACCAGACTTGACTCATCTCAGAGAATATAACTGGAAGATACTGAGAAAATTCGTGTCTAGTACCGATATTCTGTAACTCGTGAGGTATACAAAGATCTTAAATAAGGAGCGCACAACAGGCCGAACCACTGGCTTAAGTATATGTCCATGGACATGAGACGTTTAAACGTCTCCTCTCTTCAACCTAACCTAAGTACACAATTCTGCAGAACAGTGTATAATACTTTTGTCTGGCCCGCGTAGCCCGCTTTGGAGATATCGATAACTGAAAATTCGTCTTCAAAGATAACTTACAGACTAAATGGTCTATTGACGCAGAATCACTAGCAGATTCGAATTATTATAGGGATAAATCGAATCTGCTGGTGATTCTGTATTGTTCAGCAAGTCTTTCTGCAATTTGTGTGAAAAAATGTATGAATCTAAGCGCCAAAAAAGCCAAAAGGTTTTGAAGTATCATTTTAATTAAGGAAACAACATTGATTAAAATTCGATATTTTTATACCCTACACCACACTGTGGTACAGGGTATTATAAGTTTGTTTCACGGCAGATGTTTGTAACACCTGAAAATAGCACAGCTAGACCCACCTTAAAGTATACCGATCGACTCAGAATCACTAGCTGAGTCGATTTAAGCATGTCCGTCCGTCCGTCCGTCCGTCCGTCTGTCCATGTAAAGTTGTTCGTCGACTACAGGTCGCAATTTCACTCCGATCGTTCTGAAATTTTGCAGTTTAGAGTATTTCGCAGCTGTTAAGATCGCTATTGAATTTGGTTGAAATCGGTTCAGATTTAGATATAGCTCCCATATATATCTTTCGTCCGATTTGGCCCTTTAGTCCTATAGAAGCTGTATTTTACATCCAATCGTTTTGAAATTTAGAATGGTAGAGTTTCCTGATCCATGAACCAACATTGCCGAATTTGAAGAAAATCGGTTAAGATTTAGCTATAGCTCCCATATATATGTTTCGTCCGATTTGGCCCTTTAGTCCTATAGAAGCTGTATTTTACATCCAATCGTTTTGAAATTTAGAATGGTAGAGTTTCTTGATCCATGAACCAACACTACCGAATTTGAAGAAAATCGGTTAAGATTTAGCTATAGCTCCCATATATATGTTTCGCCCGATTTGGCCCTTTAGTCCTATAAAAGCTGTATTTTACATCCAATCGTTTTGAAATTTAGAATCGTTGAGTTTCTTGATCCATGAACCAACATTGCCGAATTTGAAGAAAATCGGTTAAGATTTAGCTATAGCTCCCATATATATGTTTCGTCCGATTTTGCTCTTTAGTCCTGAAGAAGCTGTATTTTACATCCAATCATTTTGAAATTTAGAATGGTAGAGTTTCTTGATCCATGAACCAACACTACCGAATTTTAAGAAAATCGGTTAAGATTTAGCTATAGCTCCCATATATATGTTTCGTCCGATTTGGCCCTTTAGTTCTGTAGAAGCTGTATTTTACATCCAATCGTTTTGAAATTTAGAATAAACAATTTAAACATGAACTACAAAATTTATATTTCAGAGTTATTCAATATTACGAGAGTGGTGTAGGGTATTATATAGTCGGCCCCGCCCGACTTTAGCCTTTCCTTACTGGTTTTTATTTTAAAATTTTTTATGTAAAATTAAACTTTTTTATTGCAAATGAAAGAAAAATAGCTTAGTGCCTTTTACGATTTTTAAATTTTTCATTACGCTTTTGATCCGATAATAGTTGGCATCACTGTGTGGATGGTATATTCATTTTGTCACTCCGTTTGTAACACCTCGAAATAATGATCAGAGACCCCATAAAGTATATATACATACGAGGACATATTCTTAATCGTCGTAAAATCCTAACACGATTTAGCCATTTCCGTCCGTCTTTTGTAATCACGCTACAATTTACAATAAAAATTAGATAGATGACTGAAATTTGGTACAGATACTTCCTTTAGCTTGGGATTGAAAATAAGCAATATCGGACCATTTTTGAATATAGCCCCTCTGTCCGATTTGAATTCTTATCGTCATTAAGACATCAAATTTCAACTGATTGGGCTGAAAATTGGTATTTGGAGAGCAATTATACCCAGAACCCTGTACACGAAAAATAGTCGCTAATAGCCCCAATACTTTTAGATTTTTAAGTTTTTTTTTTATTTTTTATCGTTTTTTTTATTAATTTTGCCAGCCAGAGAAATGTACCAAAAATTGTTTGTACCAGCGTTCCAAAATTTATGCCAGCCCAAACTGACCATAGAATGGAAGAAGTGCACGATGCACTAAACATGAATTTTAATAATAAAATTCTACAATCTGCAAGCATTGTTCGTTTGTAAGTCGATTGTTACAGTGGTCTTCCGAACAGTCAGTACCTAGGGGTGGGAGAAGCTGTTCATAAACAAAAAAATGTACCTTCGGTGTCAATTATCGCTTTTATTGTGAGTGTCAGAAGGTGGTTCCGAATGTCAAGTAGTAGTGACACGAAATGGCGTTGCCAAACACCGACACAACAGGGTTGCATTATGTAATGCAATTGGCAATTCGTGTTGCCAGACTGCTAGAGTTACCACATCAACGGTATTGTCAACGTTTTCATTGAGGAAAATTTAAGCGCCAGAATTGTTTTTGCAAAATTGAAAAGAAAATAAAAAGAAAAATTGGCGGAAAAGCTTAA
Source organism: Eudasyphora cyanicolor (assembly GCA_963930755.1). Classification (NCBI taxonomy): domain Eukaryota; kingdom Metazoa; phylum Arthropoda; class Insecta; order Diptera; family Muscidae; genus Eudasyphora; species Eudasyphora cyanicolor. The sequence goes on along the minus strand of OZ005736.1, from coordinate 247,860,067 downwards.
CAAGTGGCGCCTAGAAGAGTTTTTGCAAAGTTAACGGAAGAGTAAACAAACGAGCTATAAAAGGGGGTGGCTTACAGACCTTGTCCACAGTGCGTGATTTACAGTGTGAGTGAAGTAAAAGAGAAAAATAGTGAAAAGTACAAGTTAATCTTAAAAAAGTGTTAAATTATTTTGATTTGTTCTATAGTAAGGAGAGAAAGTGAAGTCTAATCCAAGCTTAGTCAAGAAAGAAAAAGAAAACAACTTGTGAAGGGGTTTTGTCAAGTGAGTTACAATGGCTGGGTTTTTCGGCATTAAGTTACAATAGAATATTTGTTGTACATTTTTCTGCTAGGGCGGTTCTCCTTTACTGGCCGAGAGCTTCAATGGAAGTATTTCTGCAACCGTTTTCTCTGGTGGAGGCTAAGAACAAAATAATCTGAAAAGATAAGTCATGTGATTACAAGCGGTCAAGAAATAATACTCACCGGATAAGGAGGTATCTGATAGAAAATCCTTATCTGTGAACTAAATCACCCCGCAACCAATAAGTCCCCAAATAGAAAAAAAAACATCCAATATTGTGTAGGACAGGAACGCAAAAATCACGCACCGATATAATGCGGCCAACAATCCCCACTGCGACGGGAAGTGTCACCAAAGCTTCCTGGTGGAAATATTTTGCGTCCGTTGAGTAAATTGTACATCACCAAATTATTTTTGTGTGCGGCCACCGAGCTAGAGATGGCGGGATGGAACCTTCCCTAACGTGCATCTGAGCACCGTGACGCCATCTCTAGTGCCACAAGGTGATCCGTAACACGATTCATGGCTTAATTATAGACCAAACTGAACATGTTCGACAGTAACATGTGACATAAAAACAGCTGTGCTGACAATAATCGTGTTGTAAAAAAATCACACATTATTACAGAGAGAAGCACACTATTGGTACTGTTTTAGTCAGAATAGCCATACAAAAGTCGCGCTTTAGTGCAAAATATCTGATGTTTGCAAGAAAAACATAAATTTGAGAGGTTATGTAATACCACTCTATCTCACTGGCGGCTTAAGATAAAGCCGATATATTGGGGATATTTAATAAACTAAACAGGCTTTCATTTGAAATGCGGACAACCGTGATATATTTTTTTGCACGCCTCAATATACATATGTCGACTGTGCCGACGATTTACTTCTTTTTTTTTTTTGTGTAACGGACGATGTACACGTTCCTAGAAAGCTTAATACAACCAAACCAAATGACTTCCATGCCTTTGATTCATCTTCAGACAAAATCGACTGAAATCTTTCCGTTACTCTGTAATTTGTGGTCCCACAAAAACCCGAGTTTTGCATAAATTGCATACATTAATTGGGGTCCAAGATTTCAAAATGTTTTCCGGATTGACTTTAAAATACAGCCAAAGAGCATTTTGTAATTGGTTTGAAAAATTTTACGGCCGCGCAAGACTATAAACTCCACAAGCAAGCAAAACTTGTTTGGATTGTTCTTGCAGATAAATGCACGGTTTGCACTATGCATTTTGTTCTTGTTAATATGAATTATGCATTTTAAGATAATCAAAACGTTTAGCAAACAATTTGAAATTGTGAACTGCCAAAAAAACATTTCACCCAAAAGCAGTGTTGTCAAAAATCTTTAATGAATAGAGCTTTTACCCCTTTTCCATTCTTAAAACTGTTTTCTTCCGCGTTATTTTTATCTACATAAGCTTTTTTATTTTTTTTTTTACAAAATTAAATGTTTCTTGTATTCTACGTATTTACTTCCTTCGGCTTTTTGATTTAATAAAAAGCAAAAAGTGGGTTAACTCACAAAATCTTCTGTAGCTTTGCCATTTTTGCATCAATTTGGGTCTTGTTGGGCGCAACATGTTCGTATTGAAATAAACTAATGCCCTATTAATAAAACATTAAATTTGTTTTAGATGTTTGGTTTAAAAAAATAACTTGAAAAGAGCAAAATTGCAAAAATCATAAAATTGTTTATGAAGTTTGAGCTTTTGTCCACTGTAACTCTGCCATTTCTTGAAAATTTTTACAAACTATACATGGGTTTTTTTTTAGTAATTATGTTATCTTTCAAGAAAAATACATGGTTAGGTTAGGTTGTAAAGAGGAGGCGACCAACCCCGGCTCATGTCCTTGGACATACACATAAACCAGTATACGGCCCGTTGTGCTAAGTATACAGCCCGTAATCTATTTGTTAATGACTGTTCCTTGAAAAGTTATTTTAGGAACTCGGAGCATAGTTCTTAATTGTTTTCCACTCTACGCCCCTAAGTTGGGTCAAGTCTGGTATAGTATCATTTCCTAAGAAACGAGATCTACTACTGTTCGCGGCATTGGGCTATCTGTGAAAATATTCACATTTGTTGGTCTTGTGTTAGCGCCGGGCCAGCTCACACATTCTGCAAGACTGTGTTATGGTCTGGCAGACGGAATAAGAGTTCGGTTTCCGGTTCCTCGATATAAAGTCCCAGCCCCGTGCTCTCCCCTAGTTTCGATCCATCTGTATAACAGCAAGTTCCAGACGTTGTCTGCACTACGGTTTCATCAATCCAAGATTGTCTGTCTGGTATCATGGTCTCACACTCCGCAACTATTGATTTTCCAGGTATTCTGTCGGATACAGATGCTATGTCAGTTTAATCCGCCGTCACTATCTCAGCTATCTTTTGATGATATGACTTGTGGTCGCTTTCGATCCATTCGCCCATCAATTTGAGTCTCGCCAATTTCTATTGGTTGGATATTTAAGATCGTCTCCAATGCCCTACTAGATGTGGTCCTCATTGCCCCTCTTACGCCGAGACAACAGATTCGTTGGTTCTTTTGTAATATTATTATGTTGCACTTCTTTTTCATTTATGTACACCACACTACTGATGCGTAAGTTAGAATAGATCTGATTACGCTCTTGTAGAGCCAGTCTGTCATCCTTGGATTAAGGCCCCATTTTTAGCCTATGGCTCTTCTACTCGTATATATTGCCCCGCAGATTTGAGCTTTGTTTGCTCGTTCTTTTATGTGACACATCCAATGTAGTTTCCTGTCCACGATTACACCTAAGTATTTAACCCTGTTGGATACTGGAATTGTTTTGTTTAGGAAAAGTGGGTCATCATATTGACCAATCTTCGTTTTCCTTGTGAACAGACAAATCTGTTCTCGGTTTACATTTAGACCTCTCGGTTGAGCCCAGTCATATGCAATTTTATAGCCGTTTCGGCTCTTCTACAAACTTGATTAGGATTCTTAGAAGACTATTTATAGTAGTGACCCACAGGAGTGGTGATAATATACCACCCTGTGGTGTTCCCTGTGCTACTCTGTCTCTTATTTTTATGTCGTGGGACCCGCAATTTATCCATCTATTCCTTAGTATGTGGCTTATCCAGTCTCGGAGAGCCCGGTCCACCTGAAAATGGTCTAAGAATTGGATGAGTGTGTCGGTCCGTACATTATTGAACACCCATTTATTGTCAATACATACCGCAAGTGTGTACATCTTTCCATTGAAGGATTCTTCTATATTGTGTACTACCTAGTGTAGGGCGGTGTCCACTAATCGCCCGTTAACATAGGCATGTTACTTACTTACTTTTAATCATAGTATCCACTATACGTTCCATGGTTTTGAGTAAGAAAGATGTTAGGCTTATTGGTCTATAAGCCTTAGGTGTTGCATAACTTGCCTTGCCGGGTTTACATAGGTATGAAAACTACTCTTGCGTCCTGCCAGGCTTTAGGTGTGTATGCGAATTTTAGGCATGCTGTGAAAATAGCGGCTAGATGAGTTGATATGTAATCCACCTCCATCTGTAGTAGTGCCGGAAATATTCCATCAGGTCCTGATCCCTTAAATGATGAAAAGCTTCTTTGACCATACGGTCTGTAATGATATAACTTTGTTGTGCTTCATTTTCTCTGTAGCTCGGTATCTCAGTCTGACCCGTCATACCTTGCGGAAAATGGGTGCTCATCAAAAGCCTTACCATTTTTTCAGTAGAGTCTATTCTTCTGCCCATATCGTCTACCATTGTTTCGGTTTGGGTATGGGTTTTTGAAAGGAACTTTTTAATTTTAGAAACATCGTTAACGCTATTGACCTGTTCGCAGAATAGCTTCCAGGAGTTTCGTTTTGCTGTTCTTGTGATTTTGTTGTCTGAGTCTTCTATGGTAGTCGTCCCAGTATACTGGAGATTTTTTAAGGCGTGCCCTATTGTATAGTCTACGGACCTCTTTCCCAATGTTGCGAATCTCCCCAGTCCTTGGTCTAGTTCCTGCATTTGAATAAAACAGTTGGTAATTGACGTGGTTTAATCCAGTAACCTTGTTACGAATCTTCCGTGGTTCTTGGATTAAAGAAATATGAGTCTTACCTTTATTTATTATAAAGGTAAGAGTCTTACCTTTATTTATTATAAAGGTAAGAGTCTTACCTTTATTTTTTATAAAGGTAAGACTCATATTGGTTGCCGTCTCGCTCCGATATGAGTCTTACCTTTATTTATTACTAGCTGGACCCGGTCCACTTCATTGCCCCAGACTTCAGATTTCCGATCCCGTTAATTTTTGGACTAATTACGTAGACTGACACAAAATATATATGCACATAAATAAATTGATCTTTCTAACAAATTGCTCAAGATATATCAAACACATTGTCCGACCCTGCCCATTTTTGGACCAAGCACGTATACTGCCACCTAATACATATGCACAAAATAAGAGCACTCTCGCTAACAAATTGTGCAAGATATGTCAATTTCAAAATTGGTTTATATGGGCGGGGCCACACCGATTGGTCCAATCCCGCCCATTTTTGCACCAATCAAGTAGACTACCACCTAATACATACATATGCAAAACCAGCGACAGCACTGTCGCTAACAAATTGTGCAAGATATGTCAATCTAAAATCATTGTTTATATGGGCGGGGCCACGCCCATTCGTCCAATCCCATTCACGAAGACTACCACCAGAGACATATGCACAAAATTACAGCACTCTCGCTAACAAATTGTGTAAGGTATCTCAATTTCAAAATTTGGCTTATATGGGCGGGGCCACGCCCATTTTTGGACCAATTAAGTAGACTACCACCTAATACATATGCACAACATTACAGCACTCTCGCTAACAAATTGTGCAATATATGTCAAATTTGGTTTATAAGGGCGGGGCCACGCCCGTGGTCCAATCCCGCCCATTTTTGGACCAATTACGAAGACTACCATCAGATATATATACACAAAATTCCAGCTCTCTCGCTAACGAATTGTGCTAGATATCTCAATTTCAAAATTAGGCTTATATGGGCGGTGCCACGCCCATTGGTCCGATCCCGCCCTTTTTTGAGTCAATCACGCTAACAAATTGTGCAAGATATATCAATTTCAAAATTTGGCTTTTATGGGCGGGGCCAAGCCCATTCGTCTGATTCCGACCATTTTTGGACCAATCACGTAGGTCCCCAACAGATATATATACTGAAAATTACAGCTCTCTCGCTAACAAATTGTGCAAGATATCTCAAATTCAAAATTTGGCTTAAAGGGGCGGGGCCACGCCCATTAGTCCGACCCCGACCATTTTTGGACCAATCACGTAGACTGCCTCCAGATACGAGGTATGTTCAAAAAATATCGCGAATTTATTTGTCTCCTCAATCGTGGCGGAGCGTCGTCCTTTCATGGGTCTTTTCAGTTTTGGGAACAAAAAATAGTCACAGGGGGCTAGGTCAGGGGAATACGGTGGCTGCGGCACCATTACTGTGTTGTTTTTGGACAAATATTCGCGCACAAGAAACGATGTGTGTGCAGCGGCGTTATCATGGTGCGAAAGCCAGTTTTTGTTCTTCTACAAATCCGGGCGCTTTTGGCGGATTGCTTCGCGCAATTTGCGCATAACTTGCAGGTAATATTCTTTATTGGCCGTACTACCCTGTGGCAAGAACTCATAATGCACCACGCCCCTGCAATCAAAAAAAACTGTGAGCAAAACCTTTACGTTCGACCGAACTTGGCGCCCATTTTTCGGTCTTGGTTCATGCGGCAGCATCCATTGGGATGATTGAGCTTTAGTTTCCACGTCGTAACCATAAACCCATGCAGGTAATATTCTTTATTGACCGTACTACCCTGTGGTAAGAACTCATAATGCACCACGCCCCTGCAATCAAAGAAAACTGTGAGCAAAACCTTTACGTTCGACCGAACTTGGCGCGATTTTTTCGGTCTTGGTTCATGCGGCAGCTTCCTTTGGGATGATTGAGCATTAGTTTCCACGTCGTAACCATAAACCCATGATTCGTCACCAGTTATGACCCTCTGGAGCAAATTTGGGTCGTCACGGACCAAGTTCAACATCTCCTGAGCAATGTTAACGCGATGCTGTTTTTGGTCCAAATTGAGCAATTTTGGCACGAATTTAGCGGCGACCCGACTCATGCCCAAATCACTGGTTAAAATCGAATGGCACGAGCCAATCGATATGTTTAGATCATCAGCAACTTCTCTAATGGTAATTCTTCGATTGGCCAATATTATTTTATTCACTTTATCAATGTTTTCGTCTGTTGTTGACGTGCTCGGGCGTCCGGCACGCTGTTCGTCCTCCGCATCTTCTCGGCCCTTTAAGAACATTTTGTACCACCGATAAACGTTGCTTTTGTCCAAGGTAGCTTCACCATATGCCACAGTCAACATTCGGAATGCGTCAGCGCACTTTATTTTGTTTTTCACACAAAATTTGATGCAGATTCTTTGATCCATTTTCTGAAATAGATACAAATTGAAGAAAAGTTAAAACACATCCAAGCACAACAGCTGTCAAAAATTAAATAAACATTCAAAATGGCCGACCTTGTCAGCATAAGTAAGGGACATGAGTACCAACATAACGCTACAAAACTATCAAAAATCAAATACACGTAGCCCGCGGAAATTAAAAATTCGGGATATTTTTCGTACATTTACGTATATATATACAAAATTCTAGTTCTCTCGCTAACAAATTGTGCAAGATATCTCAAATTCAAAATTTGGCTTATATGGGCGGGGCCACGCCCATTGGTCCGATCCCGCCCATTTTTGGACCAATCACGTAGACTGCCACCAGGTGCATATGTACAAAATTACAGCACTCTCGCTAACAAATTGTGCAAGATATCTCAATGTTAAATTTGTCTTGTGTGGGCGGGGCCCACTTGATATATGGAAAATTCAAGTACCCTATTTTCACCACGATCGGTTCAGCCGTTTAGACGTCTATACGGAACAAACAAACCAACAAACAAACAATCACACATTTTACTTTATATATATAGATAAAGGTAAGACTCATATAGGTTGCCGTCTCGTTCCGATGGAGGTTTATCTGGATGACTTCAATCATTGGTCGGAGTCGGAGATGGTATTTTCGGCTCCCTCATCATTTCTTGGCTGCAGGGGGCGCTTAACTTCATCGCTGCCTTTATTATTTAGTGGCTCATTTTGCCGGTTTTCAGCGCCAACCAAAACCTTACCAATTTTGAAGAAGACTGCTTTGTTCACATAGAACGCCATACCCTTCGTCTTGACCAGACTGGCTTTGGAGAGCCGATCCAAGCCCACCACAAGAAGAAGGCCAGCACGATAATTCTCTCTGTGGAAGACTTCACACCTTTTCACGTCCAGTCCCTTGTTTTGTTGGCCAAAGAGTTTGAGCATGAAATCTGTTTTGAAATTGTTGCCCCATCCTTTACTGTCGTTTTAATGAGCTGACGGATGTCCCTCATCCTCACCAGTTTCAGCTTAGCGCCTTCCCAGGAAGAGGGGATGCTATCCACAAGCTCTATGAGGGTCTCTATACATGCTGGTGACGCGAAATTCATCCTCAATGTGTCCCCTTTGAACTCGCTGCTCATTATCTGAATTGGGGGCCCGTCGTCGGTGTTGAGGGCGTGCTCCACAATTTTATTATTTACCAAGTCTGCAACATTGTTGTGTTGGTCAGTGGGGATTTTGCCAGATGCTCTGTTGATATCGATCACTGCGTAGCAGAGCTCGTCTCTATAAGCTGGGAAAGCTGGGAGCTCTTTTTCTTCTTCGGTGGTTTCGCAGTGTTCTGCTTTTCTGGAGATCTGATCCTCTTTCCTGCTTCCGAGGAGGTGGATGGAGTTTCAGATAGCTCCCTTGGAGCATCCTGCACTTTGGCCTGCTTGCTGTTCCGGTTCATCTTCTTCAACTTTCGTCTTTGTGCCCCTGATAGCTATTTCTTTTTTGTCGTGAGCTGTGTCATGCACGCGTTGACTTCTTCTACCATCTTGCTGATCTCGACGTCTTTGTTAGTTAGTTAAGACAGTAATGTTAACGGTTTCGTTTAAGTCGGAATCGGATTTCCTACCTGTACTTGAAGGCTGGGTCCAGTTTATACTCTCCCGTGGTTCCTCCTTTTCCTTCTCCTTATTTTTGCCAATGGCTAGATGCACGCTTGTTGCATTGACTGCGACTACAGGCGCCAAGGAAACCACACCTGTAGGAGGATTAGTTGCGCTTGTTACAGTTACTACGACTACAGGTGCCAAAGCAGCCACACCTGTAGGAGACATTGAAAGTTTAATAGGCTCGCTATTCTGGGATAACGACGACACATGACTAGGGAACACGTCAACACTTGACTCCGGTACTGTGGTTATTACTCCCTGCACCGTAACATTATTCTCACTTTTTTACTTTCCATATTGTTTTTTTTTGTTTTAGGGGAGACACCCCCATAGTCAGTTTTGGTCTGCGGGGAATGCAAGATTCCCTAAGGTGGTGGACACACTGCTCCATCCCCCCAGGGGCGTCTCAGTAAGGATATAAGATCCATCCTCCCTAAGGCATCCCTAGTTGAGATGAAACAGTGTGTCCATACACCTCCCCCTATTCACCACCTGGGGACGCGCTCGTTAGTAGACGACATTTGGGTCACCCCACAGTATCTTTGCAGTTGCTCTATTCCACAGTTTTGTGAGTCATCACTGCCCAGTGCTTCAACACATCCTTCGTGGCATCGAGAGGTTTCCAATTTTCTATGTTTATTACACGAAGTTCTCTGCCCTTTGAAGCCAAGCTGTTTGCTCCTTCATTTCCAATCACTCCGTTGTGTTCCGGTACCCAGAAAATACGCAGTTGACCATGGACTAAGTAATTATTTATCGTTCTTTTACAGTCTAACATTGTTCTGGATTTGATATAATATATTACAAGTCGTAATATCTTCTGATGGTACGACTTATGGTCTCGATTTATCCATACGCCCATCACTTGTAGTCGCCTTGCTGTGAGGGCTGCTTCATACTTTATACGGATATCTATTGGTTGGATGAGCAGTATAGTCTCCAACGCTATTGTTAGTGCGGTTCTAATTACCCCGCTCATGCCTTTTAGATATAGCAGTATTCTTATCTAAGAATCGGGGCGATAAAATGCCCCCTGAGGTATACCACGATTTACCTTGTCTCTGATTTTTACGTCATATGACCCACAAATAATCCACCTATTCCTTAGCATATTGTTGATCCAGTTTATCAGAGCCCGGTCAACCTGAAACTCGTCTAAGGACTGGATAAGTGTATCGGTCTGAACGTTGTTAAAAGCGCCTTCAATGTATATACAAACGGCAAGTGTGTACATTTCTTTACTGAAGGACTATTCTATGTGGTGCACTACCTCATGCAGAGCTGTTTCCACTGACCTTCCTTTGACATAGGAGTGTTGTTTGAATTTTAGCCTGTCATCCCCTATTTTACTTTTGACCATGTCATCGATTATTCGCCCCATTGTTTTTAACAGGAAAGAAGTTAGGCTAATGGGTCGATAAGCCTTTGGGGTCGTATAACTCGCCTTGCCAGGCTTGGGTATGAAGACCACCCTTGATTCCTGCCAATTTTGTAGGGTATATGCATGAGTTAGGCAAGCAGTGAAAACTCCAGCCAGATGAGTTGATACCAGATCCAACTCATTCTGAAGAAGCACTGGAAATATTCCGTCCGGTCCCGCAGCCCTGAAAGGAGAGAAGCTTTTTATTGCTTCTTTAACCACAGCATCTGTTATATCCGTAATAGGTATATCATCACATTTTCGTTCTGTAACTGTTCCTCTGTTGGCCCAGCATTACCAGTCAGAAAATGAGTTTTCATCAAAAGCCTTGAGTTTTCATCAAAAGCCTTGAGTTTTCATCAAAATCCTTCCACCAGTGTTTCGGTTTGGATATGAGTCTTTTAGACATGCTGTTAACGCTGTCTACCTGCTCACAGAAAAGCCTCCAGTGTTACGTTTCGCCAGTCTAACGATTTTATTGTATTCTTTGAGTCTTCTGTGGTAGTCGTCCCAATATACTGATAGCTTTTTACGTCGAGCTCTGTTGTAAAGTTGCGGACGTCCTTTCCAATCGAGCGAATTTTCCCTGCCATCCAGGGTTTCTCATAGGCAGATTTCCTTTCTCGAAGCGGGCAACTATATTCGAATGATTTTACAAGAGCCTCCGTTATCCTCCTCACATTGATATCAATGTCTTCTGTACTTGCATAATCGTGTTTAGGCTGGACCAATCGATTTCTAAGTAGATTGCCGAATGCAGTCCAGTCGGTTTTAGCCATATTACGAAAACTTATTGGGTCATGCGGTGGCCGTGCAATTTTAATCCTTATATAACGGTGGTCCTAAACCCTCCGCTCATGGATCTCATCAATGAGGTTTTCTGAGCGTATCGTTATATCTAATACTTCTTCCCTAATTTTGCTAACAAAGGTCGCCTTTTTCCCTATGTTGAGAGTTAGGAGATCATTAGTATTCAAAAATTCGATAAGGGCTTGTCCCCTTTTATTGGTGTCAGTACTACCCCAAGCGATATGGTGTGAGTTAGCATCACAACCAGCTAGTAACTCATTACTTGTATTTTTGGATCCCCTTACGAGACGTTGTAATTCCGACGTAGGTGGCAATGTTGGCGCATCGAATGGCAGGTATACTGACGCTAGGTACATACTTCCATTACCTTGCATCAGCACAGTTGCGTCCGATGTTGACAACTCTGGAGAGAAAACATAGCATAAGTTTGTATGGCACAGAATACAAGTCCTTGGACATGATTTATAACTTGTTTGTGAAAATTGCGTGAGTTAGGAATTTTGAACTATGAAACAAGAAAAAATTTGTTGTTAGGCCCTTTTGAATTTCCTTAATAAATTCGGCATTTTTTTAGTAGTTCGCTAACAATTTGTCGGGATGTGTATTTTGATGCAGTGTACCAAATCCTTCAAAAACTGAATTTGCATTTTTCTTCTTGTTACGCCCTTATTCACTTCTGATGACGATATATGTATTTTGTTAATTGTATCCATTGTTTTTGCCATTTTGCCTGTATTTCGATTTACACGATTCTTCATTGAACAATTTGGAATTTCGATTAATTAATCGCGAGGTAGGTGTATTTTAAAAAACAAAATTTTTTAAATATTACATATTTTTGTACAAATAAATTTTATTTAAAAATCAAGAAATTTTGTTTGGAACGTATACATAAAATATATATAATTGTTTTTTTGTAATAACAGTCTATGTCAGAAATTTCGGCATAAATGTATTCAACTAATCATTACCTATAGATCGCTTAAAAACATTCCTATATCACTCCAATTATTGAACACTTCAATCAACACTCAATTATGCACATTAGTAGTATAATAATGTTGCTTTTGGGGCACAGTAGACGTGTTGTATTTAGTTTAAAAAATTAAAATTGATGATCGACTGTAGTTTTTGTAGAGGCATGTGTGTATAAATGTTGGTTTTTGAAGTGTAAAATACTAAATTTTTCGTTGTGAAGTGTATTTTTAGTAAAATTTATATAAATGTTTTCACATTTTTAATAAAACACACCGAATGTACACTTTACTTAGAGTAATTAAAAAGATCATATTTCAAAAACGCAAGCTCGTAAGAATTATTTACCTTATGTTTCTAAAGTATACATTAGGGTGGTTCGTATTATTTTGCGATAAAAAATGATGCGGTTTAAATAATGTAACGAAAATAATTTGTTGTTTTAGAGTTTTGGTAAGGTTATATAGGGTTATTGTGTTATATTTGTAGTTTATAGCGAATGAAATGTAAAAAGATGTATAAAAATATCATACAAAATACAACCCAACCTAATGTACCGATCGTAGAGTGTGCGCTTAAGGATCGATTGTTTATTTTATATTTTGGGGGTCCGACACAAGCTCGTAAAAATTAATGTTCATATGTTTTGAGCTCTGGTACTGTGCAACAAGTACAAGGTACAAAATGTATGTATACACACACAGGCACGCACACATAGATATATGTAAGACATCTTTAAGATGATGCGAGCTTTGTCGCTTTCGTTTTGTCGGCAGCCAGCTGAGGATTTTGTTTAGATTAGAATTTGAGGCGGGTGAGGATCTGGATCGTTGGATATTTTGTTTACATTTATTTTTCAAGAATGGATTTGGAAGAATTCTCGGTCAGTACTTCGGACGGACGTCTGTCCTTCCGAATTGCGTGGCTGGTTGCTAGGGGGAATTTCATCATATGATGAAATTCATGGCGGTTTAGTGCGGGACTGTACTTGTATTTATTATTGGTCTGTAAAACATTTTCCGATTGTTCAGCAAATAAGAAACAAAAATGTGTTCAATCATGGTCCTACATTACTTTTATTGTAAACAACTATCAAATACGGATCATATATTTATTAAAAAATTTCTAGTTGTATGTTAGTACTTTTCTGTACGTCTATGAGGATTTTTTTAAATTAGAATTTGGGGCGGGTGTGGATCTGGATCGTTGGATATTTTGTTTACATTTATTTTTCAAGAATGGATTTGGATGAATTCTCCGTCAGTACTTCGGATGGACGTCTGTCGGGGGAGATATGCAGGACTGTACTGTGATTCACAACATACTTCAAGGGTGGTAATTTTTGTTTTTTTTCGTTGATTTTGTCTGTTAACAGTTTATTTTTAAAGCGGTAAATTGTCGTCGATCTTTGAGACATTCGTTGGCTGAGGTAAACGCACGAGTTCAATTTTGTCGAAAAAATATTCCGATTTTTCAGCATTTTTATGCAAATAAGAAACAAAAATGTGTGTATAAATGTTGGTTTTTGAAGTGTAAAATACTAAATTTTTCGTTGTGAAGTGTATTTTTAGTAGAATATATATAAATGTTTTCACATTTTATGCTAAACACTCAATGTGCACATTACTCAGGGTAATTAATTTCAAAACACAAGCTCGTAAAAATTAATTACGTTGTGTTTCTGAATTATACATTAGAGTGGTTAGTATTATTTTGCGGTTAAAAATGATGCGGTTTAAATAATGTAACGAAAATAATTTGTTGTTTTAGAGTTTTGATGAATAAATAAGGTTAGTGTGTTATATTTGTTGTTTATATTGAATGAAATGTAAAAAGTTGTATAAAAAATAGCGTTGTTTAAAGTATTATATATCAAATCATACAAAATACACCCCACCTAATGTACCGATCGTGGAGTGTGCGTTTAATTGTCGATTGTTTATTTTATATTTTAGGGTCCTTCACAAGCTCGTAAAAATTTATGTTCATATGTTTTGAGCTCTGGTTAGGTTAGGGTGGCAGCCGTATTTTTTATACAAGCTCACATAGACCAGTTTAGGTCCCTAGTGTTACCACGGGCTGAAATGCCCCTCATCGAAACCAACCTGTTTGATATACAAATTTGTCGATATTACGAATATCGGTACTGGAAAGATCTGTTAGGCTGCCTAGAAAAGCCGACCCCAGTATGTCCAGTCGTCGTTTACTCAGAGCGGGACAGTCGCATAGCAAGTGCTCAATGCTCTCCACTTCTTCCTCATCTCCACAGCTTCTGCAGAAGTCATTAGAGTCAATACCCAATCTTTTGGCGTGTTCGCCGATCAAGCAGTGTTCCGTCAGAACTGATACTAACGTAGACAATCTTTGCCTCTCTAGTGCGAGGAGATATTTTGATCTTCTCAGGTCATACCTTGGCCAGATTTGTTTAGCTACTCTGCAGGTGCCGATTTCTGTCCATCTTTCGTTGGACTGCCTGATTGCCTCTTGCCTAAGCCAAAGCTTGCACGTGGATAGTGGCGCACCAATATATGCAAATTCTTCGAGAATTTGTAATGTCGTCCCTTTCCTAGCAAGTTTATCGGCTTTGCAGTTCCCCGGGATATCCCTATGCCCAGGCACCCATATGAGGTGTATGTTAAACTGCTCAGCCATCTCGTTAGGAGATCTGCGGCAGTCGAGGGCTGTTTGTGAATTTAGGGATGTTGCCTCCAGAGAATTGATGGCAGCCTGGCTGTCCGAGTAAATGACAACGCCAGTGTTGGTTACTATGTTGCGACACTTGGCTACTTCCCATATTGCCATTATTTCGGCTTGATAGACACTGCAGGTATCTGGTAGTCTGTGAGCTATATCTAATCTAAGCTCTGCACAGTGTACTCCGAAGCCAACCTTTTCATCAAGCTTCGAACCATCCGTGTAAAAGTGGAGATGGTTTCTATTACCTGGTTTTCCTCCAACCCAATCATCTCTCGCGGGAATCATAGTGATGCAATTTCTCTCGAAGGTGTACACCGTTGGTATATAGTCCACTCGGTCGGTTACCATAGCACTACACTTTGATATTCTCATGTGACCGTAGTTTTTGTACCTCCACATTGAAAGGCAGTTTAATCTTATTGCCGCTTTGGTTGCAACTTCTCTCGCCACAATATTAATCGGCAGTATATGGAGTAGGGCTTGTATAGACTCGGTCGCTGTAGTCCTTAAGGCTCCGCTTATGCTCAGGCAGGCAGTTCTCTGAACCTTTGTTAGTAGGTTGGTGATGGTTAGTTTGTCAGTTGCCGTCCACCATACCACAATGCCGTATAGCAGTATAGGACGAACTACTGCTATATATATCCAGTGGACGATTTTAGGGGAGAGGCCCCACCGCGACCCTACAGCCTTTTTGCAGGAATATAAGGCGACGTTAGCCTTCCTTACACGTTCCAATACATTAAGTATAAATAACAGTTTTCTATCAAGAATTATTCCTAAAAATTTTGCACTTTCAGAAAAGACTAGATCTATTCCATTTATCCGAGGTGGAGGGTGCACATGTGGGACTTTATTCATCCTAGTAAAGAGAACCAATTCTTTCTTGTTTGGGTTTATGCCCAAACCGCTGCTTCTGGCAAATCTAGCCAATTTGTTCAGAGCCACCTGTAGAATGTCTCGGAGGACGTTTTCAAATTTGCCACTCACTGCGATTGCAACGTCGTCCGCATATGCCACGACCTTGCGGCCACAACGTTCTAGATCTAGCAGCTCTGGTACTGTGCAACAAGTACAAGGTACAAATATGTGAGAGTACATGAATGAGGAATGGATTTAGGGCGATCGTCATTCCGTCTGTCCGACGGTTTGACGATACACACACACACGCACACATAGATATATGTAACAAATCTTTAAGATGAACTATGAAGCGAGCGTTGTCGCTATCGGTTTGCAGGCAGCCAGCTGAAGATCTGGATCGTTGGATATTTTGTTTACATTTATTTTTCAAGAATGGATTTGGAAGAATTCTCGGTCAGTATTTCGGACGGATGTCTAAACTTTGTCGAAAACATTTTCCGATTGTTAAGCATTAAGCGAAACAAAAATGTGTTCAATCATGGTCCTACATTACTTTTCCGGTAAACAAATATCGAATACGGATCATATATTTATTTAAAAATTTATACTGTAAGTTTATGCTTACGTTATTCAATGGAGATGCAAGTGAGCTGTGATTGACAAGTCTGTACGTTCATCACAGTTCGTCACAAGGTTTCAATATAGTAAGATGGATATTTCGCAAAACGGAAACTTTAATACGAATATCGCTATGAATGACGGTCTACATAATGAAGTCGTGCGACTAAGAACGTTTGATAATTGGCCGCTCGACTTTATTGATGTCAAAGCATTGGCCATTACGGGGATGTATTACACAGGCAATCTGGGTAAAACAGCATGTCAGTATTCGAACATTTGCGTTGGACTCCGAGCTGTTTGCTGATGAGACGTCGCATCACTTGCAATATCCCTATAAACCCCGACCACTTGGATAAATTACTACCACCACTCTCGTATGAAGTGTGTGGTAAAGGACATTAGTATAATACACAATGAACTTTGTATACTCACCATATTACTTTATAAATAAATTTAATTAAAGAGAAATGAAAAAACTTGACTTTTTATTTTCAATATCGACCACGGCAAAATCGGCTCTATCCATTCCACACATTTTTACTTGGGTTGCCGTAAGCAACTAATACATAATACTTCGAGTTTTAAACATAGATGTCCACAGTTGAACGTATTGAATTTTTGTTCTCTTTCATAATTTTTTTTGTTCGGTGATATGGTCCAACAATTTGGTCTCCGTCATAACCAAAAACATTGATGCTTATGTTGTCATTGTTTGCCTCGAACACTTTAATATTTTTTATAGCTAAGGAGAATTGAAGCCCTTGGAAGTTTAACGTGATACCACTTTGCAATGTTATCGAATCACGTGCGATGTCAACATTATAGGAAGATGTGTCACAAGGCTTATAGGAGGGTTTATTTCCCAAAGCAGCCACCAAACTCCATTTGAAACAATATTCATCATACAAATTGTTTATGTTGAGACATGCATTCTTTTTTGCCAATGACTTCGGTGTTTTGATGAATATGAATTTTGAGCCTCTGGTGAGATCAGCCAGATTGATATTAATGTCTAGTTTTAGAATTTCCTGCAATGCCCACCCTGAATCCCGCTCTTGAAATTCAAACATCTTGTTCATGATGGCATCAGTGTGGTCATCAAACAGATTATTAATGTCATCCCCCCAGAGTTAACCGGTTCATTTTAGATACGTTGTTGAAAATCTTGGGTGTAGTTAAGGAATCGGGATTGGTGATTCTACCTCTAGAAGTTGATGGCCCATCACTCATAATTAGCTCATTATCTGCTCTGGGTTTAACATATTCACCTTGAAGTTCTATGTTAAACATCAAAATTGTGTGCTCCGCCAAACTAAGTTTGAGCAACTTCAGGAGTGACTCTTTTGTCTCACAAAGAAAATTTTCAGGTAACAGAGTTCCATTTGAATTATTATATTCGTATGTTATAATACGTTTATTGAATGAACTCTTTATGACGGTTATACCCCCATCTATGTTCATTCTAACATTATCCTTATGTCCATTGGTACGAACGTGGTTACGCATTAATACCACTTGTACATAACAGTCTTTAAAAAAGTACGTATTCTTAGTATTTTTACAGCTTCAGGAGCATTTTGATTATAATACTGATACTACTCATTTAACATCGACCACTGTTTTTTATGTGGTGTTTGTAAAACTCCTGTATGTTGTTGGTATTGTGTGGGTGAGATTAATCCTAGATGTTGAGTTGAAGGATCTTTCTGTAGATGATGACGTAGTTTGTGATCTCCATTTATTGAAAATATTTTTAGTTTCCCCGATTCTGATTCATATTTTTTATTAATCAACATCGATTTACTTAAATTTGCATTACTATAAAACACCTTTTGATGATGTTTCATTACATAAATGTTTTTGAATAGTTTTCCACATACAAGACAATGATGTTTCATATGTCTTGTAAAATCTCTCTTAGCTTAAAAGCAAACATTTTGCTTTTAAACTTTTTTATTTTACACAATTAAGATTTGAAACTGGATGCTTTACAAGCTGTAGCATTAATCAAATTGACTTTCAAAATCATTTCTCTTCGTTTATAGGGCTTTCATTCCCCATCAACTCATATCAACGTTGATCATGGTCAGGAAATATTTTAGCTCTTTACAAATGCATATCCTCCCAACTGTTTACATACGATGTGACCGTATTACATAATAATATGCATCGAATATGAAACTACCACAAAAATATGTTTGTTTACCTAAAAGTCTTTGCGGATTTGGTGTGAAGTTTTGGATACTCAGAACTACACACACACACACACAGACACACACTGTGCTCTGGATATGTCACAAAGGAATCAATTCAAGTTCTATTGCATGGTCCGACCGTTTGGCGCTAGTGTCCGACGGTCAACCAAACAATTCAATAGCATGATCTGACCGTTTGGCGCTAGTGTCCGACAGACAGACGAACAACCAAACACATAGCATGACGCACTCATGATGTGGATAATGAATGCGGAGTTTTTAATTAGTAAATTCAGATGACAAGTGCCACAACATGGTTTGCATAATGTGATTATATATGCTACAATGTTGTGCTACGTAAAGAACTCGGTCTGGTTTTCATTTTGTTTGAAAAGGCCAATATTTGCAGATCGCCAAAATGTATGGAATCGCCAGGCGATCACCCACCAAATGTATTGACTTGGCATGGGCATGGGACAAACCAACAGCCTGACACGGACAGACAGACTGACACGAACAACGGTGGTGGGGAACTGTTGACAGACCCGTGTGTTTATGTCTGTCAACAGTTGCCAGGAAAGACCATTGAATAAAACTAAGATGTGGACGGACATACAAATGGCCTGACACGGACAGACAGACTGGTGAGGAACCGTTGACACACATACACGCATACCATGCGTGTGTATGTGATTCTACAATCAACCATACGTAGATATACAGCAAAGCCCAGCTGCGGACTCACAATGTGATTCTAGAATCAACCATACCTAGATGTACAGCAAAGCCCAGCTGCAGACTCACATATCAATGAGTCATGCAGATCTCAAGGTTACTTCAAAATCCAAGTTCAATGAACTCACACATACATAAACATAAACACCGATTCAAACCTACAGAACGACAGGCGACCACTTACGACGTGGCCAAATATTATCAAATTGCATTGGAATTGACACACATACACACGCAAAAAATCGGCGATGATCTCCTTTAGAGGGGAAATGAGAGGGCAAAAGTGTAATATGCCACGTCGTGGGTGGTCCGATGACGTCAGCGTCCATTTTATGTGTATGTATGTGTGAATTCTGATATCACGCCGTGTGTATGTGTGTGAATTCCAATGTAATTTGATACTATTTGACCACGTCGTGGGTCGCCTGTCGTTCTGTAGGTTTGAATCGGTGCGTTCGCCGTAGCTAAATCTAGTACTTGCCATCTTTTGCTGCGAAGTTTAATTTTGTACCTTCCCATAATCGCATCAATGAGATCCACACCTCCCATGTGCGAATTGTATTGACCAACAATAGACGGACGATCGATTTCGACGTATTTTTTTTTAAGTTTGTCATATCTCTTTACAGAGCGTTTTGGCATTTCACCAACGAATGTGGACGCGAGATTTACAATTTTATTATCTTTCTATGAAACAGGTGCAATATCAATTCCTTCAGCATTACATAGTACATACTCCACGGACGATCCTCTTTCGTTTTTCATCATTTCTTTTTCGCTTGGAAGCTTACAATTTGGTATTCTGTTCCGTCGAATTGTTCCAGCACTGAATATTCCTTCGTTTGCCAAGTATGCGAGCAGTGGTATAGAAGTTAAATAATTGCCAAAATACAGTTGAAAGTTTTGATTATGTGGAATTATACGTGACATTCTCACCAAAAACAATATAATATAAGAAGACATTCCTTCCCGTGGCGAGTAAGTATCAGTTACGAACGAATAGGAATTTGATTTCAACGAGTAAGGCTTTTCACGTATTTTCCGACCGAATTTCCCGTTTTTTTTAATTATCACGATTACAAAATTAATATCAATCGATATGTGCAAAAAAAGTTCAAGAAAAGACACCAGAAAACTGTTTTTTCGCGGTTGAAAAATCATTTCTATTCGTTCGTAACTCGAGAAAATGTAAACAAACTTGCGATGGCACATCTTCTATATTCATTGACTTTGATTCTCACGACCACATTCGAGGATGATCCTAAGTCCGGCTCGTCACATCACTATGATTCCCGCCAGAGATGAATGGGTCGGCAGAATACCAGGTAATAGAAACCATCTCCACTTTTACACGGATGGTTCGAAGCTTGATGAAAAGGTTGGTTTCGGAGTACACTGTGAAGAACTTAGTCTGGATATAGCTCACAGACTACCAGATACCTGCAGTGTCTATCAAGCCGAAATAATGGCAATATGGGAAGTCGCCAAGTGGCTGAGTCGCAACATAGTAACCAACACTGGCGTTGTCATTTACTCGGACTGCCAGGCTGCCATCAATTCTCTGGAGGCAACATCCCTAAATTCACAAACAGCCCTCGACTGCCGCAGATCTCTTAACGAGATGGCTGAGCAGTTTAATATACACCTCATATGGGTGCCTGGGCATAGGGATATCCCGGGGAACTGCAAAGCCGATGAACTTGCTAGGAAAGGGACGACATTACAAATTCTCGAAGAATTTGCATAAATTGGTGCGCCACTATCCACGTGCAAGCTTTGGCTTAGGCAAGAGGCCATCAGGCAGTCCAACGAAAGATGGACAGAAATCGGCACCTGCAGAGTAGCTAGACAAATCTGGCCAAGGTATGACCTGAGAAGATCAAAATATCTCCTCGTACTAGAGAGGCAAAGATTGTCTACGTTAGTATCAGTTCTGACGGGTCACTGCTTGATCGGCGAACACGCCAAAAGATTGGGTATTGACTCTAATGACTTCTGCAGAAGAAGTGGAGAGCATTGAGCACTTGCTATGCGACTGTCCCGCTCTGAGTAAACGACGACTGGACATACTGGGGTCGGCTTTTCTAGGCAGCCTAACAGATTTTTCCAGTACCGATATTCGTACTATCGACAAATTTGTATATCAAACAGGCTGATTTCGATGAGGGGCATTTCAGCCCGTGTTAACACTAGGGACCTAAACTGGTCTATGTGAGCTTGTATAAAAAATACGGCTGCCACCCTAACCTAAACCTAAACCCTGTGTTTACCGGAAAAGTAATGTAGGACCATGATTGAACACATTTTTGTTTCTTATTTGCTGAACAATCGGAAAAAGTTTTACAGATCAATAATAAATACAAGTACAGTCCCGCACTCAACCGCCATGAATTTCATCATATGATGAAATTCCCCCTAGCAACCAGCCACGCAATTCGGACGGACAGACGTCCGTCCGATTACTGACCGAGAATTCTTCCAAAACCATTCTTGAAAAATAAATGTAAACAAAATATCCAACTATCCAGATACTCACCCGCCCCAAATTCTAATCTAAACAAAATCTTTAGCTGGCTGCCGACAAAACGATAGCGACAAAGCTCGATTCATCTTAAAGATGTGTTACATATATCTATATGTGCGTGCGTGTGTGTGTATACATACATTTGTACCTTGTACTTGTTGCACAGTACCAGAGCTCAAAACATATGATCATTAATTTTTACGAGCTTGTGTCGGACCCCCAAAATATAAAATAAACAATCGATCCTTAAGCGCACACTCTACGATCGGTACAATAAGTTGGGTTGTATTTTGTATGATATGATATTTTATGCTTCAAACAACGCTATTTTTATACATCTTTTTACATTTCATTCGCTATAAACTACAAATATAACAATAACCCTATGTAATAGGGCGGGTCGATTTAAAAGTCGCCCATTGCTCAGTGAAAATCGTATTCTAGGGATCAAAATAAGAAACTTTGCCGAAGGAACCATACCTCTAAAACGAATTCTGATGTCCCGGAAAAAATCCCACTGTGACCCATTTAGAGTGCTCCAATCGAGTCCAAATGTATGGAATCCCCAGGGGGTGCCACTGGCATGGGTGGGTCGGGCCTCCAAAGTTAGCGGGGGTCGGTCATACATTTGGACTCGATTGGAGCACTCTAAATGGGTCAAAGTGGGACTTTTCAAAATTTGCCCCTACCCAAAAGTTCGACCCAAATTCCGGGACATCAGAATTCGTTTTAGAGGTATGGTTCCTTCGGCAAAGTTTCTTATTTTGATCCCTAGAATAAGATTTTCACTGAGCAATGGCGACTTTTTTTGCCTCCCCACAAATCGACCCGGCCTACTATGTAACCTTACCAAAACTCTAATACCCCAAATTATTTTCGTTACATTATTTAAACCGCATAATTTTTTATCGCAAAATAATACGAACCACCCTAATGTATGCTTCAGAAACTAATTTTTACGACCTTGCGTTTTTGAAATATGATCTTTTTAATTACCCTGAGTAAAGTGTACATTCGGTGTGTTTTATTAAAAATGGAAAACATTTATATAAATTCTACTAAAAATACACTTCACAACGAAAAATTTTGTATTTTACACTTCAAAAACCAACATTTATACAGACATACCTCTATACATACCTACAAAAACTACAGTAGATCATTAAATTTAATTTTTAATTTTTTAAACCTGTTCCTCAATAAAACACGTCTGCTGTGCCCCAAAAGGAACATTATTATACTACTCCCATTTATTATTATTAAATGTACTGCGAGAGAAAAATTTTCTTGGCTCTCCTGAACATTTTGATTTTTTGAGATGTGACTGACTTTGCGACTATTTTATCCGAAACAAAGATATATTTGCATTTATTATATTTATATTTAGAAAATATATCGATACCTTAATTTTTATAAGACTTTTAGCAATTCAAAGTTAATTTTTTTTATCTAGAATAAGTTAAAACTGTGATATTTACATGTATATTTTATATATATATAGCTGGACCCGATCCACTTCGTTGCCCCAGACTTCAGATTTCCGATCCCGTTAATTTTTGGACTAATTACGTAGACTGACACCAAATACATATGCACATAATTACATTTATCTCCACGCCCACGGCCATTCGTCCAATCCCGCCTATATTTGGACAAATCACGAAGAGTACCACCGGATACATGGCACAAAATTACAGCACTCTCGCTAACAAATTGTGCAATATATGTATGTCAATTTAAAAATTTGGTTTATAAGGGCGGGGCCACGCCCATTGGTGCAATCCCGCCCTTTTTTGGACCAATCACGAAGACTGCCACCAGATACATATGCACAAAATTAGAGCTCTCTCGCTAACAAATTGTGCAAGATATCTCGATTTCAAAATTTGGCTTAAAGGGGCGGGGCAACGCCCATTAGTCCGACCCCGCCTTTTTTTGGACCAATCACGTAGGTCACCAACAGATATATATAAACAAAATTACAGCTATCTCTCTAACAAATTGCTCAAGATATATCAAACACAAAATTTAATTGGCTTATATGGGCGGGGCCACCCCCATTTGTCCGACCCCGCCCATTTTTGGACCAAGCACGTAGGCTCCCACCTAATATATATACACAAAATTAGACTAATCTCAATAATAATTTGTGCGAGTTATGTCAATTTTAAAATTGGGTTTGTATTGGCGGGGCCACGCCGATTGGTCCAATCCCGCCCATTTTTGCACCAATCAAGTAGGCTACCACCTAATACATATGCAAAAATTACAGCACTCTGCTAACAAATTGTGCAAGATATGTCAATTTAAAATCTTTGTTTATATGGGCGGGGCCACGCCCATTCGTCCAATCCCGCCTATATTTGGACAAATCACGAAGAGTACCACCGGATACATGGCACAAAATTACAGCACTCTCGCTAACAAATTGTGTAAGATATCTCAATTTCAAAATATGGCTTATATGGGCGGGGCCACACCCATTGGCCGATCCCGCCCATTTTTGGAACAATTAAGTAGACTACCACATAATACATATGCACAACATTACAGCACTCTCGCTAACAAATTGTGCAATATATGTATGTCAATTTAGAAATTTGGTTTATAAGGGCGGGGCCACGCCCATTGGTCCAATCCCGCCCTTTTTTGGACCAATCACGAAGACTGCCACCAGATACATATTAAACCTCTGCAATGAATGTCTTGAATGGCCTTTCAAGACATTCAGTTGTTTATCAAATACTTACTGCCACACACTCTATTTTGACAAAACAAATGAATGAGTGAAGAGAAC
This sequence comes from Eudasyphora cyanicolor, assembly GCA_963930755.1. Classification (NCBI taxonomy): domain Eukaryota; kingdom Metazoa; phylum Arthropoda; class Insecta; order Diptera; family Muscidae; genus Eudasyphora; species Eudasyphora cyanicolor. The sequence goes on along the minus strand of OZ005736.1, from coordinate 247,835,994 downwards.
AGTAACCGCCAAACAGGTTTCAAAATAAATAAGTAACAAGACAATGAAGAAGTATACTCATTCAAGTACTGTACACAAAAACTGAAATACTCGATTTCAGTGTACACTGCACTACTGTACTCATTGTCATTGCAAAGAGAGACGCAACAACAAAGAGCGGTGGATCACCTTAGAAATTTATTGATTTTGAGGGGTAAATACACTAGTGTACATACTGAAGAAATAGAAAGCAGCACTGTACTCGCTTCGTTATACTCATCGTTTGACGAATTGAAACGAGTATAAAGAATACAACAACCGAACGAGCAGAGTACACGACTAGATTGTAAACATCAAACAGTGTGAAGTGTTTGTTGTTTTTTTTCCGATCATTCTATGGTGGTGTCAATCGAGTAAAATATACAATGTTTCAGTGTGCAGTGAAGTAGTGTACACTACTGTAGACGAAGAAATGAATGTCTTGATGCAGAGGTTTAATACATATGCACAAAATTAGAGCTCTCTCGCTAACAAATTGTGCAAGATATCTCGATTTCAAAATTTGGCTTAAAGGGGCGGGGCAACGCCCATTAGTCCGACCCCGCCTTTTTTTTGGACCAATCACGTAGGTCACCAACAGATATATATACAAAATTACAGCTATCTCGCTAACAAATTGTGCAAGATATCTCAAATTCAAAATTTGGCTTACATGGGCGGGGCCACGCCCAATCACGTAGACTGCCTCCAGATATATATACAAAATCCTAGTTCTCTCGCTAACAAATTGTGCAAGATATCTCAAATTCAAAATTTGGCTTATATGGGCGGGGCTACGCCCATTGGTCCGATCCCGCCCATTTTTGAGCCAATCACGTAGACTGCCACCAGATACGTATGCACAAAATTACAGCTCCCTCGCTAACAAATTGTGCAAGATATCTCGATTTCAAAATTTGGCTTAAAGGGGCGGGGCCACGCCCATCAGTCCGACCCCGCCCATTTTTGGACCAATCACGTAGACTGCCTCCAGATATATATATACAAAATTCCAGTTCTCTCGCTAACAAATTGTGCAAGATATCTCGATTTCAAAATTTGGCTTAAAGGGGCGGGGCCACGCCCATTAGTCCGACCCCGCCTATTTTTGGACCAATCACGTAGGTCGCCAACAGATATATATAAACAAAATTACAGCTCTCTCGCTAACAAATTGTGCAAGATATCTCAAATTGAAAAATTTACGAAGATCGGTTAAGCCGATTAGACGTCTATAAGGTACAAACACTGGTATTAAAGTTATAAGCTGTTAACTTTTGGTACAAAAAGGTCCATTTGTGTGGGAGGTACCAAAAGGCGGATCCAATAACGCCCATTTTCCTCTGAACTCTAGGTACTATAAAAGCATTACACTGTACAAAATTCCAAGTATTTGTATGCACTGGTATTAATGTTATAAGCTAGTAACTTTTGGTACAAAATGGTCAATTTGTGTGGGAGCTACCAAAAGGAGCGTGGCAATAATGCCCATTTTTCACTGTATTGTAGGTACTATTAAACCATTACGCGGTACAAAATTTCAGGGCTTTGTATGTACTAGTAATAAAGTTATAAGCTATTAACTTTTGGTTCAAAATATGTAGTCCATTTGTGTGTGAGGTACCAAAAGGTGCTTGGCAACTTCGCCCATTTTTCTCGAGGTTATAGTGACTAATAAACAATTACTATGTGTAGAATTTAAGAGGATTTAAATAAGTAGTATATAAGTTATTAAATAATCAATATTTCATTAAATTTAAAGCCTTTGTGTGGGAGGTACTAGAAGGAGTGGACCAATATGGTCCATCTTCGAACTTAGCCGGAGATAGATGAAAATATTACAACATACCAAATTTGAAGTCAATATGTTACTCCTTTCGAGAGTTATCGTTGGCACCAGCCAGCAGACAGACAGACATACAGACGGACGGACGGACATTGCTCATTCGATTTAAAATGACCCAAAACGGATATCCGCCGAACAGACTTAGGGTCTTAGGTCACTCCTTCGATGTGTTACACTTTTGGCTCGTAGCAAATGATATATACCCTCCTCTCTAAGGTGAGGGGATTAAAACGCATATATTTAATGTTATGGCCAGCAATTTTAAAGATAAGGGTTTGCCATTATGGTTTAAAAATGATTTCGGCTGGGTCGATTAAATTCCAGGCGAGAGACCCAATTTTCGACCTTTCCGAGAGACCCAATTTTCGACACTTGTTACAGCATTTTGGGGCTGTATGTCAGAAATAACGCGCTTCCAAGGCGTCATGCGTGTCGGGCTTGTCTGCGTAGACAAGCAACTTCACATAACCCCACAAAAAATAGTCCAGCGGTGGTAAATCGATCTTGGTGGCCACGCCAAAGTTGTATTCAATAAATTGATTGTTTCGTTGGCTGTATGGCATGTAGCGCCGTCTTGTTGGAACCAAAGGTCGTCCACATTAACACCCTCCAATTCAGACACGAAAAAGTCATTAATCATGGAACTATAGCGTTCCCCATTGACTGTAACTTCATTTTTGAAGAAATATGGACCAATGATTCCCTCTGCCCATAGAGAACACCAAACAGTGACTATTTGTTGATGTAACAGCGTCTGAACAATGGCTTGTGGATTATCATTACTCCAAATGCGACAATTTTGTTTATTAACGTACTCATTCATCCAACAGTGATCTTCATCGCTGACACCGACGCACCGCGCGAACCCAACCATTATTTTGGTAATAAATGTGCACGATTTGCCAACGTTGTTCCATAGCAAGTCTATTTATTATGAAATGGCAAACCAAACTTTTCTAAACTCTTTCTTATTGATCTTAAGTTGCTCTTTATAGAAACCACAGTTATAAGTGACCCTAGTATACTTGGCCTTATTGAACAGCTTGTTGCAGGTATTTCTCCTAACATTTAGTTCTGCCCTTGCACCTTTGTTTTGGAAAGGCTTCTTTAAGGGATCTTTTGAATGATGTCGTGAGGTCGTCGACACGAGTGACTTTGACATTCGGTTCATACAGATGTTCAGAATAGAGGTTTTTTTTTTTAATTTTCTCATACATGTGGCGCTCCTTCTATGCCAAGTAATGCCACCATAGTGAATTCCTTGAAATGTATGGATGATTCGATAGTGCTCACAAGTTCGTGTAGGTCTGATTCTGTAGACTTTCCCTTATTGTAAGCATGTTGGTTCCCAGACAGAAGTTTTGTATCCAGGTTTTCTCTAATGAAAAAATCTGAAAGTCTTTCCAGACCTTTCAATAGGAAGGAGGATAGGCTAATTGGTCTGAAGTCTTTGGGTATGAATACCACTGTGGAATCCCTCCATCGATTCGGGATGTATGTAAGCCTGATACAGCCTACATAATTTTTCTCCAGCCAGGAGAGATTGTACATTGACATTTTCTGCATTTCTGCTGGAGTGATGCCGTCTAGTCCAGGTGACTTGAAAGGCTCCAAGCTGTTAATAGCCAAGCCTATTCTGGATACCTCAGTCAACAAGCAAGTGATGCTCGCAGTCCACTCGCACTCTTGTTGATCCTGCGACTGCTCGCTGTTTTTGTCCAGTTATGTGCCTCATCCTGCAAATAGCCCACTGTACAGAGTGAAGCTGATAGTATCTTCCTCAGCCTTGCGGCATCGGAGACTTTTTACACTTCACCACAGAAGGTATCGTCTTTGCGCCTTCCTAAGCTCCTTCTTATATATCTTGAGTTGCTCTTTATAGGCATCCCAATCTTTAACGACCCCAGCAGATTTCGCCCTGTTGAATAGCTTGTTGCAGGTCTTTTTCCTAGCCGTTGGCTCCGAAGTCCAACATTGCGGTTTAGTTTAACCGTTATACCTTGTTTTTGGACAGGCTCCTTTAAGGGAACTATTTAATGATGTGGTGATATGCTCGACCAGATTATCCAGACCGGCTTTGTCATTCAGTTCATACAGAAGCTTAGAGTTGAGGACTTTGTTGAAATTCGTCTCATTCAGGTGCCACTTTGTCTTCCTCAGATTTCTGTGGACAGCAGGTTTAGGCACCTTTTTACCGAGTTTAAACTCTCTGCGAATCACAAAGCCGGTCTGGATAATCTGGTCTAGCATATCACTACATCATTAAATAGTTCCCTTAAAGGAGCCTGTCCAAAAAATAATTTGCAAAGGTAAAACTAAACCTCAATGGCGGACTTTCGAAGTATCGACTAGGAAAAAGACCAGCAACAAGCTATTTAACAAGGCGAAATCTACTGGGGTCGCTAATGATTGGGATGCCTATAAAGAGCAACTCAAGATTTATAAGAAGGAGCTTAGGAAGGCGCAAAGACGCTCTTGGTAAACCTTCTGTGGCGAAGTGGAAAAGGTCTCCGACGCCGCAAGCCTGAAGAAGTCTTTCATACATTCCGAATGGAGGTAGGGATACCAAAGTGGTATTCATACCCAAAGCGGGAAAGATATGGCACTCTATGCCAAAAAACTTCAGACCAATTAGCCTACCAGGTAATAAAAACCATCTCCACTTCTATACGGATGGTTCGAAGCTTGATGGAAAGATTGGCTTCGGAGTACACTGTGAAGAATTTAGTTTTGATATAGCTCACAGACTACCAGATGCCTGCCGAAATAATAAAAGATGGACAGAAATTGGCTCCTGCAGGGCAGCTAGACAAATCTGGCCAAGGAATGACCTGAGAAGGTCAAAAGATCTCCTCGCACTAGAGAGGAAAAGAGTGTCAACGTTAGAATCAGTTCTGACGGGACACTGCTCGATCGGCGAATGCGCCAAAAGACTGGGTATTGACTCCAAGGACTTCTGCAGAAGCTGTGGAGATCAGGAAGAAGTGCATAGCACTTGCTATGCGCCCTTCCCGCTTTGTGTAAACGACGACTGGACATACTGGGGTCGGCCCTTCTAGGCAGTTTAACAGATCTTTCCCGTACCGATATTCGTATTATCGATAAATTTGTATATCAAACAGTTTGGTTTCGATGAGGGGCATTTCAGCCCGTGGTAACACAAGGGACCTAAACTGGTCTATGTGAGCTGGTAAAAACAAAATATGGCTGCCACCCGAACCAAACCTAGGAGCAACTGCAAAGATACTGTGGGCGACCCAAATGAAAAGAAAACACGAAGTTTTCTAAATCTAAAGAGATTAGTAATATGATGAGTGTTCTAACGGGACACTCAAGCTTACAACCACAGCTTCATCACATAGGACTAGCAGCAAACGACGAATTCAGGGCATGCGGCGAAAACATCGTAACGATGGAACATTTCTGTTTTCCTGCCCGGCTTTCACACATGTAGGTTAGGGTGGCAGCCGTATTTTTTATACAAGCTCACATAGACCAGTTTAGGTCCCTAGTGTTACCACGGGCTGAAATGCCCCTCATCGAAACCAACCTGTTTGATATACGAATTTGTCGATATTACGAATATCGGTACTGGAAAGATCTGTTAGGCTGCCTAGAAAAGCCGACCCCAGTATTTCCAGTCGTCGTTTACTCAGAGCGGGACAGTCGCATAGCAAGTGCTCAATGCTCTCCACTTCTTCCTCATCTCCACAGCTTCTGCAGAAGTCATTAGAGTCACTACCCAATCTTTTGGCGTGTTCGCCGATCAAGCAGTGTCCCGTCAGAACTGATACTAACGTAGACAATCTTTGCCTCTCTAGTGCGAGGAGATATTTTGATCTTCTCAGGTCATACCTTGGCCAGATTTGTCTAGCTACTCTGCAGGTGCCGATTTCTGTCCATCTTTCGTTGGACTGCCTGATTGCCTCTTGCCTAAGCCAAAGCTTGCACGTGGATATTGGCGCACCAATATATGCAAATTCTTCGAGAATTTGTAATGTCGTCCCTTTCCTAGCAAGTTCATCGGCTTTGCAGTTCCCCGGGATATCCCTATGCCCAGGCACCCATATGAGGTGTGTGTTAAACTGCTCAGCCATCTCGTTAAGAGATCTGCGGCAGTCGAGGGCTGTTTGTGAATTTAGGGATGTTGCCTCCAATTACAACGCCAGTGTTGGTTACTATGTTGCGACTCAGCCACTTGGCTACTTCCCATATTGCCATTATTTCGGCTTGATAGACACTGCAGGTATCTGGTAGTCTGTGAGCTATATCCAATACTCCGAAGCCAACCTTTTCATCGAGCTTCGAACCATCCGTGTAAAAGTGGGGATGGTTTCTATTACCTGGGTTTCTTCCAACCCATTCATCTCTCGCGGGAATCATAGTGATGTAATTTCTCTCGAAGGTGTACACCGTTGGTATATAGTCCACTCGGTCGGTTACCATAGCACTACACTTTGATATTCTCATGTGACCGTAGTTTTTGTGCCTCCACATTGATAGGCAGTTTAATCTTATTGCCGCTTTGGTTGCAACTTCTCTCGCCACAATATTAATCGGCAGTATATGGAGTAGGGCTTGTAGAGACTCGGTCGCTGTAGTCCTTAAGGCTCCGCTTCTGCTCAGGCAGGCAATTCTCTGAACCTTTGTTAGAAGGTTGGTGATGGTTAGTTTGTCAGTTGCCGTCCACCATACCACAATGCCGTATAGCAGTATAGGACGAACTACTGCTATATATATCCAGTGGACGATTTTAGGAGAGAGGCCCCACCGCGACCCTACAGCCTTTTTGGAGGAATATAAGGCGACGTTAGCCTTCCTTACACGTTCCAATACATTAAGTCTAAATAACAGTTTTCTATCTATAATCATTCCTAAAAATTTTGCACTTTCAGAAAAGACTAGATCTGTTCCATTTATCCGAGGTGGAGGGTGCACATGTGGGACTTTATTCATCCTAGCAAAGAGAACCAATTCTATCTTGTTTGGGTTTATGCCCAAACCGCTGCTTCTGGCCCATCTAGCCAATTGGTTCAGAGCCACCTGTAGAATGTCTCGGAGGACGTTTTCGAATTTGCCACTCACTGCGATTGCAACGTCGTCCGCATATGCCACGACCTTGCAGCCACAACGGTCTAGATCTAGCAGGATTTCATTCACCGCTAGGTTCCAAATTAGTGGAGACAGTACTCCTCCTTGTGGGTCCCTCTGTTTACAAACCTTGTTAGAGTTGTGGACCCAAGACATGCTGTTATGCGTCTTCTGTTGAGCAGACTTTGAATTAGTCTAATCAAAGTAGAGTTAACATTAAGATGTGACAGTGCCGCAATTACTGCATCTGAGTGAATGTTGTTAAAAGCCCCTTCTATGTCAAGAAATGCCACCATGGTGAATTCCTTTAAATGCAGGGACGATTCGATAGTGCTCACAAGTTCGTGCAGGGCTGATTCTGTAGACTTCCCCTTATTGTAAGCATGATGGTTCACTGACAGGAGTTTTGTATCCAGGTTTTCCCTAATGAAATAATCTAAAAGTCTTTCCAGACCTTTCAATAGGAAGTAGGATAGGCTAATTGGTCTGAAGTCTTTTGGCCTAGTGTGTGATATCTTCCCCGCTTTTGGTATGAATACCACTTTGGTATCCCTCCATCGATTCGGGATGTATGAAAGCCTGATACAGCCTACATAAATTTTCTCCAGCCAGGGGATAATGTATGTCAACATTTTCTGCATTTCTGCTGGAGTGATGCCGTCTGGTCCAGGTGACTTGAAGGGCTCAAAGCTATTTGAGCCCAGCTTATTCTGGATCTCTCAGTCAACAAGCTAGCGACGCTCGCAGTCCACTCGCACTCTTGTTGGTCCTGCTGATCCCCTGGTTCTGTTAGAGAGTTCCCCGGGAAATGTGTGTCGAGCAGTACATTGAGCGACTGCTCGCTATTTTTGGTCCAATTATTTGCCTCATCCTGCAAGTAACCCACTGTACAGGGTGAAGCTGATAATATTTTCCTCAGCCTTGCGGCGTCGGAGACCTTTTCCACTTCGCCACAGAAGGTATACCAAGAGCGTCTTTGCGCCTTTCTAAGCTCCTTCTTATAGGTCTTGAGTTGCTCTTTATAGGCATCCCAAACATTAGCGACCCCTGTAGATTTAGCCTTGTTGAATAGCTTGTTGCAGGTCTTTTTCATAGCCGTTAGCTCAGAAGTCCACCATTGGGGTTTAGTTTTACCCTTGTACCTTGTTTTTGGACAGGCTTCTTCAAGGGAACTATTGAATGATGTGGTGATATGCTCGACCAGATGATCCAGACCGGCTTTGTCATTCGGTTCGTACAGAAGTTTGGAGTTGAGGACTTTCTTGAAATTCTTTTCATACAGGTGCCACTTTGTCTTTCTCACATTTCTGTGGACGGCAGGTTCAGGCGCTTTTTCAGCGAGTTTGAACTCAATATAATGGTGATCTGAGATTGAGTGGTCGTCCAGTACATTCCACCCAATAATTTTGTCTGACAGCCGGTCAGTAGCAAACGTTACGTCGAGTACTTCTTGTCTGTCTTTAATTGTAAAGGTCGGTTTATTACCTATGTTACAAATACTTAGGTTGGTAGTTAGAATAAAGTCAAGAAGCGAATCACCCCTATTGTTTATATCCGTACTACCCCAGATAGTATGATGAGCGTTCGTGTCTGCGCCAACAATCAGCTCGACCTCGTCAGATGTTGCTTCTTCTACTACTTCCCTGAATAGAGCAGTCGGTACTACAGCTTCATAAGGCAAGTAACTGGAGACCACCCAATATATGCGATTACCGATCTCCAGACTAGCAGATGTTTGGTCTTTACCACTTAAATTAGCCAGGAGAAAGATACTTAGATCTTTCCTGGCCAAAATGCAGGTTCTTGGAGTGCCTTCACAGTTGGCCACAAGCAGTTTAAAGTTGGGTGTCCTGATACCGCACACCCTTCCTCCCACTGCGTAGGGCTCCTGTATCAGGACGATGTCTACTGCACCTGTGGACAGGCGCAGCAATAGAGCCGCTGAGGCTGCTTTAGCGTGATGGAGGTTAATCTGTAAAATTCTTACCATCATTGGTAATTGACAGATTAACTTCCACCCCGACAAGGGTGTTATCGAACTCTTCGTCCGTATCATCGAGAAGCGTGTCCCCGCCAGAAGCGTCAAAGAGTCCGGAGACTCCCCTCAGCCCCTCTGTGTCAGAAGTAGAGCTTTCGTCCTCAGAGTAGGACGTTACAGATCTTCTGTTAGAGTTGGAGTCACCCGAAATAATGGGTGTGGATACCTCCGCACTTCCAGAAAGCTGTGTATCAACCGCGGTGGACGACTCACCTTCCGCAGTGGGAACTATATCCTGCTTGTATACCTTCAAGACTATAGTCTCGAAGCCATACTGTAGGGTTGCACTTGCACGTTGTATACGGGAGGTGGATTCAGCGTTAAGGATCAAATTGACCTGTCGCTTTTTACCATCCGCCTCACCCACCTTGCTGATTCTCCAATTATGGGCGGGCAGACCAGGATTGGAATCTTTTATTATTTCTAATATGTCAGCCGGGTTGGAGGGCTCTTCTGTAACCCAGGTGGTGGCTCTAGGGTGACTAGGGATGTTGTTTTTTCGACAATATCCAACTGGGCACCCGGCCAAACCTCACCCGCTCGACTCAGAGCAGTCTTATACAGGTCTACTGATCTGGCGTCACCGAAATATAATAGCTTTACTCTCCCCTGATGCCATCCTGCATCGTTGCAGATTGGTGGTGTGCCCGGCATCTCTCTACGGACATCGAGGTAATGAGCCATAATAGCTGATTGCACATGGCTCCATTTGTCCTTGAGGATGGATCCATCCTCACTACTTCTGTCTATAACGGCCATCACTAGACTCTCCTTCGCCACTTCATTGAAGGGCTTGGTGAGTGTCCTGTTGATAGTGACATTTGGGCCTCTTGCCTTTTTCGAAGGCAGGGGTTCATCAGGTGATCTGATTCTTTCGACTTTATTAGCCGTTAACACAGCTGAATTTGTGGCTCTTTCAGCCGGCTGATTGGCCTTAGAAGCATCTAAGACGCCTTTAGCCCAGGTAAGTGACTCTTTTTGTTTTTCGGTAAGAGCCGAAACCTCAACAACCTCCAACTTCGTCAGAACTCTGAGCGCTATCCGGTGCTCATTGTGTTTCCGTTTTGACGGTCGGACATGACGTTTTCCCCTCACCGTACCACCTGTTTTTGAGTACTGGGGGAAATTTTCACCATGTTTGGTGTGGTCGGCTTTGGCCAAGACCAACGGACGGACAGTAGGACGATTCACACATGTAAGATCCCAATATTTCGGGTCCGACATAATACCAGACTTGACTTATCTCAGAGGATATGACTAGAAGATACTGAGAAATTCGTGTCTAGTACCGATTTTCTGTATTTTGTGAGGTATATTATTAGCCGTTAACACAGCTGAATTTGTGGCTCTTTCAGCCGGCTGATTGGCCTTAGAAGCATCTAAGACGCCTTTAGCCCAGGTAAGTGACTCTTTTTGTTTTTCGGTAAGAGCCGAAACCTCAACAGCCTCCAACTTCGTCAGAACTCTGAGCGCTATCCGGTGCTCATTGTGTTTCCGTTTTGACGGTCGGACATGACGTTTTCCCCTCACCGTACCACCTGTTTTTGAGTACTGGGGGGAAATTTTCACCATGTTTGGTGTGGTCGGCTTTGGCCAAGACCAACGGACGGACAGTAGGACGATTCACACATGTAAGATCCCAATATTTCGGGTCCGACATAATACCAGACTTGACTTATCTCAGAGGATATGACTAGAAGATACTGAGAAATTCGTGTCTAGTACCGATTTTCTGTATTTTGTGAGGTATAAAAACATCATAAATAAGGAGAGCACAACAGGCCGAACCACTGACCATGTCCATGGACATGAGACGTTTAAACGTCTTCTCTCTTCAACCTAACCTACAAATAGTTAGGTTTGTAGTTAGAAAAGTCAAGAAGCGAATCACCCCTATTGTTCGTGTCTGCGCCGATCTCCAGACTAGCAGCTGTTTAGTCTTTACCACTTAAATTAGTCAGGTGAAAGATACTTAAATCTTTGCTAGCCAATGCAGGTTCTTGTAGTGCCTTTACAGTTGGCCACAAGCAATTTAAAGTTGGTGTCCTGATACCGCATACCCATCCTCCTACAACGTGGGGCTCCTGTATCAGGACGATGTCTACTGCACCTGTGGACAGGTGCAACAATAGTGCCGCTGAAGCTGCTTTAGCGCGATGGAGGTTAATCTGTAGAATTCTCCATCACTGGTAATCGACAGATTAACATCCACCCCGACAAGGGTGTTATCGAACTCTTCTTCCGTATTATCGAGGAACATGTCCCCGCCAGATGCGTCAAAGAGTTCGGATACTCTCCTCAGCCTAGGGCTCTAGGGTGACTAGGGATGTTGTTTATTTCGACAACCTCCAACCGGGCGCCCGGACACACTTCACCCGATCGACTCAGAGCTGCCTTGTACAATTCTACTGATCTGGTATCACCGAAATATAAGAGCTTTACTCTCCCCTCATGGCATCCTGCATCGTTGCAGATTGGTGGTTTGCCCGGCATTTCTCTACGGACATCGATGAGCCATAATGGCTGATTGCACATGGCACCATTTGTCCTTTAGGATAGATTTGTGCTCACTACTTCTGTCTATAGCAGCCATCACTAGACTCTCCTTCGCAACTTTATTGAAGGGCTTGGTGGGGGTCCTGTTGGTGGTGACATTAGGGCCTTTTGCCTTTTTCGAAGGTAGGGGTTCATCAGGCGATATGATTCTTTTGACTTTATTCGCCGTTAACTCAGCTGAATTTGTGGCTCTTTCAGCCGATTCATTGGCTTTAGAAGCTTCTATGACTCCTTAGCCCAGGTAAGTGACTCTTTACTCCTACACGAATGTATATTTAAGCAGAATATGTTTGGGACAATATACACAGAATTATTTTGTTTCAGCGTATACTTTAAAAAAATATTTTGAATTGAGAAATTATAAATCTATATTAGGATCCATCTATTAAACCAAAGGACAGAAAAAGTTCTTGATACTTGAGAAATGTAAACAAGGTGGGCTTTCGAAAAGTAAAGTGGATATTATTTTGAATGATCTATCTAAATGAATGTACTAATCCCTGAATTTTTAAAGGAAACAAGTCAGTCGCCGCCAGTCGTAGCGAACGGACGTGTTATCGCCTACCTACTACGCAACCACGTGGTTTGTTGTTTTTAAAGCGTAGGTTGAATTGGATGCATCGGTCTCTGGACAGAAATTTCTGAGCTTAGTCGACGTACCTATTACGGGCTAATACTGGCTATGGGGGTGTCTCCCCCAACCAATTTATGATTAAACCAAAAATTCACTCACGAGTCATGTGTCGTCGTTATCGCACAATCGTGAGCATGCAACTTCTACTAGCTTTGGTGCCTTGGATCCCGTAGTCGAACATGAAACAAGATCCAACCGCATGCAAAACAAATGATAAGATACATGAAGCAGAACCCAGCAGGGGCTCTAAGCAACCCAGCCTATAAAAGCCAGTGCGGACTCTGAATCATCAAATGAAAACAATATCACTATTGTTGCTAACTCAAAGAGTCTGTCAGGGGCACAAAGAAGGAAACTGAATAAGTTGAACCGACAGAACCTATTACGGGATGAACCTTACAATTCTACCTCAAACACATGCATGGAGGCCGCTAAAAGATTCAGGTCTCCCGAAGAACATAGCGGTGTAAAAGTGACTAAGAAGAATAAGTGCTCGCCGTCTTCCAGTAATTCGGAGAAGCCTAACGTAACCAGACAAAGGAAGTCTCTATTCGGGGTCCTTCGATCGTGGGCGGTAAAGTTGATCCAGTAACGCAGGTCAAGTCAACCAAATCATCCGTTAAGGATGAGGCTTTAAACAAAAAGACTCTACAGACACGGAAAAATCAATTGGCCATAAAGAAGGGAAAGAAACTCCCATCTTATTCTAATATAGCTAAACAACATTTTCGAGACGATCTATGCTATGCTATAATTGATAGCAGTAGTGCATTTGGCAGAATCCTCGAAGACCAAAAGAGTAACTTCGAAGATTTGGCCTATACGAGGGTAGCAGAGTACGTCCTCGAATCTAAGGATGAACCACCAATCGATGTAATGAGTTGAAACTTTGAGAGGGGTGTTTTGATGCTAAGGCTGGTATCACAACGCTGCGCTGGTGTCCTCGTAAAACTTGTGGATAGCTTCCCCTCACCTTGGTAAGGAAAAGCGACATTCCTGAACTAATAAAAACGACCCTATATGTTAAGGGAAGTCCCTGTAATTTCTCATCAGAGTACATACTCGACATCATTGGCAAACAGAATTCAAAACTTTCATTGAGAAAGTGGGTCTTCTATAGGAAGGATGATACCGAGGGTACTCTCCTCGTGTTGGGCATAGACCCAGAATCCAAGAACAATCTTGTCATGGCGAAGGGCATGGCGTACTTCTTGATCTGGACAGTCTCTTTCAAAATTGGAAAAATACCGATTGGCAGGACAGATCATTCTAGTCCAAATATACTTTCTGAAGAGGCAAACACTGGTAGTGAACGGATGGAGTGTTATTAGCTGGGTGTGACGTTAACTCCCATCATATCGCTTGGGGTAGTACTAACACCAATAAAAGGGGACACGCCCTCATAGAATTTTTGAATACAAATGACCTCATAACTTTTAACATAGGAAACACTGCAACCTTTGGGAAGAAGTATTAGATATAACGATATTTTCAGAAAATCTTATTGGTAAGATGGTTTCGGATGAACACTCCTATTCGGACCACCGTTATTTAAGGTTTAAAATTGCACGGCCACCGCCAAACCCAATAAGTTTCCGTAATAAGGCTAAGACCGACTGGACTAAATTCGGAAACCTACTTAGAAATCGATTGGCGATTATCTATTTGCGGAAGACATTGATATCAATGTTAAGAAGATTACCGAGGCTCTTGTAAAATCATTCGAAGATAGTTGCCCACTTCGAGAAAGAAAATCTGGCTATTAGCAGGGTTACCATACGTCCTCCTTTGGGAGGACATGTCCTCCTTTTTTACAATTGTCCTCCCGTCCTCCCTCCTTTTTCAAAAATGTGGAATTTGTCCCCCTTTTTATACTGATTCAAATGTATTTTTTATAGTTGGATCAGTTTTGATTATTCAAAGTTTTGTTTGAATGGGTGACGCAACAGTGAGATTTATTAGTTAACCATGTGAGAAAATTAATTTTTTATTTTTCTGTAATGGGACTTCATTGCGACTTCCGTCAATATGTTTTTATCCCCTCACCTTAGAGAGGAGGTTATATATCATTTGCTACGTGCCAAGAGTGTAACACATCGAATGAGTGAACTAAGACCACAATAATGTTTGGCGGAAATTCGATTTGGGTCATTTTAAATTATTTGAGCAATGTCCGTCCATCCGTCTGTCTGCTGGCTGTTGCGCACGATAACTCTCGAAAAGATTAACCTATTGACTTCAAATTTGGTATTCGGTAATATTTTTCTCTATATCTAGCTAAGATCGAAGATGGGCCATATTGGTCCACTCCTTCAAGTACCTCCCCCACAAAGGGCTAACATTTAGTGAAATATTGATTCTAAACTACTTACTCGAATCTTCTAAAATTCCACACATAGTATTAGGTTAGTAGTCGCTAACAACTCAAGATAAATGGGCAAAGTTGCATCGCCCCTTTTGGTACCTCCCACACAAATGAACAAATTTAATACAGTGTAATGCTTTTATAGTACCTAGAGCCCAGCGAAAAGTGGGCACTATTGGCACTCCCCTTTTGGTACCTCCCATATAAATGGACAATTTTGCACCAAAAGTTAACAGCTTATAACATTAATACCAGTACATACATTAAAGTTATTAAATGCAATTTAAATTGATATCAATTTAATTAACAATAAATAAATAAATAAATTTAAGAGTATTTTTTGGGAGTCAAGGTGCGGGGATTCATAAGTCGGGTTACCCGACTGAACTCTCTTACTTGTTTTTAATATCTTTTTAAACAGTTTTTCGCTATACCAGGCACAAACAGCAGTGTGGACAGACTAATCTCCATGAATAACGCACAATGGGCAGATGTAAGCAAACGTATATAAATCGAATCGATAAAATCTATAATTTGCACTAACAAAAGTACACCTCGTTAGAATTTTATAAGTATTTATTCTCAAAGCCGTCTCTGCTAAAGCATATATCTTCCTCAGCTAAATATTTAAAAGTAGACAGCATTAATTAAATGATCTCACTGGGAATATAATCACATATTTGTACTATAAATATAATTTATTGATCTGCTGTTAAATTAATTTGTGTGTATGTTTCACAACGAATCTAGTCGATTGTATTTTTATCCAAAGATTTGCTTTGTAACATTGACAAATTTTATCCTTATTCGCAATACATACTTCATGTAGATATCTATAGCTATCTTCTAGTTATATATATAAAGAAGAATGTGTGTCTGTTTGTTTGTTGGTTTGCTTGTCCTTATAGACGTCTAAACGGTTTAACCGATCTTCTTGAAATTTTCACAGAATGTACATGTGTGGGGCGTGGTGAAAAAAGGGTGCTTGAATTTTCGATATATCAAGTGGGCGTGGCCCCGCCCACATAAGACAAATTTTAAAATTGAGATATCTTGCACAATTTGTTAGCGAGAGTGCTGTAATTTTGTAAATATGTATTTGGTGGCAGTCTACGTGATTGGTCCAAAAATGGGCGGGGTCGGAATAATGGGCATGGCCCCGCCCCTTAAAGCAAAATCTTGAAATCGAGATATCTTACACAATTTGTTAGCAAGAGAGCTGTCATTTTGTGTATATACATCTGCTGGCGACCTATGTGATTGGTCCAAAAATGGGCGGGATCGGATCAATGGGCGTGGCCCCGCCCATATAAGCCAAATTTTGAATTTGAGATATCTTGCACAATTTGTTACTGACAGAACTAGAAATTTGTATATTGTATTTATCTGGAGGCAGTCTACGTGATTGGTCCAAAAATGGGCGGGGTCGGACTAATGGGCGTGGCCCGCCCCTTTAAGCCAAATTTTGAAATTGATATATCTTGCACAATTTGTTAGCTAGAGTGCTGTAATGTTGTACATATGTATCTGGTGGTAGTCTTCGTGATTTGTCCGAAAATGGGCGGGATTGGACCAATGTGCGTAGCCCCGCCCTTATAAACCACATTTTTAAATTGACATATATTGCACAATTTGTTAGCGAGGGTGATGTAATGTTGTGCATATGTATTAGGTGGTAGTCTACTTAATTGGTCCAAAAATGGGCGGGATTGGACCAATGGCGTGGCCCCGCCCATATAAGCCAAATTTTGAATTTGAGATATATTGCACAATTTGTTAGCGAGAGAGCTGTAATTTTGTTTATATATATCTGTTGGTGACCTACGTGATTGGTCCAAAAATAGGCGGGGTCGGACTAATGGGCGTGGCCCGCCCCTTTAAGCCAAATTTTGAAATTGATATATCTTGCACAATTTGTTAGCTAGAGTGCTGTAATGTTGTACATATGTATCTGGTGGTAGTCTTCGTGATTTGTCCGAAAATGGTCGGGATTGGACCAATGTGCGTGGCCCCGCCCTTATAAACCAAAATTTTAACATATATTGCACAATTTGTTAGCGAGAGTGCTGTAATTTTGTACATATGTATCTGGTGGCAGTCTACGTGATTGGTCCAAAAATGGGCGGGATCGAACCAATAAACGTGGCACCGCCCATATAAGCCAAATTTTAAAAATTATATATTTTGCACAATTTGTAAGCGAGAATTTTGTGTATATGTATCTGGTGGCAGTCCACGTGATTGGTCCAAAAATGGGCTAAATCGGGCCAATGGTCGTGGCACCGCCCATATAAGCAAAGTTTTGAAATTGATATATCTTGCACATTTTTTTTAGCGAGAGTGATGTAATTTTGTGCATATGTATCAGATGGTAGTCTACGTGATTGGTCCAAAAATGAAAGGAATCGGACGAATGGGAGTGGCCCCGCCCATATAAGCCAAATTTTTAAATTGATATATCTTGCACAATTTGTTAGCGAGAGTGCTGGAATTTTGTGCATATGTATCTGGTGGCAGTCCACGTGATTGGTCCAAAAATGGGTGGAATCGGAGAAATGGGCGTGGCCCCGCCCACATAAGCCAATTTTTTTAATTTATATATCTAGCACAATTTTTTAGCGAGAGTGCTGCAATTTTGTGCATATGGGCATTTCCGCGGGTCGACTTTGGCTGAATCTAGTAACATGCAAAAATCTGCGAAAAGGAACGGAATATTCTAAAGCTATTAATTTATTTTAAAAGAGGATTAATATAGCTTTCTATCGAGTATTTACACAATAAATTATCTCTATTGGTTTTTTTCTAATTGGTTTAGGTGCCGGTCGCGAAAGTACGATTTTTCCATCTGTTTTAACCGTTAAATTAATCGTCAATCGAACTTTTTTTTGGTCTGATTGCATTTTTCTCTTCTTAATTGATTGTAATAGAGAAATTTTGTAGAAAGAGTGCAAGCATAACATATGTTTTTATATGTAAATTAATTAAATATAAAAATGTCTGTAAAAGTAGCTTAAAATGGAAAAAATAAAATTTTTCAGTTTTTAGGCAAATTTTCTCATGAAAACAACTGAGATATGCTATGAAACCATTATATTTCAAAAATTTTGACATTTTGTATTCATTATTTTATAATTATTCACAATAAAATACGATGATTACCAACATTTTATTTTTCGGCCCTGGTTGTCCATTCGGCGAAAATGCCCATATGTATCTGGTGATAGGTCCAAAATTGGGCGGAATCGGACCAATGGGCGTGGCCAATATAAGACAAATTTTGAAATTTGGATATATTTTTACAATATGTTAGAGAGAGTGTTGTAATTCTGTGTATATGTATCTGGTGGTAGTCTATCTGATTGGTTTAAAAATGGGCGGGATTGGACCAATGGGCGTGGCCCGCCCATATAAGCCACATTTTGAAATTGAGACATCTTACATAATTTGTTAGAGAGAGTTCTGTAATTTTGTGCATATGTATCTGGTGGTAGTCTACGTTATTGGTCTAAAAATGGGCGCAATCGGACCAATGGGCGTGGCCCCGCCCATGTAAGCCAAATATTTAAATTGAGATATCTTACACAATTTGTTAAAGAGAGTGCTGAAATTTTGCGAATATGTATCTGGTAGCAGTCAGCGCAATTGGGCCCATATAAGTCAAATTTGGAAATTAAGCTATCTTGCACAATCTGTTTGCGAGAGTGCTGTAATTTTGTGTATATGTGTCTGGTGAAAGCCTACGTGATTGGTCTAAAAATGAGCGGGATCAGACCAAAGGGCGTGGCCCCGCCCGTAAAACCCAAATTTGAGCTATCTTGCACAATTTAGTAGCGATAGTACTGTAATTCTGTTCATATGTATCTGGTGGCAGTCTTCGTGATTACTTCAAAATGGGCGGTTTCAGACTAATGGTCATGGCCCCGCCCATGTAAGCCACATTTTGAAATTAAGATATCTTGCACAATTTGTTAGCGAGAGTGCAGTTATTTTATGTACATGTATTTGGCGGCAGGATTCGTGATTGGTTCAACAATGGACGGGATCGGAAATCTCAATCTGGGGCAACGAAGTGGACCGGGTACAGCTAGTATAGTATAAGACATTGTTCTTAAAAAAATTAATTTTTTATTATATGTATATATTTTTTTAGATTACTGTTTCTTTATTTTAAAAAAGTTCCCTCCGAAAGTTCCAAGAGCCCCCTGTAATTGTCACAAATGTCCTCCTCTTCTGGCACGAATGTCCTCCTTTCCGAAAAATGGTTATGGTAACCCTGGCTATGAGAAACCCTGGATGACAGGGCAAATTCGCTCGATTGGCAAAGATGTCCGCAGACTTTACAACAGAGCTCGACGTAAAAAACAATCAGTATATTGGGACGACTACCACAGTAGACTCAAAGAATACAATAAAATCATTAGATCAGCGGTACGTAACTCCTGGAGGCTTTTCTGTGAGTTAACAGCATGTATAAAATGAAAAAGTTCCTCTCAAAAACTCATGTAGAAAACCGAAACACTGGTGAATGACACGGGTAAAAGGATGGAAACTATAGAGGATACCGTAAGGCTCTTGATGAAATCTCATTTTCCGACTGGTAATGCTGGACTAACAGAGGAACAGTTGTATTGCATCAAGTACCTATTACGGATATAACAGAAGCTATAAAAAGTTTCTCTCCCTTTAAGGCTGCGGGACTGGATGGAATATTTCCAGCACTTCTGCAGAATGAGGTGGATCTGGTAACAACTCATCTGGCTGGAGTGTTCACTGCATGCCTAACCCATTCTTATACCACAAAAACTGGCAGGAATCAAGGGTGGTCTTCATACCAAAGCCTGGCAAGGCGAGTTATACGACCCCAAAGACTTATCAACCCATTAGCCTAACTTCTTTCCTGTTAACAACAATGGAGCGAATAATTGATGACATGGCTACAATTCAAACAACACGCCTATGTCAAAGGAAGATCAGTGGAACCAGCTCTGCATGAGGTAGTGCACCACATAGAAGAGTCCTTCAGTAAAGAAATGTATAAACTTGCTGTTCAGTTCTCTGAACTGAATTGTATGGAGTCGGGTAGATTTAGGTATGCATTTACAACATGTTTGTCTATGAAATGTGAGGGAATTCAAAGAAATTCCCATTTTTATACCCTCCACCATAGGATGGGGGCTATATTCATTTTGTCACTCCGTTTGTAACACCTCTAAATATTGGTCTGAGACCCCATAAAGTATATATATTCTATTAGCCATATATTATTCGATTTAGCCATGACCGTCCTCCGTCCGTCTGTGGTAATCACGCTACAGTGGTATAAATATTTCTTATAGTTGCAGGCTGTGTGGAATGCAAATGGGCCATATCGGTCAATGTTTTGATACAGCCCCCATATATAGCATCTAACTTGCTGTGATTCCTACTGTTCTCGTCTACTATATGTTTCCTACTGTTCTCATCTACTATATTTTTTTGTTATTTTCTTCAGTTTTGAGTTATTTTGTGAGGTCACATGCTATCCATGGTGGAGGGTATATAAGATTCGGCATGGCCGATCTTAACGCTTTTACTTGTTTATTCTGACATCGACCCAGCCTAGATAAGCGCAGTGCATTGGTCGTTGTTGTATTTACATTGATAATATATTTATAGACTGTAGTGAAGATAAGGGAAGCATGTGTTGTGACCTTATGTCTTCTCTTTTCTTCTTATGTAGAAAATAGGTTAAGATTTCTGTCACTAGTAAGTAAGAAAGATTAAAATATTGTAAATAAAATTAGTTCATATCTAGAAGTCAAACCGTCCACATCGTCTCTTCTCCTTCTACGCTCTGCTCCGCAGTCACTCTGCATTTTGGTGACCCCTTAAAACATGAATGAGTTCGAAGTTCCCCCCACCCGCGGTAAGGAATTTCGAATACTCATTTGTGGATTTGAGCACGAAAAATAAACGAGACAAAAAATAATTTAAATAAATTTTTTCAAAAATGGCTACTTTTTGCCCAGGATTTCTGCGAAGAACCAGAAGAGCCAGACCTGATAGTGAAGAGGCAGAAATTTTGATAGCCGGACAGGAAATAGTGGGTAGCCATATTGCCAAATTATACAAAGATTTGAGTCAACTAACTCATAGTGTGTGGGTAGACGGCAATAAGATTATAGAGTTGAGCTTACTTTTCGGGGAATATGAGATAGAGTTTGACAGAAATGATAGGGCACTCCGTTCTTTTCACTAGTAATGGAAAAGTTGCCATATTTCCAAGGGGAATTTATTAGTGCAGTTATGGACGTTTGAAACGCATTTCACCAGTTACATATAGAAATTAGCATAAAATGTGTTAAGAGAAGCAAGAATCTAAAGGATGAAATTAATATTTCAAAAGCCTTAGATAGAGTAGAACTTGGAACAGATGTTACACTGTCTGCAAAGGAAGGCGTAAGTGAGTTAGGTTACACATTTGGGGATATGTGTGAATCTAGGTCGTTAGAAATGACAAATGGTGTTTCTGAAAAATTAGAGACTGAAGTCATGTGTATCCCAAATAGCACTAGGAGGGCCAGTTACTCGGAAATATATGAATTGCCAAGGATGGAATTTGGTCAAACCAACCAATTCCGGCAAAATTATGATGCATATATTGGGCAGTATACTTCAAGGAGAGAATGTTCCCTTGGTTGTTCAATGTCGCATTCCTTAATGCATTGTAGAAAATTTAGTCCAATTTGTCCAATTTTCCAATAATCAATGGCAAATTGGACATGGTTATATAACACAAAGTGTGTTTATTATGTCATGAAGATATGTACTAGAAAAATTATATAGATAGGAGAGAAATAGAAATTTCAAAGTTGTTTGCAGAAAATGCTAAAGACACGTTGGAAACCAGCAAAAATATTGAGTATTTTGTTGTTGAGGCGAAAGAACTTCCTTAGTTGCTGGAAGAAAAGTCTGAGAGCACTTTGGAAGTTAGCGAAAAGGCTAAAGTGGTGGATGATATTTCCAATAAGTCTGAAGAAACTAGAAATATCAGCACAGTCGATAGGGTCGGTAAAAATACCTCAAAGAGACATAATATAAGGAATAAAGACAGTCCAAGGTTGAGGTGGAGGCGGGGAAGGTCCATCCGAAATCAAATGAATTCGGATGGTTCATCTATAAAAAATACAAATAATAAAAAAAGAAGACACCCGCCAAACGAACACCATCGAATAAAGAGAAAAGCCAAGAACTTGGGCAGGTGTCTGCGGAGAAGGATGCTGCTGAGGTGGATCAGTCTAAAATTTCCGCAGTAGTAGAAGAGCCCGACGATGAAGCCGAAAGAGAAGAAGCCAAGCAAGCCGAGGGAGTGGGAAGAACACCCAAAGTTAGAGTGCTATAAAATAAAGAAGGAAGTTCTCTCAGCGCTGGAGAGCAGCAATTAAAGTTCAAATTCTTTAAATTGAGTCGACTGATCCAACAGTTCGATTCGCAGCACAAACAGAAGCCGAAGGAGCCGCTTAAACATTCTAGGAATGATGTTGAAGTCAACGGAGTCATCGATATGTACATGTATTCATATTCCATTATAATGTCATAATTTTTAAATATATTTTATTAAAAGATTAGGATTTTTTAAGTCCGGCAGTATGTTCAGTTCTCTGAACTGAATTGTATGGAGTCGGGTAGATTTAGGTATGCATTTACATCAAGTTTGTGTATGAAATGTGAGGAAATTCAAAGAAATTCCCATTTTAGTTATTCTGACATCGACCAAGCCATGCACACTAGATAAGCGCAGTGCATTGGTCGTTGTTGTATTTACATTGATAATATATTTAGTAGTGAAGATAAGGAAGCATGTGTTGTGACCTTATGTCTTCTCTTTTCTTCTTAGGTAGAAAATAGGTTAATATTTCTGTCACTAGTAAGTAAGTAAGATTAAAATATTGTAAATAAAATTAGTTTCTATCTAGAAGTCAAACCGTCTACATCGTCTCTTCTCCATTTACGCTCCGCCGTCACTCTACACTTGCTGTTTGCATAGACATTGAGGGCGCATTTAACAATGCACAGACCGATACGCTTATCCAGTCCTTAGACGAGTTTCAGGTTGACCGGGCGCTGAAAATCTGGATCAACAATATGCTAAGGAATAGGTGGATTATTTGTGTGTCATATGACGTAAAAATTAGAGACAAGGTAAATCGTGGTATACCTCAGGGGGGCATTTTATCGCCTCTTCTATGGGTTACGACGATACACAGTCTCCTAAAAGCCCTCACTAATGAAGGACTTAAACCAGTCTGTTATGCTGACGACGTTGTAATACTCCAAATTTATTATGCAGAAGAGCTGAAGAGGCACTTAACATAGCATATAACTGGGCACAACCAAGGTGATTATATCGTCGCTTGGATGACCAACTGCAGTAACTGACATTTTCAAAATTGTTCAGGAGAGCAGTTTTTCTGTTTTTGAGACAATGTTCCTTCTTCCCGACGGCGTAATATTTATTATATTTCCAATTTGCTTTTCTCATTGTGTACTTAACTCCATCTTTTAAAATATTATTAACAAAAAAATAAAAAAAATTAATTATAATGCATGTTTTTCATAAACAATGCAGTTACGCCACTTTGTGGGAAAAAAAAATATAGTTAATGTCAGTTACGACTGATCACCGCCCAGCCCAAACGGCTAAAGCTAGAGACATGAAATTTAGTAGGATGGTAGTCCTTGCTATATAGACGTGCAATATAGAAGGGTTTTTCAAAATTTTGGGCACACAATGGGTCAAAAAAGAAAAAAATATGGTATCACAGCCAAATCCAAACGGCTGGAGCTATAATTGCAACATTTCGTGTGAGGGTAGGGTCTAGGGCGAAGATTCGGTATGAATCACAATTTTTCGAAATTAAAAAATTTTCGCGCAAATTGGGACAAAAAGGGATAAATATGTCACCAAAGCCAAGACCAAATGGCAAGAGCTTGAATCGTCTAATTTGGCTTGAGGTAGCCATTGGAACGTAGACACAAGGAGTTTTTTAGGCAAAAACGGTGGAAAAATGATAAATATTGTGCAGTGGGGCAAAACTATGTTAGATATGGTACAGTGGGGCAAAAAGTTCTAAATATGATACAGTGGGGGAAAATTTTAAATTTGTGCAGTGGGTCAAAATGTGTTAAATATGGCACAGTGGGGCAAAAAGGGCTAAATATGGTACAGTTGGGCAAATATTTTAAATTTGTGCAGTGAGATAAAAATGTGTTAAATATGGCACAGTGGGACAAACATGTGTTTAATATTGTGGGGCAACATGGGTTAAATATGGTTAAGATTAGGGTTACGTATGGTACAGTAATGGAAAAATTAAATATTGTGCAGTTGGAAAAAACTGTTTTTAATATGGTACAGTGGGGGAAAAATTAAATTTGTGCAGTGGGTCAAAAATGTGTTAAATATGGCACAGTGGGGAAAAAAGGGTTAAATATGGTACCGTAGTGCAAAAATGGTAAAATATGGTACGATATTGCAAAAAGGGTTAAATATGGTAGAGTAGGGCTAAGGGTGCGAGTACCACCCCCACGCCACAATCTTCCACAATTTCACATATAGTAATAGTTTCTTCTCGCTATCATCTTGAGAAAAATAACCCAAGTTGCGACGTCTCTTTTGGCATCTCCCAAACAAATGTATCATTTTACAGAAAAAGTTAACGGCTGATGACTCTGATTCCAGTTCATATACTCGTAAATACTTGACATTTTATGAAGTGTAATACTTTTATAGTTCCCATGGTATATTAAAAAATACACGCTGAAAAAAATCGCTTCTGTAGTATATTGTCTCAAACATATTCTGCTTGAAACGTATATATGTTTAGGGTACACTCTAAACATGTAATATTTGGTACACACAAACATTTTTTATTTAGAAAGATGATGTTCTAAACAAATATTTGTTTACATCCTAATGTGACTGCTATTTGCGAAACAAATATTTATTTGCATTTAAGTAATCATAAAGTACATAAATTGTGTTAAATTTTTCAGTAATTCAAAGTTAAATTTTTAGACATTTTTAATGTTTGTAAAAATAATAATAATTGAACTCGTATAATCTTGCATAAATATAAAGTACTTAGAGGATTGACAACTAATGATAGCTTGGAATACACAGAAATTTGAAATGATTGAAAACAGAAGTTAATGATGCGTATGGTATCATAACTGGGAGGAACAATTCGAAACCAACGAAAAATTGAAAAAGAAATTCGAAAAAGTCAGCAAACGTTTTGGAAATCTTTTTTAAATAACATATATTTGGAAACATTCCTAAATAATAATTTTATTTGTATTTAGACACATATTTTATTTGAGAAATTTAGTTTGGAAATATAATTTGTTGTAATATATTAATATATGCGTTCCGAATATATTTTATTGATTTTCAAATAAAATTTATTTGTTAAGAAATATATAATATTTAAAAAATTGTGTTCCAAATAAGCCAATTTGGAGTTATTTTCTTAGTGATTCCTACTGTTCCTACCTACTATGGATTATCGAGATTCCTACTGTCGTTATCTGACGATTGGGACTGGACCGTGATCCCGTTTCGACCGTAATCGGTCCAAAAATTAGCAACGAGTGGGCTGGGTCCACCAAGTACTCCATAAGTTTTTGCAATAATGAACAAACATTTCAGGAGAACGAATTATTAAGTGACATATAGCACTTACGTCTCTTGGTGAAAATAATTTTTTGCATTGTGTCAGTTACGTCTAAAATTATTTACCGTTTTTTGAGAAAACGGTAATATATATATGCACAAAATTTATACACACGTTGTACTTTGACTAGACAAATCGAATGGTGGCCTTAACTCAATTTCTGAAAAATGGTCAGTTACGTCGGTTGGTCATCCAAGCGACGATATGTTAACCCACACTGAACAAAATTTGTCATAAAATTAAAGAAATGCTCCAAAGACGTCCTTAGTCTTCAAAATAAGTACATTTTGTCCTTAAAATTAAGAAAATTTACTTAAAATTAAGTAAATTACTTAATATTATTGAAATTATCACAAAATGTACTTATTTTGAAAATTTAACGTACGTGCTGTCTAGGCCTAAGCGGGGCATTTAGAACTGCAGCAACAAAAGCTTTGGAGACTGTACTGCAAATCCAACCAATAGACATCCGTGATGAGTGAATGGATAAATCGAGACCACAAGTCGTACCATCAGAAGATTTTAGAATCTCTAGTTGGTCACATTCAAACGCCAGAAATCTCCGACCGCATTTCTGAAGTGCGGCTTACAGCTATCTGTGATTCGTTTGTGCCAGACAGACGCTCCTGGGTAACTGGAACTCGGGACAATGTGCCAGTGGGAACCAGCTGCTACACGGATGGGTCCAAGCAAGGTGGAACGACGGATCTGCGACTTTTTATTGATGAACCAGAAGTCGAACTTGACTTCCGCCTCCCTGACCATAACACTGTATTTCAAGCAGAAGTTCGAGCAATCACGGAGTGTGTGAACTGGGTCAGTAATACCACAATGCCTAATTATGCCAACATCTTCACAGATAGTCAAATGGCGATTGAAGCAATAACATCGGAAAGGGTCAAATCCAGAACTGTGTTGGACTGTTAAAGGACGATAAATGATTACTCTGGTCAATTGCGTATCTGCTGGGTACCAGGACACAACGGAGTGATTGAAAATGAACGGGCAAACGCTTGGCTTCAGAGGGCAGAGAACTTTAAGTAATAAATTTGGAAAATTGGGAACCTTTCGAAGCCACGAACAATTAGTTGAAGCATTGGGCGGTGATGGCTCACAAAACTATGTGGAATAGCGCAACAGTAGGAGAAACTGCAAAGATGCTGTGGGGTGACCCAAATGAAGGGTAAACAAGAAGTCTTCGGAAACTAAACAAGATCGTTATTAGTAAGATGATGAGTGTTCTAACGGGACACTCAAGCTTATGTTTAGGTTAGAGTGGCAGCCGTATTTTTTATACAACCTCACATAGACCAGTTTAGGTCCCTAGTGTTACCACGGGCTGAATTGCCCCTCATCGAAACCAACCTGTTTGATATACAAATTTGTCGATAGTACGAATATCGGTACTGGAAAGATCTGTTAGGCTGCCAAGAAAAGCCGACCCCAGTATGTCCAGTCGTCGTTTACTCAGAGCGGGGCAGTCGCACAGCAAGTGCTCAATGCTCTCCACTTCTTCCTCATCTCCACAGCTTCTGCAGAAGTCATTAGAGTCAATACCCAATCTTTTGGCGTGTTCGCCTATCAAGCAGTGTCCCGTCAGAACTGATACTAACGTAGACAATCTTTGCCTCTCTAGTGCGAGGAGATATTTTGATCTTCTCAGGTCATACCTTGGCCAGATTTGTCTAGCTACTCTGCAGGTGCCGATTTCTGTCCATCTTTCGTTGGACTGCCTGATTGCCTCTTGCCTAAGCCAAAGCTTGCACGTGGATAGTGGCGCACCAATATATGCAAATTCTTCGAGAATTTGTAATGTCGTCCCTTTCTTAGCAAGTTCATCGGCTTTGCAGTTCCTCTAGTGCTAGGAGATATTTTGATCTTCTCAGGCCATACCTTGGCCAGATTTGTCTAGCTACTCTGCAGGTGCCGATTTCTTTCCATCTTTCGTTGGACAGCCTGATTGCCTCTTGCCTCAGCCAAAGCTTGCACGTGCATAGTGGCGCACCAATATATGCAAATTCTTCGAGAATTTTAATGTCGTCCCTTTCCTAGCAAGTTCATCGGCTTTGCAGTTCCCCGGGATATCCCTATGACCAGCCACCCATATGAGGTGTATATTAAACTTCTCAGCCTTCTCGTTAAGAGATCTGCGGCAGTCGAGGGCTGTTTGTGAATTTAGGGATGTTGCCTCCAGAGAATTGATGGCTGTCCGAGTAAATTACAACGCCAGTGTTGGTTACTATGTTGCGACTCAGCCGCTTGGCTACTTCCCATATTGCCATTATTTCGGCTTGATAGACACCGCAGGTATCTGGTAGTCTGTGAGCTATGTATATCCAATCTAAGCTCTGCACAGTGTACTCCGAAGCCAACCTTTTCACCAAGCTTCGAACCATCCGTGTAAAAGTGGAGATGGTTTCTATTACCTGGTATTCTTCCAACCCATTCATCTCTGGCGGCAATCATAGTAATGTAATTTCTCTCGAAGGTGTACACCGTTGGTATATAGTCCACTCGGTCGGTTACCTTAGCACTACACTTTGATATCCTCATGTGACCGTCGTTTTTGTACCTCCACATTGATAGGCAGTTTAATCTTATTGCCGCTTTGGTTGCAACTTCTCTCGCCGCAATATTAATCGGCAGTGTATGGAGTAGGGCTTGTAGAGACTCGGTCGCTGTAGTCCTTAAGGCTCCGCTTATGCTCAGGCAGGCTGTTCTCTGAACCTTTGTTAGTAGGTTGGTGATGGTTAGTTTTTCAGTTGTCGTCCACCATACCACAATGCCGTATAGCAGTATAGGACGAACTACTGCTATATATATGCAGTGGACGATTTTAGGAGAGAGGCCCCACCGCGACCCTGCAGCCTTTTTGCTGGAATATAAGGCGACGTTGGCCTTCCTTACACGTTCCAATACGTTAAGTCTAAATAACAGTTTTCTATCTAGAATTATTCCTAACCATTTTGCACTTTCAGAAAAGACTAGATCTGTTCCATTTATCCGAGGTGGAGGGTCCACATATGGGACTTTATTCATCCTAGTAAAGAGAACCAATTCTGTCTTGTTTGGGTTTACGCCCAAACCGCTGCTTCTGGCCCATCTAGCCAATTTGTTCAGAGCCACCTGTAGAATGTCTCGGAGGACGTTTTCGAATTTGCCACTCACTGCGACACTCAAGCTTACAAGCAGATCTTCATCGCATAGGACTAGCAGGCAACGACGAATGCAGGGCATGCAGGGAAAACATCGAAACGATGGAACATTTTCTGTGTCACTGCACGGCTTTCACACATGCAAGATCCCAACATTTCGGGTCCGACATATTACCGACATGACTCATCTCAGAGGATATGACTGGAAGATACTGAGAAAATTCTTGAGTAGTACCGATTTTCTGTAACTCGTGAGGTATAAAAAGATCATAAATAAGGAGCGCACTACAGGCCGAACCTCTGGCTTAAGTGAATACCCACGGACATGAGACGTTTAAACGTCTCCTCTCTTCAACCTAACCTAACCTAACCTAAAGGAAAGAAAAACACAGAAATCCAATCCAATAACTAACAACAACTTTTGAAAGAATTGAGTCATATTCAAATTTTAAATAAATTAAGTTATTGTCATTTCAGCAAATTTTCTCCAGACAAATTTCTTTCAACCTTTAAAATTTAAAAAATCCTTTCCTAGATCCAAGTACTAAGCAACTGGCAAAATTCTAGAAAAGGTTGTAAGTTTTTAAATATCCATTTTTTTTAATTTTTACAAACGAAATCTTTACACATGAAAAATCTGTGGAACAAGCGTTTCTTAAACTTTCTTAAATGATATAATCTACTAGTCGATTATCTCGACATCCGTTGACAACAACAGACATGTACGGCATTTAACTTTAATGGGTAAAAAAATTATCATTGCCAAATAATAAAAAGATAATCGACTGAATTTCGAAGTAGATTATATATCGTCGAATCGTAATGAACCAGATCACCTGATGAACCCCTGCCTTCGAAAAAGGCAAAAGGCCCTAATGTCACCATCAACAGGACACTCACCAAGCCCTTCAATGAAGTGGCGAAGGAGAGTCTAGTGATGGCCGTTATAGACAGAAGTAGTGAGGATGGATCCATCCTCAAGGACAAATGGAGCCATGTGCAATCAGCCATTATGGCTCATTACCTCGATGTCCGTAGAGAAATGCCGGGAAAACCACCAATCTGCAACGATTCAGGATGGCATCAGGGGAGAGTAAAGCTCTTATATTTCGGTGATGCCAGATCAGTAGACCTGTATAAGGCTGCCCTGCCGAGCTGGTGAGGTGTGGCTGGGTGCCCAGTTGGATGTTGTCGAAAAAAACAACATCCCCAGTCACCCTAGAGCCATCACCTGGGTTACAGAAGAGCCCTCCAACCCGGCTGACATATTATAAATAAAAAAAGATTCCAATCCTGGTCTGCCCGCCCATAATTGGAAATTCAGCAAGGTGGGTGAGGCGGATGGTAAAAAGCGGCAGGTCAATTTGATCCTTAACGCTGAATCCACCTCCCATATACAACGTGCAAGTGCAACCCTACAGTATAGCTTCGAGACTATAGTCTTGAAGGTATACAAGCAGGTTGTGGTTGATACACAGCTTTCTGGAAGTGCGGAGGTATCCACGCCCATTATTTCTGGTGGCTCCAACTCTAACTGAAGATCTGTAACGTCCTACTCTGAAGACGAAAGCTCTACTTCTGACACAGAGGGGCTGAGGGGAGTCTCCGGACTCTTTGACGCATCTGGCGGGGACACGGTACTCGATGATACGGACGAAGAGTTCGATAACACCCTTGTCGGGGTGGATGTTAATCTGTCAATTACCAATGATGGTAAGAATTTTACAGATTAACCTCCATCACGCTAAAGCAGCCTCAGCAGCTCGATTGCTGCGCCTGTCCACAGGTGCAGTAGACATCGTCCTAATACATGAGCCCTACGCAGTGGGAGGAAGTGTGTGCGGTATCAGGACACCCAACTTTAAACTGCATGTGGCCAACTGTGAAGGCACTCCAAGAACCTGCATTTTGGCCAGGAAAGATCTAAGTATCTTTCTCCTGACTAATTTAAGTGGTAAAGACGAAACAGCTGCTAGCCTGGAGATCGGTAATCGCATATATTGGGTGGTCTCCAGCTACTTGCCTTATGAACCTGTAGTACCGACTGCTCTATTCAGGGAAGTAGTAGAAGAAGCAACGTCTGACGAGCTCGAGCTGATTATTGGCGCAGACACGAACGCTCATCATACTATCTGGGGTAGTACGGATATAAACAATAGGGGTGATTCGCTTCTTGACTTTATTCTAACTACCAACCTAAGTATTTGTAACATAGGTAATAAAACCGACCTTTACAATTAAAGACAGACAAGAAGTACTAGACGTAACGTTTGCTACTGACCGGCTGTCAGACAAAATTATTGGGTGGAATATACTGGACGACCACTCATTCTCAGATCACCATTATATTGAGTTAAATTCGCTGAAAAAGCGCCTGAACCTGCCGTCCACAGAAATGTGAGAAAGACAATGTGTCACCTGTATGAAAAGAATTTCAAGAAAGTCCTCAACTCCAAACTTCTGTACGAACCGAATGGCAAAGCCGGTCTGGATAATCTGGTCGGGCATATCACAACATCATTCAATAGTTCCCTTGAAGAAGCCTGTCCAAAAACAAAGTACAAGGGTAAAACTAAACCCCAATGGTGGACTTCTGAGCTAACGGCTATGAAAAAGACCTGCAACATGCTATTCAACAAGGCTAAATCTACTGGGGTCGCTAATGTTTGGGATGCCTATAACGAGCAACTCAAGATCTATAAGAAGGAGCTTAGAAAGGCGCAAAGACGCTCTTGGTGTACCTTCTGTGGCGAAGTGGAAAAGGTCTCCGACGCCGCAAGGCTGAGGAATATACTATCAGCTTCACCCTGTACAGTGGGTTACTTGCAGGATGAGGCAAATAATTGGACCAAAAACAGCAAAAACAATGTACTGCTCGACACACATTTCCCAGGGAACTCCCTAACAGAACCAGAGGATCAACAGGACCAACAAGAGTGCGAGTGCACTGCGAGCGTCGCTAGCTTGTTGACTGAGAGATCCAGCATAAGCTGGGCTATTAACAGCTTTGAGCCCTTCAAGTCACCTGGACCAGACGGCATCACTCCAGCAGAAATGCAGAAAATGTTGAAGTACATTATCTCCTGGCTGGAGAAAATTTACGTAGGCTGTATCAGGCTTGCATACATCCCGAATCGACGGAGGGATACCAAAGTGGTATTTATACCTAAAGCGGGGAAGATATCACACACTAGGCCAAAAGACTTCAGACAAATTAGCCTATCCTCCTTCCTATTGAAAGGTCTGGAAAGACTTTTAGATTATTTCATTAGGGAAAACCTGTATACAAAACTCCTGTCGGTGAACCAACATGCTTACAATAAGGGGAAGTCTACAGAATCAGCCCTGCACGAACTTGTGAGCACTATCGAATCGTCCCTGCATTTCAAAGAATTCACCATGGTGGCATTTCTTGACATAGAAGGGGCTTTTAACAACATTCACTCAGATGCAGTAATTGCGGCACTGTCACATCTAAAAGTTAACTCTAGTTAGATTAGACTAATTAAAAGTCTGCTCAACAGAAGACGCATAACAGCATGTCTTGGGTCCACAACTCTAACAAGGTTTGTAAACAGAGGCACCTCACAAGGAGGAGTACTGTCTCCACTAATTTGGAACCTAGCGGTGAATGAAATCCTGCTAGATCTAGAATGTTGTGGCTGCAAGGTCGTGGCATATGCGGACGACGTGGCAATCGCAGTGAGTGGCAAATTCGTAAACGTCCTCAGAGACATCCTACAGGTGGCTCTGAACAAGTTGGGTAGATGGGCCAGAAGCAGCGGTTTGGGCATAAACCCAAAACAAGACAGAATTGGTTCTCTTTACTAGAATGAATAAAGTCCCACATGTGCACCCTCCACCTTGGATAAATGGAACAGATCTAGTCTTTTCTGAAAGTGCAAAATTTTTAGGAATAATTCTTGATAGAAAACTGTTATTTAGACTTAATGTATTAGATCGTGTAAGGAAGGCTAACGTCGCCTTATATTCCTCCAAAAAGGCTGTAGGGTCACGGTGGGGCCTCTCTCCTAAAATCGTCCACTGGATATATATAACAGTAGTTCTGCCTATACTGCTATACGGCATTGTGGTATGGTGGACGGCAACTGACAAACTAACCATCACCAACCTACTAACAAAGGTTCAGAGAACTGCCTACCTGAGCATAAGCGGAGCCTTAAGGACTACAGCGACCGAGTCTCTACAATACATATACTGCCGATTAATATTGTGGCGAGAGAAGTTGCTACCAAAGCGGCAATAAGATTAAACTGCCTATCAATGTGGAGGCACAAAAACTAAGGTCACATGAGGATATCAAAATGTAGTGCTATGGTAACCGACCGGGTGGACTATATACCAACGGTGTACACCTTCGAGAGAAATTACATCACTATGATTCCCGCCAGAGATGGATGGGTTGGAAGAATACCAGGTAATAGAAACCATCTCCACTTTTACACGGATGGTTCGATGCTTGATGAAAAGGTTGGCTTCGGAGTACACTGTGCAGAGCTTAGGTTGGATATAGCTCACAGACTACCAGATAGCTGCAGTGTCTATCAAGCCGAAATAATGGCAATATGGGAAGTAACCAAGTGGCTTTCTGGAGGCAACATCCTTAAATTCAGATCTCTTAACGAGATGGCTGAGCAGTTTAATATACACCTCATATGGGTGCCTGGGCATAGGGATATCCCGGGGAACTGCAAAGCCGATACACTTGCTAGGAAAGGGACGACATTACAAATTCTCGAAGAATTTGCATATATTGGTGCGCCACTATCCACGTGCAAGCTTTGGCTTAGGCAAGAGGCAATCAGGCAGTCCAACGAAAGATGGACAGAAATCGGCACCTGCAGAGTAGCTAGACAAATCTGGCCAAGGTATGACCTGAGAAGATCAAAATATCTCCTCGCACTAGAGAGGCAAAGATTGTCTACGTCAGTATTAGTTCTGACGGGACACTGCTTGATCGGCGAACACGACAAAAGATTGGGTATTGACTCTAATTACTTCTGCAGAAGCTGTGGAGATGAGGAAGAAGTGGAGAGCATTGAGCACTTGCTATGCGACTGCCCCACTCTGAGTAAACGACGACTGGACATACTGGGGTCGGGTTTTCTAGGCAGCCTAACAGATCTATCCAGTACCGATATTCGTACTATCGAAAAATTTGTATATCAAACAGGTTGGTTTCGATGAGGGGCATTTCAGCCCGTGGTAACATTAGGGACCTAAACTGGTCTATGTGAGCTTGTATAAAATAATACGGCTGCCACCGTAACCTAATAGGTTAGAAACATTACGTCGCGTCGCTAACATCATCCACGATACCCTTCCGTCACGTAACTACGTACCCACTAATCGCCGTCAAGCCACACAGCAAAGTCGTAAGTTTGCATGTGTCGCCGTCAATAATTGTCAAGTATGCAAAGGAGTATGTGTGTCAGTGGCAAAATGTAAACAATTTCAACAACTGTCGGTCGATGAAAGAAAATTAAGATGATGGAAGCCTGTTTTTGTTGCCTAAAAAGGCCATCAATTAAATCAATGTCGAAGTAAAATTCAGTGTGGTAAGGACGTTTGCACAAAATTCCACAACATTTTACTCCATAACCAGATTGCTGCAGACGGTGGTAAGGAAATCGCGACAACATCAGGGACGTCGCAGCGGGAGCAACGAAATTGTCATGCCTTAATTAGTAGTGGGAGCATTCTGTTCCAAATCGTACCGGTAAGACTATACGGAAAAAAGAAAACTATTTCAATGTATGCTTTTGTGGATGATGGTGCAAACGTTTCCATGCTGGACAGTGGAATTGCCAAGGAGTTGGATTTACATGGTAAGAGAGAAACATTATCATTATAGTGGCTGAACGAGCGTTGTGTGTCCCAAAATGCCGAGAAAATGGAATTAACAATTAGTGGAATTGGAAGTAGAGACAAGCAGTACCATCAGTAATTTATACAACGTCAAATTTATGCCTGCCAATTCAAAGTTGTCACTTGGAAAGTCTGGTAAAACGCAATGAAACTATCGACATATCAAAAATTTAATTTGTTAATTACAAAAATGTTCAGCCAAGATTAATTCTCAGTTTATACCATTGTTTCTTGACAGTTCCTCTGGATGTTCCCCGCCTGTTGTCAGCCGCTGGTAACCACCACCAGATTGGGCGTAATTATATATGGTCCAACACCAGTGGAGAAATCATCGACAACAAAACGTGCCCTTCATGCTCGAATGTGTGTTTTGCCGGAGAGGGATGAAGAAAGCCTCCTACATGTAATGGACATCATGATGGGTAACAATTTTGATATGGAAACGTTGGGTGTAAAGTTAAATACACCGAGGCTAATGTCAGCTGATCACGAACGTGGCCAGCAAATATTGAAAGAGTCCACGAAGAAAGTAAATGGAAGGTATGAATGCCGCCTTTGGGGAGAGAAAATGTTTCCCCCTTCCCGGAATCTTACAATATGGCCCTGAGAGGTCTATACTATGCGGAGAAGAAAATGGCTCGTGATCCTGAATATGATCAGGCCTATTGCCAAAAAATTGATGACTATTTGTCAAAGGGCTATGCCAGAAACATTGAGGAAGACGAAACGCCAGCAAATAACGATTGCGTTTTTTATTTGCCACATTTTGGAGTGATAAATGTAAACAAAAGAGCAATTCGCATTGTTTTTGACGCCGCTGCCGAGGTTCAAAACATGTCTTTGAACAAATCACTTTTATCTGGCCCAGACATGAATAACTCATTAATTTCAATTCTTTTCAAAATCAGGGAAGCCCCAGTTGCAGTTTGTGGTGATATTAAAGAAATGTTCCACCAGGTCATAATAGCCAAAGAGGACCAAGACTGCCAGAGATTCTTATGGAGGAAAGAGGATGATATTTGGAGCAAAGTGCTCACCTACCATAGCCCAATTTGTGAAATATTTGAATGCCAATAAATTTCTGAAAGAGGCCCCTAGAGCAGCCTACGGAATAACTGAACGACACTACGTGGATGACTATGTTGATTGCTTTTCAACTGAGGACGAAGCTATGGAAGTTTTGAAGGATGTAATAAGAATTCATGGCGCCGGAGGATTTGAGTTGAGGAACATTATTTCAAATTCGGAACAAGTGGTGAAAACTTGAGGACAATTGGCCAGTGGTGCTGACGACAGCGGTGAGTTTTTAAATAAAGACAACTTGGAAAGAATTCTGGTATTCATTGGCTGCCGGCCAGATGTATTCCGGGCAGATGTATTCTGTTTTCGCCCAAATTTACATAAAGTCGACAAATCAGTTTTAGAGTTCTCCAAGGTACCAACTAAACGGGAGATGCTTTCCCTAATATGTCAATATATGACCCCTTTGGATTTTTATGTGAATTTATGATAACATCGAAGATTTTGATGCAGAAGGTGTGGAAAGGTGGAATCGATTGGAACGAGGATTTGCCTAGTGGACTTTATGATTGCTGGAAGATGTGGCTAGTGGAACTTTCCAAATTGGAGCATTTTCGTATGCCCCCTGCTATTTTCATGACTTCCTAAACAGTAAGGTTGAATTGCATATTTTTGCAAATACAAGCGAAAAAGCGATGGCGACGGTAGCATATTGAAGTAATTTTTGTGATGGGAAAAACTGGATGTGCACCTACCTACACGATATCATACGATACCCAAGATACAGGCAATATGTGGCTAACAGGGTGGCAGAAATTTTAGACAGCAGCAAAATAACGGAATGGAAGTGGTGCCCTGGAATTAAAAACCCAGCTGATGAGGCGACGCGAGCTAAATTTCCCATCAGGTACGATGTGGACGGACGGTGGAAAAATGGGCCTGATTTTTTTGCGGTTAGATGAGTCGCAATGGTCTTCAGAATCACAGATGGCAGCAATACCGAATTGCGCTCAAAACATATAGTGCTTTTGGCTCGGCCCCTTCAATTCCAGATATTAATCGATTTTCAAAATATTATAGACTAAAACGAGCAATGGCATGGGTGCGCCGATTCATACAAAATTTATTTCGAAAAATAAAAAATATGGATCCGGTGAAAGGCGAGCTTTCTGTTGACGAGATTACTTGGGGCGAAAGTTATTTATGTCGGTGTGTGCAAGAGGAAGTATTTTCGTGGTGTCTGGAAACGACTGGTGCAGTCGGAGAAGAAGGCTCTTCACATGATGTTGAGGGAGCAAGGCCCACGACACGAAACTCTACAAAGCTTCATAATCGAGGCCGAAAACATGGTCAATTCTCGACCGTTAACCCATTTGGCTGTTACTCCCGAAGATCCCGATCCATTGACGCCCAACCATTTTGTACTGGGCAGTACCAATTCAACACCAGCGCCGTAGGATTTTGCAAAATATAAAAAATGGTATGTGGCATCAATGGATTCGGGAATACTTGCCCGAATTGACACGACGGACCAAGTGGTGTCTTCCATCTAAGCCACTCCACGTAGGATGCCTGGTGCTGATTTGCGACCCCGATATGCCGAGATCTCTATGGAAACGAGGACGAGTCATAGAGTTGTACCCTGGAAAGGATGGCGTGGCGCGCTCTGCCAAGGTCAACACCAGCTCCGGATGCTATCGGATTGCCGTGTTAGATGTGGATCCTGTATTATTTAATGGTGAAGCCTTCCCTTCCGGTTCAGTTCACGGGGGCGAAGATGTCGGTGGTCACCTTGAAATTGGCAACACCCCCTAAGTTCGATGAGGTTGTAACCAATTCCATTGAAAAATAATTCTTATTGTCTTTCTTATATGCCTAATATTTTTGTAAATGTATTAGAAACATTAGCGTCATTTGTAATGGTATAAAAGCCCTTCAGGCCATAATTTCATCCCTTTTCTACTTGAATGACATACAAACATGTAAGATAGTTACTGTCAATTTTTATAATTTAATTTAAATTTTTGTAATTTTTAGAGAATAAACGCATACATAATCAACATCATTTTTTATAAATAACAATCAATTTGTCTACTCATTTGTCATTTGGGTGCCGACTCTGGTTGTTTTTATAGCCTGCCGATTGATTAGTTTATTCGTTGTTCGTTTGGGCAGAAACGACACCCAGTATGTTTAGTCGTCGTTTACTCAGAGGTGGACAGTCGCATAGCAAGTGCTCAATGCTCTCCACTTCTTTCTCATCTCCACAGCTTCTGCAGAAGTCATTAGAGTCAATACCCAATGTTTTGGCGTGTTCGGCGATCAAGCAGTGTCCCGTCAGAACAATCTTTGCCTCTCTAGTGAGAGGAGATATTTTGATCTTCTCAGGTCATACCTTGGCCAGATTTGTCTAGCTACCCTGCTGGTGCCGATTTCTGTCCACCTTTCGTTGGACTGCCTGATTGCCTCTTGCCTAAGCCAAAGATTGCACGTGCATAGTGGCGCACCAATATATGCAAATTCTTCGAGAATTTTAATGTCGTCCCTTTCCTAGCAAGTTCATCGGCTTTGCAGTTCCCCGGGATATCCCTATGCCCAGCCACCCATATGAGGTGTATATTAAACTTCTCAGCCTTCTCGTTAAGAGATCTGCGGCAGTCGAGGGCTGTTTGTGAATTTAGGGATGTTGCCTCCAGAGAATTGATGGCAGCCTGGCTATCCGAGTAAATGACAACGCCAGTGTTGGTTACTATGTTGCGACTCAGCCACTTTGCTACTTCCCATATTGCCATTATTTCGGCTTGATAAACACTGCAGGTATCTGGTAGTCTGTGAGCTATATCCAATCTAAGCTCTGCACAGTGTACTCCGAAGCCAACCTTTTCATCAAGCTTCGAACCATCCGTGCAAAAGTGGATATGGTTTCTATTACCTGGCATTCTTCCAACCCATTCATCTCTAGCGGGAATCATAGTGATGTAATTTCTCTCGAAGGTGTACACAGTTATATAGTCCACTCGGTCGGTTACCATAGCACTACACTTTGATATCCTCATGTGACCGTAGTTTTTGTACCTCCACATTGATAGGCAGTTTAATCTTATTGCCGCTTTGGTTGCAACTTCTCACGCCACAATATTAATCGGCAGTATATGGAGTAGGGCTAGTAGAGACTCAGGCAGGCTGTTCTCTGAACCTTTGTTAGTAGGTTGGTGATGGTTAGTTTGTCAGTTGCCGTCCACCATACCACAATGCAGTATAACAGTATAGGACGAACTACTGCTATATATGTATATCCAGTGGACTTTTAGGTGAGAGGCCCCACCGCGACCCTACAGCCATTTTGCAGGAATATAAGGCGACGTTGGCCTTCCTTACACGTTTCAATACGTTAAGTCTAAATAACAGTTTTCTATCTAGAATTATTCCTAAAAATTTTGCACTTTCAGAAAAGACTAGATCTGTTCCATTTATCCGAGGTGGTGGGTCCACCTGTGGGACTTTATTCATCCTAGTAAAGATAACCAATTCTGTCTTGTTTGGGTTTACGCCAAAACCACTGCTTCTGGCCCGTCTAGCCAGTTTGTTCAGAGCCACCTGTAGAATGTCTCGGAGGACGTTTTCGAATTTGCCACTCACTGCGATTGCCACGTCGTCCGCATATGCCACGACCTTGCAGCCACAACGTTCTAGATCTAGCAGGATTTCATTCACCGCTAGGTTCCAACTTAGTGGAGACATTACTCCTCCTTGTGGGGTCCCTCTGTTTACAAACCTTGTTACAGTTGTGGACCCAAGACATGCTGTTATGCGTCTTCTGTTGAGCAGACTTTGAATTAGGCTAATCAAACTAGTATTAACTTTTAGATGTGACAGAGCCACAATTACTGCATCTGAGTGAATGTTGTTAAAAGCCCCTTCTATGTCAAGAAATGCCACCATGGTGAATTCCTTGAAATGCAGGGACGATTCGATAGTGCTCACAAGTTCGTGCATGGCTGATTCTGTAGACTTCCCCTTATTGCAAGCATGTTGGTGTCGGTGAAGGAGTTTTGTATCCAGGTTTTCCCTAATGAAATAATCTAAAAGTCTTTCCAGACCTTTCAATAGGAAGGAGGATAACCTAATTGGTCTAAATGCTGGGGTTGCTTAGAGCCCCAGCTCGGTTCTGCTATATCTGTCTTATAATTTGTTTTGACTGCGGCTGGACATGTTCTTGTTTCATTTTGCATGCTCACGATTGTTGGTTAACGAAGACATATGACTCGTGAGTGAATCAACGCTTGTTGCCGGCACTGGGTTTTCTTTCCCCTACGCCGTAATCTCCTTTGTCTTTTTTGGTTTAATCAGGTACGGCGATGTAGGCCTTCCAGACTAAGCTCAGAAATTTCTGTCCAGAGACCAATACATCCAATTCAACCTACGCTTTAAAAACAAACGTGGTTGGTTGTATGTATGTGAATAGGTACTGTCTAATAAGTTAAAAACTATTCGCTCTGCGATAACACGTCCGTTCGCTACGACTGGCGGCGACTGAACTCCTTGGTTAGGAGCGGAGCCCATCTAAAACTTTTTGCCATTCTATGGCACCCGCTTGGTTTGCAACTCCACATCCGAGAATATTCTCTCCCAGCGATTTTAGTTTCAACCACGGTCACCACGTTGCACCCAATAGGGTCCTCACCAGTAGGCTTTCGTGACTCCCGCAGTAGCAGATTAAGTGGTATGGTCAGACTGCGTAGCCGAAGATACTACCAATTAGACTGCAGAAAATCTAGGACTGGTGATCAGTAGGCTTTCGTGACTCCCGTAGTACCAGATTAAGTGGTATGGTCAGACTGCGTAGCCGAAGATACTACCAATTAGACTGCAGAAAATCTAGGACTGGTGATCAGTCTGGGATCACCATCCTGTGAATAGATGGGAACTATAACATAGCCTTGCACGATCTAGGCGAAATAAACTGTTCACCGAACTCTCCTCTCAATTGGGCCATTGTTTCGCGTGTTGTGTGTCATGTGGCACCGTCTTGTTTAAACCACATGCCAGTCAAATCCAGCTCTTCCATTTTGGGCAAAGAAAAGTTTGTAATCATCGCACGGTTTGCAATGCATCTGGCTGCTATTTACACCAAACACGGCAATTTGGTTTGTTCACGTATCCATTCAATAAGGTCGCCCAAACAGACCATAAGGTTAGGTTAGGTTAGGTTGAAGTGAGGAGACGTTTAAACGTCTCATGTCCACGGACATACACTTAAGCCAGTTGTTCGGCCTGTTGTGCGCTCCTTATTTATGATCTTTTTATACCTCACGAGTTACAGAAAATCGGTAC
Organism: Eudasyphora cyanicolor; assembly: GCA_963930755.1. Taxonomy (NCBI): domain Eukaryota; kingdom Metazoa; phylum Arthropoda; class Insecta; order Diptera; family Muscidae; genus Eudasyphora; species Eudasyphora cyanicolor. The sequence goes on along the minus strand of OZ005736.1, from coordinate 247,795,333 downwards.
TGGACACGAATTTTCTCAGTATCTTCCAGTCAATTTCTCTGAGATGAGTCAAGTCTGGCAATATGTCGGACCCGAAATGTTGGGATCTTGCATGTGTGAAAGCCGGGCAGTGACACAGAAAATGTTCCATCGTTTCGATGTTTTCTCTGCATGCCCAGCATTCGTCGTTTTCTGCTAGTCCTATGCGATGAAGATGTGCTTGTAAGCTTGAGTGTCCCGTTAGAACACTCATCATCTTACTAATATCGATCTTGTTTAGTTTCAGAAGACTTCTTGTTTTCTTTTCATTTGGGTCACCCCACAGTATCTTTGCAGTTGCCCCTACTGTTACGCCATTCCACACAGTTTTATGAGCCATCACTGCCCAGTGCTTCAACTCATTTTTCGTGGCTTCGAAAGGTTTCCAATTTTTCAAGTTTATTACTCGAAGTTCTCTGCCCTTTGAAGCCAAGTTGTTTGCCCGTTCATTTCCAATCACTCCGTTGTGTCCTGGTACCCAGCAAATACGCAATTGACCATGGGCTGAGTAATCATTTATCGTTCTTTTACAGTCCAACACAGTTCTGGATTTGACCCTTTCCAATGTTATTGCTTTAATCGCCATTTGGCTGTCTGTGAAGATGTTGGCATATTTAGGCTTTGTCGTGTTACTGAGCCAGTTCACACACTCCGTGATTGCTCGAACTTCTGCTTGAAATACCGTGTTATGGTCAGGGAGGCGGAAGTGAAGTTCGACTTCTGGTTCATCAATAAAAAGTCCCAGACCCGTCCTTCCTCCTCGCTTGGACCCATCCGTGTAGCAGCTGGTTCCCACTGGCACATGGGCCAAAGTTCCATTTTCCCAGGAGCGTCTGTCTGGCACAAGCGTATCACATGTAGCTGTAAGCCGCACTTCAGGAATGCGGTCCGAGATTTCTGGCGTTTGAATGTGACCAACTAGATATTCTAAAATCTTCTGATGGTACGACTTGTGGTCTCGATTTATCCATTCACCCATCACTTGTAGACGTCTTGCTGTGAGGGCTGCCTCATACTTTATACGGATGTCTATTGGTTGGATGTGCAGTATAGTCTCCAACGCTTTTGTTGGTGCAGTTCTAAATGCCCCGCTTATGCCTAGACAGCACATACGTTGAATTTTTTGCAAAGGTATTACGTTGCACTTCTTGTCCATTGATGTCCACCACACTACAGAGGCGTAGGTGATTATTGGTCTAATCACGCTCATGTAAAGCCAGTGAGTCATATTTGGACGTAGTCCCCATTTTAAACCTATAGCTCTTCTGCACAACGACCAACATCTGTGTGCCTTTGTAACTCTTTCTTCAATATGATCTTTCCAGTACAGTTTCTGATCCAAGATTTTACCTTTTTAGTTATAGCAACTGTCTTATTCAGGAATCGAGGCGTGGTAAAACGTGGGATCTTCGTTTTCCTTGTAAATAGACATATTTGTGTTTTGTCTGGGTTAACATTTAATCCCCTTGGTTGTGCCCAGTTATATGCTATGTTAAGTGCCTCTTCAGCTCTTCTGCATAATAGATTTGGATGAAAGCCCCTTAGAAGTATTACAACGTCGTCTGCATAACAGACTGGTTTAAGTCCTTCATAGGTGAGGGCTTTTAGGAGACTGTGTATCGTCGTAACCCATAGAAGAGGCGATAAAATGCCCCCCTGAGGTATACCACGATTTACCTTGCCTCTAATTTTTACGTCATATGACCCACAAATAATCCACCTATTCCTTAGCATATTGTTGATCCAGTTTTTCAGCGCCCGGTCAACCTGAAACTCGTCTAAGGACTGGATAAGTGTATCGGTCTGTACATTGTTAAATGCGCCCTCAATGTCTATGCAAACAGCAAGTATATACATTTCTTTACTGAAGGACTCTTCTATGTGGTGCACTACCTCATGCAGAGCTGTTTCCACTTATCTTCCTTTGACATAGGCGTGTTGTTTGAATGTTAGCCTGTCATCCGCTATTTTACCTTTGACCATGTTATCAATTATTCGCTCCATTGTTTTTAACAGGAAAGAAGTAAGGCTAATGGGTCGATAAGCCTTTGGGGTCGTATAACTCGCCTTCATGCCTTTGGTATGAAGACCACCCTTGATTCCTGCCATTTGTTGGGGTATACGAATGGGTTAGGCATGCAGTGAACACTCCAGCCAGATGAGTTGATACCAGATCCACCTCATTCTGCAGAAGTGCTGGAAATATTCCATCCGGTCCCGCAGCCTTAAAGGGAGAGAAACTTTTTATCGCTTCTTTAACCATACCATCTGTTATATCCGTAATAGGTACTTGATGCAATACATTTTCATTCTGTAACTGTTCCTCTGTTGGTCCAGCATTACCAGTCGGAAAATGAGTTTCATCAAGAGCCTTACGGTATCCTCTATAGTTTCCATCCATTTACCCGTTTCATCCACCAGTGTTTCGGTTTGGACATGAGTTTTTGAGAGGAACTTTTTCATTTTAGGCATGCTGTTAACGCTGGCTACCTGTTCACAGAAAAGCCTCCAGGAGTTACGTTTCGCCGATCTAATGATTTTATTGCATTCTTTGAGTCTTTTGTGGTAGTCGTCCCAATATACTGATTGTTTTTTACGTCGAGCTCTATTGTAAAGTCTGCGGACATCTTTGCCAATCGAGCGAATTTGTCCTGTCATCCAGGGTTTCTCAAAGGCAGATTTCCTTTCTCGAAGTGGGCAACTATCTTCGAATGATTTTACAAGAGCCTCGGTAATCTTCTTAACATTGATATCAATGTCTTCTGCACATAGACAATCGCGTGTAGGCTGCCCCAATCGATTTCTAAGTAGATTTCCGAATTTAGTCCAGTCGGTCTTAGCCTTATCACGGAAACTTATGGGGTTTGGCGGTGGCCGTGCAATTTTAAACCTTATATAACGGTGGTCTGAATAGGAGTGTTCATCCGAAACCCTCCACTCATGAATCTCATCAATAAGATTTTCTGAACATAACGTTATATCTAATACTTCTTCCCTAATTTTGTTAACAAAGCTTGCAGTGTTTCCTATGTTAAGAGTTATGAGGTCATTTGTATTCAAAAATTCGATAAGGGCGTGTCCCCTTTTATTGGTGTTAGTACTACCCCAAGCGATATGATGGGAGTTGGCGTCACATCCAGCTAATAACTCATTACTTGTGTCTTTGGATTCCCTCACCAGACGTTGTAATTCCGACGTAGGTGGCAATGTCGGCGCATCGAATGGCAGATATATTGATGCCAGGTACATATTTCCATTACCTTGCCTCAGCACCGTTGCGTCCGATGTTGACAACTCTGGAGAGAAAATAAAACATAAGTTTTTATGGCACAGAATACAAGTCCTTGGACGAATACCTGTGTTAGCGTAGAAAAGGTTATAGTTCACATGGTTTAATCCAGTAACCTTGTTGCTAGTTGTCCATGGTTCCTGGATCAAAGCAATATGAACCCTGGCTTTATTTATGATGTCCATCAGAGCGTTGGATGCTGTCTCGCTCCGGTGGAGGTTTATCTGGATGACCTCAATCATTGTCCTTCCAGTAAAAGTTTCTTTTGGGAGTCTATCCTATCTGGTGGCACCCCCTCATTACTTGGTAGTGGGTCATTCTCCTCCTTTCGTTCACTACCTATTACACCATCTTCCAGTCGACAATTTTGGGAGGCGGTGTCATTTTTTGTCGCTCCCTCATTGGTTTGAATCGTTTTGTGGCTCTTTTTATTTTGATCACCACCTTTGCTGGGAACTTCCTGCAAAAGTGGCGGTACTATTGGTGAACTGGTGGTGTTATTGACTACTTCCAGATCAGTTTTTGGCAGTGTCTCACTTGTCTCCATCCGTTCAATACCAGTGTTTGCCTCTTCAGACAGTATATTTGGACTCGATTCATTTGTCCTGCCAATCGGGACCTTTCCAATTTTGAAAAAGACTGTCCAGATCAAGAAGTACGCCATGCCCTTCGCCATGACAAGATTGTTCTTGGATTCTGGGTCTATGCCTAACATGAGGAGAGTACCCTCGGTATCATCCTTCCTATAGAAGACTTCCCACTTTCTCACGGAAAGTTTTGAATTCTGTTTGCCAATGATGTCGAGTATGTACTCTGATGAGAACTTACTGGGACATCCTTAACATATAGGGTCGTTTTTATGAGTTCAGGAATATCGCTTTTCCTTACCAATTTTAGCTTTGCGCCGTCCCAAGGTGAGGGGAAGCTATCCACAAGTTTTACGAGGACACCAGCGCAGCGTTGTGATGCCAGCCTTAGCATCAAAACACCCCTCTCAAACTTGCAACTCATTACTTCGATTGCTGGTTCATCCTTAGATTCGAGGACGTATTCCTCTACCCTCGTATAGACCAAATCTTCGAAGTTGCTCTTTTGGTCTTCGGGGATTCTGCCAGATGCACTACTGCTATCAATTATGGCGTAGCATAGATCGTCTGGAAAATGTTGTTTAGCTATATTAGAATAAGACGGTGGCTTCTTACCCTTCTTTTTGGCCAATTGATTTTTCCGTGTCTGTAGAGTCTTTTTGGTTAAAGCCTCATCCTTAACGGATGATTTGGTTGACTTGAACTGCGTTATTGGGTCAACTTTACCGCCCACAATCGAAGGACCCAGACTAGAGACCTCCTTTTGTGTGATTACGTTAGGCTTATCCGAATTACTGGAAGACGGCGAGCCCTTTTTCTTCTTAGTCACTTTCACAGCGCTATGTTCTTCGGGAGACCTGACTCTTTTAGCGGCCTCCATGTTTGTATTGGAGGTAGAATTGTCAGGTTCATCCCGTAATAGGTTCTGTCGGTTCAACTTATTCAGTTTCCTTCTTTGTGCCCCTGACAGTCTCTTTGAGTTAGCAACAATAGTGATATTGTTTTCATTTGATGATTCAGAGTCAGAGTCCCCACTGGCTTTTAAAGGCTGGGGTTGCTTAAAGTCCCGGCTGGGTTCTGCTTCATCTGTCTTATCATTTGTTTTGCCTGCGGCTGGATGTGCTCTTGTTTCGTTTTCGACTACGGGATCCAAGGCACCAAAGCTCGTAGAAGTTGCTTGCTCACGATTGTTCGATAACGACGACAAATGACTCGTGAGTGAATCAACGCTTGTCGCCGGCACTGGGTTTTCCCTCCCCTGCGCCGTAATCTCCTTCGTCTTTTTTGGTTTAATCATAAATTGGTTGGGGGAGACACCCCCATAGCCAGTATTAGCCCGTATTAGGTACGTCGGTATAGGCCTTCCAGACTGAGCTCAGAAATTTCTGTCCAGAGACCGATGCATCCAATTCAACCTACGATTTATAAACAACAAACCTCCTGGTTGCGTAGTAGGTAGGTGAATAGGTATTGCGTAATAGGTTAAAAACTATCCGCTCTGCGATAACACGTCCGTTCGCTACGACAGGCGGCGACTGACGAACAGACCATAAGGGGAGTGGCAATAACGCCCATTTCCACGAAACTGTAGGTACTAAAAAGCATTACGTTGCACAAAATTTTAAGTGTTTATATGGAGTGGAACCAAATTGTCCATTTGTATGGGAGGTACCAAAAGGGGAGTGGCAAATACGCCCATTTTTCTCAAGGTGAGAAAAGCTGGCATGCTAACGGTTTTCTTCGTTATGATGCCAGCTTTCAAAAAATGGAACCAAATTTGTTCTAATTGTTTTACCGACAGTTACTAAACCACTGTTACTAAAGACAGAAAATTGTAATTTAACAAAAAAAATTAAAAAGAAACTTTATCATAATATTTGTTTGCCTCAATCTAATCAAAAAAAGTTTTTAGGTCTCCGACACAAAAGTTTGTGTTGTTGCTTAGTCTAATCAGCCTTATAATTATTAATATAAATATATTAATATTTTTAGCGCTTGGTATGCCCTTCATATGTAAGAGATTTTACCATTATCTTTCCATCACTGCAAAAATTTTGGTTTGTAAACAATATAGTTTTAGTTTGCTAAAATAAAAAAACATTGGGTTTTCTTTGAACGTGTTCAAAACCATGCTAACTTTTTGAAATGTCATTTTTAATTGTTCCTTGATTTCGATTTATACTTTATGCATTAAACTTTATGTTATATGTAGCATTAACATTAATTTCTAAACGTTCCAACCCAGCATTTGTTTTCAATCAATCAATGGAATTATGATGATTTAAATTAAAAAGAAATTTTACAAAAAAAATCATTTCTGTAGTATATTGTCCCAAACGTATTCTGCATGAAATATACAACTGTTTAGAGAACACTTGAAACCTATTATCTGTATTATAAATATATATACTATATATATATATATTATTTAATATATATAGACTACATATTCCATTGATGGATTGACAAAAAGTGATAAATTAGAATACTAATAAAAAATTAATGCTGTAAAATAAAAGCTAATGCCGCTTATTACATTAAACTATAAAGTATAACACGAAATCTGAGAAAAACTAACTAAAATTCAAAAAAAATCTTCAAAGTTTTAAAAATAAAAATATTTGGATACTCGCTCGGCAGACCGAAATAATAACGGGCAACCGACATGGAAAACTTCTTAAACAATAACCTTGTTTGTGTGTAAACACATATTTTATTTGTGAAAGTCATTTCGAAAATATATTTTGTTGTAATATATATTAATGTGCGTTCCAAACAAAATTTATTGATTTTCAAATTAAATTTATTTGTTCACAAATATATAATAATATTTATTAAACTTGTTTCCAAAAATATTTTCTTTCAATTCAAACATACCAAAAATGAAAATTTTCCCCGTGTACAAATACATCGTTAGTCGTTTGATATTTTAGCTTTTCGGTAATAACAGAAAAAACGATTATACCCACATTACAATCAATTATAACAGAAACATATATTACCCAAATGCAAAAGAAAATTATTAACTGGAACGAAAATGTTTCTATGTCAATGTTACGTCATTCGATTAATTTCTTTAATTTATAAATTTTACGAAGGTGTGTACTTCTTAGACACAAACGTACGTCGTATCTTTGGATAACTTATTGTTGTTTACACATGGCATCATTCTTCATATAAAAAGTCTGTTCAATGCGATATTTTGCTTAGTTATAATCTGATTGTTACTTAAGTCGCACATTGAAATTCGATTTTAAAATGTCTTACATTGGCAATGTTTCCGATTTAGAATGTGAAAAAAGTGATACTAATCGAAATCGCCCAGCAAATTTGGTAACAAAAGCGCAGGCGCACAAATTATCTGCCGAACCGAAGTGGTCGAGCAAAAGAGCCGTCGATTCTGATTCTGAAATATCCACACAGGAAAACTTTTTAACAAAAGGTAAAAGTATTGTGCTCCAATAGTATATTTTATAAAAAAGTTTAATTAATATCAGATGAAAAAAATCAGAAGTGCTGTTAAAGAATGAAACATACTGAGCAATAGCTAAAACCACATTATTTGCGAATGATACCCAATTTATTTCTGATATCCTAGTTAGTATTCAAACACGGCGAGTATTTTGTTTTTTTTTTCAAAAATTCATACTATGAACATATCCATACAAAGTTAAGTTGAAAATTGTTCATATGTATCATAACACAGACAAAGAATTTGGGATTTTATAAAAGTTGCTTTATCGAAAGCGAATGCGTAAGTGTATATTGAAATATATTGTTATCAAACGCGAAATCGTACAATATTTTGTTTGTTGATTTTATAAAAGTTGCTTTATCGAAAGCGAATGCGTAAGTGTATATTGAAATATATTGTTATCAAACGCGAAATCGTACAATATTTTGTTTGTTTTTGCATTGTACATATGGGTATTTCCACAGAAAAGTCCACCACGATAAAAACATAAAAAATTGGCAAAACTGTCTTTCTGGATTGTATTAGTAAAAATAGTACTTAAATCTTATTAAATAAAGTAGTCTTTAAGACATTTTATTTACCACGACGATCAAATGATAGTTAATGCGTGTTTTTAATTAACAATATAATAATATTAATAACTTGTCTCTTAAATATATACTTCATTTAGACCGATGTTGCAGTGCTATTTTATTACAAAAATTTATATAATTTTTAATAACTCTTGTACCTCAGTGTAGTGTAGTTTATAAAAATAAAGTCACCACATACAATTTTTTTTTAGCATGGAAATTTATGCCACGTCACGTTTCAAAAAATGTGTTGAAAAAGAAAATAACAAAAACAAAATATTAATTCGGAAAATTGTAAAACAAAAGAATAACATTCCAAATTATATTTAAAAAAATTATCAAAAAATTCCGGCGCTATTCGCAGTGCTTCGCGATTTTGTGAAAAAATCAATCTATATTTGTCGCGTCACCCTCTTAAATTGTTGATATTTTAGGACCATGTAGATCAATTGTTTTTTTTATCTTTTACAACATATCTTCTTACGTCTAATAAAAATGTACAAAGAAGTTAAAAAATATGAAGACTGTCAAGTAAGTGACCATGGAAATGCTCATATGCATTTTTGCGAATGCGAATAATATTGTTTGTTTTTGACGAAGCGAATATTCAAAAATTGGTTTATGAAAGTGAACAATTTAGATTCATTCCAACATTCTGCCTTTTTAATTCAAAATATGTATGTATTGCATATGAGTTATTAAACATAAAATATTTATTTAATCGTACAACAAAAACAAATTTATATGAAAAAAAATCACAGAAATTCGGTTCCTAGATAATACATAGTATTTATTAACTTTCGAAAAATACAATCTTCAACATTAAGTATATGTAACCATGTTATATTTAACTAAAAGTAGCTTCCCTGTTTTTCTTTCACTATTCACTACGAACTAGAATCGTAGATTAGTCCGGCTCCCCTAAATAAATATTCGCTGGGGACACTTCCAGCGGGTGTAGCTAAAAAATGGTGTACACAATGTATTGTTTTGTTTAAAAAACGGCCAAACTTAATTGTCGCGTAGGTGTAACGCATACAGTCCTTTTTTTGAGCAAGTAGCGAATATTGAAATATATTTCTGCAAATGCGAATATTCCAAAATGTTTTTGCAAAAGCCAAATCGAATTGTCAAAATAATGCGAATAATACATTAAAAAAATATGAAATCCACTCGATCGGTTTCCAAGCTCACGTGGCCGTAGTTCGTAGACAGTTTAATCTTACTGCCGCTCTGGTTGCAACTTCTCTAACCACAAGTACAGACAGATAGAGTATAAAACATCAACAATATTAATAACCAAATGAAAAATCTGTGCTGAAACCACTGAAGTAACAACTTCAACAAAAATGTCACCTGATTTCGTAGTAAATATTCCGAATGTACATCGTAAGTAAGGATGATATTCATTAGTGTTCGATCTTCTCATTTATGACCATCTATAATTAAATTATAACAGACGTAGTGATGAAAAGTTATTTGAATGTTCAATTTGATACCTTAGTTTGGTCGAATTTCTTATACCGATCGCATAAAAATTTAAAATTACATATCACTTTATAAATACGGTCAACGGTCGGTATATTGAATTTTTATTTGTGATTTATGTAAATTAAGCTAAATCTTGTATTTTTAAGCGAAAAATTAACAATTCCGACTTAAATTGCTATTAAAAAATGTGGCCATTAATTATGTTGGATTTTCGTTAAACTGAATATTCGCAATGATGAGCTTCCACTGTATACTTGTAATTTTTATGAATTTTTAAATACTAAAAATTTCTTGGTATTGATTTTCCCGTAAAATATCCCTTTATTTTCATTTAAAGTTATAAAAATTTAGTCAAAATCTGTAATGTTATAGAACGTCAAGCATTTTCGTAAAACTAAGAAGAAATATTTTATTATTCAAACCCCTATAAAGATTACAAATACAAAATTATGGGAAACGCTCTACTACAAGTCTATACCTTCATTTCAAAGTATGCTAAGGTAATTTAGCATGTTTTTAGGGGCATTGCATTTTTAAATTTTTAAGATTCAAATTATATTTAGGGTATATTCAAATTATATTTGGTGTTCATCCGTCTACCCAATGAAAAGTTATGCGCAAAACAAAAAAGGTCATTCGATTTACATTATAAAAGAATTCCACAGAAATTTAACAATTTCATAAAACTTTTATCGCCTCTCCTGAAATGCTACGTGTATCGACTTAGCGTGCTTGGAATGGAGATATCAAAGTGATCATTAATCTTTTTGTTAGGACTATATTACAATTACTGGCCCATATCTTAAATGTGCTAAGTCACACATTTTACTTTAAAATTAAGGTATCGAATGATTAATAAGTTGTCTATCACCGATCAAAATGACAATATTTTACCATTGGTCTGTTTTTAAAGGTGCATTCCTTTTAACCCCTTCGTATGAATTATCGATGGAACGAGCTGCACAAATATGCGAGAAAATCACCTTTAAAGGCTGCTTTAGCTTGACAAAAACGGCCAGTGGCATTCTCTTCAAGTTTTCTCATCCTGACGATTATCAAGCCGTCTACAAGAAGGGGTTTCACAAAGTCACAGGTGCACGATTTTATCGCAAAGTAAGATGCATTTTAATGAGTAATTTAACATTATTGAATAATTTTTATAATACTTAACAAATATTATGTCGGTGATTCGCTATAGAAACGATTTATGCAATGTCGTCGGCTTAACTGTTGTATTATTTCCTTTTCTTAATTGAATTTCTTTGCTTCTCGCCAGATAGCCATTCCATGTCGACCTCGGAAGACGTTCACCCTTTATGTTTTAGATGTGCCTGAGGATTTGCCCGTGGAAGATATAAGACACTCATTGTATAAGTTTGATTCCGTTGTTGAGGTTGTTCGTTTGCATTTATTTCACCAGACAACGTCATCACTTACATCTGAAAAAAATGTAGAAGGTACGTACAGTTCATTATTTAATTATGAAAACCTACAACGAAATCCCACGTTAAATTTATTATTTAATATATTGTTCGAAACATACTATGCATGAACCATACAAAAGGTTGGGGTACACTTGAAATATAAGATATTAGATAGAGGCTAATATATATTTGGGAAGATGTTACACTATACAAATCATTGGTTGTACTCTAATATTTGTTGTTTTGATCTATTTCAAGAAACAAAAATATATTTACGATATTTAGAAGTATATTTTTCTAAACAAATATTTATATCGAAACAAAAATTTAAATTGGATAGTAATACCAAGATCTGAATTTTACTTACTACTATGTATAACTACATGGTTGAATTTAGTCGAGTTTGGACTTTTCGAGAAACATAACATAATTTTTTTAATGTTTGTGAAGTTCCCCCTTTTAATTTAAATACCAATAGTTTCTTGCATAAATTTCATTGCAGGATCGAATGTACATTATGACTTAGAATATTAAGAAATTAAAAATGTGTGTAGCAAAACAAAAGCTAATGTTACTTGTGCTGTAAGATATAAATCAAGATCAATAAAAAACTAAAACTGAAATTCGAAAAGGTTTTTTTAAATTAAATATATTTGGAAATATTCCACAATAATAACTATGTTTGAGTAAACACATATTCTATTTGACAAATGTAGTTTTATTTAACTACATTAACATCCAAATAAATTGTATTTACTTTTAAATATACTGTATTTGCATTTAATAAATAAATATAGTAATCAATCAATAAATATAGTAATTAATTGGAAATAAAACATAGTAATCATGTAACTCTTGGGGATAATTAAACTTAGTGATATTTGCATTTTATTTGTCATTAATCTAGAACAAATGTTTGTTTCATCTCTTTTATATTTTCACACATTTTCTTAGGTGGAACATCGTCATCAAAGGGAGATAGTTCCGAGAAAATAGAGCGACCGGAACGCAAAGAATTACCTCCAGCTGTTATTCGTATAACGCTAGCATCCATGGACGAATATAACATTCTTGTGCAAAATGGTCTTAACTTCTATGACGCCACATTTTTCCCAACCGAGACAAATATCTCTCTAAAAGGTGCCAAAATTGAAAATCGACGAAGGTATTTTTTTTTCATTTCTTTAATACTATGCCATATGACAGTTTGTTATACAACATTTTAGAATGATGGACGGAAGCATACCCGGTCGTGTACGAGAACTCCTCCCAGTTTTTGATGCGGCTGGCTTTTGTAAGCTGCCTCCTCCCACGAGAAAATTAATTAAGCCACCAAGGTCGTGAACTATAAATGAAATGTTATTATGCGACGCCAATTGACACTAAGCACCCATATATGGATACTGCATCCGTTTCATTTCGATTACCATTTATGTATAACTCATAATACACTGTAGCAAACGGAAACAAACTAATTGTATTTAAATTATTTGCCTTTATTAATAAAATAACTCGCCAATAAACATATAATTCAGAAGTAAAATCAAAAGTGTATTTTATGTATTTGAGAATGACATCTTCCCGGAATTCAATCGATAAATTAAGCACAGAATATCGCCAAACAAAATCGATACTGAGCAATTAATAAAAAAATATAAAATAGCTGAGAAATGTTTAATAATATTTTTTAATATTCTTTTTGCTAATATTATCTTCTGTATATATAAAAATGAATAGTGGTTTGTTCGACTGCTTAAAACTTGAAAACTACTGGAAAAAATTGGATACTTCCTTCTGCGGAATTGTTCGTAACTGCCACGCGAAGGTTTAGGAAAAATAAAAGTCGCAAAATTCTCAACAGGTGGCGCTGACCACTGGACAGCTGAGCCTCCTGTAAGAGTTAGAAAGCTACAATTTTGAACAACCATAGACCAGAGTGTTGTATAAACAACTGACTTTTCACATAGCCATTTTTTGCCCTGTGGTCAGTTCTAGCGCCATCACAGAATTGAGTATTGTGTTTGGCATTTCAGAAGCATCTTAGAAGATCAAAAGATAAAATTTTGTACATATGGAGTACTATACACGACAAATATAAACGTGAAAAATAATTTTGAATTCTCTATCTGTGGTCAGTGTAGCAGTAACCAAATTTTTTCATTATTTCTGTGTTTTTAAAGCTAAGAATCTAAAAATGTAGATGTACATATATATCTCAAAGGTTCGAAAACAACTATTCATTGTCTAGCCTAAGGTCAAGCTGAAGTGACCAAAGCAATTGTCACTCTTTCAGTACTTAACAGGTCTTTTAAGAACTATGTGTATATACAAACTAATGTGTATATATACATATCTCTAACGGAAGTGCTTTTACGCCAAGTAATTTTTGCCGCTGAGTCTCCTGTAAGACCTATAATGCTGAAATTTAGCATATGGATAGGATAGAGTGTTTTATAAACCACGGACTTTTCACAGTATCGGATTTTGACCAGAGTTTAGTTTTCGACAATTTTTTGTTCGTATTATTTTTATGCTTTCAGAAAACTCTTACAAGAAACAAACCTAAATCTTTGTAAATATGTAGTACTATACAACGAAAATTTACCCTCTTGACCACTGAGACCTACTATGACAAGTAATATGCTGAAAGTTTGCGCACATATCGTTATGAGTGTGATATTCCACGCTACTCAGATTCACCTCATAACTCGAGAACAGATCTTCCTATTTTCATTGTGGTGCCTTCCACACAAAAAATATAAGTTTTCGAGTTATATCGAATTAGTAACAAGCGCGTATACAATACTGAAAACGAAATCGGGAAAATCATTGCACTAATCGTCTTGAAGTTTGTAGTTTATAATTTTGATAGTATTGTTAAAAACTGATCAGTACGACGTTGTACATCACAATGTTATATAAAGGGTGGTTAAATTTTAAGGGCCGATGTTGATTTTGAATAAGACACAAATTATTTAGGAAATTATTGTCATTTTACAAATGGCCGCCGCGACCTTGGCGGCACACCTCCATCCGATGGTCCATATTTTCTATGACGCTGAGGCATAATTGAGGTTCTATGCCGTTAATGTGCCGAATTATCTCATACTTTAGCTCTTGAATTGTTGGTGGCTTATTGACGTACATCTTTTCTTTCAAATAACCCCAAAGAAAGAAGTCCAACGGTGTCAAATCACATGATCTTGGTGGCCAATTGCCATCGCCACGACGTGAGATAACACGGCCATTGAATTTGTTGCGCAAGAGAGCCATTGTTTCGTTAGCTGTGTGGAGTCGTGGAGAGGAGAGATGGATTTATTAGAGAAAGGATTCAATCCATAACAATGATGCCAACATTTGAAAGTAAATCTGAATTCTCCATATAGATTATTTTTTTACCTTATCTGAATTATTTTTTTAGATTACATTTCATATGAATTATTTTATGTTAAGTTATTTTACTGAAATAAAAATGTATTAAAAAGTAAAACTCATATGTTTAAAGTATTAAAATAGTTACAATATAATATGGATCAGTCGTACATTTGACATCACTAGGGGCCTCCTTGGGGCAGTTGGGAGCAAATTTTATAAAAATGTAGTTTTTGTACGGGAGCACCCTTAAGGAGTGGAGATATGGGAAAGTAAGTTTGGGGAAAACGTTGGGGAGCAAAAATCAATGGGGGTCGGTCTTACTTGAGTCAGTCGCCGCTAGTAGTAGCGAACGGACGTGTTATTGCAGAGCGGATAGTTTTTTCAACCTATTACGCAATACTTATTCACCTACCTACTACGCAACCACAAGGTGTTGTTCTTAAAGTGGGGGTTGAATTTGTTGCATCGGTCTCAGGACAGTAATTTTGGAAGTAGTCTGGAAGGCCAACATCGACGTACCTATTACGGGCAAATACTGGCTATGGTGGTCTCTCCCAAAAATTTATGATTAACTCTGATGAAGTAAATGATAATACGGTGCAGGGAAAAATAAACCCAGTACCGGCGGAAAGCGTTAATTTACTCGCGAGTCACGTGTCGTCGTTATCAAACAATCGTGGGCAAGTAACTTCTACGGGGTTGGGTGCCTCGGATTCCGTAGTCGAAACAGATAAAAGAGCACATCTAGCCTTTGGCAAAATAAACGATGAGGAAGATAAAGAAAACCCAAGGGGGGGGGGGGGGCTCTAAGCAACCCCAGCTTTTAAAAGCTAGTGGGAACTCGGACTCTGAGTCATCAAGTGATAACAATATTACTATTGTTGAAAATCGGAAAAGACTGTCAGGGGCACAAAGAAGGAAACTGGATAAGATGAACCGGCAGAAGATATTACAGGATGAATCTGACTCTTCTACATCTACTAAAAGAGTCAGATCTCCCGAAGAGCAGCGATGCGAAATCAACTAAGAAGAAAAAAAGCTCACCGACACCCATCACTTCGGAGAAACCTATTCAATCTACCAAAAAAGGAGTGTTTAGTCAGAATCCGTTAATGGTGGGAGGTGAAGTTGATCCTGTTGTTGGGAAGGTGAGTAAGTCCACCAAACCATCCATAAAAGAGGGGCCTCAAACAAAAATACCCATTCTAAAGGAAAAAGCAAGGTGGCTATAAGAAAGGGTAAGGAAACACCATCTTATTCCCAAATAGCCAAAAAACATATTCAGGACGAACTACACTATGCCATAATTGATAGCAGTAGTGCGTCTGGCAGAAGTCCCGAAGAGCAAAAGAGCTACTTCGAAGATTTGTTCTACACAAAGGTATTGGACCACATTCTCGAATCTAATGATGGACCAACAATCCAAGTAATGAGTTGCACGTTTGAGAGGGGCGTTTTGATGCTGAAACTGGCATCACAATGCTGTGTCGATATCCTCGGAAAACTAGTGGAGAGCATCCCCTCCCTAACACGAACGTACCGCCTGCAGTGGCAAACGAAAATAGTGAACAGAAAGAAGCGAGTGAGACAATTCCAAAAAGTGAGGTGGAAGTGGTCGATAACATCGCCAATTTGCCGATAAAATCATCAATTTTGCAGAAAGTTCCCAGCAAAGGTGGTGATAAGGATATGAAGAGGAGCACAAAAACTCAAAACAAAGAGGGAGCAACAACGCCTTCCAAAAAGAGGTCGATAACATTACCAAATTGCCGATAATATCACCAATTTTGCAGAATGTTCCCAGCAATAGTGGTGATAGGAATAGGTACATAAAGAATCAAAACAAAGAGGGAAGGACAAAAAGTAACACCGCCTCCCAAAGAGGTCTACTTGAAGAGTGTGTAATAGGTAGTAAACGAAAGGAGGAGAAAGACTCACTATCAAATAAAGAGGGAGTGCAACCAATTAGGATAGACGACTCCCAAAGGAAACTTTTACTGGAAAGACAATGATTGAGGTCATCCAGATAAACCTCCACCGGAGCGAAACGGCATCCATTGTTCTGATGAACATAATAAATAAAGGCAGGGTTCATGTTGCTTTGGTCCAGGAACCGTGGACTACTAGTAACAAAGTTACTGGATTAAACCATATGAACTACAATCTTTTCTACGCTAACACAGGTACTCGTCCAAGGACTTGTATTCTGTGCCATAAAAACTTATGCTATCTTTTCTCTCCAGAGTTGTCAACATCGGACGCAACTGTGCTGATGCAAGGTAATGGAAGTATGTACCTGGCGTCAGTATACCTGCCATTCGATGCGCCGACATTGCCACCTACGTCGGAATTACAACGTCTGGTAAGGGAATCCAAAAATACAAGTAATGTGTTACTAGCTGGTTGTGATGCCAACTCACACCATATTGCTTGGGGTAGCACTGACACCAATAAAAGGGGACAAGCCCTTATAGAATTTTTGAATACTAACGATCTCCTAACTCTCAACATAGGGAACAAGGCGATCTTTGTTAACAAAATTAGGGAAGAAGTATTAGATATAACGATATGCTCGGAAAACCTCTTTGTTGACATCCATGAGTGGAGGGTTTCGGACGAACACTCCTATTCGGACCACCGTTATATAAGGTTTAAAATTGCACGGACACCGCCTAACCCAATAAGTTTCCGTAATAAGGCTAAAACCGACTGGACCAAATTCGGTAATGTACTTAGAAATCGATTGGGCGGCCTAAACACGATTATCCAAGTACAGAAGACATTGATATCAATGTGAGGAGGATTACGGAGGCTCTTGTAAAATCATTCGAAGGTAGTTGCCCGCTTCGAGAAAGGAAATCTGCCTTTGAGAAACCCTGGATGACAGGCCAAATTCGCTCGACTGGCAAGAATGTCCGCAGACTTTACAACAGAGCTCGACGTGAAAAGCTATCAGTATATTGGGATGACTACCACAGAAGGCTCAAAGAATACAATAAAATCATTAGACTGGCGAAACGTAACTCCTGGAGACTTTTCTGTGAGCAGGTAGACAGCGTTAACAGCATGTCAAAAATAAAAAAGTTCCTCTCAATAACTCATATCCAAACCGAAACACTGGTGGATAAAACGGGTAAAAGGATGGAAACTATAGATGATACCGTAAGGCTTTTGATGAAAACTCATTTTCCGAGTGGTAATGCTGGGCCAACAGAGGAACAGTTACAGACCGAAAATGTAATGCACCAAGTACCTATTACGGATGCTATGGTTAAAGAAGCAATAAAAAGCTTCTCTCCTTTTAAGGCGGCGGGACCGGACGGAATATTTCCAGCGCTTCTTCAGAATGAGGTCGATCTGGTATGAAATCGTCTTGTTGGAGTTTTCACTACATGCCTAACTCATGCATATACCCCAAAAATTTGGCAGGAATCAAGGGTGGTCTTCATACCTAAGCCTGGCAAGGCGAGTTATACGATCCCAAAGGCTTATCGACATATTAGTCTAACTTCTTTCCTCTTAAAAACAATGGAGCGAATAATTAACGACATGATCACATGATAGCCGATGACAAGCTAAAATTCAAGCAACACGCATATGTTAAAGGAAGATCAGTGGAAACAGCTCTACATGAGGTAGTACACCACATAGAACAGTCCTTCAGTGAAAAATTGTACACACTTGCCGATTGTATAGACATTGAGGGCGCTTTTAACAACGTTCAGACCGATACACTTATCCAGTCCTTAGACGAGTTTCAGGTTGACCGGGCGTTGATAAACTGGATCAACAATATGCTAAGGAATAGGTGGATTATTTGTGGGTCATATGACGTAAAAATCAGAGACAAGGTAAATCGTGGCATATCTCAGGGGGGCATTTTATCGCCTCTCCTATGGGTTACGACGATACACAGTCTCCTTAAAGCCCTCACCAATGAAGGACTTAAACCAGTCTGTTATGCAGACGACGTTATAATACTTCTAAGGGGCACACATCCAAACCAACTATGCAGAAGAGCTGAGGAGGCACTTAACATAGCATATAACTGGGCACAACCAAGGGGACTAAATGTCAATCCAGACAAAACAGAAATATGTCTATTTACAAGGAAAAGGAAGATTTATCCTTTTACCGTGCCTCGTTTCCTGGATAAGAATATTTCCATATCTAAAAAGATAAAATATTTGGGAGTAATCTTGGATCTGAAACTGTACTGGAAAGTTCATATTGAAGAAAGAGTTACAAAGGTTCAAAATAAGGACTACGTCCAAATATGACGCACTGGCTTTACATGAGCGTGATTAGACCAATAATAACCTACGCCTCTGTAGTGTGGTGGACATCAATGGACAGAAAGTAAAACGTAATACCATTGCAAAAAGTGCAACGTATGTGCTGTCTAGGCATAAGCGAAGCAATTAGAAACAAGAGCGTTGGAGACTATACTGCACATCCAACCAATAGATATCCGTATAAAGTATGAGGCAGCCCTCACAGCAAGACGTCTACAAGTGATGGGTGAATGGATAAATCGAGACCATAAGTCGTACCATCAGAAGATTTTAGAATATCTAGTTGGTCACATTCAAACGCCAGAAATCTCGGACGTCATTCCTGAAGTGCGGCTTACAGCTACCTGTGAATCGTTCGTGCCAGACAGACGCTCCTGGGAAAACGGAACACTAGCTCATGCCCCAGTGGGGACCAGCTGCTACACTGATGGGTCCAGGCTAGGAGGGAGGACAGGTCTGGGACTTTTTATTGAGGAACCAGAAGTCGAACTTTACTTCCGCCTCCCAGACCATAACACAGTATTTCAAGCAGAAGTTCGAGCAATCACGGAGTGTGTTAACTGGCTCAGTAATACCACAAATCCTAAATATGCCAACATATTCACAGGTAGCCAAATGGCGATCAAAGCAATAACATCGGAAAAGGTTAAATCCAGAACAGTGTTAGACTGTAAAAAAACGATAAATAATTACTCAGTCCATGGTCAACAGCGTATTTTCTGGGTACCGGGACACAGCGGAGTGATTGGGAACAGCTTGGCTTCAAAGGGCAGGGAACTTCGAGTAACAAACTTGGAAAATTGGAAACCTTTCGAAGCCACGAAGGATGTGTTGAAGCACTGGGCAGTGATGCCTCACAAAACTGTGTGGAATAGAGCAACTGTAGGAGCAACTGCAAAGATACTGTGGGGTGACCCAAATGGGAAGAAAACCAGTAGTTTTCTGAAACTAAACAAGATCGAGATTAGTAAGATGATAAGTGTTCTAACGGGACACTCAAGCTTACAGGCACATCTTCATCGCATAGGACTAGCAGAAAACGACGAGTGCAGGGCATGCAGGGAAAACATCGAAACGATAGAACATTTTCTGTGTCACTGCCCAGCTTTCATACATGCAAGATCCCGATATTTCGGTTCCGACATATTGCCAGACTTGACTCATCTCAGATGATACATATTACTGGAAGATACTGAGAAAATACGTGTCTAGTACCGATTTTCTGTAATCCGTGGGGTATGAAAATCATAAATAAGGAGCGCACAACAGGCCGAACCACTGGCTTAAGTGTATGTCCATGGACATGAGACGTTTTAAACGTCTCATCTATTCAACCTAACCTAACTGCCCCCCCCCCTCTAGGGGCTACTCCTGGGCAGCCTTTCTTTCATAAAAAAATTATAAAAAATAAAAAATTTCTATGGGGGCCACCTTAAGGGTTGAAGATAGAAGGTTGGTATATTCTGACAAAATTTGTGGGTTGAAAAAATATTGGGGGTCGGTCATACATTCGACTCTACTGGGGGCCTCCTTGGGGCCGTTAGAGTGGTGAGAGCAAATTCTATAAAAATGAAGTTTTTGTATGGGAGCCCCCTTAAGGAGTAGAGATAGGTGAAGGTATGTATGGAGAAAATTTTGGGGAGCAAAAATTAATGGGGGTCGGTTTTTCCTGTTATTTCGCAAACTGTAAACAATACATTATATTTCGGCCCTACTTACATTCACACAAATATATAATATCAATGCACACTTACCGAATATTGTGTGAACTAATTTTGTAGTAATGTTTACTAAGCATTACATTAAAATTTCTGTTGAAACCTACTTTAAGACAATCAGCATTTATTTGTATTTGTAGTTAATATTTTTTAGATTCATAAAATAAAGAATTAATTGGTGTTCAAAAGTTAACAAATAAGGTTGTTCTTCGATTCTTCCCCTTGGGTTAGCTCATTTATAGTCGTTGAGATAACTCCCGCTTTGGGTATGAATACCACTTTGATATCCCTCCATCGATTCGGGATGTATGAAAGCCTGATACAGCCTACATAAATTTTCTCTAGCCAGGGGATAGTGTAATGTGACATTTTCTGCTGGAGTGATGCCGTCTGGTCCAGGTGGGGAACCCCGCTCCATCGGAACACGAAGGCATCACCGTCAAGGAATTTATTTATTATTAGCCCGTAATAGGTTGGAGGCTGTTGAGGTTTCGGCTCTTACCGAAAAACAAAAAGAGTCACTAACCTGGGCTAAAGGCGTCATAGATGCTTCTAAGGCCAATGAGCCGGCTGAAAGAGCAACAAATTCAGCCAGGGCTGTGGAGTCGGGGAAATTTGCCCGGAGTCGAAAAAATATGGTCGACTCCGAGATGGATTTTACAGAATGTACCATTTATGTGATAGGACTTTTGCACTCAAAAAATGTTGGGAAAACATATTTGGTAAAAAGGAAGGATAAAATATTCAAAGCTTTTAACAAAATATCGAGTTTTATGTAAAACAGTTTTAGGAAAGCTTTGATTATATTTAGCTAACAAAATAAATATTTTTGCAAGACTATACACTATTCCTAAGTGAGTACAATGCTTGTTAGAGCAGAATAAGCTCAGATATTGTAAATATATATATGAGATATTTACCTTATAAAGCTAAATCTAAACAGAATTTGTTAAAATTATACAATAGCATTCTTGGATAAATAAATTGTACCCTACAAAATTTTAGAATGATTAAATTTGAAATACAGATTCCATATCGTTACAAGGCCAAATTTAATAAATATGTATAATGGGGGCAATATCGATCTGAACCGGTTTTCACCAATTCTAATAGGTTTCCTCCCTAGTGTGGAAGAGTTTATATTGCCAAATTTTAGCAGGATCGTAGTGAAATTTCGACCTGTACTTAACGAACAACTTAAGATGAACAGACGGACAGCTAGTGATTCTGAGTAGGACGGTATATTTTAAGGTGTCTAGCTGTAGTATTTTTTTACATAGTGTGGTGTAGGTTATAATAACTAACGAATAAACTGGTTGCCTGAAGCGAACATAATTTTCAAAAATTGCGGTATATTAAAACAGAGATATAAATGAAAATTTTATCATGATTCCATGTTGAAAGAATTACAGAAGTATTGAGGATGGATCCATCCTCAAGGACAAATGGAGCCATGTGCAATCAGCCATTATGGCTCATTACCTCGATGTCCGTAGAGATCAGCCATTATGGCTCATTACCTCGATGTCCGTAGAGAAATGACAAAGCCGGTCTGGATAATCTGGTCGAGCATATCACCACATCATTCAATAGTTCCCTTGAAGAAGCCTGTCCAAAAACAAGGTACAAGGGTAAAACTAAATCCCAATGGTGGACTTCTGTGCTAACGGCTATGAGGAAACCTGCAACAAGCTATTCAACAAGGCTAAATCTAATGGGGTCGCTAATGTTTGGGATGTCTATAAAGAACATCTCAAGATCTATAAGAAGGAGCTTAGAAAGGCGCAAAGACGCTCTTGGTATACCTTCTGTGGCGAAGTGGAAAAAGTCTCCAACGCCGCAAGGCTAAGGAAAATACTATCAGCTTCACCCTGTACAGTGGGTTAATTGCAGGATGAGGAAAATAACTGGACAAAAAAAGCGAGCAGTCGCTGAATATACTGCTCGACCCACATTCCCGGTTAACTCACACCTGAACCCGAAGATCAACAAGACCAACAAGAATGCGAGTGGACTGCGAGCGTTGCTAGCTTGTTGAGAGATCCAGAATAAGCTGGGTTATTAACAGCTTTAAGCCCTTCAAGTCACCTGGACTAGATGGCATCACTCCAGCAGAAGTGCAGAAAATGTTGAAGTACATTATCCCCTGGATGGAGAAAATTTATGTAGGATGTATCAGGCAATCATACATCCCGAATCGATGGAGTGATACGAATGTGGTATTCATACCTAAAGCGGGAAAATAACACACACTAGGCCAAAAGACTTCAGACCAATTAGCATATCCTCCTTCCTATTGAAAGGTCTGGAAAGTCTGTTGGTTCACCGACAGGATACAAAAATCCTGTCGGTGAACCAACAAACAATAAGGGGAAGTCTAGAGAATCAGCCCTGCACGAACTTGTGAGCACTATCGAATCGTCCCTGCATTTCAAGGAATTCACTATGGTGGCATTTCTTGACATAGAAGGGGCTTTTAAAAACATTCAGTCAGATGCAGTAATTGCAGCACTGTCACATCTAAAAGTTAACTCTAGTTTGATTAGACTAATTCAAAGTCTGCTCAACAGAAGACGCATGACATCATGTCTCTAACTCTAACCAGGTATGTAAACTGAGGGACCCCACAAGGAGGAGTACTGTCTCCACTAATTTGGAACCTAGCGGTGAATGAAATCCTGCTAAATCTAGAACGTTGTGGCTGCAAGGTGGTGGCATTTGCGGATGAGGTGGCAATCGCTGTGAGTAGAAAATTCGAAAACGTCCTCCGAGACTTTCTACAGGTGGCTCTGAACAAATTGGCTAGATGGGCCAGAGCAGTGGTTTGGGCGTAAACCCAAACAAGACAGAATTGGTTCTTTTTACTAGGATGAATAATGTCCCACATGTGGACCCTCCACCTCGGATAAATGGAACAGGTCTAGTCTTTTCTGAAAGTCCAAAATTTTTAGGGATAATTCTAGATAGAAAATTGTTATTTAGACTTAACGTATTGGAAGGTGTAAGGAAGGCCAACGTCGCTTTATATTCCTGTAAAAAGGCTGTAGGGTCGCGGTGGGGCCTCTCTCCTAAAATCGTCCACTGGATATATATAGCAGTAGTTCGTCCAATACTGTTATACGGCATTGTGGTATGGTGGACGGAATCTGACAAACTAACCATCACCCACCTACTAGCAAAGGTTCAGAGAACCGACTGCCTGAGCATAAGTGGAGCCTTAAGGACTACAGCGACCGAGTCTCTACAAGCCCTACTCCATATACTGCCGATTAATATTGTGGCGAGTTAAGTTGCAACCAAAGCGTCAATTAGACTTAACTGCCTATCAATGTGGAGGAGAACTGCGGTCACATAAGGATATCAAAGTGAAGTGCCATAGTAACCGACCGAGTGGACTATATACCAACTGTGTGCACCTTCGAGAGAAATTACATCACTATGATTTCCGCCAGAGAGAAATGCCGGGCAAACCATCAATCTGCAAAGATGCAGGATGGCATCAGGGGAGAGTAATGCTCTTTTATTTCGGTGATGCCAGATCAGTAGACCTGTATAAGGCTGCTCTGAGTCGAGCGGGTGAGGTGTGGCCGGGTGCCCAGTTGGATGTTGTCGAAAAAAATAACATCCCTAGTCAGCCCTCCAACCAGGCTGACATATTAGAAATAATAAAAGATTCCAATCCTGGACTGCCGGCCCATACTTGGAGAATCAGCAAGGTGGATGAGGCGGATGGTAAAAAGAGACAGGTCAATTTAATCCTTAACGCTGAATCCACCTCCCATATACAACGTGCAAGTGCAACCCTACAATATGGCTTCGAGACTATAGTCTTGAAAGTATACAAGCAGGATATAGCTCCCACTGCGGAAGGTGAGTCGTCCACCGTGGTTGATACACGGCTTTCTGGAAGTGCGGAGGTTCCCACGCCCATTATTTCTGGTGACTCCAACTCTAACAGAAGATCTGTAACGTCCTTCTCTGAGGACGAAAGGTCTACTTCTGATACAGAGGGGCTGAGGGGAGTCTCCGGACTCTTTGACGCATCTGGCGGAGACACGCTTCTCGATGATACGGACGAAGAGTTCGATAACACCCTTGTCGGGGTGGATGTCAATCTGTCAATTTCCAATGATGGTAAGAATTCTACAGATTAACCTTCATCACGCTATAGCAGCCTCAGCGGCTCTATTGCTGCGGCTGTCCACAGGTGCAGTAGACATCGTCCTAATACAGGAGCCCTACGCAGTGGGAGGAAGGGTGTGCGGTATCAGGACACCCAACTTTAAACTGCTTGTGGCCAACTGTGAAGGTACTCCAAGAACCTTCATTTTGGCTAATTTAAGTGGTAAAGACCAAACGTATATTGGGTGGTTTCCAGTTACTTGCCTTATGAAGCTGTAGTACCGACTGCTCTATTCAGGGAAGTAGTAGAAGAAGCAACGTCTGATTATTGGCTCGTCTGATTATCGAGCTGATTATTGGCGCAGACACGAACGCTCATCAAACTATCTGGAGTAGTACGGATATAAACAATAGGGGTGATTCGCTTCTTGACTTTATTCTAATTACCAACCTAAGTATTTGCAACATAGGTAATAAACCGACCTTTACAATTAAAAACAGACAAGAAGTACTCGACGTAACGTTTGCTACTGACCGGCTGTCAGACAAAATTATTGGGTGGAATGTACTGGACGACCACTCATTCTCAGATCACCATTATTTTGAGTTCAAAACCGCTGAAAAAGCGCCTAAACCTGCCGTCCCCAGAAATGTAAGGAAGACAAAGTGGCACCTGTATGAGAAGAATTTCAAGAAAGTCCTAAATTCTAAACTTCTTTATGAACCGAATGACAAAGCCGGTCTGGATAATCTGGTCGAGCATATCACCACATCATTCAATAGATCCCTTGAAAAAGCCTGTCCAAAAACAAGGTACAAGGGTAAAAGTAAACCTCAATGGTGGACTTCTGAGCTAACGGCAAGGAAAAAGACCTACATACAACAAGCTATTCAACAAGGCGAAATCTATTGGGGTCGCTAATGTTTGGGATTCATATAAAGGGCAACTCAAGATCTATAAGAAGGAGCTTCGGAAGACGCTCTTGGTATTCCTTCTCTGGCGAAGTGGAAAAGGTCTCCGACGCCGCAAGGCTGAGGAAGATACTACCCACTTTACTTTGTACAGTAGGGTATTTGCAGAATGAGGCAAACAACTGGACAAAAAACAGCGAGCAATCGCTAAATGTACTGCTCGACACACATTTCCCGGGGAACTCATCTACAGAACCTGAGGATCAACAGGACCAACAAGAGTGCGAGTGTATTAATAGCTTTGAGCCCTTTAAGTCACCTGGACCAGACGGCATCACTCCAGCAGAAATGCAGAAAATGTTAAAGTACATTATCCTCTGGCTGGAGAAAATTTATGTAGGCTGTATCAGGCTTTCATACATCCCGAATCGATGGAGGGATAACAAAGTGGTATTCATACCAAAAGCGGGGAAGATACCACACACTAGGCCAAAAGACTTCAGACCAATTAGCCTATCCTCCTTCCTATTGAAAGGTCTGGAAAGACTTTTAGATTATTTCATTAGGGAAAACCTGGATAAAAACTCCTGTCGGTGAACCAACATGCTTACAATAAGGGGAAGTCTACAGAATCAGCCCTGCACGAACTTGTGAGCACTATCGAACCGTCCCTGCATTTCAAGGTTGCATTTCATGACATAGAATGGGCTTTTAACAACATTCACTCAAATGCGGTAATTGCGGCGCTGTCACAGCTTAAGGTAAACTCTAGCTTGATTAGACTTATATACAGCCTGCTCAACAGAAGACGCATAACAGCGTGTCTTGGGTCCACAGCTCTAAACAGAGGGACTCCACCAGGAGGTGTACTCCACTAATTTGGAACCTAGCGGTGAATGAAATCCTGCCACAACGTTCTAGTGACTGCAAGTTCGTGGCATATGCGGACGACGTGGCAATCGCAGTGAGTGGCAAATTCGCAAACGTCCTCAGAGACATCATATAGGTGGCTCTGAACAAATTGGCTAGATGGGCCAGAAGCAGCGGTTTGGGCGTAAACCCATACAAGACGGAATTGGTTCTCTTTACCAGGATGAATAATGTTCCACATGTAGACCCTCCATCTCGGATAAATGGAACAGATCTAGTCTTTTCTGAAAGTGCAAAATTTTTAGGAATAATTCTAGATAGGAAACTAGAATTATTCCTAGATTAGACTTAACGTAGTGGAACATGTAAGGAAGGCCAACGTCGCCTTATATTCCTGCAAAAAGGTTGCAGGGTCGCGGTGGGGCCTCTCTCCTAAAATCATCCACTGGATATATATAGCAGTAGTTCGTCCAATACTGTTATACGGCATTGTGGTATGGTGGACGGCAACTGACAAACTTATCATCACCAACCTACTAACAAAGGTTCAGAGAACTGCCTGCCTGTGCATAAGCGGAGTCGTAAGGACTACAGCGACTGAGTCTCTACAAGCCCTACTCCACATACTGCCGATTAATATTGTGGCGAGAGAAGTTGCAACCAGAGCGGCAATAAGATTAAACTGCCTATCAATGTGGAGGTACAAGAACTACGGTCACATGAGGATATCAAAGTGTAATAACCGACCGAGTGGACTATATACCAACTGTGTACACCTTCGAGAGAAATTACAACACTATGATTCCCGCCAGAGATGAATGGTTTGGCAGAATACTAGGTAATAGAAACCATCTCCACTTTTACACGGATGGTTCGAAGCTTGATGAAAAGGTTGGCTTCGGAGTACACTGTGAAGAACTTAGTTTGGATATATCTCACAGAATACTAGATACCTGCAGTGTCTGTCAAGCCGATATAATGGCAATATCGGAAGTCGCCGAGTGGCTGAGTCGCAACATAGCAACCAACACAGGCGTTGTCATTTACTCGGACAGTCAGGCTGCCGTCAATTCTCTGGATGCAAACTCTCTAAATTCACAAACAGCCCTCGACTGCCGCAGATCTCTTAACGAGATGGCTGAGCAGCTTAATATATACCTCATATGGGTGCCTGGGAATAGGGATATCCCGGGGAACTGCAAAGCCGATGAACTTGCTAGGAAAGGGACGACATTACAAATTCTCGAACAATTTGCATATATTGGTGCGCCACTATCCACGTGCAAGCTTTGGCTTAGGCAAGAGGCAATCAGGCAGTCCAACGAAAGATGGACAGAAATCGGCACCCGGTAGCTAGGCAAATCTGGCCAAGGTATGACCTGAGAAGATCAAAATATCTCCTCTCACTAGAGAGGCAAAGATTGTCTACGTAAGTATCAGTTCTGACGGGACACTGCTTGATCGGCGAACACGCCAAAAGATTGGGTATTGACTCTAATGACTTCTGCAGAAGCTGTGGAGATGAGGAAGAAGACTGAGCCGCTCGGCCTTTCTAGGCAGCCTAACAGATGTTTCCAGTACCGATATTCGTACTATTTGTATATCTAACAGGTTGGTTTCGATGAGGGCTTTCCAGCTCGTGGTAACACTAGGGTCCTAAACTGGCCTATGTGAGCTTGTAAAAAAAATACGGCTGCCACCCTAACCCAACCTAACCTATGGATAGCAAGTACACAAGTACAGTCTACGGAAAACATCGAACACGTGGGTACCATAAGTTGTAAACAAGGTCCCGTTAAGATGCGGCGTCATCCTAGCCCACGTGTTGATCGTGGCGACGCAACAGAGGATATAAAAGGAAGCAGAGACAGATACTCGGGCAGTTGGTTAGTACCAGGCAACAAGTAAGTATCGGGTCCCAGGATTGCGAAAATTAGAACATACACAGTGGATAACAAATTGTGCGCGAGTGGATCATCGTGATCATTATTAATCAAAAACAAGTAAAAGCGTTAAGTTCGGCCATGCCGGATCTTATATACCCTCCACCATGGATAGCATGTGACCTTACAAAATAACTCAAACCTAAAGAAAATAACACCGAAAATCACAAAAAATATAGTAGATGAGGACAGTAGGAATCACAACAAGTTAGATGCTATATATGGGAGCTATATCTAAATATGGACCGATATGGCCCATTTGTCATCCCAAACAACCTGCAACTATAAGAAGTATTTGTACCAAATTTGATCAACCTAGCTCTATTATTGCGGACTGTAGCGTGATTACCACAGACGGACGGACTGACTGACGGACGGACAGACAGCCGGACATGGCTAAATCGTCTTAGAATTTTACGACGATTAAAAATGTATATACTTTATGGGGCCTCAGATCAATATTTAGAGGTGTTACAAACGGAGTGACAAAATGAATATACCCCCATCCTATGGTGGGGGTATAAAAATAATATTTCTTCGGAATTAGTGTCTCGCGAACAAAATTTGCAGGTCGGCGTGATTTACAACAGTGAACTACAATACGTGCGCGAATAAACTTGGGAGGTCGACGTGATCACCAATATCCAGAGCAAACCGTGAGTGAGTATTATTGGATGGTCGGCGTGATCACTAATATCCAGAGCAAACCGTGTGTGTATAAACTTGTGAGGTCGACGTGATCACCCATATCTAGAGCCAACAGTGAGTGAGTAATATTGGATGGTCGGCGTGATCACCAATATCCAGAGCAAACCGTGTGTGTATAAACTTGGGAGGTCGACGTGATCACCCATATCCAGAGCAAACCGTGAGTGGGTATTATTGGATGGTCGGCGTGATCACCAATATCCAGAGCAAACCGTGTGTGTATAAACTTGGGAGGTCGACGTGATCACCCATATCCAGAGCAAACCGTGAGTGAGTATTATTGGATGGTCGGCATGATAACCCATATCCAGAGCAAACCGTGTGTGCGTAATATTGGATGGTCGGCGTGATGACCAATATCCAGAACCAAATCGTGAGTGAATAAAATTGGAAAGTTGCCGTGATCACCAATATTCGAAACTACCTGTGTATATGAATATAATTGGAAGGTCGTCGTGATCACCAAATCACCAATATTCAGAACCAAATCGTGAGTGAATAAATTTTGGACGTTGTCGTGGCCACCAATACACAAGACCAACCGTGTGTCAGGACAATTGGAAGGTCACCGTGATTACCAATATTCGGAACAACCTGTGTATATGAATATAATTAGAAGGTCGTCGTGATCACCAATAGTCAGGGAGTAAATCAGACGCGAGTGAAACTGGAGAATAATATTTTGTAGTAAAGATATTTTACTACGTAGAAAGATATTTGGTAGTCGCGAGACTTGGAGCGCCGGTGGACATCCAAGTCACCCCATATCATAACCGTACCACGAGAGCGGATACCCGATACCCCCGCTTAACCATAAACAGAGAACCAGCAGTAACCACGGAGACCCAGCGGACCACGCGTAAGACCACCATTTGAACCGAAGAACCAGGAATAGAATAATCAGTAAAATAAGTAGCATAAGCAGTAAAATAAGTAAGCTTTAAGATAAACATTTCAATAAATATACCGGATCTGGAATTATTTGTAAAGAAAATCTACCGCCTTATTACTTTCTGTCGCTGTAAATATAAATTTCTGTGATGAACCCATCCCTGTGAGCATATCCCAGCAACCTTTACAATCGTTACAGTGGCGCCCGAGCAGGGACATTGAGAGTAAAGAACTATTATTACGGCAATAAATAATCCAGATTAATTAAGCAGGATAGAAATTAGGTATCTACGTACAACACACTGCCCCACAGCGACAAGATGGCGACTACAGGTTTACGAGTCACTTGGGCGTACAGCCTAAGGAAAGAAGAACTCACCCGATATCTGGCGGAATTCGACAGTGAAGTAGATGGAACCGTCGAGGAGCAGCGGAAGCGTTTCGCAATGTTCCTGAATGGCCACCATGAGGATGAGCGAATGCCTAGGCTACTCGAGCTTCAAGCCATTCATGAGCGACATAGCGGCGAGAGAAAGCCCGCGACCCTCCATAAAGACGCGCACACGCAAAGTGATTCAATGGATTTAAAATCCCCGATGCAAACGCTACTGCTTGTGCCTCCGAGAAAGGAAACCTCGAGACTAAACCAAGTTACGCGACCAGAAATGTCGAGTTACCCTACCAACAAAGCGCAGGATGCTAGAGGTGTAGCAGACCAAGTCCGGAAGTGGAATATTAGCTTCAACGGGGAACAAGATCCCTGGGAATTCCTAGAAAGGTTGGATTGGTTGGCACGGGCGAATGTTATAAAACGTAAAAGCTAAGTATCTCAAAACTACTGAAATGGAGATACGACTTTCTTTCTTAGGAGGGCAGAGTAGTCTTGATTTGAAAGATGGTTATTGGCAAATTCCTCTGGAAGAGGAAAGTTAACATATACTGCATTCACCGTCGCTGGACGCGGCCTATATCAATGGCGGGTGATGCCATTTGGATTATAGGAGATATTCACAATCGTCCGCAACCAGATAGGTAGAGCTGCCGAAGACCAAAGACGACACTACAATCTTCGTCGTCGACCCAGGAAACCGAAAATCGGTGATTTAGTTATTGTTCGTTAACATCCGCTATCAAAAGCGGTGGATAATTTCGCCGCGAAATTAGCCCCAAAATGCGACGGACCCTACGAGGTATTAAATTTTTCGACTCCTGTAATAGTACGCGTCCAACGCCGCGGTCTACTGAATATCGAAACGCGCACCTCAGTGAAATTAAACCGTTTATTGGCCATCTATCATCCGACACACATCAATCTGACCCGACCCATCTGAAGAACTAATTATTTTCTCTTTATATTTCGCAAATCAATACAAACGCAATGGAAGACAGTACCGGCTCCTTGTAAACCGCCAGTGCATGGCGATCGTCATTCCGCTGGGAGGAGGAGAGGCAATGTGATGACGAAAGCTCTCACGGCGTTTTCGTCCACACTAATGTAATTATATGAGGTTTATTTTGTTATTTTGAATATTTTGTTTGTTAATTTTACCAATAGTTTTATATTGTTTTAATTTTTGTAATTTTAAGTACAAATGAATTATTATTCTGAGTTAAGAACATATGAAATAAGTACAGCTTGTATAAAATACCTTAGTACATAAGTATAGTCCCGCCAAAACACCGCACCACGTGGAAGCCCAAAATGGTAAACAAAGTACCGTTGGATAGCAAGTACACATGTACAGTCTACGCAGAACATCGAACACGTGGATATCAAAAGTTGTAAACAAGGTCCCGTTAAGATGCAGCATCATGTGCGCCTTCCTATCCTATAGGAAACTTTTTAAGGATTTCAAATATGCTACTCTTAATAATGTCAGATTTTTAGTTTAGAAGATATAACCGTTCAAAGTTAACCGATTTCGGTTTTCAAAAAATACACCATTTTAGGTAATTTTGTCCGATTTAAGGTGTAATATGACGAAAGCTAGGTAACGGATTGTCTTTTTTTCTTTCTGTTGATTGATTTATTTATTAAATGTATTATGTTAATAAAAATTAATGATTGGTCTGTGTTTTTCCAGGTAAACCACTTTTTAAAAACTATCAATTTTTTCACAATTTTTTTGAAATTTTTGTGGAAAATAACAAAAATCTATATTTGCCATATTTTCAAAATGTGATTTTTGATTACCCGTTTACTCTGATTTCTCTGCCCCTAGGTGCTTGTTTTGATTCTAGAGGTAATAAAGGCAAAAAAGACATGGTTCCAGAAATAGTATGGCGTGCTTGTCCATGATCAGACAGTGTCCCATCAGAACTGTTACTAACGTAGACAATCGTTTCTCTCTTGGCCAGACTTGTCTAAGTACCCTACCGGTGCCGATTTCTGTCCATCTTTCATTGGACTGCCTGATTGCCTCTTGCCTGAACCAAAGCTTGCACGTGGATAGTGGCGCACCAATATATCCAGATTCTTTGAGCATTTGTAATGTCGTCCCTTTCAGCTTTGCAGTTCCCCGGGATATCCCTATGCCCAGGCACCCATATGAGGTGTATATTAAACTGCTCAGCCATCTCGTTAAGATATCTGCGGCAGTCAAGGACTGTTTGTGAATTTAGGGATGTTTCCAATAAGAGGAGACAGTACTCCTCCTTGTGGGGTCCCTCTGTTTACAAACCTTGTTAGAGTTGTGTTTCCAAGACCTGCGGTTATGCGTCTTCTGTTGAGCAGGCTTTGAATTAGTCGGATCAAACTAGAGTTAACTTTTAGATGTGACAGTGTCGTAATTACCGCATCTGACTGAATGTTGTTGAAAGCCTCTTCTATGTCAACAAATGCCACGATTGTGAATTCCTTGAAATGCAGGGACGATTCGATA
The DNA here is from genome assembly GCA_963930755.1 of Eudasyphora cyanicolor. Classification (NCBI taxonomy): domain Eukaryota; kingdom Metazoa; phylum Arthropoda; class Insecta; order Diptera; family Muscidae; genus Eudasyphora; species Eudasyphora cyanicolor. Next base: position 247,762,761 of record OZ005736.1, on the reverse strand, counting down.
GTGCTCACAAGTTCGTGCAGGGCTGATTCTGTAGACTTCCCCTTATTGTAAGCATGTTGGTTCACCGACAGGAGTTTTGTATCCAGGTTTTCCCTAATGAAATAATCTAAAAGTCTTTCCAGACCTTTCAATAGGAAGGAGGATAGCCTAATCATTTTCATACAAAAAAAAAATTAACAAATCATATATTAAGGAGCGTAATAGTTAATTGATATTACAAAATTAATGTCATCAACTATATTTTTAAAAAATCGTATGAACGCGAATATAATATGCAATTAAGTTTGTAATTAAAAGAGTAACCAACATATTTTATAAAGTGTGGCTTAGTAATAATGTAAAACACCGAGATTAATTATATTTCGAAGTAAGAAAAAAAATATGTCTTGTAATAATGAGAATGTATTCGAGTATCGTATTAGATCTTCAAAAAGAGTGATGATTTGAATGTATAAATAACTGTTATAAAACTTACCAACATACGTAAGAATTCTCGCGATGACATCAGGCCTGCTGTCCTTGCTGGATTCTGGGTAACAAACTTTAAGGTAGAAATGATCACTCGTTGTGAAGATATGTACGTTTTCAAAATGCGTGAATGAAAATTGGTAATTGGGTATGTATGCTATGTCTTAGGAATACTTATTTAAATTTTTTTGTCTTTGCTGTTTCAATTATATTCGACTTGATATATGTAGATGCTGGTTCAGGTAGATTCGAATTGATAGTTGATGTTATTAATTTAATAATTTCCATTTTTCCAAAATAAAGGAGATGCGTCATTCTAGATGTATTGATGCTTTTATGTATTTCAGATTGATTGAGAGAATGATTCGTCGGAGGAGATATTATTGAAGATCATAACGCCAGTTTTAAGGATTTGTTGATGAAAAATAAATAGACGTTCCATATGTGGAAACAATATCCGATTTAACACAGGGAATCTCAATATTTATGGATTACATTTCTTCATAACAATCCAAAGTCATGTTCGACCAAAGGGATAACGCTTCCATCTTCTCCTCATGTAGCGTACCGTTACCAACAATATACCCAAGATATTTCACCCTACTTAAAGCAAAACTACTTTTTCCCACATTAATTGTCAGACCTGCCTTTCTCAAATGAGTTGCTACCTCCATCAGATGAGTCAAATGTTGGTCAAAGTCCCTCGAAACCACCAGCAGGTCATCCAAATACACAAACACATGCGATCTCATACTATACGGAATGACACAGTCCATTAATCTGCACAATGTCTGTGGCGCATTGCACAGTCCAAATGACATTCTTGTACACTGATACAAAGGCCGATTTGGAACTGTGAAGGCAGCCTTTGGTCTAGATCCTTACTCTAGTTTAATTTGCCAAAAAGCATCTTTTAAATCAATCTTGGAAATACAACAAACTGGAGGAAGCCTTGCAAGTATTCCGTCAATATTCGGTATAGGATACGCGTCTTTCACTGTCACTGAATTCAGTTTCCTACTGTCTACACACATTCTAACTTTTCCGGGTTTTACTACTACGACTGTGGGAGAAGACCATGGCGAACTAGGGGCCTATTCTATAACACCTAGCGAAATTATTCTGTCTAATTCCTTAAAGAGAAGTTTCTCAACAGCAGGTGATATAGGGTAATAACGCTGCTTAATCGGCCTAGCATCACCTGTATCGATAACATGTTCAATGAGTGATGTACAGCCAAGGGCTTCAGTCTCAGAATTAGGAAAAGCCGCCATTATGCCATTCAGTTTCGATCGTTGTTCATCCATAAGAATCAACTGGTCCTGTTCCTCATTCGAGCAAGATATTTCCCCGACTGTGTGCATCGCAATTTTGAGTCCAAACTCATCCCAAAAATCAAAACCACATATAATATCCTGTCTAATAGACGGTCTTAACAAAAATACAAATAGTCTAGATTGACCTTGAAACTCTACTTCTACTCTGACCGTACCCAACACATTCTGTTTTTGCCCATCAGCAGTTCGCACGTTTCCCACGCATCTCTGAAATCCGCTAAAATTTTGAATTTTCGATCCCAAATTCCCACCAATAATACTCCTATTGGCACCTCTATCTAGTAATGCCAAATAATTATCACCCCGAATTTTGAGATAAACGAATGGCCTACTATCAAGTTCCTGACTAATAATTGGAGATATTCGACACGATCTAAGGGATCTTAGTCTCGCATAATGCTGCCTTATGCGATTCGACGATCTTCTCTTTCTATTATTCCCCTTAAAAATTCTTGGGCGTGCTTTCTCATATTCTTCCAACCTTATATGATAGGGTCTTTGCAATGGGTGGATAATCTCATGTAAAATCTTGTCATCAATAGTCTGGATCGCAAAGTTTTCCTCCTCGCCCATGCAGGATGTCCGCGCTACTTCCGACGGACATCCTTCTGTCCGTTTCCCTGCTTGTGTTTCGAACAGTTCACGCAAGTGGGCCTATATGTATTCCTCATCCCACAACCATAGCAAAAAATCTATCTAGGTTCCATGCAATCGACATATATATACCCTGGTTTATCACAATTCCAACATCTGATCTCACTCCGAATTGCGTTACACAAGGGGTCGTTGGATCCCACGTCATCCTCCAGATCCACTACCTCGCCCTTATCAATAATTTCTGAAACGGCTACCTTATTAAATTTCCGCTGTTCTACTTTATGCAATTCCCTCATAAATTTCTCATGCTTCCTGGCCGCACTTCGAAGACTTGATACACTCGTGATACTTAAGTGAAGAAGCTCGTGTCTAATCTCGCTTCTCAAATTCCGTAAAAGAATTTCACAGAGGTCCGAAGCCGAAATTGGACTTTTCAACTTGTCCGTCATTGCCGAAATCACATCGAAATAATCGTCAAAATCTTCATTTGATCTTTGTCTACGCCTACGTATATCATCTATTACATCGAAGTCAATATAATCCACCTTATACTGTCTTTCAAAGCTGTAGTTAGATTATCCCATTCTATGTTATTACTCTGTCTATGGTACCGCCAGTACCACTCTAACGCTTTTCCCTCGAATGGACAATGAGCATGTTTACAGAGAAGCTGAAAATCTGCTTTCAAAGTGTTTGTTGTCAGTATATTTACCCTATAAATAAATTCCTCAATAGTCATTTGGTCATTATACCCTGAAAACTTTAACCTCCAGTTCCGGATGATGTTGAGAACTTTCTCGGCAGCGAATGTTCCATGAATATAGTCAGTGCTCAGCCCTGCTGCAACAACATTCGTCGCATTCGAAGATGTTTCTCGAGCAGCGCAATTAGTTCCCGAAGGTGTATTCACTACTCCATTCATAACAGCATTTGAGTCATTACTAATGTTAATATTCTGAACAAATGAACTAAGCTGATTAGATATCAATTCACTCATTTCAGCTGGGAAATTATTCAGTGATTCTGACATCATGCGAGAAACTCTACTATCATCTTCGTGATTCCGAGACTTACCACGTCCTCTTACACCAGAATTACGTGTCCTTTGAGCGACAGAATCATCATTGTCCAAATTCACAGTAAAACTGACGTTAGCAGACTCTTCAATATTTAATAAATCTTCACGACTTCTTGTCAAAGGCATGATTAAATTAAGACAAAATTCAAATTCAACAACTATTCATTCGCTACTAAACTTAAAACTTCCGCTAGCACAATCAAATATGTGTAATATAAATTTTTCGATCTTCTACCAAATTATTAGAAAAGAGTATAGCGAAATATTGATCAGGTAAACTGTACAGACAGCCATACAGTAAAAATCCTAAATCAAACATCCAGAATTACAAAATGAAACTTCATAACCGATCGTGTGAGTCAATATCTAAACAAAAAATTCAAATAATGAAATCTCAAACGCGATCGACAGTGAATACAATTTAGATAGTAAGGAAAGAAACCAAAAGTAAACACCACCAGTATTGCGAGTATATTATCGATAAGTACCAATAACACAAATCTCGAACAAACTACATAGCGATAAAGATAGAAAAAGTACAGCCGTCAATCGATCCGTTCGGCATCAAAATCCGATGTTAAACCAATATTTTAAAAATCCAAAACAACGATCGATTAAGACATAACATCTATTGCATATATGTAGTCATCATCATCACGGAAAGATATTATTAGAAAAATTGACACATCAGCTATATCTATGTTGGTTCTAATAAAACCACATGCAGTATTTCTCGTAATAAATGAAAACGATTTACGATATTTTCAATAGCTGAGGCCCCACGTTGGGCGCCATTTAATTCTGTAACGGCCCGACTCGTTCTCTATCCTCTCAGTACCTTTCTGCTACCTTTAGTAACGGCCGTGCTCAGGGAAATGGGGTGGTGTCATTGATTGAGGAAACCATATTGCAGGGTTGCGCTTGCACGTTGTATATGGGAGGTGGATTCAGCGTTATGGATCAAATTGACCTGCCGCTTTTTACCATCCGGCTCACCCACCTTGCTTATTTTCCAATTATGGCTCGGCAGACCAGGATTGGAATCTTTTATTATATCGAATATGTCAGTCGGGTTGGAGGGCTCTTCTGTAACCCAGGCATCTAAGAGCCGAAACCTCAACTGCTTCCAACTTCGACAAAACTCTGAGCGCTATCAAGCGCTCATTGTGCTTCCGTTTTGACGGTCGGACATGACGTTTTCCCCTCACCGTACCACCTGTTGTGAGTACTGGGGGAAATTTTCACAATTTTTGGTGTGATCGGCTTTGTCCAAGAAAAACGGACGGACATAGGAGTCGAGTGTTTTAAGTGCGTACCCGCCGCAGTGGCCTTACCGCACTGTGCTCTTAACACAGGGTGAATACAATGCGTCTACCAACGCCCCCACCCACAAGTGCATGAGTACCAATTCGACTTCATGTTTTTGGCATGTCGTCCGCTTTGGTTAAGGGCGGGGCCTACCTAAAACTCCTTCCATTCTATGGGTCATGGCACCCGGCTGAAATGCAACTCCACATCGAGCTTACGCTCTCCCCGCGATTTGGGTCCAAACCGCAGCCACTACGAAATGCTCCCCAAGGGGCCACACCAACAGCCAGCCTGGAACCAAAGTTCCAGGGGCTCCTGGCTCCCGTGGTACCAGATTATAGTCTCCGGTCAGACTTCGTAGCCGATGCTACTACTGGTGGCTTGTATTCAAAAATTGTGTGGGTAAATCACCTAAACAATCAAATAATGAACAACAACAAAACAACAATTAACACATGCATCCTCACGGATGACACTGGTCACAATCGTGACACCGCACCGGACAAACACACAGCCACTGAAATGCAGTGACCCACAAACATAAAACAACAATGAACACGAACACCCTCACGGGTGAACAACAAGAAACAATCATACCTACAAGGTAACAACAATCACCTCGCACACCACAGCATCAGCAGGAACATCGGGAACATCAGCAGGCATCAGCATCAGGGCGCAGATGGAGGCATCTGTGCCGCGCTTCGCGATCGACAAAACAGTGACAGCCGACTAGACAGGCTACGCCGACAGTAGTGTAATCAGTCACTCCCGCGACATGTCTCTGAGTCGTCTCCTATTAAACACAATACGAGCAAAATTTCCCATCGCCCCTAACGTCCGATCGTCATCTAAAACCGTACTGAAATCCCACACCCCCTGGGAGTGGAAGATTCCCATGCTAGCAAGTGCCTAACATCATCGTAGTGCGAGCATTCCGTAAGCACATGCCGCCAGTCCTCAGGTCCCCTCCCACAACCACAGTCCGCGCTATCGGACAAATCTCTCGCATGCAAAAATGCACTGAGAGAGCCGTGTACCGTAAAAAGCCGAGACTCAGACCGAAGTCTGGCCGCTCCCTAAAAAACGTCGCGTCGCGAAAAAAGCGTACGTCGCCCGCCCCTTATCACTTTCAGTCCATCTTGTCCGCCACCTAGACACAAGGCACTCATGCAGGAGTTCCTTGTTCCTCCCAACATCCCCTTCTACCAGCTGATCAGCAGAAAACCAATCTAAACTTGGAAGTGGCAGGCCCCTCTTCATCCGGAAAGTGATACCGCAACGTATCACCTCCATATCAAGTGGGGGTGCACCCAGCAAGACTTGCAACGCGTCTGTGGACCCTCTGGCACGATAAGACCTTGCTAAGGCCATGAGCAGTCAGAACTGTCTCGCACCATACAGATGCACCATATGTTACGCATGTAACTAAAAGTCCATGATATATGGTGCGGACAGCACACCTGCTAAGGCCCCAGTCTCTCCTAAGCATACATTTCCGCTTGAGCAACATTGTCGAGGACTTCTCCACCGACACCTCGACGCCAACACGTGCACTCCACTCACCGACCGTATGTATGGCCGCCGCACCTTTTCTCTCCAGCTCAGCACGAGACTGGCCTTCGATCAAGATGAGGAGGTCATCAGAATATGCACACAGCTTGTAAGAGGCGGCAAGCGACTGTAACAAGGGATCCATCATGAGGTTCCACATAAATGGACCACAGATAAAACCCTGGGAACAGCCACGTGTCACATCCTTCCATATTGTGCCGCTGGCACCCACCGCACAAACTTTCCTATCCTCAAAATAGCTTCGCCAAAGCCTAAGCTCACAGCAACCAATCTGGACTAACCTCTGGAGCACGCTGTCCCAAAAGAGATTGTCAAATGCACCTCGGAAATCAACAAATGTACCAAGTACGTACTTGGCTGTCGACTCGATAACGCTACGACTTACATGCATTAAAGCATCCTCGGTAGACCGGTTAGACTTAAATCCAAACTGCAGTCTCTCAGAGAGACTGCTCTCATCAATGCGCTGCTTCAGCCACCATTATTCTCTCGAGAACTTTTCCAAGTTCCGAGAGAAGACTGATGCCCCGATAAGAGCGAGGATCACTCCTCACCTTGTCCGGAGACTTAAGCATCACAACAACTCGGCAATTTTCCAAGCTCCTGGGAGTAGGCCATCTACTAAGCACTTCCGATAGATACTATCCAGATATTCTGGTATTGCCTTCCAGATGGCTTTCACCATTTCTCCAGTAATACCGTCTGTACCTGGTGACTTTCTACTTTTCACCCGATAGACACTGTCCGAAATCTCATGTCTTTCCAGGATTGGAGGGTCAGTTATAGCCTCACGAGGAGGAGAATAACTAACCGGTTCCGCACCAGGAAAGAGAACCACCAACAGTTCATCCACGCTTTCCCTCCAAAAACGTAACGTCCCCTCCGCCCGAATAAAACGCGCAATGTCGCCCTCGACAAATCTTATAAGCCAACCCCCATGGGTCATCCCTATTGTCCTGTATTTGAAATTTCAATTTTTATTTTTTTTCCCCGACCATGTGCAGTATTTTGTAACTATCGAAGCAGAATATGCACCGATTTTATCCACTTAAGCATATCTAGATTGGCAATGAAATTTCCTATATGATGAAAAAAAATTGGTTCGATATACCCAATAGGACAAAAGTTATGGCCACTTTAAGTTATATTTTCAAAAAAATTCGATTTTTTGTATTTTTTTTAGGAAAAATTTTTGAGTTTTAGAAGATGTTAAATAAAAAATGTATAACATATTTCCTATCATCTTGAAGGAAACTTTCCAAGGTATGCTCACAAAAAAAGAACGGGTCAAAAATATTTACTGGTATTGTTACCAAGCTTCTCCAATTTACAACATTGTTTACACAAATTTCAAAAGTAAGGCACATTTTCTCCAATCGCAAAACTAAAATGTCAAAACTTTTGGCATATTTATATGTGGTAAGGTGTTGTAAGTTGAACTGCATAGGGAATCTAAAACCCGGCTTTTAATATAGTAGATATAATGGAAAATCAAAAAATCCCATTTTTGGGGATTTTCAAAATAATTTTGAGAATTGTGGGATTGACTTTTGGAAATATAGTAAAGTAATCGGAAAAAGAAAAATCCATGTCTAAAAGATAAAGCAAATCCTTGAATTCTTCAGTATTGTCAAATGTCAGATCACTGTAACAAATCCATCTTTTCCTCATTGACGACAATACGGGATCGGAAGAAAGGAGTAGATTTTTGAAAATATCTTCATTTTTTCTCTTGAACACTTTCGGGAGTGAAATTGCTGAATATGTCGAAAATCACGATTTCTTGCCTCCTGAGGTTCTTCCGTTAAGCTCTCCTAAGGGAAGAATATTATACGCGATAATTACTTTTCCATGACGCAATACTTTATGCACAGTAGGAGTCATATCCTTCCAAGGATACAATGTTATAAGCTGTTTTATGATATCAAGGCAGTATTTTCCAAACTTTTCTGGATTAATTTTATAAGTCAGTCGCCGCCTGTCGTAGCGAACGGACGTGTTATCGCAGAGCGGATAGTTTTTAACCTATTACGCAATACGTATTCACCTACCTACTACGCAACCACGTGGTTTGTTGTTTTTACAGCGTAGGTTGAATTGGATGCATCGGTCTCTGGACAGAAATTTCTGAGTTGAGTCTGGAAGGCCTATATCGACGTACCTATTACGGGCTAATACTGGCTATGGGGGTTTCTCCCCCAACCAATTTATGATTAAACCAAAAAAGACGAAGGAGATTAGGGCGCAGGGGAGGAAAACCCAGTGCCGGCGACAAGCGTTGATTCACTCACGAGTCATGTGTCGTCGTTATTGAACAATCGTGAGCATGCAACTTCTACGAGCTTTGGTGCCTTGGATCCCGTAGTCGAAAATTAAACAAGAGCACATCCAGCCGCAGGCAGAACAAATGATAAGACAGATGAAGCAGAACCCAGCTGGGTCTCTAAGCAACCCAAGCCTTTAAAAGCCAGTGGGGACTCTGAATCATCAAATGAAAACAATATCACTATTGTTGCTAACTCATAGAGACTGTCAGGGGCACAAAGAAGGAAACTGAATAAGTTGAACCGACAGAACCTATTACGGGATGAACCTGACAATTCTACCTCCAACACAAACATGGAGGCCGCTAAAAGAGTTAGGTCTCCCGAAGAACAATAAAATTCCCTATATGATGAAAAAACAATTGGTTCGATATACCCAATAGGACAAAAGTTATATTTTCAAAAAATTTGATTTTTTGTAATTTTTTTAGGAAAAAAGTATATGTCGTATTTTTGGTACTCTAGGTACTATAAAAGCATTACACTGTACAAAATTGCAAGTATTTGTATGCACTGGTACTATAGTTTTATGCTGGTAACTTTTGGTACAAAGTGGTCCATTTGTATGGGAGATACCAGTCCACTCACACTCTTGTTGGCCCTGTTGATCCTCGGGCTCTGTTGATGAGTTCCCCGGAAAATGAGTGTCGGGCAGTACACTTAGCGATTGCCCGCTGTTTTTTGTCCAGTTGTTTGCCTCATCCTGCAAATACCCCACAGTACAAGAAGAAGTGGATAGTACCTTCTTCAACCTTGCGGCGTCGGAGACGTTTTCCACTTCGCCACAGAAGGAATACCAAGAGCGTCTTTGCGCCCTAAGCTCCTTCTTATAGATCTTGAGTTGCCCTTTATATGCATCCCAATCATTAACGGCTCCAGTAGATTTCGCCTTGTTGAATGAATGAATGATGAGCGTTCGTGTCTGCGCCAATAATCAGCTCGAGCTCGTCAGACGTTGCTTCTTCTACTACTTCCCTGAAGAGAGCTGTCGGTATTGCAGCTTCATAAGGAAAGTAACTGGAGACCACCCAGTATATGCGATTACCAATCTCCAGACTAGCATCTGTTTGGTCTTTACCACTTAAATTAGTCAGGAGAAAAATACTTAGATATTTTCTGGCCAAAATGCAGGTTTTTGGAGTGCCTTCACAGTTGGCCACAAGCAGTTTAAAGTTTGGTGTCTTGATACCGCACACCCGTCCTCCTACTACATAGGGCTCCTGGATCAGGATAGAGCCGCTGAGGCTGTTTTAGCGTGATGGAGGTTAATCTGTAGAATTCTTACCATCATTGGTAATCTACAGATTGACATCCACCCCGACAAGGGTGTTATCGAACTCTTCGTCCGTATCATCGGGGAGCATGTTCCCGCCAGATGCGTCAAAGAGTCCGGAGACTTCCCTCAGCCCCTCAGTATCCGATGTAGTGTTTTCATCCTCAGAGAATGACGTTACAGATCTTCTGTTAGAGTGAGATCACCAGAAATAATGGTTGTGTGGACCTCCGCACTTCCAGTTGTGTGGACCTCCGCACTTCCACGGTCGACGACTCGCCTTCCGCAGTTGGAGCTATATCCTGCTTGTTTACCTTCAAGACTATAGTCTCGAAACCATATTGCAGGGTTGCACTTGCACTTTGTATATGGGAGGTGGATTCAGCGTTAAGGATCGAATTTACCTGTCGCTTTTTACAGTGAGGCGGCTCACCCACCTTGCTAATTCTCCATTATGGGTCGGCAGACCAGGATTGGAATTTTTATTATCTCTATAATATGTCATCCGAGCTAGAGGGCTCTTCTGTAACCCAGGTGATTGCTCTAGGATGACTAGGGATGTTGTTTTTTCCACAACATCCAACTGGGCACCCGGCCACACCTCACACGCTCGACTCAGAGCAGCCTTATACAGATCTACTGATCTGGCATCACCGAAATATAAGAGCTTTACTCTCCCCTGATGCCATCCTGCATCGTTGCAGACTGGTGGTTTGCCCGGCATTTCTCCTCGGACATCGAGGTAATGAGTCATAATGGCAGATTGCACATGGCTCCATTTGTCCTTGAGGATGGATCCATCCTCACTACTTCTGTCTATAACAGCCATCACTAGACTCTCATTCGCCACTTCATTGAAGGGCTTTAGGTTTAGGTTTAGGTTAGGTTGGCAGCCGTATTTTTTATACAATCTCACATAGACCAGTTTAGGTCCCTAGTGTTACCACGGGCTGAAATGCCCCTCATCGAAACCAACATGGTTGATATACAAATTTGTCAATAGTACGAATATCGGTACTGGAAAGATCTGCTAGGTTGCCTAGAAAAGCCGACCCCAGTATGTCCAGTCGTCGTTTACTCAGAGCGGGGCAGTCGCATAGCAAGTGCTCAATGCTCTCCACTTCTTCCTCATCTCCACAGCTTCTGCAGAAGTCATTAGAGTCAATACCCAATCTTTTGGGGTGTTCGCCGATCAAGCAGTGTCCCGTCAGAACTGATACTAACGTAGACAATCTTTGCCTCTCTAGTGCGAGGAGATATTTTGATCTTCTCAGGTCATACCTTGGCCAGATTGTCTAGCTACTCTGCAGGTGTCGATTTCTGTCCATCTTTCGTTGGACTGCCTGATTGCCTCTTGCCTAAGCCAAAGCTTGCACGTGGATAGTGGCGCACCAATATATGCAAATTCTTCGAGAATTTGTAATGTCGTCCCTTTCCTAGCAAGTTAATCGGCTTTGCAGTTCCCCGGGATATCCCTATGCCCAGGCACCCATATGAGGTGTATGTTAAACTGCTCACAATTTGTTCCATCACCTGGAACAAATTGTGTGCACTGTTCGATGAAAATCTGAAGGATGTTGCTAAGAAAGATGATATAGCTGCAATTAAATCTGAGCTGGATGAATTGAAACAGGAGAATATTAAATTAAAAGAAGATATCAGAAAACTTTCGACCCGATTGGAACTTGATGATCGTAAGTCTCGGTCTACAAATGTTGTGGTGAGTGGCATAGGATGTACAAATACGTTGGCTGCGCATAAGAAATTCCTCAGTATCTGCGAGAATGAATTAAAAGCTTCTGTTAATATAATTCAAACCAGAATGCTATCTTCAGGCAAGTCGTTCGTGTTCATCCTAGAAACTAATAGCCAAGCGATCAATGTATTAGCGAGTAAAGGAAAATTAAGAGGTCAACAGGTCTATATACAAAAGGATTATACCGAAATCGAACAGAACACAAGATTTAATCTTAGAAAAATAAGTAAAATCATTTGTAGAAGTAAAAGTGAGCTAAAAGTTCGACTTGGTGAATTTTGCATTTTTTAAATGATAGAAAATATACTTCGTTTAATGGCAGAGTTATGCCAAAATCAGAGAATGATGCTGACTATATAAAAAATATTTTTGCTGAGTGTGATTGCACTTTTGAAGTCTCTTATAATACAAATATTAAAACTAATAGTAGGAGTGCAATTATTCAGAATAGCAGTATGATTCGTGTCATGTAGTATCTTATAACATATGCATATCTTATAACATTGCATATTTAGAAAATTCATTAAATTTTGCTAATTTTATAACCTACTTAAATAAATTTTATATACTCTTTTTATATGAAACACATGTAATGTCCGATAAAATATCATATTTTTCTTCATTTTTCCAAAATTATTGTGTTATTAATGTCCGATAAAATAGCATATTTTTCTTAATTTTTCCAAAATTATTGTTGTCACTGGGTAGAAGCAACAAGAACTCACATATTTGGCCGGGCTAGTGGTGGTTGTTTGTTCGCATTCAAGAAAAGCATTAAGGCCAAATTTCACTTAAAGTTTCTGAATAAACATGGCTATACAATTTTATATTCAAAGTTTGATGGAAATGTATTATATTTGATCCCAAAATATTTGAACTGCACAAAGTGGAAAGATGATGCGGGCAGTTTTGAAGCATTTTTGCAAAAACTCGATCCGACAAGATTTTGCATTATGGGCGACTTGAATGCGAGAATAGGAGAAGAACAAATGCTAGAATATAATTTTATACGCGATTGCCCGCACATTAGTTCATGCAGAAAGTCTAAAGATAAATGAGGTATTATATTGAATGGTTGAACGTTGAATGATCCAGATGGAGAGTATAGCTTTTGTGGTGTAATGGGTAACTCTGTTATTGATTATTGTATTTGCTCGGTTAATTTCCTACAATATATAGATGAGTTCACCGTATCCTCTAAGCCGTACTCTGACCACATGCCACTATGCCTGAAAATAAAAATTCCAAAACCCCACGGGAGTTGGCAAACAAATTGTACCCTAGAAAGACTTCGCTGGAACGATAAGTATAGGGTAAAATACTATAGAAATCTAGAAACGCTTTCCAATGGTTGGATTCAAGAAATGGATGCTACCACGGATGATTTGGTTGCATCGATCAAGAATAAAATAGAAAAAGCGAATGTTCAGAAGTCACACAAATCTTTTTTTGAACCCAAACAGAAATGGTTTGACTGGAAATGCTTTCGGTTTAGATCGGAGAGACAAGGTAAATCGTGGTATACCTCAAGGGGCATTTTATCGCCTCTTCTATGGGTTACGTCAGTCTCCAAAAAGCCCTCACCAATGAAGGACTTAAACCAGTCAGTTATGCATACGACGTTGTAATACTTCTAAGGGGCTTTCATCCAAATCTTTTATGCAGAAGAGCTGAAGAGGCACTTAACATAGCATATAATCCAAAGGGATTAAATGTTAACCCAGACAAAACAGAAATATGTCTATTTACAAGGAAAACGAAGATCCCAAGTTTTACCCGGCCTCGATTCCTGAATAAGACAATTGCTATAACTAAAAAGGTAAAATACTTTGGGAGTAATCTTGGATCAGAAACTGTACTGGAAAGATCATCTTGAAGAAAGAGTTAAAAAGGCCCACAGATGTTGGTCGTTGTGCAGAAGAGCTGTAGGTTTAAAATGTGGACTACGTCCAAATATGACTCACTGGCTTTACATGAGCGTGATTAGACCAATAATCACCTACGCCTGTATAGTGTGGTGGACATCAATGGAAAAGAAATGCAACGTAATACCTTTGCAAAAAATTCAACGTATGTGCTGTCTAGGCATAAGCGGGGCATTTAGAACTGCACCCACAAAAGCGTTGGAGACTATACGGCACATCCAACCAATAGACATCCGTATAAAGAATGAGGCAGCCCTCACAGCAAGACGTCTACAAGTGATGGGTGAATGGATAAATCGAGACCATAAGTCGTACCATCAGAAGATTTTAGAATATCTAGTTGGACACATTCAAACGCCAGAAATCTCGGACGTCATTCCTGAAGTGCGGCTTACAGCTACCTGTGATACTTTTGTACCAGACAGACGCTCCTGGGAAAATGGAACTTTGGCCCAAGTGCCAGTGGGAACCAGCTGCTACACGGATGGGTCCAAGCGAGGAGGAAGGACGGGTCTGGGACTTTTTATTGATGAACCAGAAGTCGAACTTCACTTCCGCCTCCCTGACCATAACACGGTATTTCAAGCAGAAGTTCGAGTGTGTGAACTGGCTCAGTAACACGACAAAGCCTAAATATGCCAACATCTTCACAGATAGCCAAATGGCGATTAAAGCAATAACATCGGAAAGGGTCAGATCCAGAACTGTGTTGGACTGTAAAAGAACGATAAATTGGAAATGAACGGGCAAACAGCAAAGGGCAGAGAACTTCGAGTAATAAACTTGGAAACCTTTCGAAGCCACGAAAAATGAGTTGAAGCACTGGGCAGTGATGGCTCACAAAACTGTGTGGAATAGCGCAACAGTAGGAGCAACTGCAAAGATACTGTGGGGTGACCCAAATGAAAAGAAAACAAGAAGTCTTCTGAAACTAAACAAGATCGATATTAGTAAGATGATAAGTGTTATAACGGGACACTCAAGCTTACAAGCACATCTTCATCGCATAGGACTAGCAGGAAACGACGAATGCAGGGCATGCGGAGAAAACATCGAAACGATGGAACATTTTCTGTGTCACTGCCCGGCTTTCACACATGCAAGATCCCAACATTTCGGGTCCGACATATTACCAGAATTTACTCATCTCAGAGAATATGACTGGAAGATACTGAGAAAATGTGTGTCTAGCACCGATTTTCTGTAACTCGTGAGGTATTAAAAGATCATAAATAAGGAGCGCACAACAGGCCGAACCACTGGCTTAAGTGTATGTCCATGTCGAATTCTACGGTTGCACAAATATCTCAGGTCGTAAATAGGATGAGGTGCGCCTTATTTCTTTATTTGCGAAGAATCAAATGTTAGTTCAACCTTAAACATGAGCTGAGGAAT
Organism: Eudasyphora cyanicolor; assembly: GCA_963930755.1. Classification (NCBI taxonomy): domain Eukaryota; kingdom Metazoa; phylum Arthropoda; class Insecta; order Diptera; family Muscidae; genus Eudasyphora; species Eudasyphora cyanicolor. The sequence continues at coordinate 247,747,725 of OZ005736.1, read as the reverse complement.
TTTCTTTTTATTTATAATGTTTATTATGGATTTAACTTTATAACACTCTTTATCAAGTTCATCGATTATTTCAGCTGTTGAAACTGTACTATCAATACCCTTAATTAATACCACAAGAACTTTCGAACTCTTAAGCTGGTAAGTGTAGTAATTCTTTTTTTCTAGATCGAGCAACCCAACCACCTTTCTATAAAACACTTCGGTGTATGTCTGAATTTTAGTTTCGTATATATCGCCTGTACGAAGTGAAGCAACATATAAGTTTTCTTTGCCTAGTAGCTGGGACAGCTTATTTACCAACGTTCCCGCAAGAAAAGTGGAGGTGGTTTGGATTCTCTTGTAGTTTCATTTGTTTCTTTATTATTTTCCTCAGAGCTGAGGAGGTCAAATCGGTTCGAACTTACCGCATTCATTCCCTTGGGAACTTTGGGATCTGGTTCCTTATGAGGAGACCTTGCATTTGGCTTTCGTTTTGTCACTAAAATGTGTCTATCTATACAAGTTTGAATTTTATCATCTTTGCCCGTTGTACTGTTTGGATTTGTACCTTTGGGGATTGTTCCTGTTGCTGTGGCAACACTATTTCCATTCGGATAAACTACTGTACTTGAAAGGATACTTTTAGGCACTTCGTTATTTTTCATTGTATTTTTTAGCATTTCTGTTTGATGTGTTTCACTACTTGACAACTGTGGTGAGAAGGGGCGCGCAATGTTTGGGGTTTCGGCGGTTAAAAAGAGGCTGTCATCTTTTCTAGACGTTGTTGTTGCGTTACTTTCTGTAGTTGTCACAGAAATGTACGAATTTCTCCCATTAGGACTTAACCGCCTCTCAACGGAGGGAGTGAGAGACATGCACGGATATTTGTTTCTGTAAATTTCCTTTGTTTAGTTATGAACAACCAACACAGCATGCACTATGATTTTTAACTTGATTATTTTTCTTGCAAAATGTTACACTTTAGCAATAAACTTTAACACAGAACTATAACCAAATCACTTGTTAATAGCGTCCAACTCGCTTTACATGCTTTAGCAGGGTTAATCCCAAAGAAAATAATATTTTAATGGAACTATTGTGATATATATATATATATATAAAACACTGGGTTGGCATTAAAGAGCATTGTAGGGACTTATAGTGATTTTTTACAAGGAAGATTTTTGTCAAATACATCATTCAAAAAATCCTTAAATTTCTACGACTTTTGATATATCATTATTTTTTTAAGGGGATGGGTGGGGGCGTCGGTGTTTTAGGAGAAATACTTCTAGAAGTGTCTACTATATTTTGTTCTTTGACATGGAACATCTATTCCGAAGTCTTATATATTAAATTGTGTCTGAATTTACTAACCTCTTTGTTTACACAGCATACTTTGTGGCTAAATATTTCGAAAAGGCGATGTCGTTGGAAAAAACGTCTAATGCAATTCGATACAGCGGACAGAAAGTATGCGGAGTTAGTTGCTTTCAGCGAGGATACGTTTTTAAGTGCATTTTGCACACACCGTGATATTAAACATGAAAACATAATGTGTATAGATTACTATTTTAAAAGATTCGGAATTCATACTTTGAAGAGTACGGACGTGTTTTTCTTTAACTGTCAAACAAACAAAAATATTTTCCCAGCAATTTTTTCTCAATCGAATTTTTTTTTTCGATTTTTTCAATTATAACTTCAATTTTGAGAATTGTATTATTAATATCCAATAAAATTTGCGCCGAAGGAAATGGCTAATTCCATTTCGGACCATTTGAAGCAGAAAAAGCCTCCGGATAAGGAATTGGGGAAACTCCTTATGGAAGCTGTTTTTCAAGAAAATGAAGATATGGAAGAAGATCCCAATGCAGTTTTTATGGGAAACCCAACCAATGTTGATTTAAGCAAACAAAGAAGTTTGGGCAATTCGATGGAATCCCTTGACATTCCTCATGGATATACCAAGAATCCCAGCTGTGGATCAAAAAATTTAAATTTATGTGCAGATGGAGACAATTTGCCGAAAGGAAACGAGGATCATGTAAGTGGAATTTCTCAATCATCAGTTCCACATGGATTTGAAGTGCCACATAAGAAGAAGCGTTCTTTTCGTGGAGCATTCATGGCGGACGCGAACCGTCGGGTTGGTCCTAATGTTAAGATATCTAATAATGTAATTAGAGAGCAGAATAGATATTCCATTTTGGGTGATATTGAGATCTGAAATTGTTGATCCGGCTAGGAAGGGGCGTAAGCCCACGGTAAAAGTTGCTGAAAGGGTGGTAGTGTCTGAACGGCGTTCATTCTGTCCGCCGATATTTTTGTTTAATGTGAAAGATGTAAAGGCTTTGATTGATCGTTTGAAGGGAAGAAATGTTGTTTTCAAAATCATTAGAAAGTCAAGATATAAGAGCAAATTGTATCTTCAGGATCCGCAGGCACACGCTGAAATGATGACTCTCCTTAGAAATAAGGAGATAGAGTCTTACACATTCACTCCAAAAGAGATGAAGAAGAAGACCCTTGTGATACGCGGATTGCATCAGAATATGGATGTAGGGATGATTAAATCCGAGATTAATGGGATAGTGCCAGATTCTGTTGACGAGGTTTCGAAGTTCCAAACCGCTTTTTCAAGGAAACATGGTTTTGACACAAGTCTATATCTGGTTACTCTTTCTACTGGCCGGAGCGTTAATGAGGTACGTAATATTGGTTACATTGATCATCAGAAGGTAACTTGGGAGAGGCCGGATAAGAAGCGACATGAGGTGCAATGTTGGCGTTGCCAGAAGTGGGGTCACATGTCGAATAATTGTAATCGCCCACAGATTTGTGTGAAGTGTGGCGGGAATCACCCACCCAGGGAGTGTACTTTAGAAGCAGGAACTAAACCATATTGTGCAAATTGTGAAGAAGAGGGACATACGTCAAGCTTTAGGGGCTGTCCCGCTTACAAGAAGTACCTTGAGGTCAAAGAACTCACTAGGGATTCCGAGAAGAAGGTTAAGGCACAGGCAGCTGCTAATATTGCTCGCGCGACCCAATTTGGTTATGTTCAACCCAATAATTCGTTCTCTGATGTTTTGAAATCGCAGTCACCATCTCCGAGGTCGTCGGAGAAGCCTCCCTTAATAAGGGAATTTTTGGAAATTGCGAAAGAGCTATGTGGACGGGAAACCGTCGAGAGTAAGGTGGAACGTTTTGTGAGGAATTTTAGAAGTCTGTCAGTGCAACAGGCCAGGCGCGAATGCATGGGCTTGTTGGAAGAGGTTATACAGGTTTATGGTCCGTAGATTATTTAACCTTCTCACATTTAATGTAAGGTCTTTGGTCGATGTAAGTCGACGTATCGATCTTTTGGACACTTTGAGTTATAGTGATATTGCTATTGCTTTTATCCAGGAGACTAGGTTAGGATCTGTTCGGAAGGTGTCATTTGGATGTTATGATTTAGTTAGGGACGATAGCGAACTAGGTGTAGGTATAGTCTTGAGATCTTCTTATAGCTATTCCAGGGTGAGTATTCCTGATGTTCCTTTTCCGCATATTTTTGTTCAAATTGATGTCATGGTAGACAATAGCATTAGAAAACTCCTTTTTGGTTCGATTTATATTCCATGTAATTTTAATAGTGGTTTAATGAGTGCTGGCCTCTCGAGTATATCACGGATTTCAGAGAACTATGATGGGACTTTTATAGGAGGAGATCTGAACTCTAAGCACAATGCATGGGGGGACGTGTCATATAATATGAATGGTAACACTCTTTTCAATTGGCTGCAAATTAATTCTTTATCTTTTATCCGCATTTGTAATTCGTTTCCTTCTTTTCCTAATGGATCTTCCTTTCTAGATCATTTTTTGATTTCCTCTGACTTGATTGATACAACTCTTCCGAATTTTAGAGTATCTAGCCTTCCATCTTTTTCGGATCACTTTCCCCTTAAATTGTCGTTGGACGTTCCTAATTTTGATATTATTTTGGATCGTCGGGATTCGTTTGCATCGTATGCAAAAACTGATTGGGATAGATTTCGGAACGATATTAGCTGCGATCTTCTTAATTTCTATCCCCCAGTCGATCGTAATTTGTGCAATGATGAGATAGACTATTTTGTTGATGAATTCACAGCGACCGTGAACTTTATATCCAATGTACACTCTGAGAAAAGGGGGAATGCGAAAGTTAGGTACGAACGATCTGATGAGCTGAAGAGATTATATAGGATAAAGTATTTGTGGCAAAAGGAACTCAAGAGATTATATAGGACACATTACAACAGGTCAAGCCCCGATTATGCACTATTGTCCAAACAGATCCAATTACTTAAGATTATTATTAAAGAGAAAGTCGCTATCGAACAGGCGCGGAAGTTCAATTCCTTCTTGCAGGATATCAAACCAGGGCCACGGGCATACAGGCAGATATTTAATGTGATGGGCAAAGGCCGGTCTTCGGCATCTCGAGATATATCAGTTAATGGGCTTATTATTAGTGAGAAATCGCAGAAACTAGACGTCCTAAAGGAACATTTCGCGGATATTTATAGCGGATCTTCACCGCTGAGGAATTCATCTGCAATTGTTCAGTCCACAGAGTCATATTTATGTAATATTCCTTCATCTATTACCAATTTTTCTATAGAGAATTCTTCGTTGAATATTCGGAATTCTTCTGATTTCATCACAACTGATTTTCTCGTTGGTGTGATACGATCGCTAAATGGTAAAAAATCTTCAGGTTCGGACTGCATTTCGAATTTTCTCATTAAGAGACTTCCTGTGAAGGCCATTGAGTTTTTGGTCGTCATGTTCAATAACTGTTTGAACAATAGCTATTTCCCTAAGTGTTGGAAAATTGCTAAGATTATTCCGATTCCGAAGAAAGCGAATTCATTGGACGTGGGCAATTTGCGACCCATTTCCTTGCTATCTAACTTGGGTAAACTATTTGAAAAGATTATTCGCTTGAAGATGGACGAGGGAATTGGTCCCGGATATATTCCAGACTATCAGTTTGGTTTCAAAACTGGGCATTCGACAGAACATGCTCTTCTGAAATTCCAGGATGATGTCCTTTGTTCCTTAAGGCAGAGGAAGTGCACGGTGGCTGTTTCACTTGATGTCGAAAAAGCCTTTGACAAAGCTAACCACGCTGGTATAATATATAAGATGAGGAATATTGGATTTAGTCCACATATGGTCAAGCTTTGTCAAAGTTTTTTCAGTAATAGGAGATTTTATGTTCAGTATGATGGTGCAGGGTCTTCTTTGTCTGAAGTGAGTTGCGGAGTTCCGCAGGGTTCGATTTTGGCGCCACATTTCTACAATATCTATATGAGTGATTTTCCACACCGCTTTCGGGCCTGTTAAGGAATTTTGTATGCGGATGATGCTTTGCTGTACGCTCATTCCGAATCCCCTGCAAATGCTCTAGCCGATCTCTCCCAATATCTGTTGCATGTTAATAATTTTTTCTCCGATTGGGGCATTAAAATAAACACGTCGAAGTGTCAAGCAATTTGCTTGAGGAACGCGTCCGGCAGGTGCAAAAGATTTGTAGTACCCCAGAGCAAGGAACTTAGGCTTTCTCTCAATGGGCAGGAAATTCCTTTTGTGGATGAGTTTAAATATTTGGGGGTCCACTTTAGCAAATTGATGAGATTTAATAAACATGCTCGACTTGCATTAGCGAGGGCGAACGGTATTAAAGGTGCGTTTGCACTTCTTTTTAATAATAAATATTTGCCGGTTAACACTAAACTTTTGATTTATAAAGTAAGCATACGCCCTTTGTTGCTATATGCATTTCCAATTTGGTTCAGTGTGTCCCCAACTGTTATGAAGGAATTTTCTGTCCTTGAGAGGAAAGTTTTGAGACTGTGCGTTGATAGGAATTATCAGTCCATGAACAAGCGGTATTCAAACGAATACATTTACGCAAGGCTAACGTTGTTCCTATACCAACATATGCCCTTGCAAGGATGTTATCATTTAAGGACCGTCTTCCACTCTGCCCGAATTCTCTTATGAATAACATTTTGGAGAATCAAGCTCCTTTCAACTGGTCAAACAGTTACTATCTCTCACCTCTCGGTATAAATGGATCAGAGTTGATTGCAAATTCCCTTTCAGCAACTCCGAACTTTTTCGATAAGGTCTCGCCTGGATCTCACAGGGGATAGTACATTTATGTAAGGATATAATATATCTTTATCCTTTTTATTTATATTAATTTTCATTTAGTTTTTTAGTTTTAATGTAGTATAAGATTATTTGTAAGTTTTAGTTTTAAGAATATTATTTGGGAGTTTTAACCTCCCAGTTATGTCAACGCCGGGAGCAAGCGTGATTTCTTTAATTTAGTAAATATTCCTTATTTAACGTTTATAACACCCATGGTAAACGAGCGTTGTACACCAAATATTATCTAATTAAAATAATACGTAATAGTTTTAAGAATTTCTTTATAACGTTTTTCATAATCCTGTTATATTTTTTGTAAAAGACTCAATAAATCTAAACTTGAAATTGAACTACTATTTTAAAATAAACCGTGATTTGATAGGAATATGATGGCGCATTGAAATTACGTTACGTTTATTTTCTGTCACCAGACAAACATTTATCCCGAAATCGGTCTTATTTTTGGATTTTTTTATTGAAAAGGAAAAGACGAAAACAATCGGCTAACCGGGTTTTTATTTCCGGTTAGGCCGAAAAACGGTTTCTAAAATAATTCTTTTCAACATAGCCTTTTTTTTTGTTCACCTTAGTTCCAATACATTAAAAACCCGCACATAGTTTTATGCTGCTTGTGAATTTTTGGATATAGGCCCCATATATAGCATCTCCCCGATTTGATTTCTAAACGTCATAGAGACCACAAATGTCAACTGACCGGGCTGAAAATTGGTAACTGCGGTTTATTTATACCCGGAATCCTTCACATGAACAACGTTAGTCATAGGTCCATGTTTTGATATAGCCCCCATACAAAGTTTCCTCTCGATTTGACTTCGTAACGCTACAAAAACCTCAAATTCAACGAATTGAGCTGAAATTTGGTATATAAGATTCGGCATGGCCAATTATATCATGTAAATTTTGACCACGACTATGTCTGAGGTGATTCAATCGGAAGGTCCCATTTTGGGCGACTCGTTAGAGCATAGCGACTGAAATTACCAATAATATCATGTGATTCATTCGGAAGGTCCAATTTTAGGCGACTCGTTAGAGCATAGCGACTGGTATCTCACGAAAGGCTTATTCCTGAAGACCTCAGATTTTACATACCTCCAGAGAAAAAGTCCAAAGGTGTGATATCCCACGATCTACACTGAAAAAAAAATAGTAATAAAACTAATGATGCCACATTATTATATTAAGTATGCTACCTCGGTATCAATTCAATGCAAATTTTCATTAAAATAATGAAAATTTATACGTTTTTTACGAAATTTTCCTTAATATAAAGTTTTTTGAATTTGAATTAATGACTATCTAATCATTAGTTTTGTGTACGCGCTTCTTTAAATGTACGCATTTAAATTAAAGAAAAAAATCATTATTTTTGTGACAATCCACATTATTTTAAGTAATATTTCAATACTTTTAAGGATTTTCTACATTAACACTATGACGTAGACATGTCATAGTTTTAATGCCGAATCGGACTTAATTAACAGTATGAGATATTTGAGTAATAAATTTTAGGATATGCTCCCCTTAAAGGAAAGGCTGTCTTGGTAATAAATTTTATGACTATTGTCATTATTTTTAAGAATACATACGAGACAATTATACAATCTCTCCCTACCTCTCTCGCTCGGAGAATCAGTTTTGTTTGGTAATGTGTGAATCAATAATTGTTATGGAATGCTAGAAGAGAAAATAGAGAAAAGTTCTGTTGTTCGTTTTCTTTTAAATCGTCAGTTATTTACAAGCGATGGAAGGAAACGGTTGTCTGTTTTCGGGACGCGGATTGTGAAAAATTTGGTTGCTGTGAATATGTAAGTATACGTGGATATTGCACCGAAAATAATTTGAATATGTGCTGTTCACAGTTATTTTTGCTAAAGCATAGCAACAACAACAAATGAAAACGTCGTGTACATGTGAGTATTAGCTATGGAATAGTGCGCGAATTCTCGATTTTTATACGGCGGAACATCTTATTTTGTGAGGTTCAGTAAAAAAATGCTGGAGCCAAAAAATGGTGGTGGTGGGGTCAGGTTTAACCGTCCCGCATTGGGGTCAAAGTTCAGGAAAATTTGGAAAAAATGTACAACAGTCCTCCTAACTACCAAGGGGTTGTCGTTAGGGGGTTGGGATGTATGGCAGACCTTCATGAATTTCTTTTGCCAACATTTTCTCCGAACATACTTACCCCCTTTCTCCACTCCTTCGGGGGGCTCCCGTACAAATTTTTAATTACCCCCTTATTACTCCGTATAATGTTCCCGAAGCCCTAACTTCACCAGGGTCACCCCTAGGGGGTTAGAATGTCTGACGGATCTCCAGGAAAATCTTTTCCGAACATTTTCTTCGAACATACTTACCCCCTATTTTCTCTCCTTAGGGGGGCTCCCATACAAACTGCACCAAAACCCTCCCTCAATATGAGAAAAACCGCCCTACCTATCCAGGAGTTGTCCCTAGGGGCTTATGATGTATGGCGGACCTTCATGATTTTTTTCCCCAATATTTTCTCCAAACATACTTACCCCCTATTTTCTCTCCTTAGGGGGGCTCCCATACAAACTGCACCAAAACCCTCCCTCAATATCAGAAAAACCGCCCTACCTATCCAGGAGTTGTCCCTAGGGGCTTATGATGTATGGCGGACCTTCATGATTTTTTTTCCCCAATATTTTCTCCAAACATACTTACCCCCTATTTTCTCTCCTTAGGGGGGCTCCCATACAAACTGCACCAAAACCCTCCCTCAATATGAGAAAAACCGCCCTACCTATCCAGGAGTTGTCCCTAGGGGCTTATGATGTATGGCGGACCTTCATAATTTTTTTTCCCCAATATTTTCTCCAAACATACTTACCCCCTACCTCCTCTCCTTATACCGGCTCCCATACAAAATGCACCAAATATTGGGATGAATCAAATCAATTTATTTTTATCGTGCGACGGATATTTCTTGCGATTGGCATCGACGACCTGAAGCAAGAATTGTTTTTCATTTTCGTTACGACATAAAACATTAATTTGACACCTCTCTCTGCAGTGTTTATTTTTATCGTTCTTTCTTTCTTATTTTCAGTGTGAATCCTACTTTGGTGAAAACAACATAACCGGTTTTTTGTGTGAGTGAAAATTAAGAATTCTTAATCATATTCAAAATGGCATCGAAAAAGTGGAGTACGAGCAATTTGAGATCCAAAACCGAAATTAATTTGGTCGGCCAACCATGTGCGAACATATTGGGAACGAAATTGCCGTCTAAAAAAGAAGTATTAAAAATGTTTTTCTTTGGCACTCGTATCCGCGGATTGAAGAACGAAGACAGTGCAGACTTAGTGACCGATACGGTAATGATATTTTGGCGTCAAGCGTTTAGAGAAAATATTGGGGAAAAAAAATCATGAAGGTCCGCCATACATCATAAGCCCCTAGGGACAACTCCTGGATAGGTAGGGCGGTTTTTCTCATATTGAGGGAGGATTTTGGTGCAGTTTGTATGGGAGCCCCCCTAAGGAGAGAAAATAGGGGGTAAGTATGTTTGGGGAAAATATTGGGGAAAAAAAATCATGAAGGTCCGCCATACATCATAAGCCCCTAGGGACAACTCCTGGATAGGTAGGGCGGTTTTTCTCATATTGAGGGAGGGTTTTGGTGCAGTTTGTATGGGAGCCCCCCTAAGGAGAGAAAATAGGGGGTAAGTATGTTTGGAGAAAATATTGGGGAACAAAAATCATGAAGGTCCGCCATACATCATAAGCCCCTAGGGACAACTCCTGGATAGGTAGGGCGGTTTTTCTCATATTGAGCGAGGGTTTTGGTGCAGTTTGTATGGGAGCCCCCCTAAGGAGAGAAAATAGGGGGTAAGTATGTTCGAAGAAAATGTTCGGAAAAGATTTTCCTGGAGATCCGTCATACATTCTAACCCCCTAGGGGTGACCCTGGTGAAGTTAGGGCTTCGGGAACATTATACGAAGTAATAAGGGGGTAATTAAAAATTTGTACGGGAGCCCCCCGAAGGAGTGGAGAAAGGGGGTAAGTATGTTCGGAGAAAATGTTGGCAAAAGAAATTCATGAAGGTCTGCCATACATCCCAACCCCCTAACGACAACCCCTTGGTAGTTAGGAGGACTGTTGTACATTTTTTCCAAATTTTCCTGAACTTTGACCCCAATGCGGGACGGTTAAACCTGACCCCACCACCACCATTTTTTGGCTCCAGCATTTTTTTACTGAACCTCACAAAATAAGAGGTTCCGCGATGTAAAAAAGTCGTTACTAAGAATTTCCATATAACACTATTCCATAGCTAGTGAGTATGCATGTGGTTATGCCGTCGGCGTCACCATCGATCTCTGTGATAAGGGAGTGCGTGTGTCATAGTTATTTTTGCTGTATTTTATTTATGGCGATGTACATGCGTTTTTGAAGGAGATCTTGTTTGTAAGTCCTGTGAAGATATTTGTGCCAAATGGATGATAAAAATGTGAGTAATAGATTTTGTAATACTGAAAGAGACAATGGGAAAATGTTTAGGTACGTGAAAAATAGTATTGATATCCTGAAATAAACATCTTATTGACAATTACAAAATTAAGAAAACACATTTTAATTGAAAGTGTTTATTTATTAAAAATACTAGCGCATAATGCAGAAATGTAAAATTATTTGTGGCAATATAGAAATTTATTATTAATAATATGTTATACATATAACTATCTTTTTTAATTTTTTTAGTAAAACAATTTTAGAATGGGTCTTTCGTGAGAAGAGTGGCAAATTTTACAAAATATTTCAACGTAAGTATTATATATGAACGGCTGAAATATTTCTCTTAGTTTTCAGCGTTTTCCAATGTGATATGATAAAATTTATTTGCATTTTTTTTTTGTTTATAGATAATTTTATTTGATTTATTTTCAGAAAAAATTTAATTATTTTAACTTTAGATCACGCAATATTCGAAGATAAATTTGATGGATATATGAAAAATGCAGTGCTGAATGCCATTTATAAATTACAATAGATTTGGAAACAATATTTGTAAGTATTATGTATTTCTGAACATACGAGTATATATTTTATTTGAAAATCAAGAAATTTAATTTGGAACGCATATATTAATGTATTAGAACAAAAAATATTTGCGAACTGACGTTCACATATAAAATACGTGTTTTCAAACAAACAAAGTTATTGTTAAAAAGTTTTCCAAATATAATTTATTTAAAAAGATGTTTTCCTTTTTTGAATTTTAGTTTAAATTTTTCCTTGATTTCGTGTTCATAATTGCTTCATAATTAAACCTGCTGTTAGATTAGGCCCATCTGGTCTAATTTTTGTATCGTTTCCTTTATAAATGGTAATACAGGGTCCGCCATCTAACGTTTTTTTCAACTAGTGCTTATTTCGTGAATGGTAACACTTAGCTCATGTCTGATTTGACAGATAATTAGTTTTATCCTTCCGCTGAGCGAATATGGTTGTGTATACGCTTGAACAACGCTGGGAAATATTGCGACATTACTTTGAAAATCATGGTAATGTTGCAGAATGTGTGCGAAAATTGCGTACGGATTTTGGCAGAAGAGAAGCACCGACAGCTCCGTTGGACTATTATTTGTGGGGTGCCCTCAAAGATAAGTGTTACGCCGACAAGCCAGGGACAATTGACGTTTTAAAGGACAATATTCGTGAAGCCATTGGTGAAATACAGCTGCATACATGCAAGGCTACTGCATGGCCAGCCGAGGCAGCCATTTGAATGAAATTATTTTCCATTATTAACCGGAAGGATTGTACTTTCAAATAAAAAAAAGAAATTTGAGAAAATATTCAGTAGTTTTTTTTTAAAGCATTTAAAAAAAAAAGTTGGCGGACCCTTTATATGTATGTATAAATATTGCCTTATAATTTCGTCCAAGGGATATTTTTGTTTTACTAAAATCAAAATAATAAGCGTTTTTGCTCCAATATAATTTTAAATAAGCTGCTTTCTTTTCACCAAGTATTGAATAAAAATAAATATAAAATATTGTCTTCCATATTCATTTTATATGAAAAATGTAATGTTGACCAAATGGTCTCTTAATTTAGGATTCGTACAGATTTGCTAATCTAACACCAGGGATAAGAATGTCATAAGCAACATTAGCTTTTGTTTTACAGAAGTAATTTTTAATAAGTTTTTGTAGTTTTGTTTGCTAACAAAACTTAAGATTTTAAAATCTAAGTCACGATTGATTTTTTTGAGAAAATTATTTTTGATAACTCAATTTATATAAAAATGTCACTTTCGCCAATTTCAAAACAATCAGTTTCTATTATTAATAATATCTTACATAAATATTTTTTTTTAACTTTTAGTACAGAAAATTTTGTATGGATCTATTATGAGAATTTGTGTCGTAGAAGAGTGACTAAATATTTCAGTGTAAGTAAGTATATTCCAAAGATTTTAATATATCTCTTATTTTTCAACATTTTGTGACAGTTATATGATAAAATGTATTTTAATACTTTATCGTATATAAATCATTGTTTGATTTCTATTCTAATTATTTTTATTTCAGTTCGCGCAATTGAACTTTATTTGGATATACATATGAAAAATGCAGTGCGGAATTAAAAATTTACAAATTGCAGGAAATGAGTGAGCATACAAACTATATGATATAATAATATAATATTTGTTTTATATAATTTCTATATAAATTCTAGCCAAATTCTAGGTTCAAAATCATTAAGGTCGGTTCCGATAAAAATTGTTCATGGACAACAAATAGAGAAACGAATCCCGCTATAGAATCGATACATAACAATACAATATTCGAATAAAAGTCAAACTTCATAGTGTGTTGGCCGATTTGTCTTTATACAATTACATATTGTTTTAAATTATAAAATGTTCAAGGTTATCCGTAATATGTATTATATTTTTTTGTATTTTCCAATATAAAATATAACAAATAAAATATTTATTTAGAAAGATAAAGTGTTGTGTTATTGAATTTTCTATGAATATTAAATGATTTCAAAGAAAATGATTCATTTAAAAGAGTAACATTATAATCAATATAATGTAACGAATTTTCCATACATATTTCAAAAAAACTGTATTTAAATTCATGTTTGCCTTAAATTAATTACCAGTATATTCTTATATCAAGGACAAATATTTTAAATTTTACTACGATAATGTTTTACATTATATGATATTTTACTAAAAATAAGCACGCGCCATACTTAAATTTACGCAAAAATGTGCTTATTTTAAGACCAAACATAATTAGTTTTATTACCCAAAGTTCTTAATTCTATGAAATGCATCCTCAAAACAAGAACTATTCACGTCTTTAAATTAAGTATAAAACCTTCTTATTTTTATAGCGATTGTCTTTGGCTCGAAATCATTGCCGAAATCTTAAACTTTACGAAAAATTCATTGATTTTCAGTACGCTTTTTTTTAGTGTAGGTGGCCCATTTACCGTAGCAAAACGTGAAATAAGGCGTAGCGCCGTCGGGTTGAAACCAGGGCTCACCGAGACCATGCGCTCGAATTTCAGGAAGCACATAGTCTGTTAACTTGGTGCGATAACGGTTACCATTGACGGTATCGGTTTGTCACGGTATTCGTGTACACTCTCAGCTACAGCTACAATATTCACTTCACTACGTGCTGAATGTGGTCCAACCGGTCGAGTATCATCCACTAATGTAAACTGGGAGTCAAATTTGCGAATGGTGTTGGCAATCGTGGTTTCAGTAGGTCGATTAATGGCATGAAAAACATTTCTCACAGAACGCTGATTTTTGTATTATAGCTGAACCATTTGGGGACGCTGTTGTGGTGTGAGTCTTTCCATGATGACTTGACAAACGATACTGAACGAAAATGACAAGACAGTTTGATACGAGTCGCGCGTGATCTGTGAAAAAAAAATTGAAAATCAAACCTCACGATGAATCACCAGTTATAACAAACCACTCGGTTTCACTTGAAGTGCATTGTGGGGACCTATAGTAATTTATTACAAGGAATCTTTTTGTCGAATAAATCATACACAAAATCTAGCGATTTTTAATATATCGTTGATTTTTTATGGGTATTTTCAGTGGTAAGAGGATGAACGAGGGTGTCGGGTGTTTTGGCAGAAATACTTCTAGAAGTATCTCCTTTATTTTATTCTTTCATATGGAACATCTACTCCGAAGCCTTATATACAGGGTTACCATAAACGTTTTTCGGAAAGGTGACTTTTGTCGAAGAAATTTGTGACATTTACAAGGAGAGTTTGGAACTTTCGGAGGACATTTAAAAAGTACAATAATTGGCAAGGAAGAGCATTTTACTATGATCCACAATTAAACTTTAAACCCGTAAGAAAGGTCTCTGCCAGACTGTAGACTAAGTCCACGTTTTGCCGAAATGCATTTTTTGAAGCGGAACGCAGGATAAGTTGATAATGCATCGATTTAGAAACAAAAAGGCAACAAAATAATGATTCATCATCATTAAAAGTTGTAACGTAAAAGCGCTAAGTCCATATTCAATATGTAAAACCACACATGCTTCGGAAGTATTTTGTCTCTCTTTTAAAATTTTTATCATTGGACTTTGTGCGTTTACACTCTAAGGTAGCGATATGTCATTATACCCTACACCACACTGTGGTACAGGGTATTATGACTTTGTGCATCTGTTTGTAACGCCCAAAAAGAGAAGAAATAGAACCATAGTTTATTATACCGATCGTCATAGAATCAATTTTGAGTCGATTAAGCCATGTCCGTCTGTTTATCTGTCTGTCCATGTATTCTTGTAATCAAAGTGCAGGTCGTATTTATGGTCCGATTGTGATGAAATTTAGCACAGTGCTCTTTTTTGGCCCAAGGACGATCCCTATTGAAATTGGTCAAAATCGGTTCAGATTTAGATATAGCCCCCATATATATGTTACCCCCGATTTGACATGTAAGCGCTGTAGAAACTGTATTTCAATTGAGGAGTTCTGAATTTCAAATGTAAAATCTGAATTTCAAATGACGAATTCTGAAAATTAAATGGAAAATCTGAATTTCAAGTGACGAGTTCTGAATTTCAAATGGAATTTCTGAATTTCAATTGATATTTTCTGAATTACATTTGGAAATGGTGTAGGTCCTACATTGTCGAATTTGGTGTTCAGATTTAGATGTAGCACTCAATTAAATACAAACCTTGCCAAATTTTAATGAAATCTATTCAGATTTATATGTAGCCCTCATATGTATACGAGTATACCTCCGACTTGGCATATAAGCGCTATAAAATACAAATTGTTTCACAAATTATTATCATTAGAAAACCCAGTAAGGAAAGGCAGAAAGTCGGGCGGGGCCGACTATATAATACCCTACACCTCCCTAACAATGCGATAAGGGTCATTGCGATAATAACTTGGAATAAATTAAGCAATATTCGTTCCTAAATTGAGAAACATCTCTCTGGAAAATTTGAATGATCGGAACTAAATACAACTTCAATAGCGCTTTGATACCAAATCAGGAGGAATATATATATGGAGGTTATATATAAAGCTGAACTGATTTTCCCTGAATACTCATTCATGTAAAAAGACCTCTTTCTGTCGAATTTCGTACTGATCGGATATAAAATACTGTTTCTACAGCGCTTACATGTGAAATCGGGTGTAACATATATATTGGGACTATGTTTAAATCTGAACCGATTTCCCTCGAAATTGGCAGTGTTCATACATGTAATAAGAAAACTCTCTCTGTTGAATTTCGTACTGATCGGATATAAAATACGGTTTCTACAGCGCTTACATGTAAAATCGGGTGAAACATATATATGGAGGCTATATCTAAATCTGAACGGATTTTCTCCGAATTTGGTAGTGTTCATTCATTCAAAACAATCGACTAACCGGTTTTTTATTTCCGGTTAGCCGGTTATGCCGAAAAACGGTTTCTAAAATAATTTTATTATCGAAGAAACGGGAACCGCCTTTTCAAAATAACCTTTTTTTGTTCACCCTAGTTCCAATACATAAAGGGCACGCACATAGTTTTATGCCGCTTGTAAAATAAGACCAATTATGAGTTAAATTTGACAAATGTATATACATATACGAGTACATACATATTTACGAAAAAGGAAATTTTGTTATGTTTATTAGATAAGTGAAACTAAGACGAAGAGTCGCCAAGTTCGCAATAAAAAAGTATTGCTCATCGATAGGACCAACAATGTATGTACAATGTTCATACATATATCCATACCTCCATTCTAAAACATGCTAAGTCGACTTAGCATGGGAGATTGCATTTATAATTTCTTAATATTCTAAACTATATTCAGTCAAGATTTGGTGTTTAGCCGTCAACCCAATAGAAAAGTTATTCACAAAACAGTACCGGTGATTCCATTTTCATTATAAAGGAATTCTACACAAATTTAAAAAATACATCAAACTTTGATCGCCTCTCCTGAAAAACTACCTTTTTATACCCTCCACCATATGATGGGGGTATATTCATTTTGTCACTCCGTTTGTAACACCACTAAATATTGATCAGAGACCCCATAAAGTAAATATTATTAATCGTCACAAAAATCTAAGACGATTTAGCCATGTCCGTCCGTCTGTTGTAATTACGCTACAATTTATAATACATGAGCTAGGTGGCTGAAATTTGGTACATATACATTTGTATGGGGGCTATATCAAAACATTGACCTATGACTATTGTTGCTCCTGTTAGCAACTTTCCAGTTAGCAACTTTCAGCCCGATCAGTTGACATTTGTGGTCCCTATGACGTTAAGAACTCAAATCGGGGAGATACCATCCCAGCGGGAAAAGGAAGGCGTACGCAAGGCCTTCTTAAATGTCTTCTTAGGGAGGCGCAAGGCATGCTTACTGCATTCTATACTCATTTAAAATTTACACAGGGTGGGCTTGGAGATCAAGGCCTTACGTTCTCGCTTCTATTAGCAGGCCTTCTAGAAGGACTCTGACGTATTGCCGTCTAGAAGACCTTCCACCAAAGCCCTTGTAGTAGGCCTCCTGTAATTGCCCTTCTTGAAGGCCTCTTGCCAAAGACCTTATGAAAGACCCGCAACCAAAGCCCTTCAAGAAGGCCGGAAAAAGAAGCCCTGCCAGAAAGCCTACAAAAAAGGCTTCTGAAAGCTCAACCAAAAAGGCCTTATAGAAGGCCAAAAATAAAAAGCTTTCCGGAAGGTTTTAAAAATATGATGAACCAATGACTAATATTCATAGAACATTTCAGGCTTTGTTATTGTCATTCTATTTATTTCCACTTTAAATTCTTCAACTTTGTTGTTTCATTGAATATTTCGGTCTTTGTTATTGTCATTCTATTAAGTCCACTTTAAATTTTTTAACTTTGTTGTGTGCCTCCCCTGGGATTCATGATCTTCACATTTATAATCGAACTAGCCCACAGAATTGAGTTGTGTGTTTACGCCAAAAAGTATACAGAAACCCTTCGTTAAAGTAAACACCTTCGGCGTTGCCTTCTTTTATCAGGCATTATAGAATGCCTCAGGAAAGAAGAGAATCAGGAATGTACCACAGAAATTTGTTTTGTGTTTACAGCAAAACGAAGTGAACACCTTCCACGCTGCCTTCTTTAGCCAGACCTTCCTAAATGCCTATCTGAAGAAGGCAAGCAGGAATGAGTAACGGATTTTGTAGCATCTAATGGGAAGGCCTACGAAAATGCCTTTTTATAGAACGAATATTTCGGGCCTTTTATTTGATTAGATTAGATTACAAATCGGACATACGTATATACTGCTGATATATCTAAATCTGGGCCGATTATCTTAAAATTACACAGTCCTAGTTTTTGATTCAACAAACCTTCATCTATCAAATTGTATAATTGAGAAATGAGAATTTATGGGACATATGAGTCATTCCATGTCCAACCGTACGATATTCGCAAAAAATTTCAAAGTGCAACGAATTGGCGAATTTTAGTATATGTGTATATATTCAATTGCTTGTATCTCTTGATTGCGTTGGCCGATTTTGAAATGTTTCATGTCGTTTTAAAGGTCTTAGCGTACCTCATGATTAAAAATAAGGTAATGCATTCTTTGATGTTCATAATCTTTTTTCAATTTTAATAATTTTGCTCAATTATTACACTACGCTATTTTTTCATGTACACAATCTTCCTCATATTATAAACTAAATAAGTTTTTATGGTTTCTATTTTTTTTGTTAATTATTCACATTAGGTTTTATATTACACTCTAGTAGAACATTCTATTGAAAAAGCAATAAGACGGTTTAAGAGTGCTATCTATTTATATATATATAAATAAAAAAATATCATGACAATTATTTTGGCTGAAAATATTATACACTATTTCAAAATATTTTGACTTTGAATTTGAAAAATGATGTCAGAACAATTCTACTCTTTCTCGTTTCTGAAGTATGATAAAGTTTATGTTCCAAAATATTGAATTTTTAATAGTTAAAGATACACTGTGTCACACTGACTAGGTTTAGGTTTAGGTTAGGGTGGCAGCCGTATTTTTATACAAGCTCACATAGACCAGTTTAGGTCCCTAGTGTTACCACGGGCTGAAATGCCCCTCATCGAAACCAACCTGTTTGATATACAAATTTGTCGATATTACGAATATCGGTACTGGAAAGATCTGTTAGGCTGCCTAGAAAAGCCGACCCCAGTATGTCCAGTCGTCGTTTACTCAGAGCGGGACAGTCGCATAGCAAGTGCTCAATGCTCTCCACTTCTTCCTCATCTCCACAGCTTCGGCAGAAGTCATTAGAGTCAATACCCAATCTTTTGGCGTGTTCGCCGATCAAGCAGTGTCCCGTCAGAACTGATACTAACGTAGACAATCTTTGCCTCTCTAGTGCGAGGAGATATTTTGATCTTCTCAGGTCATACCTTGGCCAGATTTGTCTAGCTACTCTGCAGGTGCCGATTTCTGTCCATCTTTCGTTGGACTGCCTGATTGCCTCTTGCCTAAGCCAAAGCTTGCACGTGGATAGTGGCGCACCAATATATGCAAATTCTTCGAGAATTTGTAATGTCGTCCCTTTCCTAGCCAGTTCATCGGCTTTGCAGTTCTCCGGGATATCCCTATGCCCAGGCATCCATATGAGGTGTATGTTAAACTGCTCAGCCATCTCGTTAAGAGATCTGCGACAGTCGAGGGCTGTATGTGAATTTTGGGATGTTGCCTCCAGATAATTGATGGCAGCCTGGCTGTCCGAGTAAATGACAACGTCAGTGTTGGTTACTATGTTGCGACTCAGCCACTTGGCTACTTCCCATATTGCCATTATTTCGGCTTGATAGACACTGCAGGTAACTGGTAGTCTGTGAGCTATATCCAATCTAAGCTCTGCACAGTGTACTCCGAAGCCAACCTTTGCATCAAGCTTCGAACCACCCGTGTAAAAGTGGAGATGGTTTCTATTACCTGGTTTTCTTCCAACCCATTCATCTCTGGCGGGAATCATAGTGATGTAATTTCTCTCGAAGGTGTACACCGTTGGTATATAGTCCACTCGGTCGGTTACCATAGCACTACACTTTAATATTCTCATGTGACCGTAGTTCTTGTACCTCCACATTGATAGGCAGTTTAATCTTATTGCCGCTTTGGTTGCAACTTCTCTCGCCACAATATTAATCGGCAGTATATGGAGTAGGACTTGTAGAGACTCGGTCGCTGTAGTCCTTAAGGCTCCGCTTATGCTCAGGGAGGCAGTTCTCTGAACCTTTGTTAGTAGGTTGGTGATGGTTAGTTTGACAGTTGCCGTCCACCATACCACAATGCCGTATAGCAGTATAGGACGAACTACTGCTATATATATCCAGTGGACGATTTTAGGAGAGAGGCCCTACCGCGACCCTACAGCCTTTTTGCAGGAATATAAGGCGACGTTAGCCTTCCTTACACGTTTCAATACATTAAATCTAAATAACAGTTTTCTATCTAGAATTATTCCTAAAAATTTTGCACTTTCAGAAAAGACTAGATCTGTTCCATTTATCCGAGGTGGAGGGTGCACATGTGGGATTTTATTCATCCTAGTAAAGAGAACCAATTCTGTCTTGTTGGGGTTAACGCCCAAACCGCTGCTTCTGGCCCATCTAGCCAACTTGTCCAGAGCCACCTGTAGGATGTCTCTGAGGACGTTTACGAATTTGCCACTCACTGCGATTGCCACGTCGTCCGCATATGCCACGACCTTGCAGCCACAACGTTCTAGATCTAGCAGGATTTCATTCACCGCTAGGTTCCAAATTAGTGGAGACAGTACTCCTCCTTGTGGGGTCCCTCTGTTTACAAACCTTGTTAGAGTTGTGGACCCAAGACATGCTGTTATGCGTCTTCTGTTGAGCAGACTTTGTAATTAGTTTAATCAAACTAGAGTTGACATTAAGATGTGACAGTGCCGCAATTACTGCATCTGAGTGAATGTTGTTAAAAGCCCCTTCTATGTCAAGAAATACCACCATGGTGAATTCCTTGAAATGCAGGGACGATTCGATAGTGCTCACAAGTTCGTGCAGGGCTGATTCTGTAGACTTCCCCTTATTGTAAGCATGTTGGTTCACTGACAGGAGTTTTGTATCCAGGTTTTCCCTAATGAAATAATCTAAAAGTCTTTCCAGACCTTTCAATAGGAAGGAGGATAGGCTAATTGGTCTGAAGTCTTTTGGCCTAGTGTGTGATATCTTCCCCGCTTTTGGTATGAATACCACTTTGGTATCCCTCCATCGATTCGGGATGTATGAAAGCCTGATACAGCCTACATAAATTTTCTCCAGCCAGGGGACAATGTATTTCAACATTTTCTGCATTTCTGCTGGAGTGATGCCGTCTGGTCCAGGTGACTTGAAGGGCTCAAAGCTATTAATAGCCCAGCTTATTCTGGATCTCTCAGTCAACAAGCTAGCGACGCTCGCAGTCCACTCGTACTCTTGTTGGTCCTGCTGATCCTCTGGTTCTGTTAGAGAGTTCCCCGGGAAATGTGTGTCGAGCAGTACATTGAGCGACTGCTCGCTGTTTTTGGTCCAATTATTTGCCTCATCCTGCAAGTAACCCACTGTACAGGGTGAAGCTGATAATATTTTCTTCAGCCTTGCGGCGTCGGAGACCTTTTCCACTTCGCCACAGAAGGTATACCAAGAGCGTCTTTGCGCCAGGAGTTGAGGACTTTCTTGAAATTCTTTTCATACAGGTGCCACTTTGTCTTTCTCACATTTCTGTGGACGGCAGGTACAGGCGCTTTTTCAGCGAGTTTGAACTCAATATAATGGTGATCTGAGAATGAGTGGTCGTCCAGTACATTCCACCCAATAATTTTGTCTGACAGCCGGTCAGTAGCAAACGTTACGTCGAGTACTTCTTGTCTGTCTTTAATTGTAAAGGTCGGTTTATTACCTATGTTACAAATACTAAGGTTGGTAGTTAGAATAAAGTCAAGAAGCGAATCACCCCTATTGTTTATATCCGTACTACCCCAGATAGTATGATGAGCGTTCGTGTCTGCGACAACAATCAGCTCGACCTCGTCAGATGTTGCTTCTTCTACTACTTCCCTGAATAGAGCAGTCGGTACAACAGCTTCATAAGGCAAATAACTGGAGACCACCCAATATATGCGATTACCGATCTCCAAACTAGCAGATGTTTGGTCTTTAACACTAAAATTAGCCAGGAGAAAGATACTTAGATCTTTCCTGGCCAAAATGCAGGTTCTTGGAGTGCCTTCACAGTTGGCCACAAGCAGTTTAAAGTTGGGTGTCCTGATACCGCACACCCTTCCTCCCACTGCGTAGGGCTCCTGCATCAGGACGATGTCTACTGCACCTGTGGACAGGCGCAGCAATAGAGCCGCTGAGGCTGCTTTAGCGTGATGGAGGTTAATCTCTAAATTCTTACAATCATTGGTAATTGACAGATTAACTTCCACCCCGACAAGGGTGTTATCGAACTCTTCGTCCGTATCATCGAGAAGCGTGTCCCCGCCAGATGCGTCAAGTCCGGAGACTCCCCTCAGCCCCTCTGTGTCAGAAGTAGAGCTTTCGTCCTCAGAGTAGGACGTTACAGATCTTCTGTTAGAGTTGGAGTCTCCCGAAATAATGGGCGTGGATACCTCCGCACTTCCAGAAAGCTGTGTATCAACCGCGGTGGACGACGCACCTTCCGCAGTGGGAACTATATCCTGCTTGTATACCTTCAAGACTATAGTCTCGAAGCCATACTGTAGGGTTGCACTTGCACGTTGTATATGGGAGGTGGATTCAGCGTTATGGATCAAATTGGCCTGCCGCTTTTTACCATCCGCCTCACCCACCTTGCTGATTCTCCAGTTATGGGCGGGCAGACCAGGATTGGAATCTTTTATTATTTCTAATATGTCAGCCGGGCTGGAGGGCTCTTCTGTAACCCAGGTGATGGCTCTAGCGTGACTAGGGATGTTGTTTTTTCGACAATATCCAACTGGGCACCCGGCCACACCTCACCCGCTCGACTCAGAGCAGCCTTATACAGGTCTACTGATCTGGCATCACCGAAATGTAAGAGCTTTACTCTCCCCTGATGCCATCCTGCATCGTTGCAGATTGGTGGTGTGCCCGGCATCTCTCTACGGACATCGAGGTAATGAGCCATAATGGCTGATTGCACATGGCTCCATTTGTCCTTGAGGATGGATCCATTCTCACTACTTCTGTCTATAACGGCCATCACTAGACTCTCCTTCGCCACTTCATTGAAGGGCCTGGTGAGTGTCCTTTTGATAGTGACATTTGGGCCTCTTGCCTTTTTCGAGGGCAGGGGTTCATCAGGTGATCTGATTCTTTTGACTTTATTAGCCGTTAACACAGCTGAATTTGTGGCTCTTTCAGCCTGCTGATTGGCCTTAGAAGCATCTAGTACGCCTTTAGCCCAGATAAGTGACTCTTTTTGTTTTTCGGTAAGAGCCGAAACCTCAACAGCCTCCAACTTCGTCAGAACTCTGAGCGCTATCCGGTGCGCATTGTGTTTCCGTTTTAACGGTCGGACATGACGTTTTCCCCTCAGCGTACCACCTGTTGTGAGTTCTGGGAGGAAATTTTCACCATGTTTGGTGTGGTCGGCTTTGGCCAAGACCAACGGACGGACAGTAGGACGATTGGGGAACCCCGCTCCATCGGAACGCGAAGGCATCCCCGCCAATGATTTTTTTCTGTATTAGCCCGTAATAGGTACTACGATGTAGGCCTTCCAGACTTTGTACAGATTTTGTTTTGTTTTTGCGATTGCGTAATAGATTTTAACTATCCGCTCTGTGCTAAACACGTCCGTTCACTACGACTGATCAGCAACGACACTGACTAACTATTTCAAAGATTGAATCGTAGATTCATTAAGATCAATTCCATCTTATTTGATTATTTATTATTTGAAGTGCACAACTGAAAGATATAAAAATGTCGACACTATTTATGAGAAAACAACTTTAACGTATCACTCTAAGGGCCATTAACAATAAATAAATAAACTATGTTTAAGAGCTAACCACCGGTTATAGCTGTCAAATTCCATACAATTTAACTTTCGTTAGCCCTAACGCTCGGTTATTTTGTTTTGTGTTAATGGGGGTAAGTGAACATTTTACCTTCTGAAAACGTAATGCGTACTTATTCTTTAAAAAAAAAATAATGTCAGTTACAAACATCTTGAATTAAAACAAGTAAAAAAACGTTAAGTTCGGCCATGCCGAATCTTTAACCAAACTGTCGTATTTATGGCTTACGGGGACTACAACAAAATATTAACTGACTAAATTTTTTGAGATGAATTCTTGCCAAAATAGAATACAAACTGCAAAGTTTCAGCAAAATTGATTAGAAAATGTGGTGTTTATGATTTAAATAAGCCTATTTTAGAGCGAAATCTATACGGTGACTATAACAAAATATGAACTGATTTGCAAAGTTTTTACTGTGATGAATTCTACTCAAAATAGAATGCAAACTACAAAGTTCCAGCAAAATTGCTTTAACAATGTGGAATCTATGGCTCAAAAACCGTGTTTTGGAGCGACCTCTATAGGGGAGCTATATCAAAACATTGAACGATATGACCCATTTGCAATTCCAAATGACCTGCAACTATAGGATCAACCTAGCTCTATTATTAGGGACTGTAGCGTGATTTCAACAAACAGACAGACGGACAGATCAATATTTCAAGGTGTAGCAAACGCAATGACAAAGTTAGTATACCCCCATCCTATGGTGGAGGGTATAAAATCATATATGTAGTTCCCTGTACCACAGAGTGGTATAGGGTATATAACAATAGTGTAAAAAAAAAAAAAAAAACTATTCTTAACTGTATTTACTTGTTTGTTTTTTAAGGAAATTAAATATTGTTATTAATGTTATACATATTATAGAAAGTATGGTTAAACTAAGAATAATAACTAAAAACCAAAAATTTAATTTTATGAATAGTGGGTAATTAATTATGTTTTCTAAATTATGTTAGTCTCTTCTTTCAGTCATTTTTCCATATAAAGCATGTTTCTTATACCCGACACCACACTGTTGTACAGGGTATTTTGACTATGTGCCTTTTTTATAAAGCCAAAAAGAGAAGAGATAGTCCCATGGTTTATTATACCGATCGGCATAGAATAATTTTCTGAGTCGATTTGGCAATTTCCGTCTGGCTGTCTATGTATTCTGACAAAGTGCAGGTCGCAAATATGGAGCGATCCTTACGAAATTGGTTCAGAGATATTTCCTATTGAAAATAAGACTAATCGGTCTATGTTTTGATAAAGACCCCATATAAGAGTCTCCACCGATATTACTTCTCGATATTTAAGAGAACACATTTTTAAATTTATTTGGCTGAAATTTTGAGTTAATTCCTCCCTAGTGAAAATGGAGTATATTAGATATTTACTCCATTTAACCTGCAACAATTCATAATAATATTAGTTTCATATTTCCGGTTCATTGGTTGGCAAATAATAGAGACTGTGGTTTTTCGGATTTGGAATAATATCAAAAAACATCTATAGTTGTGAGTAATCAAAGTAAACAAATAACTAGAACTAAGCTAAAAAAAATCTCAAATAGAAATTTGATCTATGTTTTATATAACCACTTAAAATTTCACTATAAAAAGTATATACGAAACAACGACCAATTACTTAAACCGACACCTTCCAAACCGCATTCTTTCTTCGGGCATGTTAGCAGGCCCTCCATACGAAGGCAAAATTTAATCTGTATTGGATTTATCTAATATAAAAGGAGAAGGCCTTTCTGCATGCCTTCTCAAAGAAGGCAGTGTGGAAATAGTATAGTATTTCTAAATGCTGATAAATAGGCCTTCAAGCAGGCCTTCTAGGAGTAGCGAATTGAGAATGTGCGGTGAATCATTTTTAATGTGCGAAGAATGCATTCTGGAATGCATATTTTCAGAAGGCATACCGGAATGTGTTTCGGATCCGAAGAGGAGGCATTCAAAAAGGCGTCCTAATGGGAGGCCTTGCCAATTTTACCGCTGGGATTTATGCGGGCTATATCCAAAATCAATCCCAACATACCTGCAGATATAAGAAGTATATGTACCAAATTTCAGCCACCTAGCTCAAGTATTATAGATCGTGCTTACAACAGACGGACAGACAGATGGGCATGGCTAAATCGACTTCGAATTTTACGATGATTAATAATATATATACTTTATGGGGTCTCAGATCCATATTTAGGTGTGTTACAAACGGGTGAGGGTATAAAAAGAGAAAATATTCACCAAAATCACAAAAAACAACTTGATTTTAGATACCACACAATATATTTAATAAATGTACTCTCAGCTCCTCTGGTAGAGAGAGCGCTACGGTGATTCAAAGAAAATATCCAGGGTTGTTTAGTAATCATGGCGATTTGATATCACGGCGATTTTAAAATCACCGGCGACTTAAAATCACATTTGGAGTTCGGAATTACCCGAACATAATTCGAAAAATCTTTTTTGGGAGGCTATGAATAATAAACTGGGCGATTTCGAACTCCAACAGTGATATCAAATCGCGTTGTTACAGAACACACCCGATTATTATTCTTTTGAAAATTATATTTTGTTGTTATATTTTATTTTGATTTTAAAATCACCGGTGACTTAAAACCACTTTATGAGTTCGAAATCATCCGAACAAAATTCGAAGAATCTTTTTTGGGAGGCTATGAATAATAAACCGGGCGAGTTCGAACTCCAACAGTGATATCAAATCGCGTTGTTACAGAACAGACCCGATTATTTTTCTTTTGAAAATAATATTTTTAAGCGAAAGATTGAGAATGCATTTTCGACAAAAAAATCCAATTGAGGTTTTTCCATAAAGGTAGGTACATACCGACGTAGGTATAATTTTACTACAACGTACAACCAATGCTCAAAATAAGAATCTGGACATCAGCCGTACGGATCGGATATGTTGGCAGAACTGTTGGTAAAATAAAAATCAGTCACACCCAGTGTTACCATAAACGTTTTTCGGGAAGGAGAACTTGTGTGCCAGAAAAGGAGGACATTTGTGACATTTACAAGGAGAGTTTGGAACTTTCGGAGGACATTTGAAAAAAATCCAGTAATTGGAAAGGTTGAGCATTTTACTATGATCAACAATTAACCAATTGCATGTAGAGAACATCTTCTGTAGTGCTAAAATACCAATTCGAAAAGATAATATATATGGGGCCCTATATCTACATCTGAACCGATTTTGACCAATTTCTTCCCAGGTGTGAAAGAGTCATTATTGCTAAATTTCAACAATTGTCTAGAAAATGCGACCTGTATTTAACGGACAACTTTGAATGGACAGACATGTTTAAATCGACTCATCCAGCTATACTGAGTCGATCGGTACACTTTAAAGTGGGTCCTAGCTCAACAAACTTATAATAAACATGTGAAAGTGGCCGAATCTTATGTAGCCTTTACCATCGATCGCACGTCAATTCTTTTGGGTGTAAATAAACTAATATTTTCGTAGCGTTAAGAAGTCAAATCTAGGGGGACCTTTGTATGGGGGCTATATCAAAACATGGAACTAACGGGTGATCCAAGTAGAGATACTTTATTCAATAGCCTTTTTTGACAGATCACGTGTGAGTCGTGTCATGCTGTCATGTTATTTTTGTTAAGTATTGTTTGGCATTTCATCATGGAAAGACTTACGCCTGAACAACGTTTACAAATCGTTCAACTTTATTACGAAAATTCACGTTCTGTGAGGAATGTGTTTCGTACACTTCGCTTAACTTATGGTCAACATCATCGAGTCATCGAAAATTGGATTCAACGGATGAGCTATCTGAGACGTAGCCGCGGCCAACATTTGATAGACATAATCTTCAAAAATAAATGCCAAAGAATGTTCTTTAAAATTTTCTGTGTTTTTTTCTTTAAAAAGGTAGGGAACCTCGAAATGGATCAACAAAAGGTTCCGGGTAAATAAACCCTAGTTGCCAATTTTCAGCCCGAGCAGTAGAAATTTTTGGTCCCTATGGCGTTAAGAAGTCAAATCAGGGAGATTCCATATATTGGGGCTATAACAAAAAATTTACCGATATTATCATTTATAAGTCACCTGCAGCTATAAGAAGTATCTGTACCAAATTTCAGTCATCTAAAAATAGTAGGGTATAAAAAGGGGTAAACTCGTTAACTTTGTACTAAAAGTAGTTGCGGGTACAATTCATGTGGAGGTTTACTGTGTGCGAAAAAGTTGAATTTGTAACAATAGGAGGACAACATTTTTGATAAAAGAGGAAGGACGGCAGGACACATGTTAAAAAGAAGGACATGTCCTCCGAAAGGGGGACGTATGGTAACCCTGGTTATACATAAATAGTATATTTCAAAATATCGATCGAGATCGTAATTTCGTTTCAAACCAGTACAATTCAATTTTCAATTATTCTGTTACCACAATAGAGCGGTGTGATTTTTTATGTGTGTATGGACTTGTAGTACAAAAAGTAAATTTGTAATAAAACCCTGAACTATTGGCGCCAGCGCTGCCTACAAATAATGAAAATTATTAGGGACGAATTTAAGCGTGTCGCACAAAAAATACTTACCACCATTAACACAAAACAAAATAACCGAGCGTTAGAGCTAACGAAAGTTAAACTGTATGGAATTTGACAGTTATAACCGGTAGTTAGCTCTTAAACCTAGTTTATTTATTTATTGTTAATGGCCCTTAATATGCAAAAATTTCTGTATTACGTTTATGACTGGACATATATTGACATACATATGTACATACGTATTGCATACTATGGGAACATATGTGTATGTATGTCTATATATATGTATGTATATTCACCATTGATTGGCATATTTCATTGCATACGCTCCACACATCTGCATCAACATACAATAGGAACCTTTACGTATGTACAATACAAACAAACCGATAATAAATACACCTAAAAAGAGAAATCACGGGTTGCCATCACCCAGTCAAACATTTATAAGGGCTATACTATACTCAAGTTTACACAGAATTTAGTACAGTTTCTACCGGCAGGTTTATTCTTTTGTATGTATGAGTGAACACGTTCTCTTGGTGCCATCCATCGTCTGGCTGCTATATGAAACACCACAAAACATTGTTCGTTTGTTTAGTTCAAAAAACCCCTATCCTCCCTCATTGAACACTCACTCACTCAATCTGTCGGCAGTCGGTGAAGTCCAAAACATTGTTGTTGTTGTTACTTCGGTTCACTAAAACACTCCGCCCAACTATGCCACAGTGTATGTATCCATGTCTTCTACAATGCACTCAGACTATAAGTTACTTGGCGACATACTGTCTGGCAGTGTCGGCTCTCAGTTGTTTTAAGATATTTGTATACGTATGAATATCAGAATGACTGTCTGTCTGTTTGTACGAACAGACAGTGGATGGAGTACATACACATTGCTACATAACGGCGACCACTACCGATTAAAACGATGTTTTGTTTATACAAAATAACTTTTGGCGGGCAATGCCCGTGATAATTCTCAATTTTCCATATGAATTATACATCTTCTAGTCCCCTTTGTATTTCTGACAACCAAAATTCGAGGAAAGTCTTTGTGGTACCTGGTTGCAATGCTGAGTTTACTTAAATTGACGCCGATTACCTCACTTCCGTACTGATCTTAACCATGAAATTTAGTTTTTAGATTATATTTTAACCAGTAGATAGTTAACACAGCAATCTTATGTTTGATTTTGGCAGATATACATACATAGACATACATACATACATTGAATAAGTTCAAACTAGGATAGGATACCTACAAATACGAAAACTTTGGTCAATATTCTTCAAACTTATAAAAGCTGGATACAATTTTATGCTGTAAATTATTAATAATTTATGCATTACATAATACAGAATAAAACTTAAGAAGTGTATACGTTATTATACTCTTTATCGTCAAAAATAAACTAAAAAAATATATAATGTATTTATTACAAAGTATACAAATATTTTTACGACAAAACAAAATAAATTGAATTGCTTCATTTTCGTATTTAAAAATGGGGTTGATCATGCTACAGTGTTTATGATCTAACATTCCCCCTCCTCCCTCGGGAACAAGGGAGGAGGGGGAATGGGGGAACTACTTGCTAAATCCAATACTGCTGGCTTCGATGCTGGTCGACGAGTAACACCATTTATTGTTTTGACATCTACAAACCGGATTTGACCATCTGTTGAAGGGTAAATTTTCACAACTCGACCTTTACGCCACTGGTTTCTTGGTAGATAATAACTAGGGTAATCAAAAACCGCACCGGTTAATCGGTTTCTCTTTAAAAACCGCCTATAGGTTTTTCTGCATTTTCGAATAACTCGAACCGTCGATTTTTTCAACTCGGTTTATTCGACTTTTCGGTTTTTTGAAACCATTGTGAAATGATATTGAAAATATTATTTTTGAAACAGGAACCTACCTAAAATTTTGAAAACATCAATATAAAAACCGTTGACATCATTTGTGCCTATCCATCGATTTCAAAATGCAGTTTTGTATGTATTTATACTGTTTACATTGCTAACTTCCCTATAGACTTCGTCTGCATAATTTATCAAGGGTCTAGGTAATTATTGCCGTATAGAAATTAACAATCCTTTCTAATTGAAATGTAGGTATAAATAAAAATACATATGTCCAGTTTCACATTTCGACAAGTTTTCATCTCTATAGTATGCTCAAGTCAGAATCAGATACTACTGATAATATATGTATATAATCGGTTTGCCATTTGAGCCATTCATATGATGGTAAAAGCTAAGATTTTGCTGATCTTTACTATTAGTCAAGTTTTATAAAAATCATAATCATTTTTTTAAAGAAATCTTTTTAAAAATTGAACATATGTATTATAAGTATTGCAGAGATTATAATATTAATTCATAAATGAAATCGGAACAATTACATATTATAAATAAAAATAAGTGTTTACAATACAATTTTCAAATAAATCTTAATTCAATTGGAATATGGTTGCAAATTGAATTTGCACTACGCTTATTTTACGTCATCTAACAAAATTTTAAGCATTATTTATGCATTTTTATTAAAAAACCGAAAACAACCGGTTCACCGGTTTTTTATTTTCGGTTAAACCGAAAACCGGTTTTAGAGTTAACTTAATTTTCGAAGAAACCGAAAACCGTATTTTTAAAATAACCGGTTTTTTGATCACCCTAATAATAACAATGTCATCAATCTGAATTGGGCTGGATATTAGTTGAGGAAGGAATTCCACAACCCATCTTTTCCATCAGCGGGAATGACAAATATTTTCTTCCACAGCTCTTGGGGCGTAATAGATTCATCATATTCCGAGGAATTTGGTATTTCTGTCAAAGGTCGACTATTTTATTAGATGAGAAGACTTCAAAATGTTTCCAGCCGTGGCGTCGCTTTTTTCAGGGTTTTCAAAATTAAACGCTTTACTACCCTTATCAATCTTTCCTAACATCCACCTGAACTAGGGTTAGCTTGACAGTTGAGTATCCTTTCAATATTTTGTTTAGCCGCTTCGTGGAACAGTTCATAAATATTGAGAAGCTGATCTTCCTTCTTTAAAAAGTTTCTGAGCAGCGATGAAATTACTTCCGTTGTCACTTCGGATTCTTACTGGAGTTCCACGACGATTAATGACGTTCCAAAAACACATTTCTAAATGCGCTGCTCTGACCGTCAAACATGTAAATATAACCACAGACTCTCTATTACACAGATGTTCCGTCGTGCCTTTGTTTACATTTACGTGAGTTACGAACGAGTAGAAATGATTTTCAAACGCGAAAAATATAGTTTTCTGGAATATTTTTTTAACTTTTTTGGTACATAACGATTGATATTGATTTTCTAAATGTGATAATAACAAAAAAAAACCCGGAAATCGGCCTTGAAATACGCCAATGAATAAAAATCACTCGCTGAAATCAAATTTCTATTCGTTCGTCACTGATAGACTACTCGCTACTTGACGGAACTTCTTTATAACTTTATTTTCTTTGAATATAACAGTTCATTTCTTTTCTTTGCGTCGCACAATGGTTCAGAATCATTTTTAACAAAACTCTGTAACATTGGAACCGATAGACATTTTAGTTTTTATTTCAATAAAATCGGGTTATTGAGGAATTCAAGGTCAAGGTCAAAGTTGAAGTTTTGAATTTTTTAATATTTAGCATAGAAATGTCGGGTTTTGTTTTATTTTCATCTTCTTTATTTATTAAAACAATGCCATACGTTGATAAATAAACCATTTTAATAATAAATTTTATAAAACTAAAAAAAAATTCCTTGCATAGCAAATTTTTTATTTTTTGTATTTGACCAACATTAAGGGAAAGCATTTATTTTTTACTTATATATATGTAACAAAAACAGTGAATTATAATTTTTATTCGTTCGGTTGAAAAATTGCCTGCAAATATTCCATATTTTGTTCCGTATTATGTCTGTCCTCTAGCAGCCATCTTCATCTAAGTCCCGATGTTCTACTTTCCATTGATTTTGGATGCTGGAGATGAGGGGATCTGAAGTTGCCAACAAAATATTAAATAGATCTTCGTTTGTACAATTTCGAGATATTTTTCTGGCATTGTGCTCTCTATAAAACCTGTAATCCTTATTTCTTTTTTCCTAGGCTTCTCCTGATAGATCTCCGATTGGTACCAAATGATGCTTAATGACATCTCCTCCATGATAAAGAATTTTGTGAACTGTTGCAGACATATCTCTCCATGAATATTTGGTATTATATATTCGTGCAGTTCCCTTGGTATATTCATTAAAATGTTAAGCATAAATTTGTTTATGGCACGTAAGTACATCGATAATTGTTTTAAATCTTGAAATAAGATTTATATCAACACCAGTTATTTTAGATGCTCAGGAAAGAATCTTCTTGCTGTATTCCGAACTCGATGTGATTTTAATAGTGTCCGTTGGTGGCAAACAGTCCTTTTTAGCAGCAATTATGTGATGATATGATGGATACCGATTTGAGCCTTTTTCAATCGCACGCAACCAAACAACAGGGTAAACTCGGATCCCTTAATAACTAAGCTTGAAGAAATTAGTGTGAAATACAACGATGTGATTATAACGGGCGATGTCAATAGCAATCTACTCAAAGAAACGCATCTTACCCTGGCAATGGAATCACTAAATCTGAAACCTGTAAATACATGCTCCCCTACTTTCTTCTTTGTAAACAGACCGAATGAGGTTTTAAAATATAAACAGTTAAATGGTTCAGCATTCTCCAAACACGATCTGATATTCTTATCACACAATTGGACCGTTCCCTGCTTTGAAAGTACTTTCACATATCGTGATTTTAACAATATCAACATTAGTCTTCTGGATTATGAAACGTCCACAATTAATTGGAATGAAATATATTACTTTACAAATATAAATGATAAGCTCACAGTCCTGAATAATAACATTCTTGAATTATATAATAAATACGTTCCTCTTAAATCTAGAAGGATCAAACAGAAAACTAAACCCTGGTTCAACCAGGAAACAAAGATGTTAATACGTCAGCGTGATTTCGCATATAGGTCTCGGAAGAGATACAGGACGTTGGAACATCATTTGAGATATAAATCTACTCGAAGAGCGGTTGTGGCCAAGATACTACACGATAAGAAACTGTATTATGGAAATAAATTCAACAGATCAATAAATGGAAAACAAACCTGGAAAGAAATCAAACAAATCGGTATAGTTGGTTCTTCATCAGCAAAAGTAGATGTTGACGTAAATGAACTTAACTCCAAATTTGCAACAATCGATATGATTAATGTACCAAATATATCATATACCAGTTCAACACATAACATCAATAGGGAAAATGAATTTAATTTCCAAAAATTCTCTCAAATTGACGTGTATAGAATCATAATGTCAATGCGTTCAAATTCAGTTGGACATGATAACATACATCCAAAGTTTATGAAGTTAATACTTCCGTACATACTGAGGCATATAACAGACATCTTCAATACTGCAATTATGAGCAGCACCTACCCTGACGAATGGAAAATTTCGAAAGTTGTCCCCATACCCAAAACCAAAAGTGAATTTCGACCCATTGCAATTTTACCTATCTTGTCAAAGGTCTTTGAGAAACTATTGTACACCCAAATACAAGTCTACCTGACACAAAATGCGCTGATATCACCTCGGCAGTCCGGCTTTAGAACCGGGCATAGCTGTATCACTGCCCTCGCAGACGTAGTTGAAACTATTCGTGCTGCACTGGACGCCAGTCATATTGCTCTTTTATTACTATTGGATCACTCAAAGGCATTCGACTCGGTTCATCACGCACTTCTCGTTCATAAGATTGCGCATCAATTTAGCTTTTCCTCAACGGCTGTTAAACTAATATCTTCATATCTTTCACAACGATCCCAATTTACTGTAAATAAAAATCATCAGTCCGGTTTACTTCCACTGACTAGAGGAGTTCCCCAAGGATCTATTCTGGGCCCGCTGCTATACTCTATCTACTCAAATGACCTTCCAAGTCAAATACAATTTTCGCACATTCAAATGTATGCTGACGACGTACAGTTATATACTTCGTGCGACGTCGCACAATGGGAAAAAATGGGTAAATACGCGCGCATAGCAGTATTTTTAATCTCACGACAATACCGTAAGAGATAGAGTCCAACGGTTTGGACCATCTTCAAGAGAATTCTTTGTAGAATAATTTGGTGTAGCCAGATTTTTCTTACTGTTACCATTTATCGCACAGTGGGGCTTAAAATTCGACTTTGTGGAAATTAGTGTGAAACTCCGAATATTGTGCCAAATTCAGTGATCTTGATTTTAAATTAAAGCTGACAAAATTTGGTTTAAAATATGCTTCAGGTGCTTGATTGTGTGTTGCTGCGTTTTAAATAGGCAGACAATTGAAGTTCAAAAATATGTTTGTCAACATTGCGAAAAAAGTCTACAAAACCTGCCATGCTTTTAAAATTGAAACTAAGACAACTTAAATAGGATAAAATTGTGGGCTGCAATATTTTTGAAAGCTGAAATTTTACTATAATATACTTTACACAATGGTTCGTAGACTGATAATAATTGAAAGTTAAGTTAAAAACAAAAAATAATCGGTCTACCCTAATACACACAAACTGCGGAAACGTATATATTTTATTGTAACTATATTTTTATAGGTTTTGTAGAAAAAAGAAAAAGAAGTATAAAAATTACTATAATCCTTATAATATTAACAAGATCTCTATTTTTAATCGTACTTGATAAAACTTGCAGCCGCGTGTTAATCCATTTATTCTCGTCCGTTCAGTACCCTTCGTAATTATTATCCGATTTTTCCGAAATTTCACAAACGTTATTTTTTTTAACCAAGAAGATCGGTCCATATGTTTCGGGAAAATCGGTTCATAGATTGATACAGCTCCCACACATATTTTCTATATTTAAAGAAAAAAAAAGCACATATTTAAAGTACAAAAATCTGCCATAGTCGCAAAAAGTCGCAGATAAACTAGGTACCGTTGGATTCATTCCTAAGTCACCTCTCTTCTCTATGTCATATGGTAGTGATCCCACGTGATCCAAAAAAGTTGTATTCCATTTACTGTGGATCATTTTTTTGAAAAACAAAAAAAAAACTGTTGTTTTTACTTTGAAATATCTCTTCATTGGAAGGCGTTAAAAATACGTTTTATACACAAAAATTAAGATGAATAGTACCTTATTATATGTTGCAAGTCCTATCGCATTTCACCAATCAACGCGAATTCTACAAGCATTTTAGTATATGCATTTTATCATCGCAATGTTATTTGCATTTATTAGTAAAAAAGACAAACTTTGAATGGTCATAACTCAAAATCGCCTGGAGATATTTTCATAAAATTTGTAGGTATTTTCATTAAATGTTATCCACAATAAAATAACACTCCCAAAAAATTGATTTTTGAAAGATGTTTTCAAAGTCTATGCGCGCATATTTCATCATATTTTCCCATCGTGCGTCGATTCAATTAGTACTTGTTCAACAAATATTAAGAAGGACTTACAACGAATTTCACAATGGTCGAACAATAATGGACTGCGTATAAACCCAAGCAAATCAAAAGCCATTGTAATACGAAATCAAAACGTAAATTTATCCGAAGGTATCTATATTCACATTGATGGTACGACAATTGAACTAGTGGAAAAGGCTAAAAATCTTGGCATTATTTTCAACAAAAATCTAAACTGGACAGATCATGTAAACGCAGCATTACTACATATTCCATGTTAAGAAACTTATGGATAACCCAATCCTTTACCCCATTAAAAATACGATTGCTGTTAGCCAAGTGTTACATTTTACCAACACTATTATACGGATCAGAGATATTCTCAGGTTGTAACTTTGTTAGCAGAAAGAAATTAAACACTGCATTTAATAATGTAACTCGTTACATATATGGGCTACGAAAATTTGATAGCGTGTCCCCGTACTCTTATCAAGTAATTAAAATGTCACTGAACAACTACTTAAAGTATAAGTCAACCATCTTTTTGCATAAGATTATTTACACATCACAACCAAATTATTTATTCCAAAATCGCTGCTTCTCCAGATCTAACCGAGGAAACAACATAACACAAATAATACATCGTAGACATTCATCTCCCAATGATATACAGACTGTTAGCAACGCAGCTCAATTTAAGAGGTGTGACTTAGAATATGTTACAACAACTCTAATCGATTAATTTAATTGCCACAATCTCCTATTTTATTAACTCATGTTACTTATAAATAACTAATATATATATATATATATATATTTTGTTTATTATATTTAACTTAATTTTTAATTCAACTTAATAATTTAAACTCAAATGTAACATTTATAACCGATAACAATAATATTCCTGTGCTGTTACCTATAAGATCTAGGTCTTGTTGTATGGGAAAATCATTATTTAATAAACAAACAAACAAACAACCTGAGCAGTGTATATTGGTGTTTTGTTAACTTCAAATCCAAAAATAATGCTAATGCCTCTTCATTTGAGAAGTGTTTTTCATCGCTGGGAGTTGGAATACTCTTAATAATCCGTTTTGTTCTCAGAGGACTAGCGTTTAAAACTTTTTCAACAATTTCGGCTTTTGTGCGTTGTTTTTGTGGTCGCAATTGATGTAACAAGCTTTCTGCAATAGTTTCACATCCGATTTCTTCATTGATATCCTTAAGTTTCCGCCTTTTAGATCTATCGCTACAGTTCCCGAGTGATTTTGGTGGTCTCCCACAATTGTTTTGATTTTTACATTCTGAAGATACTTGGACACAAAGTTTGCCCTCTAACCATATTGCAAAGGTCTTATAAAATTTATTTTTATTCCATCCAACTTGTTTGTAGCGCTTAGTTATGTTGTTGATGAAAATGTTTACTTTATTTTGCAGTTACAATTGTATAGGGTGATCTAAGTAGATATACTTTTTTCAATAGCCTTTTTTTTTGAAAGATCACGTGTGAGTCGTTTCATGGTGTCATGCTGTCATGTTATTTTTGTTAAGTATTGTTTGGCATTTTATAATGGAAAGACTTACGCCTGAACACCGTTTACAAATTATTCAGTTTTATTATCAAAATAATCGTTCGCCAATTGCACTAAGTCAATTTTTTTAAATAAAAAATAAAACTTTCCAGTCGACCCACGACCTTGACACCCATGAGCAATATTGTAGCTCTCGTTAAGAGCTATCTTTCTGCCATTGACCGATTCGGTCCATATTTCTTCAAAAATGATGCCGTGAGAACGTAACCGTCAATGGCGACCGTTATCGTGTCATGATAACCGACTATTTGATGCCGGAAATTGAAGCTCGTGATCTCGGAGACATTTGGTTTCAACAAGACGGCGCCACTTCCCACACATCGCATCAATCAATGGATTTATTGAGAGAACACTTAGGTTAGCAGATAATTTCACGTTTTGGGCCGGTCGATTGGCCACCAAGATCGTGTGATATCACCCCGTTAGACTTTTTCCTGTGGGGATATGTAACGTCTTAAGATTATGCGGACAAACCCGCTTCGATTCAGGCCTTGGAGCAAAACATCACGCGTGTAATTCGGCAGTTACCAGTCGAAATGCTCGAACGAGTCATCGAAAATTGGACTCAAGGGATGGACCATCTGAGACGTAGCCGCGGCCGACATTTGATAGACATAATCTTCAAAAAATAAATGCCAAAGAATGTTCTTTCAAATGATAATAAACATTCCCAATTCAATTTGAATTTTCTGTGTTTTTATACCCTCCACCATAGGATGCGGGGTATATTCATTTTGTCACTCCGTTTGTAACACCTCTAAATATTGATCTGAGACCTCATAAAGTATATAAGTATATGTCACCTGAAATCCAAAATAACGTAACCCACATGTTCATGCTTTTTCAGGAGAAGCCAAAAACAAATTAAAGTCATTTTAATCTTTTGAACCAGATTTAAGGATTTCCTGGCTATTAGGGCGAAATCAAATAACAAATGTAGTGCAATTGGTTGTGGCGTACATTTTGAAAAAAAAAAATAAAATTGTACGAATCTTTCCGCCTTTTTAATGACCTTGTTTGCTGTGACTTCTTTTTGAATTTCACTCATAAAATGGTCAATTTTATATATTGAACTCTACAATTTTGTAGGAATGTGTAGTTTAGTGTAATAGACGATAATCAATCATAAAATTAATTTTGATTTTTTTGATGTTACGTTATTTTGGATTTCAGATGATGATATATTCTTAATCGTCTTAAAATTTTAAGACGATTTAGCCATGTCCGTCCGTCTGTTGTAATCACGCTACAATCTATAATACTTGAGCTAGGTGTCTAAAATTTGGTACAGATACTTCTTAGAGCTGCAGGTAACTTGGGATTGAAAATGGGCAATATCGGTCCATATTTAGATATAGCTCCCATATATAGCATCTAACTTCTTGTGATTCTTACTGTTCTCATAATT
Organism: Eudasyphora cyanicolor; assembly: GCA_963930755.1. Classification (NCBI taxonomy): domain Eukaryota; kingdom Metazoa; phylum Arthropoda; class Insecta; order Diptera; family Muscidae; genus Eudasyphora; species Eudasyphora cyanicolor. The sequence continues at coordinate 247,708,887 of OZ005736.1, read as the reverse complement.
TTTTGTGTTTTTCGGTGTTATTTTCTTTAGGTTTGAGTTATTTTGTGTGGTCACATGCTATCCATGGTGGAGGGTATATAAGATTCGGCATGGCGAACTTAACGCTTTTACTTGTTTTCTTTACAAAAGTAGGGAACCTCGAAATCGATCACCCTATATTTCGATGCTGGAGGAATTTACTTTGCTTTGAACGTAACTTAAAACCAGCTTTTGTTTCTAAAATACTCTTCGGATAATTTTTTATAGCTGAAGTTCGCCATTTTTTAATATTCTAAAATTTGATTGTTTCTGCAACTGAGTTTGTATTCGAATACCACTGGATTTTATCCTTTTCTTACATGTATAGTGTCATACTCTCTTCATAAGTACCATAAACATAGGTAAAATAAAAAACGACCCAAATAACTAAAAAAACGTTAAGATGTCAAAAAACACACACAACTTGGCTTAGTGTACCTACAACATAGTCATATGAACTGGTAAAATAAAAAGAACAATCAATGTTTTTCCCGAGTAATTTCATTAAAATTACAAAAGTGTTCTACAGGATGGTCGGGCAGGTACAAAAGTATATACAGGCTTAAAGAGGAAAAGAATATATAGGCTTTCACCTTTCTTCCGGTACCAACATCTTTTTGAAGTCTCTTGATGCTAAAAAGTTTCATTCCATTACAATTCCAATTTGACAAAAATATAGTACCTGTGGAAATATGTTATAACAAACCATATTTTTGGCAATTTCTCAAAGAGTACTATCCGTAACAAAAAATTAACCCTCTATCGATAATAGTTTGCGAGAAATGACAATTTCCTTCTACAAAAATATACAAAAATTATTTTTTTTTCAAAATTACATAAAATATTTGTTTCAGCAGAACACCACGCCCACAATACTCAATTTTTTATCTAATTTTTTGGCCACACTAGTCTCAATATGTTTGCTATTGAATGGCATTAAAATTTTGGAAATCGGCTATGACAAAAAATTTGACTTTTGGCCAGTAAAATTCAATTGTGAACCACAGTGCATCGTCCAACTGCAACAATAAAAGGACCAACTGAATATGCGCACGTAAGGCGTAATACGATCTGAAGGCAACAGTCCCATTAGTGGCTGTTCTGGTTTGGCATTGTCATATTTACACTCCGCGCAGTTCTTCACCACACTCATGAAGAGTGATTATATTTGTGGAATCCAATATTTTTGACGCAAATCATTAATGGTTGTCGCCATATTTTGGTTGTAATTCATTTTATGATAATGCCGCATTATTAATTCTGCAACATAACGTTTTCTTGGAAAAATAATAGATCTCCTTGATTCTACGGGTAAATCCAATGCTTCATCTAAACGGATGCCTTTTTGAGGCATTTTATTTCCTCCGAAAAATATTCACCCGGTGCTAAACGACATTAAGTCATCCAGCGTGTTTAAGCTATTCTGTATATAAACCATCTGAAGTTTGACATCGCTTTATAAAACGTATAACCCACGCTATGGTCCGTTTAATTTGACGTAAGAAGATAATCGATGAAACTCTGTGATTTTAGGGTGATCGGTAAACAATAAACACGGTTGTACTTCTTCTTCCAACATATCACAATTAGTGACTTCAAACTTAGGCCAACTGGATTCCTCTTACTTTAAAAAATCTGGTCTGGCAATCCATAATCCATTATGGATGAATTTTGGACGAGTCCCACCGTCGGCAGAGTTGAGATTAGTCGGGACCCATTTCCATTGGCTTGGTGCAGAGTTCTTAAGAATATCAGCCACTCTATGGCTAACGAAAGCTTTAAAGCGGGGTTCGTAGAATGTATCCAACGAACAACCGTTTTAGAATCAGGGCAATAATATTCTGAAGATACTTCAAATTCCTCAATACGGCGGCTTGCAACTCCAATCGTGGAATACTCATTAACTTCTTTGGAGCACATCGAACTTTTCCTATTACACTGGTCGACACGATTTTTGGGTCTGACTTCTAAGTGTAAAATGTTGGTTTCTTTTCTGTTACTAATAAAGTGAAAACAATTTTTTGTCAAAGTTTGAGCAAATTTTCGAATTTCAAGAGAAGTGACTGGTTTCCTTGCTACAACTTTCAAAATTATCCATCGATTTTCTTCGGAACGGTCTCATTTTATTCATGATCGATCAGACTTTACGATTAAATCATAGAAATGTAACAATTGAGGGTTTTTATTTCAAAATTATTAAAATTTTTTTAAAAAAAATAGAATTTTTTCGCAATATTTTGTAAGATATCGCCGAAATTTTTTAAAACTGGACCTCAAGCCAAACAAACAATCCAATCATAACAACAAAAAGGTCTACAATACATATATCCAACATTCTTTAAAACTTCCATGAACCAATTCTAAGAAATGGTTCTCTAGTTATGCCATAATATGTATGTGGTTTAACCTCTTTTCTTCTTAGCCTAACGCGCTGTTTTTTGAATTCTCGCGATAAAACGTGATATTGAAAAAATAGAGAGGTTGAGCCACATATTTTTATAACTAAGTTTTAAAGAGTTCAAAATTAAGTAGCCTTCAACTTCTTACAACACCATTTTCCATCCGTTCAGCGGTTTCGGCGATATTTTACAAAATATGTATTGCAAAAATCCTATTTTTTGATAAAATTGTAATGCACAATTGTTATATTTTTATGATTTTATTGTAAAATCTGATCGGTCGTGAATTAAATTAACCCATTCCGAAGAAAATCGATACATAATTTAAAGTTGTAGGTAATTTAGTAAGGTTTTAACTTCAAAACTTTCTTATCGATGTAAAATTTAAAAGCTAAGAATGGATGTTTTGGCGTTTTTTGATGTCTAGCATTTAACAGAAACCCAAGAAAAAATTTTATTTTTGTCGACCGGTGTTACAAAGAAATCGTCGATTCCAGCTTCATAGACGATTCTCAAATAAAATACTGCGGCAAATGCATCTTGGCTGGCATCAACAAAAACGTGCAGCTTAATATTGCAGGCATTACAAAGATTTGATGACAAACATCTTGGAATCTTGAAACATGTAACATCTTTAAGTTCCTTCCACAAGGCATTGAATTTCGTGTGTAGACATTCTGGAATTGAGTCGTCCCAATCAACATCTTCCTTCCAAGAATATTGCATAAATATTATTGATTAAAGTAAGAAATCAGCTATTAATCAAAACTCGTTTCCAACTGTAGATTGTTTTTTTTTCATATTCACTGGGCTTGAAGCTACTAGGGCATTATGATTCATGACAATTTCAATATCTTTACGATTTGACACAAATCCACGTAATTCAAAACCAGCTTTTCAATGAATTCCAACAACTTCTTTGCACACACGTAGGGCATCTTCTTCATTGACAGAACTACAGGCAAAATCATCCACGTAATGTTTGTTTGGTATGGCATGAATATGCATCAGGAAACTTGGAATCATGATCGCTGCCATTTAGATCTTTCACGAACTCAGCACAGCAAAGCGAACAAATTTAATAATCTTTTCTCGGCCTTGGCGTAGCTTTCAGGTAGCTTTGGTGGATACTTTTCCCACCACTTTTTCCATTTTCGAATCGTTGATCAACGCATTTTATTGTGCTTTCCAAAATTTCTCAGCCTATTTTGTTATCGTCAGAAAGATGCTGTTCCATTTCGGGATTCGTACCAAAATTTTCGGTTGAAAAGATACCAGTTACCATATTATAAATTCCTTGCGTTGGCCGTACTTCACTCAAATGCAAAACCGTTGGGTTTAGAGAAGATGACGTTCTTAAATAAGAACACGCAACCCAACCAAGTTTTGTTTTAAAGGCAACTGGTGACGAATTTTCGGCTTCCTTAATGGCTATAGGAATAGCCAAATGTATGTTATCCAATCCACGTAAAAGAATGGGAATGGCATTGTTTTAATTGTGGGTTGGAAGTTCAGTCAAATGTGGATTAATTCAAATTATTGACAGTGTTGATATTCTTTAGCGAATAGCGAGTTTTTGATTCATCAAGTCCTTCAATTTCAAATTGACTATATACGATGTTTCCGACACGATCTTATCCCCATACCATTGGATAGTGAGAATAGATTGCTAACCTTTAAGTCCCAGTTGATTGGCAATATTTTCATCCAGTAACGAAAGTGACAAACGTTGGCATAGCATAAACCTTCATATCTTTATTGAAAGAATTTTGAAAAGTTTACTTGCCTCTATCTGGCATCTGCAATTGAGAAGAGACTGTGTTGTTTCGACTTCGGCTGCAGCTTGTACGTTCTCATGGAGAATCTAGAGATGGGGTCCTTTCAAGTTGTTAATTCCAAGCTTTTTCTTCGATCGGCAATTATTTGATCCACAAAATTTTTTCAGATAGCAAAAATAGAGCTTCAATTCCTTTACCTTCTCCCAACGTATATCGAGTGGAAGCTCTTCAGTAAAGGTCTTACGTTTATATATGTTGTGCTGTCCTTGACATATAAAATATTTGACCGGATGTTTTTCTCCTTGTGTTCTTCGATCAGCATCACAGGACGTGCTTGACTTCTTTGTGGTGTGTTAATAGACATGGCACTTATGACATTAGCGTGGCGTGGAATAATGGTCATTCCTCGGGCTTTCCGGAAAATACTGGCAAATCGTTAATTTTTGCAATATTGTACGACGTCAAGATATTGGTAAGGCTGTTTGGTCCAGGCTGATTTTCAATTCCAGGTGATTGGTGAGGTGACAGAGTCTGAATTGAGTTACCTTCGGCCATGGATTGTTGTTGGAGAGAATTTTGTTGACCTTGAATTCGCATTCGTTACGTTGTAGGCGGTGGCTGTGGCTGTGGCAGCGATATATGCTGCCGCAGTTGAACGTTGTCCTTAAGAAAATCAATGTCCCGGCGACTTTCGGCAACTGCCCTGCTGAGGTCATTAATACCAAGAGGAATTGAATTTTAATTGATCATTATCCATAGACCTCGGCAATTCTCCTATTGGTTCAAGCATGGTTGACATTCCTTATATCGGCGAAATTAACTTTCACTGTTCGTCAATCTACTCTTAATCAGGGATACATTCGGTTTTATGAAAAGTTTTTTGGGACTGCTGAATCATTCGTTGCAAGGGGAAAAAGTTTAGTAAACGAACGCTGGAATATTTAGCTAAATTATAGGCCGCAAATTCTTTAGACCAACTATTCACCTGACAAATGTGATATTTATGGCTTAAAATAGCATTTTTGAGATCTACATCTACACGGGAAATACAACAAAATAAAATTTGGTTTGGGAGCGACATATATGGGTGGACTATAACAAAATAAGAACTGATTTAAAAAAATTTTACTGCGATGAATTCTTGTCTTAATTAAATACAAGATGCAAAGATTCAGTTAAAATGCTTAGAAAATGTTATATTTATGGCTTAAATACGTATATTTTGGAGCTACCTCTACAGGGTGACTACAACAAAATATGAACCGATTTGTAAAATTTTTGCTGTGATGAATTCTTGTCAAAATAGAATACAAACTACAAAGTTTCTTTTTTTGTGTCCTAGACCTAAAAATTATTTTTTTGTATAGATTGTGTCATACTGTTATATAAGTCAAAACCAAAAATATGTTTATGGATAAAGTTTTTATTAAAAATACTATTATCGTCGAAGGTACACAAAAAGAAAAATGCCATACTAAATTCAAGTAAAAAATTCTTAATTTAAGCCGAAATCGTACATAAAAATTTAAGTACGTTCGTACTAAGTTTTTCTTAAAACAAGTATAAATAGGCTTAAATTGAAAAAATCAAGCACTGAAAGGCTTACAATAAGCATTTATTGCTTGAAATCAATTAAACATTTCTTGAAAAGGAAAATTAAGCCTAGTATGGCTTAAAGTAAGAAGAAAAAGCGTAATTAAATCTCTAAGTGACAGAACCATTATAGAGCACAATAAAATTACCCTCTCAACCACTCTCACTTAAGTGGTTGATTTTGGCTGACGCAACATCAATCACACACGCATATAAATCGTCGAGATGTATATGTATAAATATTTGTGCGCGAACATATCCAATTCGTTTCTCGTTTAAGCAATGTTTGCAAATACATTACTTGGCGTGATTTTCTTTGATTTTAGTTTTTTGAAGTTGTTAATAATTCTTATTCGTTTCGTTGATGCTATTCCTTATATGTTTCATATTTAAATCGAATAAATCCAGCAAAACTTTTACTTTTGCTGTCAAGCAATTGTATTTTGACATACCATTTTAAAAATTGCATTCTTTGCTATACAGTGGCATAATTAATATAAATGGTATATAGGTATAAAACGAACGAAAGCACAATAAATCTAGTATGACCAGGCTTAAACCAAGAACTAATCTGGCTTAAATCAAGTATTGGTTAGGATTAAATCAAGAACTAATCAGGCTTTTAAATCAAGTATTATCAGGCTTAATAAGCGCTAAGATTTAGAATTCAGGGCTTAAAAATCCGTACTTGATTCAAGTATTTTGTACTTGGTTTAAGAAAATCCGTACTTAACGTACTTTTGACACCGCTACGGCTTGATTCAAGTACGGATTACTCAATTTTTTCTTTCTGTGTACCCTTAGTATTTGCACTATAATTGGAGCATGTGCCCGATCAGGTCGACTTATACGTTAAATTGAAGCTACGAATGAGGACTACCAATGTTGGAAATATCTGTTTCTCTTAGAAACAGTGGTTTAGTAACAGTCATTAAACAAATTGGAAAAAGTAGATTTCTTTAAAAAAAATCCTTAGAACAAAAAAACATAAAAAATAGAAAAAAAAAAATATTTCATTTTATTTTTTAAAAGTTTGCATCCTAGCGAAGAAAATAATGAGTATTTGAAAAAAATCTATGGATAAATGTAGAAATTATAGCCCTTTGGTAGAGGTACGAGAATTTCAAAAAAAAATTTTTATTAATTTCTGTTTAAATAGCTATTTTATTTATTACTTTTTTTTATATTATGTACATCTGTGTTTATTTATATGAACAAGTTTCATTAGAAGTAATTATGAGTTCTTTGTTGACGTTTGTAGATTTCGGAATCGGTTTGTCTAATGAGGAACCAAATATAATCTCTCATCATTCTTTCATCCCAGTGCCCTTTGTAACGCCGCTCTATGGACATCAATTCTTGGTGAAACCTTTCGACATGTTCGTCACTTATGTCGCCAAGATTCAAGGGGAAAAAGTTGAAATGAGAATGAAAGAAATGAATTTTGAAGGACATATTTTCACCTGTTGGTATACATAATGCGAAAAATATGTTGGAGGATACATACATATGTGTTATAAAAAAAATATATTTGTAACAATTTTTTCATAATTTTTTAACAAATCATTAATCATTGTATCATATCGAGGGCTTTTATTGGAACCAAGGAAATTTGAAACTACAAGCTTAAACGACCTCCATGCTGGAATTTCATCCGACGTCAAATATGATCAGTTTCCTTATTTTAGGGCCATCAAAAACTCCTTCTTCGGTTTTTTGAAAAGAAAGACTTTTAAATAAACTTTTTAAATATGAGAGTCAATTGCCATCTTTCCTTAAGGCTTTTACAAAATTTTTAAAGAGCCCAAGCTTAATATGCAATTGTGGCAAAATATCGGCTATCACAGAGGCATAACATACCAACTACTTTTAAATCGCAACAAATTTTCCATATTTTATGTATTTTATCAATTTAGCCATTGTTTCGTATGATTCCTTAGTGTTGACAGCATGAGCAATGGGAATCGACGGTTTCTGATTGTGTAAAAGTACAGCTTTCAAACTTTCTTTACTGCTGTCAACAAGTAACCGCCATCCCTTTGAATTGTATGTTTGATTAAGTTCCTCGAACAATCCGGGAATGTCCTTGCAAAAGCATCTGTTATCCACAGTTGTATAAAATTGTTTGTAAGGTATATCACGGTTTCTATAATATGATATGTTAACATATGGGGCCAAAATATTGTACTGTTTCATCCCAGATGCAAGTAGTTCTGCCTTATATTTGGTCAGTTCCAAATCTCTCACAAGATCAATGAGTTGAAACTGAGTTAAAAGCGATGACTTCTGACTCAAACTTGAATCGCTCAGAGTTGAGTACTCAGTTGAACTTGATGATGTTTCCGTTATTAGGCTGTTAGCTATACTTGGATGCTTCCTACTCCAATCTATAAACATACACAAAATAGCAGTCCGTATCGTGAATGAATGGTTGTCTCCAAATCATTGGCATTCCAAATAGCACGTGAAGTCTAAAATTAAAACGTTTTATTCCACAAAACATTGTAATTCATTAATTTTAAAGTACTTACCGCACTCTTCCACTAGTCCATACTAGGTGTCCACGGTTCGTTCACATTTTTAACTCGTATATCAAAATATTACACATATATTTCTTCTATTATTTTACTAAACGCACGTCGATTTTTTTAATTACATATTTGCCCCAGATGTAGGGGAAATTGTCGGGATCAGTTACACATTGAAAAGTTCTTTGCCTTTTACTCATACTTCGAAATATAACTTTGCAATATTTTTCAGAATATCGACTTATCTCTTTAAGGCGCTGAATTACACTAATTTATTAATAAGAAATTTCATTCATAAATTCCGGGTTTAAGGGTCATTAGTTGCAGTACCTTTAGCTGACATATAGTTTGCTTCGAATGTAGAAACCCAATATTTTCAATACTGCCGCGTACTACTTTGTATTGCGTGCATATAATTTTACTACCTGTATATACGACTGGGATGTCCATGCCCTTAAAAGGCGTAACTGAATGGAAACCTCATAAATAAAAAACACAAATATTGTTGAATGACCCTCTATCTGAGTGGATCTCATCCAATATAGCTCTCCCATTGCATATCATGTTTTATGGAGGGTTACGAACGGCCATAAAACCTCGTCCTTTCTATAATTTTATAATGTCTGAAATCAATCCTCATAAAATAAAATGCAAGTGCAATGTCTCTTATATGTCTCTCTAACATATGGCGAATTCAATATAAGCAAAAAAATCATTTAAATTTGAAAAAATTTTTTTTGAATTTCCCTAACATTTACAAAATGGCTCATAACTTTTACTTCTATCCATAGATTTTTTTTCAAATAGACAGTGTCTTCTTCGTTAGCATGCTGGCCTTTTCAAAATGTGATAAAATAATTTTTTCTACTTTTTTAGGTTTTTTTTTGTACCAGGGAAAAGTGTTTTTTTTTTAAATCATTTTTTTTCTCATATTTTTGACGACTGTTACTAAACCAAAGATTCTACGATATTTGCAGCATATATATCGCATATATATCGTACATGCGGCACATTGCACTGCTATAATATCTAGCGGCATTAAATGTAGTATAACATTTAGTGCCGCAGTTGGTGTCGTTCTCAGCGCCAGTCCAGCTTTTCCTACTGCTCTTTTACAGGTATATAGCGCTATCACAGCCTTATTTGCTCTTTCCAAAATATTGGGTGGAAGTGCAACTTCCTGTCTAGTAAAACCCTAAGTATTTTTAACTTTCAGAGAAGGGAATTTCAATACCCCCAGGAGACAGGTGTAACTTGTGGCATCTTATTTCTCCTGGCCCATTTCGCGGTTTTATGAAGGGCCTGGTGTAGGATGTCTCTGAAAGTATCTAGAAACTTCCCCCTAACAGCTATTGCCACGTCATCTGCATAGGCAACAACTCTGAAACCCATCATCTCCAGAGAAAGCAAAATATTGTTCATGGAGAGATTCCATAGCAGAGGAGACAGAACAACCTCTTGGGTCGTTCCCCTGCTGACAAATCTATGGAGGTCAGTTGACCCTAAACTAGCTGAAATGAGTCTCTTAATTAGAAGGTTATGAATGAACCTACGTATACTGCTGTCAACACCTAGGGTTTCTAACGCCGTAATTATAGCGGCTGCATTTATGTTATTGAAGGCCCCCTTCAATAAAGTTGACTAGATCATCCTGGCGGTTTCGGTGGACTTGCACTTGCTGTAGGCATGCTGTTGAGTGGACAGTAGACTGCGATCAATTTTAGTCCTAAGGTAACTATCTATTAATCTCTCCAGATGGCTGTACTTCAAGAGAATCTTTAGCTGGAGTATTCAATGCTCGGGAGTTGCCGGGAAATGTGTATCCAGGAGCACTTCCAGCGATTCCTCACTGGACGTAGTCCAGGAACTATCATCTTTCTTAATGTACCCAATAGTACAAGGTGTTGAGGATAAAATTTTCCATAACCTTGAAGTTTCGGATGAGCTTTCTACGCCACTACAGAAATCTATCCAGGGTTTATTTTGAGCCGGTCTCAACTCTTTTTTTGCACTATTTGAGTTCTTCCTTGTATGAGTCCCAGTCCTGTCGGGCTCTGGTGGCCTTTGCCCTATTGAAGAGCTTCCTACAGCACATCTACAGCACAATTAATTGAGACGACCACCATTGCGGCCGTTGTTTGCCCTTGGCTTCTGTTTGGGACAAACGGCTTGTAACGAGTCGTTAAGAGTTGCTGTGACTCTTCCACCGTTTCTTCTATATCCCGGATAGTTTGCATTTTCATTTCAGGACTCGTGGAAGAGACCTGTTCTATATCTGCCTAAATTTTTCCCAATTAGCCTTCCTAATATTGAGTGGGAAGACGGTATCAAGAGGCTTCACATCAAGCAGAAGCTAATATATCTATGGTCGGAAAAGCTATGAGTGTCCAAAACCTTCCAATCAGAAATCCTTCCACTTAAATCCGTGGAGACAAAAGTGACATCGAGCACCTCCTGTCTGTTTCTAGTAATAAAGGTAAGTGCATGCCCTCTATTACAAATCACAAGGTTACTACTTATAACATATGATGGTGTGCATTGACATCACTACACACAATTAGGTCCTGTTATTCTCGTTTGCCGGTCCTACCAGTGATTTCATTGCACAGGGTGGCTTCTCAGTGTTATGTGCCATAAAAACGGAGGCCAACCAAACTTGAGAGTTTTCAAACTTAAGGCTGGCTGATACCATGTCTTCACTGCTAAAAGAGGGAAGAAGGTGTATACGAGTATTAGGGTCAAGTATACAGGCCCTACGTCTTCCATTACCTGCACCTTGAAGCAAGAAAACAGAGCACAGTGCGTACTATATCTCACTCCACCTGATCTTGGGGATGTTGCCGTCTTCCTCTCCACTAAAGCGAGGAGCAGCGTTACCACTAAACCCTTTGGTCCTTTTGGATGCAGGCGGTTCAACTGGAAAGTGCAGCCTTTTAATTGGCTGCTGCCGGGTGGAAGTTTATGCGGTATCCTGTTCTTCAGAAATACTCCGTGCCCACTTGAGGGATTCTCTCTGCTTGTTGGTCAGAGATGTAGGGTCGGCTTTCTTAAGGATCCTGAGAGCCATGCGCCGATCATTAAACTTCCTTTTTTAAGGACGGGTATGCTTACCATAGGAAACCGAAGTGCCAGGTAATGCTGCCGCCTCACTTGGCTTGTTTCCTCGTGTATTTGTCGTAGTCGTCGTCGTATTTGTTGTAGTTGTATCGTTATCAGTTCTTGTATTCGTACCGGTTGGTTGTTGTACTGTGTCCGTTTTTCTTGGTTTAAAGGGGAGGTCCATCACGTCATAGCCCAAAAAAACGTGGCAAGGCGTCCAGGTATCATCAAAAGCAGCCGTCAAAACACAGTCTATGGTAACCCCTGACTGTGAACCGAAAAGTCCGATGAGCACGGTACGCATAACACTCCGGACTTGGGGGAGTTTGTTTTAACTATAACAACTGCTGTACGGAAGAAACATGTCCACCACAGCATAGCCCCCGGTACTGCAGCAGGGACTGGGTGGCACAACACCTATTACTTGCTGAGGCGCCCAGGTATCAGCAGGGCTCCGTACAAATACAGTCGATTACCCCTGACTACACCGATGGGCACGAGGTCGCATTACACCCCGGTGTTAGGGCCACATCTCTAAATTCACAAACTGCCCTCGACTGCCGCAGATCTCTTAACGAGATGGATGAGAATTTAATATACACCTCATATGGGTGCATGGGCATAGGAACATCCCGGGCAACTGCGAAGCCGATGAACTTGTTAGGAAAGGGACGACATTACAAATTATCGAAGAATTTGCATATATTGGTGCGCCACTATCCACATGCAAGGTTTGGCTTAGGCAAGAGACAGTCCAAAGAAAGATGGACAGAAATCGGCACCAGTAGGGTAGCTAGACAAATCTGGAAAAGATATGACCTGAGATGGTCAAAATATAACATCGAACTAGGGAGGAAAAGATTGCCTGCGTTAGTTTCAGTTCTGACGGGACACTGCCTGATCGGCTAACAAGCCAGAAGTTTGGGAATTGACTCCACTGACTTCTGCAGAAGCTGTGGGGATGAGGAAGAAGTGGAGAGCATTGAGCACTTGTTATTCGACTGTCCCGCTTTGAATAATCGACGAGTTGGTTTCGCTTAGGGATGTAACGAAAGTGACTCTAGCGAAAGCGAATGCGAATATTGAAATATATTTCTTGCGAATGCGAAAGCGATTGGTGAAATATGAATTTTTGCGAAAGCGAATGCTAATAATAGTTTGACCCTTTAGTACCAACAAATTTAAGGAACTGAATTGATACTTTTCCAGGATATTCAAGTATTAAAAATGTTTTCCATATTTTTACCTTCTGTTACCACAATGACCAAAAACAATATAATTTAAGAAGACATTCCTTCCTGTAGCGAGTAACTGTCAGTTACGAACGAATACAAATTTGATTCCAAAGAGTGAGGTTTTTCGCGGATTTTCAGACCGTTTTTCCCGATTTTTTTGTAATTGTCACAATTAAACCAGTAAGGAAAGGCAGAAAGTCGGGCGGGGCCGACTATATAATACCCTACACCTCCCTAATAATGCGATAAGGGTCATTGCCATAATAATTTGGAATAATTGGTAAATGAGTTGAAACATATTATCTAATTCTGAAACGATTATCGCTAAATTAAGCAATATTCGTTTCTATATTGAGAAACATCTTTCTGGAAAATTTTAATGATCGGAAGTAAAATACAACTTCTATAGCGGTTTGATACCAAATCAGGAGGAACATATATATGGAGCTTTAATATAAATCTGAACCGATCTTCCCTGAATACTCATTCATGTAAAAAGACCTCCTTCTGTCGAATTTCGTACTGATCGGATATAAAATACAGTCTCTACAGCGCTTACATGTCAAATCGGGGGTAACATATATATGGGACCTATATCTAAATCTGAACTGGATTTTCTCCGACCTCCGCTTAGGGTCTTAGGTCATACTTAGGGTCTTAGGTCAAATCGGGGGTAACATATATATGGGTGTTATATCTAACTCTAAACCGAGTTTCTCCGAATTTGGCAGTATTCCTTCATGTAGAAAGAAACCTCTTTTTGCCGACTTTCGCACTGATCGGATATAAAATAACATTTTTATAGCGCTCACATGTCAAATCGGGGGTAACGTATATATGGGGGCTATATCTTAATCTGAACCGATTTCTTCCAAATTTAAAAGTGTTCATTCATATAATAGGAAACCTCTTTCAGACGAATTTCATACTGATGTGATATAAAATACAGTTTTTACAGCGCTTACATGTGAAATCGGGGGTACGATATATATGGGGGCTATATCTAAATCCGAACCGATTTCCTCCGAACTTGGCAGTATTCCTTCATGTAATAAGAAACCCCTTTCTGCCGAATTTCGCACTGATCGGATATAAAATACAGTTTTTACAGCGCTTACATGTCAAATCGGGGCTAACATATATATGGGGGCTATATCTAAATCTGAACCGATTTTTTCCGAATTTAGCAGTATTCCTTCATGTAATAAGAAACCTCTCTTTGCCGAATTTCGCACTGATCGGATATAAAATAACATTTTTACAGCGCTTACATGTCAAATCGGGGGTAACGTATATATGGGGGCTATATCTAAATCTGAACCGATTTCCTCCAAATTTAACAGTGTTCATTAATCACATTTAGTGAATCATGTTCACTAAATCAACTCAGAAAGTGATTCTAAGTCGATCGGTATAATAAACGATGGGTCTATTTCTTCTCCTTTTGGGTGTTACAAACAAATGCACAAAGTTATAATACCCTGTACCACAGTGTGGTGTAGGGTATAAAAATAATATTAATCGATATGTGCAAAAAAAGTTCAATCAATGTTCGTGGAATACTGTTTTTTCGCGCGTTACAGTTCATTCCTATTCGTTCGTAACTGATAGATTTTGACGTTTCGGCCTGAAGGAATGTCTTCTTACATTCTATTTGTCTTTGACAAGGACAAACATATTTTTTCAACTGTTTTGAAGAGAAGTGGCAGGGGTTTTCATTGGTATTAATATCTTCAAATTGTGTGACGGGAATAAGGAGATTTAACACTTTTAACAAATGGAAGCGAATACTGAAATCTATTTTTGCGAAAGCGAATAGTCCAAAGATGGTTTTTGCGAATGCGAATGTTAAAACAAGTAAGAAAGTTCAGTCGGGTAAACCGACTTATGAATCCCCTCACCTTGGGTCCCAAAAAAATATTCGTAACTTTATTTTTTTTTTTTGGTTTAATTAAACTATTATCTATTTAAATTGCATTTAATAACTTTAATGTATGTACAGGTATGGCCCATTTGTGTGGGATGTAGCAAAAGGGGCGTACCAATAACGGTCACTTTTCTTTGGACTCTAGATAGTATAAAAGCATTACTCCGTACAAAATTTCAAGTGTTTGTATGCACTGCTATTAAAGTTATAAGCTCTTAAATGTTGGTATAAAATGATCCATTTGTGTGGGAGGTACCGAAAGGGTTGTGCCAATGACGGCTACTTTTCTCTAAACTCTAGGTACTATAAAAGCGTCACGCTTTACGAAATTTCAAGTATTTGTATGCACTGGTATTAAAGATAAAAGCTTTAAACTTTTGGTACAAAAAGGTCCATTTGTGTGGGAGGAACCAAAAGTTGTTTGCCAATAACGCCCATTTTTCTATGTACTATAAAAACATTAGACTGTACAAAATTTTAAGTATTCGTATGCACTGGTATTACAGAATCAATATTTCACTAAAAGTAAACCCTTTGTGGGGGAGTGGACCAATATCGCCCATCTCGAACTTAGACGGAGATAGAGAAAAATATTACCGTATAGCAAATTTGAAGTCAATCGGTTACTCCTTTCGAGAGTTATCGTGCGCACCAGCCAACAGACAGACAGACGGACGGACGGACATTGCTCAAATGACTTAAATTGACACAAAACGGATTTCCGCCGAACATACTTAGGGTCTTAGGTCACTCCTTCGATGTGTTACACTTTTGGCTCGTAGCAAATGATATATACCCTCCTCTCTAAGGTGAGCGGATAATGATGCGAATAATTCGCGTTCGCATATGCGAATGCGAATATTCGTTACATCGCTGGTTTCGATGAGGGGCATTTCAGCCCGTGGTAACACTAGGGACCTGAACTGGTCTATGTGAGCTGGTAAAAAAACGGCTGCCACACTAAACTAAACCTAACTAATACGGATTCGAAACATGGTAAACTCCATAAACAAATGCAAATTACAAAGCTTCACAAACAGATGCTTGCGAAACATATTTAAAATCAGGTGTCCTGAGAACGATCATGAACGAGGAACTCCCAGCAGTAACAAATCAAGACATCAACATCCAAATAAATAGAGGCAAAATAAATTGGCTAAGCAACCTTATTATGAAACATGCCATGCTACACTCGAATGGAACCCGCATGGCAGTAGAAGTCGGGGTAGACCTAAGGCCACTTGGAGAACAACCATTGCCAAATCCTTTAACGAACTACGATTCTTATCAATAGACAAATAGCAATAGCGATTCTTTGTAAATAATCGATGTTCCTGATGGAATACGGTAACAAATACACGGTCCAACATATTAATACTTTTTGATTGGAACAAAAAGTCCGTCTGTTGTAATCACGCTACAATCTGTAATACTTGAGCTAGGTGGCTAAATTTTGGTAAATATACTTCTTATGCAGGTATGTTGGGATTGAAAATGGGCAATATCGGTCCAATTTTGGATATAGCCCCCATATATGGCATCTCCCCGATTTGACTTCTTAACGTCATGGAGACCACAAATGTGAACTGATCGGGCTGAATGTTGGTAACTGGGGTTTATTTATACCCCAGTTACCCCAGCGTTAAGTTCGGCATGGCCGATTTTTTTGTCAAATAAATCGATTTTTTCTCGTACCAAAATTTGATACTTTCATTAACATTTTGTTTATTTACATTTGTACATTTTTGTTTATTATATTAACTGTTTGTTTTGAAAGTGGCGTAAATCCATTTGTTTTTAAGGCTAGATATAAAGTGTTTTGCGTTTCAATTCGTTGAAAAATCTGGGTGAACAGTAGAATTAAATATATCTGCATACAAATCATCAAAAGTATTCAAAGTTTCTACAAGTTGTATAATTTTTCGCTCCTGAGGCCTATTGACCCGCTTATTGCAATGGTGAATGAAGTTAACCCTTTCAAAACAAACTTTTTATACAAAATGTTTGTTTTGTAAGTGGCGTAAACGCCATATTTTTATATAAAAATTTTCATTTCGAAACAAATTTTTAGAAGATTTGGTGCGAATTGCGATATTTTCATTCAAATTGATGATTTCACTGCATCATTAGGTTGAGGCAGGAGACGTTTAACATCTCATGTCCATTGACATACACTTATTTATGATTTTTTACACTTTATGATTACAGAAAATGAGTACTAGACACGAATTTTCTTAGTATCTTCCACATATTCTCTAAGATGAGTCAAGTCTGGTAATGACACGAATTTTCTTAGTATCTTCCACATATTCTTTAAGATGAGTCAAGTCTGGTAATGTGTCGGATCCGAAATATCGATCATTTGCTACAACTTAGAAAAATCTTTCGGAAGGATTGTTTTTCACAACTAAAAAAAGTCTTACATAAGATAAATATCCATATTCTTCCTATGAATGACCTGTAATTAAAAGCCTTTCGGTGTAGTACAATATTACTTCTTATTTTCATTATTTTTTATGAAGAAAATTAAATTTTAACCGAAGAAGATTTTCTGTAAAATTTTTGTTGCAGCTCTTCTTTTAATATGAAACTGCTTTTTAATTAAACTCAATTATAATTTCAAAACTGCATTAAATTGTGGTATTTTATATATATATATATATATTAGGGCGGGTTGATTTGTATGGATGAAAAACAATTTAAATCGTATAGCAAAAACGTAATCTACATTAAATTCTAAGAAAATTCTCCGAAGAAACCATGGGTCTAAAATCAAAACCTAATCCGCGCCTCTCGACTTGACTCCTCTTCTTTCGCTTAAATTATTTTCTTTTTTTGAAATATATTATGTTTTATTATACCCTCCCTTTAGTGATACGAGGGAGTGACATAAGACCCTAAGTATGTTTGGCGGATATCCGTTTTAGGTCGTTTTAAGTCGAATGAGCAATGTCCGTCCGTCTGTCTGTCTGTCGGCTAGCTGGTGCACACGATAACTCCCGAAAGTAGTAACCGATTGACTTCAAATTTGGTATGTGGTAATATTTTTTTCTATCTCCGGCTAAGTTCGAAGATGGGCCATATTGGTCCACTCCTTCTAGTACCTCCCGCACAAAGTGTTAATATTAAGTGAATTATTGATTACACATAATATTATTTTAATAGTCACTATCACATCAAGAAAAATGGGCGAAGTTACTTCGCCCCTTTTGGTACCTTCCACACAAAAGGGAAAATTTTGCTCCAAAAGATAACAGCTTATAACTTGAATACCTATGCACAAAAAGACTTGAAATTTTGTACAGTGTAATGGTTTCATAGTACCTACAATCCAGTGAAAAATGGGCGAAGATGCCACGCCCCTTTTGGTACCTCCCACACAAAATGGCCAAATCATACAAAATTGAATAGATCATAACTTTAATACACCAGTGCATATAAACGCTTACCATTCGATACCTTGCAATATATTTGAAGTTTACTGTTTAGCGAAAAATAGGAGTATTTGTTAAACCCCCTCTGGTACCTCCCATATAAATTGACAGATTAATTCGTGTATTTCATATTACAGTACTCACAAAGTGAGGGTAGACCTTAGTCGGCTTACCTGACTGAAACTTTCTTACTTGTTATATTATAGTTTATGCAATACAGGTTTTGTCTTGAGACTAATCAAAATATTCAATTACCAAAAAGGCAGTTGAACCCCAATTTGCATCTCCTCTGATTTGCGTTCTATATAAAAAATAGTTAGAACACGTTTCACGTTTTATTTGCATTATAAAATAAGAATTGTTTATCGAAACAAAAGAAGGTTATTTTATAAATACTGAAAACAATTTTTTGAGTGCAATTTTTTTTTGTAAGAACATTTTTTTATCTATGTTCCTTATAAAAATATTAAATATAAAATTGTATACAAACTTTTTTACTTGGGTGAATATTTTTTAATGAAAAAAATGTGGAGTCTAGGAAAGATATAAAGTGCAAAAGAACTACCTTACTAAACAATTTTATTCAGAAAATTCTATTTCTTTTTGGAAAAATCTATTTTTTCTAATATTTATTTTTTTTTGGCAAAGGCGGGCATATCAATTTTCAAGTCGAGAGGCGCGGATTAGGATTTTATTTTAGATACATGGTTTCTTTGGAGAATTTTCTTAGAATTTTATGTAGTTTACGTTTTTGCTATACGATAAAAAAGAAAAAAAATCAAGCCGCCCTAATTACTCTTATGAGGAGCATAGAGCCACTTGTAGTATTTTACCCATATTTTAATAAAAAATCATGAGTTCTGGAATACGATCACGGTTTGTTTGAATATACACTGTAATTGGAGTTACGCCACTTTCAAAACAAACGATTTTGTAATTTTGTTTCTTAGCAAAATTTAAGTTTTTTAAAATATAAGTCACCTTTAACTTTGTTGAGATATTTATTTTTGATAAAAATATGTCCGCCTGATACAAAATCCACCTCAAACTTAACTCAATTTATGTGAAAATGGCGTTTACGCCACTTTCAAAACAAACAGTTCATCTGTAAATGCTTAATTAGAAGTGATTGTGCGACCTTTTCTGGTGCTTGTAAATTTCGGAATCGGTTTCTCTTCTCATATATAATCGCCCATCATTCTTTCATCCCAGTGTCCTTGGTGCCGCCGCTTGATGAACTTAATTTCTTGGTGAAACCTTTCGCCATGTTCATCACTTACGTCTGCAAGATTCTCAGGAAAAAGTTTAAATGAGAATGCAAGAAATGAATTTTGAGGGACTTGTTTACACCTGTTGGAATATATAAAGCGAAAATTAAATTACAAGAATAAATATAGGTTAGATGAATATATAAATATATAAAAGCAATTTTTACAGAATTTTGAATAAATCTTTAACCATTGTTTCATATTGCGGGTTTTTATTGGATCCAAAGAAATTTGAAACTACAAGGTTAACTGACCTCCATGCTGCAATTTACTCCGATGTTAAATATGATTCGAAATTTACATCTTTCATCAGTCTCCTTATTTTAGGCCCATCAAAAATACCTTCTTCGATTTTTTGAAAAATAAAATGATTGTTAACAAAGTTCTTCAAATATATTAAAAATATAAAATAAAAATAAAAAATATCAAAATATCAAAATATGGACTGATATGCCTCATTTTCACTAGGTACGATTGAATGTAATACAAAGTACAAAAATTTTAAATTTCAGCATGATCGGTTAAAAAAATCGCCATCTAGAGCGTAAAAATGTTATATCAAAATGGACTTTTTTATGGGGGCTATATTAAATGATGGACCGATATGCCCCATTTTAAATAGGAATCGTCCCTAGGTTAAGAAATGCCTCTGTACCTATTTTCATTAAGATTGCTTCATATTTGCGACTTGTGGTGTCGAATATAAACAAGAACAGAACGCTAAACGTAGTGTATTCTGTTAGTCTTCAGTTCGAAAAAACTCTAAAACTACGTCGTAGTGATAATGTTTGAAGAATCATATGTTATCGAAGTGGTGGTAGCCTGTTTTTGTAACTTCTTTTTTGCCACTTCGCACGTCAAATGGCAAGCGAATGAAATTTTTGGTTTTTGTACACTTTGTTTTGAATGTTAACAATGAAGCTTTCAGTTATCGCCAACATTTTGGTTCTTATAAGACAACAACGAACGAAATGAAATATCAAATTAAACGATCAGGAAAATTCATTCGTGTATGTTTACCGCTCTTTTGAAAGATAAAATGAAAATTGTTGGGCAAATGAATTAAATATGGATAAATGAACCATAAACATGTATCTTTTGCTGAAGTATCCATCATAACTTGAAAATTTCTGTTTATTATTTTGTACAAAATATTTTGAAATCCTACAACCACACTGTTGCTTTTTACATTTTCTCATAATACCTTATATTAGATGACCCTAACAATCGTTTAATATACCTTTCTATCGACCTAGAATCTCTTTCTCATTTGGTTAGGTTTTGTCCGTCCGTCTGTTTGTAAATGTATCCTTGGTACCAAGTACAGGTCACAATTATGTTCAGATCACTATGAAATTTACCAAGATCTTTCTTTTTAGCTCAAGGACTTTATGAAGTGGATGCAGAAGGTTTCCGATTTAGATATAGTCCCTATATATAAATATATGATCAATCAAGCAAACAATTGTATTTGTTTTCGGTTGGTTGATTATTTCCCATTGTCTAGATTTGTAAAAATGGTGCAGCCGTATGAACGGGTTTTGGTTTCGTTTGTAAAATTATTACACTCTGTAAATGCGAACGTATCGCATTTTCCACTCTCAGCCCAGTCCACGGTGTGAAGTGTTGCACCGTCAAAAAGCAGACTTCAGAACCAAACCTAAATAAAAGCATACATTCTTAATGCATTACCAAATGGCTGCGCAATAATGTAGGTATGGGTTTTACTCACCGCACGATTTTTGTTCGATTGTGCGCATGCAAAATTAGTAGAGGGTGCAGGGGGAATTTCTAAACTATCGCAACATAATATGGTGACATTATTTTTCAGAAACGAAATCACCATTTTAGTTTTTTTTCTGAACTCCGGTTTTAAAGCACTCATTAATTTCTAAATATTCCAAGTCATCATTTGTTGTCAATTCATCGAGCAATTTATAGTTATGGAAGATTATACGATATCTTCTATAAAAGAGTTTTACGAAGATTTAAAATTTCTAAAAAATGCAACTCTCTGGTCCTGCTATGCTCTTGCTACGTTCTGCATCTGCCATGTTCTGTTTCTTTGTTTCTGCAATGCTCTATTCCTGTAACTCCCTGTTTCCTGTTGCGCTCTGGTCCTGCTTCGATCATCTAGTTCCTGCTATTTTCTGGTCCTGATGTGCTCTATTCCTGCAACGGTCCTACACTTGGTTCCTGCTGTGCTCTATTATCGCTTCGTTGTATTCCTGTTGATGCCCTGTTCCTGCTGTGCTCTAGTCCTACTACACTCCGTTTCTATTACCCCCTGTTCCTGCTTTCGTTCTGTTACAATCAATTTTCTTTAATTTCGTTCCTGACACTCCCTGTTCCCCGTTTAATTTCTGCTTTCGTTAATACTTGTTCTTGTTTTTTCTGTTCATGTTATACCATGTTTCCCTGCACTGTTTACTTTATTTTTCCCCCTGTCAACTTTTTTTAATCGCCTACTTAATTTCTTTACCTGGTAAATACAAAGATATTTAGATTTTGTATCCTTTATTTTTTGTTCTATATATTTTTTTTTCTTACCATTCATTGTATTATTTTTTCGTTTTCATATATTGAAATGTAGTTAATTTTGATTTTATTTCGTATCCATTATTTTAACGTGTATTATTTCCCTTTGATACGAGGGTATGATATATACGAGCTACGTATATATCATATACGAGCCAAAGTGTAACACATCGAAGGAGTGATCTAAGACTCTAAGTATGTTCGGCGGATATTCGTTTTGGGTCATTTTAAGTAGAATGAGAAATGTCCGTCCGCCCGTCTGTCTGTCTGCTGGCTGGTGCGCAACGGAAACCGATTGACTTCAAATTTGGTATACGGTAATATTTTTTCTATCTCCGGCTAGGTTCGAAGATGGGCCATGTTGGGTCACTCTTTCTGGTACCTCCCACACAAAGGGTTAACATTTAGTGAAATATTGATTATTTAATAACTTCTATAATAATTATTAGAATCTTCTGAAATTCCACACTTTGTATAATATTATTAGTCACTATCACCTCTAGAAAAATGGGCGAAGTTGCCACGCCCCTTTTGGTACCTCCCACACAAATGGACCAATTTGCATCAAAATTGAACAGCTTATAACTTTAATACAAGTGCATCAAAATACGTGAAATTTTGTACAGTATAACTTTTTTGTAGCGCCTATAGTCCGTTAAAAATGGACATTATTGTACAGTCCCTTTTGGTACATTCAACAAAAATGGACCGATTTATACCAAAAGTTAACGGTTATAACAATTATACCAGTGCATACATATACTTGAAATTGTGTACAGTAGGCGTGTTTTCGTTACACCATAAGTGCTTAATTTGTATGGGGAGCTAAGCACTTTTAAGCACTATTAGTTCCCGATGAAGTTTGGTGCTTGTGTTCATGTCTTAATCGAGTATGATGTTGCCAGATTTGGCACCATATATTTAGCAATATGGCATCCCATTTTTGGAGAGATTTTATCAATTATTGTGAATTAACGGGAAGAAGAAGAACAAAAATGGGAAATTATTTCAATATTTGCATAAGAGTGTAAACAATTGAACATAGAATAGTAAATATATGTTTTATAAATACTTTTCACGAATTTTTTGTCTGTTTCGCACTGTTCTTTCTTCGCAACTCATGACAACATTGCTACCAGATAGTGAAAATCCGCCACTTATTGCTTATGTGCCAGTTAGTGGAAGTCAGTTGTTTTCGTTGCAAAGTGATAAACTAAAAGTGCTAGCTTGTAACGAAAACATGCCTAGTGTAATGCTGTTATAGTGCCTACAGTCCCATAAAAAGTGGGCGTTATCACCATGCCCCTTTTTGTACCTCCCACACAAAATTACCAAATCATACCAAAATTGAATAGCTCGTAACGTTAATATACCAGTGCACATAAACGCTTATAGTTCGGCACAGTGCAATGCATTTAAAGAATCTACAGTTCACCGAAAAATAGGTGTATATGTTAAACCCCTTCTGGCACCTCCCACACAAATCGACAGATTTATTAGTGTAATGTTATATATTTCATTATTCACAAAGTGAGGGCGTACCTTAGTCGGTTTACCCGACTGAAACTTTCTTACTTGATTTATGAAATATTCCTATTTTTTTATCCCCTCACCTTAGAGAGGAGGGTTACAGGGTTACCATGTCCTCCTTTTTAGCAAGTGTCCTCCCTCCTTTTTCAAAAATGATGGACTTGTCCTCCTTTTGTTACAAATTAAAATTTTTCACAAACAGTAAACCTCCACATGAATTATACTCGCAACTACTCTTAGTACAAAGATAGTACTAAAATAATTGACCTCGATGACTGAAATTTGGTACAGATACTTCTTATAGCTGCAAGTAACTTGGGATTGAAAATGAGCAATATCGATCAATTGTTAGCATCTTCTGTCCGATTTGACTTATTAACGCCATAGAGACTGCAAATTTCAACTGGTCGAACTGAAATTTGTAATTTGGGAGTATGTATATCCAGAACCCTTCAGAAGAACAATGGTCATCATAGGTCCATGTTTTGATATAGCCCCCACACAAAGGTACCTCAAGATTTTACTTCTTTACGCTAGAAATTCAGCAAATTTCAAAGAAAAATTCGGCTTGTCAGATTTTAACGCATTTATTAAAATTAAGACCTAAAAACACTGGAGCTAGACCCACTTTAAAGTACACCGATTGTCTGTCTGTCCATTTAAAATTGTTCCTTAAGTACAGGTCGCACTTTCATTCCGATCTTGTTGAAATTTGACAATAAGGGCTTTTTCATACCTGGGAAGAAATTGATCAAAGGGTTCACATTTAGATATAGGCCCTATATAAATTTTCTTTCCTTTTAGCGCCACAGAAGCTTTTTCATACCCAATAACTTTGAAATTAAGCAGGATGTAGTTCTGCCGCAGATTTCAACGAGTAGGTTAGGTTAGATTAGGTTGAGAAGAGGTTAGGTTAGATTAGGTTGAGAAGAGGAGGCGGTGAAATTCCGCCTCATGTCATTGGACATACACATAAGCCAGTATTCGGCCTGTTGTGCGCTCTAATGGTTATTATTAAGAACGGTCATTGGAAAGTTATTTCAGGAACTCTGTACTGTGGACATAGTCCTTATTCTTCTTCCAGTCTACGCACCTAAGTTGGGTCAAGTCTGGTATAGTATCATTTCCTAAGAAACGGGATCTATTGTTCGCGAACGCTGGGCAATGGCAGAGGAAATGCTCCAACGTTTCGTCATCCTCCCCGCATGCCCTACATACGCTGTCATCTACAACTCCTATCCTATGTAGGTGTGCTTGTAAGCATGTGTGTCCTGTAAGGACACCCATGATCTTACTAGTTTCTACCTTGCTCAATCTCAGTAAGGTCTTGGTATTGTCCTCGTTTGGATCACCCCACAAGACCTTCGTTGTCTTCCAAACGTTTTCACTATTCCATAGCGTGATATGGGCGTTCTTCGCCCATATTTTTAGTTCAGAACGCGTAACTCCGAAGGGTTTTGCGTTCTCTAGTGTTGTTGTTTGCAAGTCTCTGGCTCTAGATGCCAAGGCGTTTGCTTTCTCGTTACCCCTTACTCCGCAATGACCAGGCGCCAATATAATGCATATAGTGGCGTGTTCGGAGTAGGCGTTAATCGCCATTTTACAATCTAAAACTGTTCTCGACTTCACCGTTCTAGACGTTATTGCCCTGATAGCCATTTGGCTATCTGTGAAAATATTCACATTTGTTGGTCTTGTGTTAGCCCCAAGCCAGCTCACACATTCTGTAATTGCTCGGACTTCCGCCTGCAGGACTGTGTTATGGTCTGTCAGACGGAATAAGAGTTCGGTTTCCGGCGATGGCCGGATTCCGGGTTCGGCGATGGCCGTGCTATCTTAAACCTTATGTAACGATGATCAGAAAAAAAATGTTCTTTAGAGACCCTCCATTCCTGTATCACGTTTATTAGATTTTCTGAACATATTGTTATATCTAAAACTTCTTCCCTGATTCTATTAACGAAGGTAGCCGTGTTACCTATGTTAAGTGTTATTAGGTTTAGTATTCAAGAATTCTACTAGGGCCTGGCGCTGTTTATTAATGTTAGTACTGCCCCACGCGACGTGGTGAGAGTTAGCATCGCAACCTACTAGTACTTCGTTACCTGTTTGTTTGACTTTCCTCACCAAGCGTTGTAGTTCCGTCGTAGGTGGTAATGTCAGTGAATCGGAAGGCAGATATACTGATGCTAGGTATACACTTCCATTCCCTTGTTTCAGTACTGTAGCATCCGATGTTGACAACTCTGGAGAAAAAAGATAAAATAAATTTTTGTGACATATAATACAAGTCCTTGGTCTAGTTTCTGTATTTGCATAAAACAGTTGGTAATTAACGTGGTTTAATCCAGTAACCTTGTTTCGAATCGTCCATGGTTCTTGGATTAAAGCAATATGAGTCTTACTTTTATTTATTGTTTCCATCAAAGCGTTGGTTGACGCCTCGCTCCGATGGAGGTTTATCTGGATGACTTCAATCATTGATCCTCCAGTAACCGGTCTTCTTGGGAATCAGAGATAGTAAATTCGGCTCCCTCATCATTTTTTGGCTGCAGTGGGCGCTTTTTGCCGGTTTTCAGCGCTATCCAAAGCCTTACCAATTTTGAAGAAGACTGCTTTGTTCACATAGAACGCCATACCCTTCGTCTTGACCAGGCTGGCCATGGAGAGCCGATCCAAACCCACCACAAGGAGAGTGCCATCACGATCATTCTCTCTGTGGAAGACTTCCCACCTCTTCACGTCCAGTCCCTTGTTTTGCTGGCCAAAGAGTTTGAGCATGCGTTCTGATGTGAAGTTGCTGCCCCATCCTTTGACGTGTACTGTCGTTTTTATGAGTTGAGCGATGTCCCTCATCCTCACCAGTTTCAGCTTAGCGCCTTCCCAGGGAGAGGAGATGCTATCCACAAGCTCTTTGAGAGTCTCTATACATTCTGGTGACGAGAAATTCATCCTCAGTGTGTCCCATTTGAACTCGCTGCTCATTATTTGAATTGGGGGCCCGTCGTCGGAGTTGAGAGCGTGCTCCACAATTTTTTTATTCACCAAGTCTTCAACGTTGTTGTGTCGGTCAGTGGGGATTTTGCCGATGCTCTGTTGATATCGATCACTGCGTATCAGAGCTCGTCTCTATATTGCTTTCTCGCTACTTTGGCATAAGATGGTGGCTTCCTACCTTTTTCATCAACCAGCTTCCTCTTCCGTATAGATCGTGACATCTTTTTAGATGTACTAATCTTCCCGGAGGATTCCGTGGTTGCGCTCGCTTCCTTTGTAGTTGGATCAACTTTGTCGCCGCCCTCTCCACCAGGATACAAACTAGAGTCTCCTTCGTGAGAGGCTTGACTTGTTCTCTCCAATTTACTTGAAAGCGGGGAGCTCTTTTTCTTCTTCGGCGGTTTCGCAGTGTTCTGCTTTTCTGGAGATCTGATCCTCTTCCTGCTTCCGCGGAGGTGGATGGAGTCTCAGATAGCTCCTTTGGAGCATATTGCACTTTGGCCTGTTTGCTGTTTCGGTTCATCTTCTTCAACTTTCGTCTTTGTGCCCCTGATAGCTTTTTCTTTTTTCTCGTGAGCTGTGCCATGCACGCGTTGACTTCTTCTACCATCTTGTTGACCTCGACGTCTTTGGAGCTAAGACAGTAATGTTAACGTGTTCGTTTGAGTCGGATTCCCTACCTGTACTTGAAGGCTGGGTCCAGGTTATACTCTCATCGTCGTAGTCAAACCACTCATCAACAAACCATTGTTCTACAACAAAAACTACTACTAGTGAGCTCCGCGAGTGTTTTTATTTATTTAAAATAAAGCAAAAGATATGGGTCGGCTTTCGAAAACCCTATCGTATTTTTCGTCAAAATATACAGTCCGCATCGTCGTCGTTTCGTTGCTAAATCGCGTTAAAAGTCAATCGGGCATAATTCTATTCCACATACAAAACATTAGTATTTCGTTTCGGTTTGATTTATTTGCTTTAATTGGTGAAATAATTCCAAGTTATTTCATTCGTGCAAAGTGTAGTGATCCTAGTTCTTTTTTATAAATACATACATTCGAATTAAATTTTCTTTGGGAAAATAAATTTAAATATTTTTAATTCGTTGTTTAATCTTGTCGTTGCACTCTACAGTCAGCCATAGTCACCCTACGGTCAGTACAGTTGGCGAAATATAAATTTTGAATTAATTGTTTTTATACCCTACACAACACTGTGGTACAGGGTATTATAAGTTTGTTTCACGGCAGATGTTTGTAACACCTGAAAATAACACAGCTAGACCCACCTTAAAGTATACCGATCGACTCAGAATCACTAGCTGAGTCGATTTAAGCATGTCTGTCCGTCCGTCGGTCCGTCTGTCCATGTAAAGTTGTTCGTCGACTACAGGTCGCAATTTCACTCCGATCGTTCTGAAATTTTGCAGTTTAGAGTATTTCGCAGCTGTTAAGATCCCTATTGAATTTGGTTGAAATCGGTTCAGATTTAGATATAGCTCCCATATATATCTTTCGTCCGATTTGGCCCTTTAGTCCTATGGAAGCTGTATTTTACATCCAATCGTTTTGAAATTTAGAATGGTAGAATTTCCTGATCCATGAACCAACATTGCCGAATTTGAAGAAAATCGGTTAAGGTTTAGCTATAGCTTCGGCCCCGCCCGACTTTAGCCTTTCCTTACTGGTTTAATTTTTGTCGTTTTTCTTGGGGTTTTATATCATTTGGTTTAGTCGTGTACCTCCGCGTACCCTACCTTCGATCATAGTTTGACAAACTTTGCTAATTTTGTAGAATACAGGAATTTTCTGTTAGCATAACTTCCGTTTTGGTTCGGATTGAGAAAACAACTTGTAATTTTCGTGCCTTTTAACTACTTTACTGGTATTCTTCGATACTTTTGTTAAATTTGGTTAAAGTTTTCGCTTCTTTTTGAAATTGTTTTCTTCAGATTCAGACGTTTTTACATTTCTTGTGTCGTTCTCGTTTCTTTTACGGTTTTTCAACCACCTCTATTCTCATTTTTAAACAACTTGTTGTCTGTCATCGCTTACGGCAAAAATTTCGCTTTCTTCTCTTGATTTATTTATAAGAGCTTCGGATGCTCTAGTGAAATTTGATGCGAATTTCAGGGTTAAAAAGATGACGAAATGGATTTCTACGGTTTAGAAGTTAGTAGTACCGAATTGAAAAAACTATGGGCTATTACAAAAGAAATATTCGAAAAATGTCTTAATGACTTGGACTCTTCCGAAATCAACTTGGTGGATAGTAAATATGACGCGTCATATCAAACTTATATGAATTGTTTGTCCGCAATAAATAGGATGTTGTCCCTATTCAAACCTTCCTACCACTCTGTGGTTGTAGAAAACCCAATAGAGCTCCTTTCACCCACAGGTTCGCATTCGACTGAATCTATGGCGGATACGTCTGTTCTCTCACGAGCTTCCAGGCAGGCTCAGACCATTATTCCCAATTTCGTTGATTCCGGCGTTAGACATAATTTGAATTTGGCCCTGTGTGACATTGACGTATTTCAAGGGGATTTTTCTTCGTGGCCTACCTCTTGGGACCTATTTTCGGCGATATATATAAACAATTCGCAGCTTAGTGACATTGAACGACTTTGTCACCTGGTCCAAAAAAACAGCGGTGAGGCACGGGAAATAGTTTCGAAATTTCCTCTCACCCACAGGAGCTTTGCTTTGGTCTGGAAAGCACTGGAAGATGCGTATAACAACACACGCAGTTTTATGAGTAATCACCTAAAGCTCCTCTTAGCTCTTCCCGTACTAGACCGCGAGACTAGCTCGAGTTTAAAGACAATACAACGGGGAATAAATGGGTGCCTTTCGACAATGGCTGTCTACGACGTTGTGACCGCCCATTGGGATCCCATACTCGTCTTTCTGAGTATCAGTCGTTTGCCAAACACTACAGTAACTCTATGGGAACAGAGTATAAAAAATAAGTCGTCCCTATCCACCTGGCAGGACTTTGACTCTTTCCTCACGGAAAGGATTCAAACTTTAGTTTGTATTAGGGATCTAAAGGGTATTGACTCTGAGATAAAGCCCGCAGTGAAGGACAACAAGTCGCATTCTACGAATGCTTCGAGTCCACCCCGGTCCCCTTCGAACTCGTCTTGTGTGCTTTGTCCCACCCAGACTCATGTACTGCGTTCTAGTCCTCGTTTCAAGAACCTTTCGGTTAGTGATAGATTTTCGGCTATCAAAAGGCATGGGTGCTGCGTGAACTGTCTATCTCGAGGACATGCAGTGAAAAACTGCAAAAGCATACACAATTGCAGTAAGTGGAACAAACTCCACCACACCCTTTTGCATCGCGCTGTGGGAACTTCTTCGCCACCAGCTACACCTTCGGTTACAGGCCACTCCTTAGAAACTAGTGTCACCACCTCGTCGGTAATTACTCCCTCCCCTTCGTCGATCGTACAACCAACAAGTAGTAGGCACCTCGAATTGTTCTCGAGTCACTTCTGGCTCAAAATACCATATTCGGTGTTATTTTAACTGGCCCAATTCCATCTAGCATCCTTTTAAACTATTCTACAAGCCCAGCAGCGGACTTCTCCCCTGGCAGTAGAATATATAATTCGAACACAAGTAATATTTTGCCATTTTAGAATTTCAATCTTTGGTCTGAGCGTCACACGTGAATCCCAATTGAAATTTGTAGCTTTGATAAAACTAAACCCCTGCGTTTTATTTATTTTCTATTTCGCCCCTTGCATCGCCTACTTCGCCAACCCCGGTCATTGCATACACACACACATCGTTCCCCCCACTCTTGAGCTATCGTTGTTCTTTTAATTTGTTATTGGAGTTTGTCATAGAAGGGATTTCGTCAATTCGCCTGCTCTTACCTCCCTTGCTGGCAAACTCCCCACCTAAACAGTAGCCCTGGGTATATATCATTTGCTACGAGCCAAAAGTGTACCACATCGAAGGAGTGACCTAAGACCCCAAGTATGTTTGGCGGAAATCCGTTTCGGGTCATTTTAAGTCCGTCCGGCTGTCTGTCTGCTGGCTGGTGCGCACGATAACTATCAAAAGGAGTAACCGATTGACTTCAAATTTTGTATGCGGTAATATTTTTCTCTATCTCTAAGTTCGAAGATGGACCATATAGGTCCACAACTTCTGGTACATCCCCCACAAAGTGTTAACATTTACTGAAAAATTGATTCTTTAATAACATCTATACAACTTATTCCAATCTTCTAAAATTCCACACATAGTATTAGCCACGCCCCTTTGCATCAAAAGTTAACGGGTTATACCTTTAATAATAGTGAATACTGTAAGGCTACGAATTTTTTGCAACACGGCAATCATGAATTGCCCACACAATGATGGTTGAAGTTGTAGCGAACGGACGTGTATGGATTATCCTGATCATTTATTTAACTTTATTCTTTTTATGTACTTTTACCAATTAAATGAACTAAATAAATATCCAAGTTTTTATTGAAATCAGAAGTGAGGACGAAACGATTTATTCCTTATAGTTCAGAAAATGGGATTGAGAACCTTCCCTAACGACAAACGATAAAGTGTGTGAAATAATGTAATTTGTGCGTGTGTGCTAACAAAAGATTTTTTGTGTGTGTGTGTGCAAGCAGTGTGTGTGTGTGCAAGCAGAAAGAACAGAAAGAAAATGCAAATTAACGAATCCAGATAATTGTATCGAACGTAGCAGTAAAGTGTGTGTGTTTTGAAACGCTGAAGAGTGCGTTTGTAAGAGTGTTTAAGCAATAACCACATGAATGAGAGCGAGCGCGGTAAAGAAACAGAAGCAAACACAATCAATGAATGTGTGTGAAAAGTCATTGAGAGTGCGGTGTAAAAACAATAAAATGAAATAAGATATTTATACGTATGTAAGTGTAGTGACGTGTGGATATGGAGAATATAACGAGGCTCGAAAATACACACGCTTAAATTCTAACGTGACGTGACTTAACGTATATTGATATATTAACGCAACGGCTAACAACACAATGTATATTAATATAAAATAATTGATTGATTGAACGATCAGAGAACTAACGAACATTAACGTAACGAGTATTACTTGAATTAAAACGCAGCGGATTGTGATTTTTATGAAACACTATTTTTCAAAAGTGTAATTGCTAAATTTTAATTGAACCATAACGTGAACGCGATGGAAATTGTTTTCATGAAAAAAAACAAAATAACGTATAACGGAATATAATTTTAGAAGAACGTAACGTAAACATTTTCAATATGCGGCGAATAGAATCGTTAAAAGTAAACCATTGCTTAGTGCGCGTAAATTACCAATAAGTGGTAATAAGCCAGAATTGGTGAAACGTCTTATTGAAGCTACTAATAGCAAAGAAATAAACTGTGAAAGTGACAACGATTCAGATGATGTGTCCACGGTACAGACTCAAATTGATAAGTATGCTTTTAGTCATACAACAACTTTCATACAACAGCGAACACAAATCGGCACGGATAAATACGCGGGTAAGCGAAACACCAACAACGTCGCAAAATCAAAATATTCGAAATCGTAATGTACACATTGTCAAAGAAATTGCCGATACTTTTCCTGAATACGTCCAACGAATGATTCGGTATTTAGTGTGGATCAGTTTATCGACGTGTTATTGGCGGTATATACCAAGCTTAAAGGGCCCGCTAAATTGTGGCTCTATGCGTCGGCAGAATTTTTCATTACTTGGCATGAGTTGGCTGAGGCTTTAAGAGGTGAGTTTGGTACGAGACCGGAAGAAGCTGAGGTACACTTTAAAATGACAAATGCTACACGACGACATGGTGAATCTATCACCGAGTACTGTTTCCGAATAACAGCTTTGGGTAGACGTTATAGCTTGAGCGAATCGGCGATTATAAGATATACTCGCGAGGGTTTGAAACATGCCGATGTACAAATGGCAATCTCGGCACTTCGTTTTAAGACTATGAAGGTGATGCGTGAAACTCTGGAGGATTATCTGGTGAATATGACAAGATTCTCAGCTAGTAGGAGAACGACGTCAACAGCAACAACGAAACATACTCACAACGACAACGAAAAAGCTAGGAAAATCTCAGACGATAATATACGCAGAACATCAACGCAACGACAACCTATTGTTTGTTTTAACTGTTCTGAAACGGGTCACATGTCAAGTGTATGTCCAAAACCACAACGACGAGCGCGATGTAAGGATTGTCAACGAGTTCATCCTAATCGTCCACAGATTATGCGTGGATTATCGGCGTTTAAAGCAGCACATGGTCAAAGAGATTATTCCAACGCCTTACATAGAAGAACGACTTCAAGAATTTAAACAATTTACGAATTTCACGGTGTTAGACTTGAATAGTGGATACTACCAAATTCCAATTGAGGATAATAGTAGGCGATTTACGGCATTTGTAACGCCTGACGAACTTTATGAGTTCAAACGCATGCCGTTTGGTCTCAAAAACGCACCATCGGTTTTTCAACGACTAATGGCACTACTACGTGAGAAAACGCAGGATGGAGATTTGTTTCATTACATGGATGACATCGTAGTTGGTAGCAACAACGTCAGCGAAATGCTCCAGAAATTACGACGAGTTTTTACTGTTTTGCGCGAACTGAACCTCACGATTAGTTTCAAAAAGTGAGAATTTATGAAACAGACTATTGCATTTTTGGGCCATCAAGTACATCCAACGGGTATCAGTCCAAGTAAAATAAAAACAGCTGCAATCCAGGAATTTCCAACACCTACGAGCGTGACCGAAGTACGACAATTTTTGGGTTTAAGTAGCTACTTTGGAAAATTCGTGCCCGGCTACGCAATAATCTCCGAACCGTTACGACTTCTACTGAGGAAGGAGAGCAAATTCCAGGGGAACAACGAGCAAAAAGAAGCGTTTCAAATGATAAAGACGTGCCTTACAACGAAAGCGGTAGGTTTAGGTTAGGGTGGCAGCCGTATTTTTTTACAAGCTCACATAGACCAGTTTAGGTCCCTAGTGTTACCACGGACTGAAATGCCCCTCATCGAAACCAACCTGTTTGATATATAAATTTATCGATAGTACTAATATCAGTATTGGAGTCATTGGAGTCAATACCCAATCTTTTGGCGTGTTCGCCGATCAAGCTGTGTCCCGTCAGATCCTGTACTAACGTAGACAATCGTTTCCTCTCTAGTGCGAGGAGATATTTTGACCTTCTCAGGTCATACCTTGGCCAGATTTGTCTAGCTACCCTGCAGGTGCCGATTTCTGTCCATCTTTCGTTGGACTGCCTCTTGCCTAAGCCAAAGCTTGCACGTGGATAGTGGCGCACCAATATATGCAAATTCTTCGAGAATTTGTAATGTCGTCCCTTTCCTAGCAAGTTCATCGGCTTTGCAGTTCCCCGGGATATCCCTATGCCCAGGCACCCATATGACGTGTATATTAAACTGCTCAGCCTCTCGTTAAGAGATCTGCGGCAGTCGAGGGCTGTTTGCGAATTTAGGGATGTTGCCTCCAGAGAATTGATGGCAGCCTGGCTGTCCGAGTAAATGACAACGCCAGTGTTGGTTACTATGTTGCGACTCAGCCACTTGGCGACTTCCCATATTGCCATTATTTCGGCTTGATAGACACTGCAGGTATCTGGTAGTCTGTGAGCTATATCCAGACTAAGTTCTTCACAGTGTACTCCGAAGCCAACCTTTTCATCAAGCTTCGAACCATCCGTGTAAAAGTGGAGATGGTTTCTATTACCTGGTATTCTGCCACCCATTCATCTCTGGCGGGAATCACATTGATGTAATTTCTCTCGAAGGTGTACACAGTTGGTATATAGTCCACTCGGTCGGTTACCATAGCACTACACTTTGATATCCTCATGTGACCATAGTTCATGTACCTCCACATTGATAGACAGTTTAATCTTATTGCCGCTTTGGTTGCAACTTCTCTCGCCACAATATTAATCGGCAGTATATGGAGTAGGGCTTTTAGAGACTCGGTCGCTGTAGTCCTTAAGGCTCCGCTTATGCTCAGGCAGGCAGTTCTCTGAACCTTTGTTAGTAGGTTGGTGATGGTTAGTTTGTCAGTTGCCGTCCACCATACCACCAGTTATTTGCCTCATCCTGTAAATATCCCACTGTACAGGGTGAAGCAGATAATATCTTCCTCAGCCTAGCGGCGTCGGAGACCTTTTCCACTTCACCACAGAAGGTATACCAAGAGCGCCTTTGCGCCTTTCTAAGCTCCTTCTTATAGATCTTGAGTTGCTATTTATAGGCATCCCAATCATTAGCGACCCCAGTAGATTTAGCCTTATTGAATAGCTTGTTGCAGGTCTTTTTCATAGCCGTTAGCTCAGAAGTCCACCATTGGGGTTTAGTTTTACCCTTGTACTTTGTTTTTGGACAGGCTTCTTCAAGGGATCTATTGAATGATATGGTGATATGATCGACCAGATAATCCACACCGGCTTTGTCATTCGGTTCGTACAGAAGTTTAGAGTTGAGGACTTTCTTCAAATTCTTCTCATACAGGTGCCACTTTGTCTTCCTTACATTTCTGTGGACGGCAGGTTTAGGCGCTTTTTCTGCGAGTTTGAACTCAATATAATGGTGATCTGAGAACGAGTGGTCGTCCAGTACATTCCACCCAATAATTTTTTCTGACAGCCGGTCAGTAGCAAACGTTACGACGAGTACTTCTTGTCTGTCTTTAATTGTAAAGGTCGGTTTATTACCTAAGTTACAAATACTAAGGTTGGTTGTTAGAATAAAGTCAAGAAGCAAATCACCCCTATTGTTTATATCCGTAGTACCCCAGATAGTATGATGAGCGTTCGTGTCTGCGCCAATAATCAGCTCGAGCTCGTCAAACGTTGCTTCTTCTACTACTTCCCTGAATAGAGCAGTCGGTACTACAGATTCATAAGGCAAGTAGCTGGAGACCACCCAATATATGCGATTACCGATCTCCAGGCTAGTAGCTGTTTGGTCTTTACCACTTAAATTAGTCAGGAGAAAGATACTTAGATCTTTCCTGGCCAAAATGCAGGTTCTTGGAGTGCCTTCACAGTTGGCCACGATGTCTAGAGCCGCTGAGGCTGCTTTAGCGTGATGGAGGTTAATCTGTAGAATTCTTACCATCATTGGTAATTGACAGATTAACATCCACCCCGACAAGGGTGTTATCGAACTCTTCGTCCGTATCGTCGAGAAGCATGTCCCCGCCAGATGCGTAAAAGAGTCCGGAGACTCCCCTCAGCCTCTCTGTGTCCGAAGTAGAGCTTTTGTCCTCAGAGAAGGACGTTACAGATCTTCGGTTACAGTTGGAGTCACAAGAAATAATAGGTGTGGGTACCTCCGCACTTCCAGAAAGTGCCACGGTTGACGACTCACCTTCTGCAGTGGGAGCTATATCCTGCTTGTATATCTTCAAGACTATAGTCTCGAAGCCATATTGTAGGGTTGCACTCGCACTTTGTATATGGGAGGTGGATTCAGCGTTTAGGATAAGATTAACCAGCCGCTTTTTACCATCCGCTCATCCACCTTGCTGATTCTCCAATTATGGGCCGGCAGACCAGGATTGGAATCTTTTATTATTTCTAAGATGTCAGCCGGGTTGGAGGGCTCTTCTGTAATCCAGGTGATGGCTCTAGGGTGACTAGGGATGTTGTTTTTTTCGACAACATCCAACTGGGCACCCGGCCATACCTCACCCGCTCGACTCAGAGCAGCCTTATACAGATTGGTGGTTTGCTCGGCATTTTTCTACGGACATCGAGGTAATGAGCCATAATGGCTGATTGTACATGACTCCATTTGTCCTTGAGGATGGATCCATCCTCACTACTTCTGTCTATAACAGCCATCACTAGACTCTCCTTCGCCACTTCATTGAAGGGCTTGTTGAGTGTCCTGTTGATGGTGACATTAGGGCCTCTTTTTCGAAGGCAGGGGTTCATCAGGTGATCTGATTCGTTTTACTTTATTAGCCGTTAACACAGCTGAATTTGTGGCTCTTTCAGCCGACTCATTGGCCTTAGAAGCATCTATGATGCCTTTAGCCCAGGTAAGTGACTCTTTTTGTTTTTCGGTGAGAGCCGAAACCTCAACAGCCTCCAACTTCGTCATGTCGGACATGACGTTTTCCCCTCACCGCACCACCTGTTGTGAGTACTTGGGGGAGATTTTCACCATTTTTGGTGTTGTCGGCTTTGGCCAAGACCAACGGACGGACAGTCGGACGATTGGGGAACCGCGCTCCATCGGAACACGAAGTCATCCCCGTCAAGAGAATTTATTTTTATTTTGTCTGTATTAGACCGTAATGGGTACTACGATGTAGGCCTTTGTACAGATTTTTGCTATGGCGTAATAGGTACTGGTAACTATCCGCTATGTGATAAACACGTCCGTTCACTGCGAATGATCAGCAACGAGTGTCAACGAAAGCGGTAATAGTGGGTTATCGAACTAACGCGGAACATCAGATTCATACTGATGTCAGCGCAGTAGGTCTAGCAGGGGTGCTACTACAGAACGAGGAAAATACGTGGAGACCAGTAGCATTCTACAGCCGATCAACAACCAACGACGAAAGAAACTATCATAGCTATGAATTTGAGGCGTTAGCTGTGGTAGACTCTTTAGAACGCTTCCGTTACTACGTTTACGGCAAACCAGTTACAATCGTCACAGATTGCAATGCTATCAGAACGACTATGCAAAAAAAGAATTAGTACCGAGAATCGCAAGTTGCTGGCTGAGGATCCAAGATTTTTACACTAAAATCGAACATCGATCAGGTCAGCGAATGCAACATGTGGATGCATTAAGCCGAGCACCGTATGAAGAAGCCCGACAATTAGATACAGCGTCATTACGAATTGCAAAAACATCATAAGACAAGGCGACTGGTTGTTTTCGATGCAACTACAGGACGAAAACATCTGCGCGATTGTTGACAAATTGAAATTACGAGACAAAACGATTTGTAACGAATATGTGATCGATAACGGACGACTATTTCGGAAAGTCAAAGATAAACTTCTTTGTATGCTTCTACCGTCAACCAAAGAAGACAAGCGATGGGACGATCAACTTCGTCGAGTACAGTGGTCAATAAATACGATGAAAAATAAAACTACTGGTCGAACTCCAGATGAACTCCTGTTTGGATTTCATCCGAGAGATATTCTACAAAATAAACTTGTACTATCTTTACACAATAGCGAATCTATTGACAACGATCGTTTAGAAGAAATACCCAACGAAGCGGCTGAAAGAATTAATGCACAACGTGAATATGCGAAACAGCGATACGATGGACATCATAGTCAATCGAAACTCTACAAACTCGTTGACTTGTTGTTAGCTGAGAATGAACCAACGGCGACGGGTACTTCAAGAAAGTTGGAGCCACTCTACAAAGGTCCATTCATCATTACACAAGTCCTGGAAAAGGATAGGTACGTCATCGAAGATTTGCCAGGATCAACTAGAAAACAACGTCCATATACATCAGTATATTCATCCGACAAAATTAAGCCGTGGTGTTCTCTGCCACAGATAGAAGGTGATGACGACAGCGAGGAAGAATCTGAACCGAACCTATTTCCCATCGAGGTCGATTGTGTCGACAGGGTGGCCGACAATAAGGCTACGAATTTTTTGCAACATGGTCTTTTGGTACGTCCCACACAAAGGTACCATTTTGTACCAAAAGTTAACAGCTTATAATATTAATAAAGCAGGCCCATTCTGCAACAAAACTTAACAGCTTTTAACTATAATAGTAGTGTATACAAAACTTGAAATTTTGTCAGTTTAATGCTTTTTTAGTACCTACAGTCCAGCAAAAATGGGTATCATTGACACGCCCCTTCTGGGGCGGCTTGGCAATAACGTTCGTTTTCACTGGACTGTAGGCACTATAAAAGCATTACACTGTACAAAAGTTCAAGTATTTTTGTGGCAATATCGCCCCTTTTTTCTCATGGTGGTAGCGACTAATAAACTAATGCTATATTTGGAATTTCAGAAGATTCGAATAAGTTGTTAGAAGTTATTAAATAATCACTATTTCACTAAAGGTTGACCCTTTGTGGGGGAGGTACTAGAAGGAGTAGATCAATATGGCCCATCTTCGAACTTAGCCAGAGATAGAAAAAAAATTATCGCATACCAAATTTGAAGTCAATCAGTTATTCTTTCTAGAGTTACCGTGCGCACCAGCCTACAGATAGACGGACGGGCATTGCTCTTTCGTCTTAAAATGACCGAAAACTAATATCCGCCGAACATACTTATGATCTTAGGTCACTCCTTCGATGTGTTACTCTTTTGGTCCGTAGCAAATGATATATACCCTCCTCTCAGGTGAGGGGATAAAAAATGTCTAAAAAATTGCACTCTGAACTTATGAAAAACAGGAATCTTTCCTTTATTTAAATGCAAATTAAACTTTGTTTTTGAAATATTAGTTCGAAATAAAAAAAAAATTGGATGGGAACATACTTATAGTTATGTTTCTTGGTCGGGTTAACACCAATACCATTATCGTAAGCCCAACTTGCGGTTGTATGAAGAGCATGCTGTAGGATGTCTCTGAGAGTATCCAGAAACTTCCCTCTAACAGCAATTGCCACGTCGTCTGCATACGCAACAACTCTAAAACCCATCATCTCGACACGACACCCTCGTCGCACTAAAGTGCGGGTCTAAAAATTACGAATATTTTTGGAGACTGAAGGTTAGGGGATTCTTCAGTCGGTTTACCCGACTGAACTATCTGACTTGTTTTTTTATTATATTTTACTATATATTTTTATGGAATACTACATGTTTACATGTTCTATTACATATTTTGCGGCTGCTATTAGCTAAGAATAAATAAAATAAAATATTTCAACATTGAAAAGTTCTTTGCCTTTTACTCATAGTTTATAATTTTTACAAAATCGACTTATCACGTTAAGAAGTTGAATTACGGTTGAAACAAAATTCATTCATGGATGCGACTTTAAAGAAAATAGGTACGTGGATTACGGTACCTGTATCTGCAATATCTTTTTTTCTAACTAGAAATCTACGTTCTGTTTCGTTTCGGGTTATACAATTTTAATATGTACCTGCGAATACGAGAGGGAATTCCTTGGGATTCCATTAATGCCCTAAAAAGGGATAACTGAACGGAAACCTCATTAAAAATAAGAAAACAAAAATTTGGTTTATTACCTTTATACCTCTGTTGATCTCATTCAATGTAATTCTCATATTGACATGCAGTTTTATGGATAGATACGAACGATCACAATATCTAGTTCCCTCGACAATTTTATAATGATCTCAAATATTCAATGCTCATAAAAGAAGAAAACATATTTCAGAACAAAGAAGAAAACAAATTTTTGCAATTTGTTTTTTTTTGTCTTTTTTCGTGTCAGAAAATGTTGACACGAAAAAACTAAAATACTGTTTATACGTGAAAATGTCGTTAATAACAAGTCCTTCCATACGTCAGTCCGAGTTGCTGCGAAAGGCGCCGAATCGACTCTCCACGGTCTTCGTGTACACTCTCAGCTACGGCCGCTACATATTCTTCACTGCGTGCTCGACGTGGTCTATTCGGTCAAATATTATCCAATAATGAATGCTGGGTCTCAAGATGGGTGAGGGTGTTGAGAATAGTACGCTCAGTAGGCCGATTATGTTGACCATAAGTTGAGCGAAGTGCAAGAAACACATTCCTCACAGAACGTGAATTTTCGTAATAAAGTTTAACGATTTGTAAACGTTGTTCAGGCGTAAGTCTTTCCATGATGAAATGCCAAACAATACTTAACAAAAATAACACGACAGATCTGTCTGTCAAAAAAGGCTATTGAAAAAAGTATCTCTACTTGGATCACCCGTTACATGCAGTTTTATGGATAGATACGCACGATCACAATATCTAGTTCCCTCGACAATTTTATAATGACCTGAAATATTCAACGCTCATAAAAGATGAAAACAGATAAAAGAAGAAAACATATTTCAGATAAAAGAAGAAAACAATATTTTCCAATTTATTTTTTGGTTTTTTTTTCGTGTCAGAAAATATCGATTTTTGACAAAAATAATTTTTATTATAATAGTTAAATCGGTAGCTACTAAACTACTACTACAGTTTTATGGATAGATACGCACGATCACAATATCTAGTTCCCTCGATAATTTTATAATGACCTGAAATATTCAACGCTCATAAAAGATGAAAACAGATAAAATAAGAAAACATATTTCAGATAAAAGAAGAAAACAATATTTTCCAATTTATTTTTTGGTTTTTTTTTCGTGTCAGAAAATATCGATTTTTGACAAAAATAATTTTTATTATAATAGTTAAATCGGCAGCTACTAAACTACTGTTTATACGTGAAAATATCGTTAATAACACTTGTAGCCCGATCATTTCCTTCAATTTAAATTTTCCGTTCTATCGGATTTATATTTAAAAAAATATGTACCAATATATGCACAGCCCCTCGACAAAAATTGTGTTGCATAGTGTAATAAGGAGCCAAACACTCATCAACAAAAATTGGCTATAGTAAAATATGTGTATAAGAATGTTGGATATATGTATTGTAGACCTTTTTGTTGTTATGATTGGATTGTTTGTTTGGCTTGAGGTCCGTGATAAATAAAAGACAATACTTTTATTATTCGATTAAAAGATTGTTCAAGCTCGAGGTCTGGTTTGTTTTTAAATTTTATTTTATTTCCAATATTTCGGAATTATCTTTTGAATTCCATCATCAGGGATCATGTTCTACAATAAATTAAGTACACAATAACATAAATTAATAAAGTAATATCACTAAATTCAAGTGAAAATAACTATATATTGATTTATTAATACTAGGAGAACATAAATAATTGTACGATATTTCTACAACGGCCAACTTACGCGTAAAAGTAAAAACACAACAACAAACAATACTTAACCAGTAAGGGAAGACAGAAAGTCGGGCGGGGCCGACTATATAATACCCTACACCTACCTACCAATGCGAAAATGGGCATTGCGATAAGAATTTGGCAGTGTTCATACATGTAATAAGCAAACTCTCTCTGCCGATTTTCGTACTGATCGGATATAAAACACGGTTTCTACAGTGCTTACATGTCAAATCGGGTGTAACATATATATTGGGACTATGTTTAAATCTGAACCGATTTTCCCCGAATTTGGCAGTGTTCATACATGTAATAAGAAAACTCTCTCTGTTCAATTTCGTACTGATCGGATATAAAACACGATTTCTACAGCGCTTAAATGTTAAATCGGGTGGAACATATATACGGGGCTATATCTAAATCTG
Organism: Eudasyphora cyanicolor; assembly: GCA_963930755.1. Classification (NCBI taxonomy): domain Eukaryota; kingdom Metazoa; phylum Arthropoda; class Insecta; order Diptera; family Muscidae; genus Eudasyphora; species Eudasyphora cyanicolor. Next base: position 247,667,153 of record OZ005736.1, on the reverse strand, counting down.
AACCGATTTTCCCCGAATTGCGCAGTGTTTTTTCATGTAATAAGAGAACTTTCTCTGCCGAATTTCGTACAGGTCGGATGTAAAATACGGTTTCTACAGCGCTTTCATGTCAAATCGGGTGAAACATATATATGGGGACTATATCTAAATCTGAACCGATTTTAACCAATTTCAATAGGGATCGCCCTTGGGCCAAAAAAGAGCACTATGCTAAATTTCATCACAATCGGACCATAACTACGACCTGCACTTTGATTACAAGAATACATGGACAGACAGACAGACGGACATGGCTAAATCGACTCAGAAAGTGATTCTGAGTCGATCGGTATAATAAACAATGGGTCTATCTCTTCTCCTTTTAGGTGTTACAAACAAATGCACAAAGTCATAATACCGTGTACCACAGTGTGGTGTAGGGTATAAAAACTACTGTAGTGTGACTACTACCGTCGGATATAAATATTGCACTGGTTGTTATTCTAATATTGCACGATGATCGATGGCCTCTCGTTGTCTTGTTCGTCTAATAAGATGTTTGTATATGTGTGCTATGTTCTCTGTATCGGTTTTGTAGTTAACTCTTTTTCTTGTTGGTACGTTGTTAATATGCAGCATCTCGAGAGTAAATCGTTTGTTATAGTTGCTCTCTCTCTCTGAAGTACACGAACGTTGTCAAAGTCTGGTTGTTGAGTGTTGCTGATGTTGCGATTTTTATATCAGATTTGTGTCCGGATATTCTTGTTTTGAGTTTATTTTTTGTTGTGCCAACATAGACTTTATGGCATTGTTCTGTGTTGTTACCTCCACATGGTATTTCGTATACAACGTTTGGAGTTTCTGTGATCGGTATCTTACTCATTGTGTTGGTGAACAGTTGTTTTATTGTGTTCTGGGTTTTATGGGCAATATTATAATTATTTTTGTCAAATATGTGTGATTTTACAATTCTTTCCGATATATTTTCCACGTATAGCAGCTTCCATAAAAACATAAAATTCACCATCGAAATAGAAGAAAACTGCAAAATACCTTACCTTGACACACTTATAGTAAGAAATGACGACAAGATTTCCATAGACTGGTACCAAAAAGATACATCATCGGGCAGAATAATGAACTATTACTCTAAACATCCAAAAAGAATAATAATTATCACTGCCAAAAACTTAATAAACCGGGTCCTTTCCATTAGCGACAAAGAATTTCACAAAAAGAATAAACTCAAAATTAAAAATATCTTACTAGACAACAATTTCCCAGAAAACTTAACCGATAACTTGATATCTAATTATAAACACAAAGAAAGAGAAAACTCCAATAATAAATATCCAGCAATTTTCAAATCCCTAATATATGTGGAAAATATGTATATCGGAAAGAATTGTAAAATCAGACATATTTGACAAAAATAATTATAATATTGCCCATAAAACCCAGAACACAATAAAACAACTGTTCACCAACACAAAGAGTAAGATACCGATCACAGAAACTCCAAACGTTGTATACGAAATACCATGTGGAGGTAATAACAAAAAATAAACTCAAAACAAGAATATCCGAACACAAATCTGATATAAAATTACGCAACATCAGCAACACTCAACAAAAAACTGCATTAGCTACACACTGTGCCAGTAGTAAACACCAACCAGACTTTGACAACGTTCGTGTACTTTAGAGAGAGAGCAACTATAACAAACGATTTACTCTCGAGATGCTGCATATTAACAACGTACCAACAAGAAAAAGAGTTAACTACAAAAACGATACAAAGAACATAGCACACATATACAAACATCTTATTAGACGAACAAGACAAAGAGAGGCCATCGATCATCGTGCAATATTAGAATAACAACCAGTGCAATACGTATTTACATCCGACGGTAGTAGTCACACTACAGTAGTTTTTAAGTATTGTTTATTGTTGTGTTTTTACTTTTACACGTAAGTTGGCCGTTGTAGAAATATCGTACAATTATTTATGTTCTCCTAGTATTAATAAATCAATATATAGTTATTTTCACTTGAATTTAGTGATATTACTTTATTAATTAAGTTATTGTGTACTTAATTTATTGTAGAACATGATCCCTGATGACGGAATTCAAAAGATAATTCCGAAATATTGGAAATAAATAAAAATTTAAAAACAAACCAGACCACGAGCTTGAACAATCTTTTAATCGAATAATTTACAACAAAAAGGTCGAATAAAACCAAAAATATTAATTAACAATACTTTTATTTTTATTTATTTTTCTTTATTTGCCCAAGGAAATACAATGAATAAAGAAGAAAAACCAAAGAAAATGTATAAATCAATGACCTACATCCCTGGACTCTCCGAAAGGTTAAAACATTTATGACAAAGAACATTTTGAACTAGCATACAAAGCGCATACTACAGTAAATCAACTGTTCAGCCAAACCAAATGTGAAGTCAAAAAGGAGGAAAAGTCAAATCTTGTCTACAAAATAAAGTGTAATTGTGACAAGTCCGACATATGCCAGAGGGTATATGTCGGTACTACTAAAACAAAACTTAAAACTAGACTATCATCTCACAGATCGGATCAGAAAGCTCTTCACAAACCCATTGAACAAAAAACTGCCCTTTGCAGCACATTGTACCACAACCGGACACAAACCTAACTTTGACGACGTTGAGATACTAACGCAAGGGAAACATTACGGAAGGATGCTACATATCATCGATGTTTCGCCAGAAAAGAGACTAAATTTTAAGAGAGACACTGACGGCTGTGCTCAAATCTACAGGCATACAATAGAAAAACATAAACGGAAAATTAGACAGTAACTAACGAAAGCTCACATAGTCAAGAACTATTTTTTTGTTACAACAATATTAAATGTAAATACTTATCGTAAAAATGTTTTTATTGTAATAATTCGTGTTTTTGTGTGATAGATTCCCCCTGATGATGACCAACGAAGTTGGCCGAAATATTGGGCAAATAAAGAAAAATAAATAAAAAATAAATGTATAAGAATTTATTCCTTGGTTCACAAATAGCTTTGTCTGTTTGATCATAAGCCGATAAAAAACGGTTTACTACTCACGATTAGTCTAGCTTATCAAATTCCTGAAAATATTACCAGACGCTTTCAAAAACTCAAACGGTATGAAAATATTTTTGATCGAGACTGCACTGACCAATATCCCATCCAGCACCTCATATACATAGCTTTTAGCTCTTATTCGATATTTAAATACACTATGCAACAAAACTATTTTTGTTTGTTTTGTTGCATAGATTTGATTATGTACTCGTATATTGAGTACGTATATTTAAAAAATGTAAACTTCATACATATTTACATGACCGTACATGATGAGAAATGGTGAAGAAATAATAAAAACAGGTAAGAAAGTTCAGTCGGGTAAACCGACCTATGAATCCCCTCACCACGAGTCCCAAAAAATGTTCGTAAATTTATATATTTTTTTGTTTTAATTAAATTATTATTAATTTAAATTGCATTTAATAACTTTAAAGTATGTATTGGTATAAAAGTTATAAGCTGTCAACTTTTCTTGCTAAATAATCCATTTGTGTGGGAGGTACCAGCAGCAGCGTGCTAATAACGCTCACTTTTCTCTGGATTCTAGGTACTATAAAAGCATTACACTGTACAAAATATCAAGTATTTGTATGCACTGGTATTAAAATTGTAAGCTGTTAACTTTTGGCAAAAAATGGTCGATTTGTGTGGGAGGTACCAGAACAGACGTACCAATAACGCCCGCTTTTCTCTGGACTCATGGTGTTATAAAAGCACTAGCTGGATCCGGTCCACTTCGTTGCCCCAGACTTCAGATTCCGTCCATGTTTGAACCAATTACGTAGACTGCCATCAAATGCATACATCAAATCACTAACAAATTGTGCATGATATCTCAATTTCCAAATTTGGTTTATATGGGCGGGGTCACGCCCATTGATCCGATCCCGCCACTTTTTAGACCATTCATGTAGGCTATCATCAGATACATATGCACAAAATTACAGAACTGTCGCTAAAAAAATGTGTAAGACATCTCAATTTTAAAATTTAGTTTATATGGGCGGTGCTCCGGCCATTTTTGGGCGAATCGCGTAGACTGTCATCAGATACATGTGCCCAAAACTGCAGCACTCTCGATAATAAATTGTGGCCACGCCCATTGTTCCGATGCCGCCCATTTTTGGACCAATCACGTAGACTGGCACCAGATACATATACACAAAAATGCAGCCCTCTCGCTATCAAATTGTGCAAAATATATCAATTTCAAAATTTGGCTTATATGGGCGGGGCCACGCCTATTGGTCCGAACCCGCTCATTTTTGGACCAATCATCTAGATCGCCAACGGATATATATATATATATACAGAAAATTCCAGGTCTCTCGCTAACAAATTGTGCAAGATATCACATTTTTAAAATTTTGCTTATATGGGCGGTGCCACGCCCATTGGTCCGCTGTCGGCAATTTTTGGACCAATCACGTGTACTGTCACCAGATACATATGTACAACATAACAGCACTCTAGCTAACAAATTGTGCAAGATACCACATTTTTAAAATTTGGTTTATATGGGCGGTGCCACGCCTATTGGTCCGATTCCCCTAATTTTTGGACCAATCACGTGTACTGTCACCAGATACATATGTACAACATTACAGCACTCTCGGTAAAAAATTGTGCAATATATCTCAATTTCAAAATTTGGCTTATATGGGGGGGGGGGGGCCACGCCCATTGTTCTGATCCCGCCCATTTTTGGACCAATCACGTAGACTGCCACCATATACATATACACAAAATTCCAGCACTCTCGCTATCAAATTGTGCAAAATATCTCAATTTCAAAATTTTGCTTATATGGGCGGGGCCACGCCTATTGGTCCGAACCCGCCCATTTTTGGACCAATTATGTAGGTCGCCAACGGATATATATATACTAAATTCCAGGTCTCTCGGTAACAAATTGTGCAAGTTATCACATTTTTAAAATTTGGCTTATATGGGCGGTGCCACGCCCATTGGTCCGATCCCGCCCATTTTTGGAAAAATCACGTGGACTGCTACCAGATACATATACACAACATTGCAGCACTCTCGCTAACAAATTGTGCAAGATATCGAAATTTCAAAATTTGGTCTATGTGGGCGGGGCCACGCCCATTGAGCCGATCCCGCCCATTTTTGGACCAATCGCGTAGACTGTCACCAGATACATATACACAAACTTACAGAACTCACGCTAATGAATTGTGGAAAATATTTCAATTTAAAAATTTGGCTTATATGGGCGGGGCCACGCCCTTTGGTCCGATTCCGCCCATTTTTTTTTAAATTCACATAATCTAACACTAAATGCATGCACACAAAATTTCAGCACTCTAGTTAAAATTTTTTCTCAATACCAAAATTTGACCCATATCGGCGGGTCCACGCCCACTTGATATATCGAAAATTCAAGTACCCTATTTTCACCACGCCCCACACATGTACATTCTGTGAAAATTTCAAGAAGATCGGTCCAGCCGTTTAGACGTCTATACGGAACAAACAAACAAACCCACAAACAGACACTCTATTTTATATATATACTAGCTGAGCCCCCATATATATGTTACCCCCAATTTGACATGTAAGCGCTGTAGAGACTGTGTTTTATATCCGATCAGTATGAAATTCGACAGAAACAGGTTTCTATTTTACATGAATGAGTATTCAAGGAAAATTGATTCAGATTTATATATAACCTCCATATATATGTTCCTCGAGATTTGGTTACAAAGCGCTATAGAAGTTGTACTTTACTTCCGATCATTACAAAGTTCTCCAGAAAAATGTTTCTCAATTTAGGAACGAATATTGCTTAATTTAGCGATTATCGCTTCAAAATAAGATATACATTCACACACACCACATTTACCAATTATTCCAAATTATTATCGCAATGACCCTTATCGCATTGTTAAGGAGGTGTAAGGTATTATATAGTCGGCCCGCCCGACTTTCTGTCTTTCCTTACTGGTATTAGTAATAAATTCACTGAATGAAAAATACCGAATTCAGTGGAAAGTCCAGAAAATAGAAATGTATACTTATAAAATTTCCAAATTCTTGTTTCATTGGTCATGCATCACATTATCATATTGCGATTGTATTGGAGTGAGCATATTCCGATTCCGCCCATTTTCTGAAAATTCACATAATCTGACACTAACTGCATACACAAACAAACAAACATACAAACAAACCCACAAACAGACACTCTCTTTTATATATGTATATACTTAGATAGATAGATAGACTAGCTGAGCCCGGTGCGCTTCGCTGCCCATGTCAAAATTAGCGCTGTAGAAACTGTATTTTATATCCGATCAGTACGAAATTCGGCAGAAAGAGGTTTTTTATTACATGAAGGAATACTGCCTAATTCGGAGAAAATCGGTTCAGATTTAGATATAGCCCCCATATATATGTTACCCCCGATTTGACATGTAAGCGCTGTAGAAACTGTATTTTATATCCGATCAGTAAGAAATTCGGCAGAAAGAGGTTTCTTATTACATGAAGGAATACCGCAAAATTCGGAGAAAATCGGTTCAGATTTAGATAAAGCCCCCATATATATGTTACCCCCAATTTGACATGTAAGCGACATTCGACAGAAACAGGTTTCTATTTATTTAGGGTATTATATAGTCGGCCCCGCCCGACTTTCTGCCTTTCCTTACTGGTATTAATAATAAATTCACTGAATGAAAAAATACCGAATTCAGTGGAAAGTCCAGAAAATAGAAAAGTATACTCATAACATTTCCAAATTCTTGTTTCATTGGTCATGCATCACATTATCATATTGCGATTGTATTGGAGTGAGCAGCTGTAATTATCGCATACCGAGCATTTTTGTGCATGTATTTCCTATATAATACTTGCAAGATATATCAAAATATGGGCTGTGCCACGCCCACTGGTCCTATTTCGCCCATTTGTTAGCCAATCACATAGACTGCTACCAGATACATATACGCAAAATTTCAACACTCTCGCTAACAAAATGAGCAATATAATTCAATTTGAAAATTTGGCTTATATGGGCGGTGGCATGCCCATTGGTCAGATCCCGCCAATTTTTGGACCAATCACGTGGACTGTCACCAGATACATATGTACAACATTACAGCACTCTAGATAAAAAATTGTGCAAGATATATCAATTTCGAAATTTGGCTTATAAGGGCGGGGCCACGCCCATTGGTCCGATCCCGCCCATTTTCTGACCAATTACGTAGAATGCCACCAGATACATATACACAACATTGCAGCACTCCCGATAGCAAATTGTGCAAGATATCAAAATGGGGTCTATGTGGGCGGGGTCACGCCCATTGGGCCGATCCCGCCCATTTTTGGACCAATCACGCAGACTGCCACCATATACATATACACAAAATTCCAGCACTCTCGCTAACATATTGTGCAAGATATCAAAATTTAAAAATTTGGATTATATGGGCTGGGCCACGCCCATTGGTCCGATCTCGCCCATTTTTGGACCAATCACGCAGACTGCCACCATATACATATACACAAAATTCCAGCACTCTAGCTAGCAAATTGTGCAAGATATCAAAATTTCAAAATTTGGTCTATGTGGGCGGGGCCACACCCATTGGGCCGATCCCGCCCATTTTTGGACCAATCACGCAGAATGCCACCATATCCATATACTCAAAATTCCAGCACTCTCGCTAACAAATTGTGCAAAATATCTCAATTTCAAAATTTGGCTTATATGGGCGGGGCCACGCCCATTGGTCCGATTCCGCCCATTTTTGGAAAATTCACATAATCTGACACTAAATGCATACACATGAAATTTCAGCACTCTAGCTAAAAATTTTCTCAATACCAAAATTTGACCCATATGGGCGGGTCCACGCACACTTGATATATCGAAAATTCAAGTACCCTATTTTCAGCACCCCCTACACATGTACATTCTGTGAAAATTTCAAGATGATCGGGCAAGCCGTTTAGACGTCTATACGGAACAAACAAACATACAAACAAACAAACCCACAAACACTCTCTTTTATATATGTACTAGCTGGACCCGGTCCACTTCGTGGCCCCAGACTTCAGATTTCCGATCCCGTTAATTTTTGGACTAATTACGTAGACTGACATCAAATATATACAGGGTTGCCCATATTCGACGGACCCATGTTTTTTTAAAAAAAATCAAAGAAAAAAATAAAAATTTGGCGGTTGGCAATCTTAATCATTTAATTTGTTCCAAGTAGATTTGTTTACATCAATTTTTGAATATGATATCTCTCAAATGGCCGCCTCTGGCGTTGATGGCGTATTGTGCCCTTTTTGCAGCATTTTCCATCGTTTTCGCCAACATTTCGGCCGGAATAGCGGCTATTTCTTCACGAATGTTGTCCTTGAGCTCTTCTACGGTCCTTGGCTTGTTAACGTAAACCTTTGACTTCAAATATCCCCACAAGAAGAAGTCAAATCGGGCGAACGCGGTGGCCAGTCCAAATCACCACTTTTCGACATCAAACGGCCCGGAAACAAATTCTTCAGAAAATCGATTGTTATGCGACTTGTGTGCGGTGGAGCGCCGTCTTGTTGAAACCAGAACTGCCTCATACGCTTTCGACGAATAATTGGCATCACAAAATTGGTCATCATGTCGCGATAACGCTCCTGGTTGATGGTAACAGCATGGCCATTTTCGTTTTGGAAGAAAAACGGCCCAATGACCGTTTTCGCACTAACGCCGCACCAAACTGTGACTTTTTCGTCATGAAGAGGCAATTCTTGAATCTCCTGAGGATTTTCAGTGGCGTAAATACGGCAATTTTGCTTATTTACGGTCCCATTCAATGTGAAATGGGCTTCATCGGACATGATAATTTTGTTCCGTTGAGTTTTCACAATTGACTTCTTCTGTTGAATGTAAATTTCAACTATTTCAGAGCGCTCGCGTGGCGCGTATTGTTCCATGGTAAAAATCTGCTTGGACTGACGCTTCAAACGCGGTATGTCATTAAGCGATCTGACATCTCTGTCAAAAGTTATGGCGTTGCCAGATGGGTCCGTCGAATATGGGCAACCCTGTATGCACATAATTACATTGATCTCTCTAACAAATTGCTCAAGATATATCAAACACAAAATTTAATTGGCTTATATGGGCGGGGCCACTCCCATTTGTCCGACCCCGCCCATTTTTGGACCAAGCACGTAGACTGCCACCTAATATATATGCACAAAATTAGAGTAATCTCACTAATAATTTGTGCGAGTTATGTCAATTTCAAAATTGGGTTTATATTGGCGGGGCCACGCCGATTGGTCCATTTTTGGACGAATCACGTAGGTCGCCAACAGATATATTTACCCAAAATTACAGCTCTCTTTCTAACAAATTGTGCAAGATATCTCAAATTCAATACTTGGCTTATATGGGCGGGGAAACGCCTATTGGTCCGATCCCGCCCATTATTGAACCAATCACGTAGAGTGCCACCAGATACATATGCACAAAATTACAGCTCTCTCGCTAACAAATTGTGGCAGATATCTCGATTTCAAATGTGACTTAAAGGGGCGGGGCCACGCCCATTAGTCCGACCCCGTCCATTTTTGGACCAATCACGTAAACTGCCTCCAGATATGTATATACAAATTTATAGTTCTCTCACTAACAAATTGTGCATGATATCTCAGATTCAAAATTTGGCTTAAAGGGCCGGAGCCACGCCCATTGGTCCGAGCCCGCCCATTTTTGGACCAATCACGTAGACTGCCACCAGATACATATGTACAACATTACAGCACTCTAGGTAACAAATTGTGCAAGATATCTCAATTTTAAAATTTGTCATATGTGGGCGGGGCCACGCCCACTTCATATATCGAAAATTCAAGTACCCTATTTTCACCACGCCCCACACATGTACATTCTGTGAAAATTCAAGAAGATCGGTTCAGCCGTTTAGACGTCTATACGGTACAAACAAACCAACAAACAAACAACCCAAAAAACAAACAAACACAAATTCTTCTTTATATATATAGATATAGACTAGCTAAGCCAGGTGCGCTTCGCTGCCCATGTCAAAATTAGCGCTGTAGAAAGTGTATTTTATATCCGATCAGTACGAAATTCGGCAGAAAGAGGTTTGTTATTACACGAAGGAATACTGGCAAATTCGGAGAAAATCGGTTCAGATTTAGATATAGCCCCCATATATATGATACCCCCGATTTGACATGTAAGCGCTGTAGAAACTGTATTTTATATCCGATCAGTACGAAATTCGGCAGAAAGAGGTTTCTTATTACATGAAGGAATACCGCAAAATTCGGAGAAAATCGGTTCAGATTTAGATATAGCCCCCATATATATGTTACCCCCAATGTGACATGTAAGCGCTGTAGAGTGGCAAATTCGTAAACGTCCTCAGAGACATCCTACAGGTGGCTCTGAACAAGTTGGCTAGATGGGCCAGAAGCAGCGGTTTGGGCGTTAACCCCAACAAGACAGAATTGGTTCTCTTTACTAGGATGAATAATGTCCCACATGTGGACCCTCCACCTCGGATAAATGGAACAGATCTAGTCTTTTCTGAAAGTGCAAAATTTTTAGGAATAATTCTAGATAGGAAAATGTTATTTAGACTTAACGTATTGGAACGTGTAAGGAAGGCCAACGTCGCCTTATATTCCTGCAAAAAGGCTGTAGGGTCGCGGTGGGGACTCTCTCCTAAAATCGTCCACTGGATATATATAGCAGTAGTTCGTCCAATACTGTTATACGGTATTGTGGTATGGTGGACGGCAACTGACAAACTAACCATTACCAACCTACTAACAAAGGTTCAGAGAACTGTCTGCCTGAGCATAAGCGGAGCCTTAAGGACTACAGCGACCGAGTCTCTACAAGCCCTACTCCATATACTGCCGATTAATATTGTGGCGAGAGAGGTTGCAACCAAAGCGGCAATAAGATTAAACTGCCTATCAATGTGGAGGTACAAGAACTATGGTCACATGAGGATATCAAAGTGTAGTGCTATGGTAACCGACCGAGTGGACTATATACCAACAGTGTACACCTTCGAGAGAAATTACATCACTATGATTCCCGCCAGAGATGAATGGGTCGGCAGAATACCAGGTAATATAAACCATCTCCACTTTTACACGGATGGTTCGAAGCTTGATGAAAAGGTTGGCTTCGGAATACACTGTGAAGAACTTAGTCTGGATATAGCTCACAGACTACCAGATACCTGCAGTGTCTATCAAGCCGAAATAATGGCAATATGGGAAGTCGCCAAGTGGCTGAGTCGCAACATAGTAACCAACAATGGCGTTGTCATTTACTCGGACAGCCAGGCTGCCATCAATTCTCTGGAGGCAACATCCCTAAATTCACAAACAGCCCTCAACTGCCGCAGATCTCTTAACGAGATGGCTGAGCAGTTTAATATACACCTCATATGGGTGCCTGGGCATAGGGATATCCCGGGGAACTGCAAAGCCGATGAACTTGCTAGGAAAGGGACGAATTTACAAATTCTCGAAGAATTTGCATATATTGGTGCGCCACTATCCACGTGCAAGCTTTGGCTTAGGCAAGAGGCAATCAGGCAGTCCAACGATAGATGGACAGAAATCGGCACCTGCAGGGTAGCTAGAAAAATCTGGCCAAGGTATGACCTGAGAAGGTCAAAATATCTCCTCGCACTAGAGAGGAAACGATTGTCTACGTTAGTACAGGTTCTGACGGGACACTGCTTGATCGGCGAACACGCCAAAAGATTGGGTATTGAGTCCAATGACTTCTGCCGAAGCTGTGGAGATGAGGAAGAAGTGGAGAGCATTGAGCACTTGCTTTGCGACTGTCCCGCTTTGAGTAAACGACGACTGGATATACTGGGGTCGGCCTTTTTAGGCAGCCTAACAGATCTTTCCAGTACTGATATTCGTACTATCGATAAATTTATATATCAAACAGGTTGGTTTCGATGAGGGGCATTTCAGCCCGTGGTAACACTAGGGACCTAAACTGGTCTATGTGAGCTTGTAAAAAAATACGGCTGCCACCCTAACCTAAACCTAAACCTAAAAAGCGCTGTAGAGACTGTGTTTTATATCCGATCTGTACGAAATTCGACAGAAACAGGTTTCTATTTTACATGAATGAATATTCAAGGAAAATGGATACAGATTTATATATAACCTCCATATATATGTTCCTCCAGATTTGGATACAAAGCGCTATAGAAGTTGTACTTTACTTCCGATCATTACAAAGTTCTCCAGAAAAATGTTTCTCAATTTAGGAACGAATATTGCTTAATTTAGCGATTATCGGTTCAAAATAAGATATACATACACACACACACACCACATTTACAAATTATTCCAAATTCTTATCGCAATGACCCTTATCGCATTGTTAGGGAGGTGTAGGGTATTATATAGTCGGCCCCGCCCGACTTTCTGCCTTTCCTTACTGGTATTAGTAATAAATTCACTGAATGAACAAATACCGAATTCAGTGGAAAGTCCAGAAAATAGAAATGTATACTTATAAAATTTCCAAATTCTTGTTTCATTGGTCATGCATCACATTATCATATTGCGATTGTATTGGAGTGAGCAGCTGTAATTATCGCATACCGAGCAATTTTGTTCATGTATTTCCTATATAATACTTGCAAGATATATCAAAATATGGGCTGTGCCGATGCTGATCAGTCGTAGTGAACGGACGTGTTTAGCACAGAGCGGATAGTTAAAATCTATTATACCTATTACGCAATCGCAAAAAAATAAAACAAAATCTGTACAAAGTCTGGAAGGCCTACATCGTAGTACCTATTACGGGCTAATACGGAAAAAAAAAAATCATTGGCGGGGATGCCTTCGCGTTCCGATGGAGCGGGGTTCCCCAATCGTCCTACTGTCCGTCCGTTGGTCTTGGCCAAAGCCGACCACACCAAACATGGTGAAAATTTCCCCCCAGTACTCACAACAGGTGGTACGGTGAGGGGAAAACGTCACGTCCGACCGTCAAAACGGAAACACAATGAGCACCGGATAGCGCTCAGAGTTCTGACGAAGTTGGAGACTGTTGAGGTTTCGGCTCTTACCGAAAAACAAAAAGAGTCACTTACCTGGGCTAAAGGCGTCTTAGATGCTTCTAAGGCCAATCAGCCGGCTGAAAGAGCCACAAATTCAGCTGTGTTAACGGCTAATAAAGTCAAAAGAATCAGATCACCTGATGAAGCCCTGCCCTCGAAAAAGGCAAGAGGCCCAAATGTCACTATCAACAGGACACTCACCAAGTCCTTCAATGAAGTGGCGAAGGAGAGTCTAGTGATGGCCGTTATAGACAGAAGTAGTGAGGATGGATCCATCCTCAAGGACAAATGGAGCCATGTGCAATCAGCCATTATGGCTCATTACCTCGATGTCCGTAGAGAGATGCCGGGCACACCACCAATCTGCAACGATGCAGGATGGCATCAGGGGAGAGTAAAGCTCTTACATTTCGGTGATGCCAGATCAGTAGACCTGTATAAGGCTGCTCTGAGTCGAGCGGGTGAGGTGTGGCCGGGTGCCCAGTTGGATATTGTCGAAAAAAACAACATCCCTAGTCATCCTAGAGCCATCACCTGGGTTACAGAAGAGCCCTCCAACCCGGCTGACATATTAGAAATAATAAAAGATTCCAATCCTGGTCTGCCCGCCCATAATTGGAGAATCAGCAAGGTGGGTGAGGCGGATGGTAAAAAGCGGCAGGTCAATTTGATCCTTAACGCTGAATCCACCTCCCATATACAACGTGCAAGTGCAACCCTACAGTATGGCTTCGAGACTATAGTCTTGAAGGTATACAAGCAGGATATAATTCCCACTGCGGAAGGTGAGTCGTCCACCGCGGTTGAAACACAGCTTTCTGGAAGTGCGGAGGTATCCACGCCCATTATTTCGGGTGACTCCAACTCTAACAGAAGATCTGTAACGTCCTACTCTGAGGACGAAAGCTCTACTTCTGACACAGAGGGGCTGAGGGGAGTCTCCGGACTCTTTGACGCATCTGGCGGGGACACGCTTCTCGATGATACGGACGAAGAGTTCGATAACACCCTTGTAGGGGTGGAAGTTAATCTGTCAATTACCAATGATGGTAAGAATTTTACAGATTAACCTCCATCACGCTAAAGCAGCCTCAGCGGCTCTATTGCTGCGCCTGTCCACAGGTGCAGTAGACATCGTCCTGATACAGGAGCCCTACGCAGTGGGAGGAAGGGTGTGCGGTATCAGGACACCCAACTTTAAACTGCTTGTGGCCAACTGTGAAGGCACTCCAAGAACCTGCATTTTGGCCAGGAAAGATCTAAGTATCTTTCTCCTGGCTAATTTAAGTGGTAAAGACCAAACATCTGCTAGTCTGGAGATCGGTAATCGCATATATTGGGTGGTCTCCAGTTACTTGCCTTATGAAGCTGTAGTACCGACTGCTCTATTCAGGGAAGTAGTAGAAGAAGCAACATCTGACGAGGTCGAGCTGATTGTTGGCGCAGACACGAACGCTCATCATACTATCTGGGGTAGTACGGATATAAACAATAGGGGTGATTCGCTTCTTGACTTTATTCTAACTACCAACCTAAGTATTTGTAACATAGGTAATAAACCGACCTTTACAATTAAAGACAGACAAGAAGTACTCGACGTAACGTTTGCTACTGACCGGCTGTCAGACAAAATTATTGGGTGGAATGTACTAGACGACCACTCATTCTCAGATCACCATTATATTGAGTTCAAACTCGCTGAAAAAGCGCCTGAACCTGCCGTCCACAGAAATGTGAGAAAGACAAAGTGGCACCTGTATGAAAAGAATTTCAAGAAAGTCCTCAACTCCAAACTTCTGTACGAACCGAATGACAAAGCCGGTCTGGATCATCTGGTCGAGCATATCACCACATCATTCAATAGTTCCCTTGAAGAAGCCTGTCCAAAAACAAGGTACAAGGGTAAAACTAAACCCCAATGGTGGACTTCTGAGCTAACGGCTATGAAAAAGACCTGCAACAAGCCATTCAACAAGGCTAAATCTACTGGGGTCGCTAATGTTTGGGATGCCTATAAAGAGCAACTCAAGATCTATAAGAAGGAGCTTAGAAAGGCGCAAAGACGCTCTTGGTATACTTTCTGTGGCGAAGTGGAAAAGGTCTCCGACGCCGCAAGGCTGAGGAAAATATTATCAGCTTCACCCTGTACAGTGGGTTACTTGCAGGATGAGGCAAATAATTGGACCAAAAACAGCGAGCAGTCGCTCAATGTACTGCTCGACACACATTTCCCGGGGAACTCTCTAACAGAACCAGAGGATCAGCAGGACCAACAAGAGTGCGAGTGGACTGCGAGCGTCGCTAGCTTGTTGACTGAAAGATCCAGAATAAGCTGGGCTATTAATAGCTTTGAGCCCTTCAAGTCACCTGGACCAGACGGCATCACTCCAGCAGAAATGCAGAAAATGTTGAAATACATTATCCCCTGGCTGGAGAAAATTTATGTAGGCTGTATCAGGCTTTCATACATCCCGAATCGATGGAGGGATACCAAAGTGGTATTCATACCAAAAGCGGGGAAGATATCACACACTAGGCCAAAAGACTTCAGACCAATTAGCCTATCCTCCTTCCTATTGAAAGGTCTGGAACGACTTTTAGATTATTTCATTAGGGAAAACCTGGATACAAAACTCCTGTCAGTGAACCAACATGCTTACAATAAGGGGAAGTCTACAGAATCAGCCCTGCACGAACTTGTGAGCACTATCGAATCGTCCCTGCATTTCAAGGAATTCACCATGGTGGCATTTCTTGACATAGAAGGGGCTTTTAACAACATTCACTCAGATGCAGTAATTGCGGCACTGTCACATCTTAATGTTAACTTTAGTTTGATTAGACTAATTCAAAGTCTGCTCAACAGAAGACGCATAACAGCATGTCTTGGGTCCACAACTCTAACAAGGTTTGTAAACAGAGGGACCCCACAAGGAGGAGTACTGTCTCCACTAATTTGGAACCTAGCGTTGAATGAAATTCTGCTAGATCTAGAACGTTGTGGCTGCAAGGTCGTGGCATATGCGGACGACGTTGCAATCGCAGTGAGTGGCAAATTCGAAAACGTCCTCCGAGACATTCTACAGGTAGCTCTGAACAAATTGGCTAGATGGGCCAGAAGCAGCGGTTTGGGCATAAACCCAAACAAGACAGAATTGGTTCTCTTTACTAGGATGAATAAAGTCCCACATGTGGACCCTCCACCTCGGATAAATGGAACAGATCTAGTCTTTTCTGAAAGTGCAAAATTTTTAGGAATAATTCTAGATAGAAAACTGTTATTTAGACTTAATGTATTGGAACGTGTAAGGAAGGCTAACGTCGCCTTATATTCCTGCAAAAAGGCTGTAGGGTCGCGGTGGGGCCTCTCTCCTAAAATCGTCCACTGGATATATATAGCAGTAGTTCGTCCTATACTGCTATACGGCATTGTGGTATGGTGGACGGCAACTGACAAACTAACCATCACCAACCTACTAACAAAGGTTCAGAGAACTGCCTGCCTGAGCATAAGCGGAGCCTTAAGGACTACAGCGACCGAGTCTCTACAAGCCCTACTCCATATACTGCCGATTAATATTGTGGCGAGAGAAGTTGCAACCAAAGCGGCAATAAGATTAAACTGCCTATCAATGTGGAGGTACAAAACCTACGGTCACATGAGAATATCAAAGTGTAGTGCTATGGTAACCGACCGAGTGGACTATATACCAACGGTGTACACCTTCGAGAGAAATTACATCACTATGATTCCCGCGAGAGATGAATGGGTTGGAAGAAAACCAGGTAATAGAAACCATCTCCAATTTTACACGGATGGTTCGAAGCTTGATGAAAAGGTTGGCTTCGGAGTACACTGTGCAGAGCTTAGATTGGATATAGCTCACAGACTACCAGATACCTGCAGTGTCTATCAAGCCGAAATAATGGCAATATGGGAAGTAGCCAAGTGGCTGAGTCGCAACATAGTAACCAACACTGGCATTGTCATTTACTCGGACAGCCAGGCTGCCATCAATTCTCTGGAGGCAACATCCCTAAATTCACAAACAGCCCTCGACTGCCGCAGATCTCTTAACGAGATGGCTGAGCAGTTTAACATACACCTCATATGGGTGCCTGGGCATAGGGATATCCCGGGGAACTGCAAAGCCGATGAACTTGCTAGGAAAGGGACGACATTACAAATTCTCGAAGAATTTGCATATATTGGTGCGCCACTATCCACGTGCAAGCTTTGGCTTAGGCAAGAGGCAATCAGGCAGTCCAACGAAAGATGGACAGAAATCGGCACCTGCAGGGTAGCTAGACAAATCTGGCCAAGGTATGACCTGAGAAGATCAAAATATCTCCTCGCACTAGAGAGGCAAAGATTGTCTACGTTAGTATCAGTTCTGACGGGACACTGCTTGATCGGCGAACACGCCAAAAGATTGGGTATTGACTCTAATGACTTCTGCAGAAGCTGTGGAGATGAGGAAGAAGTGGAGAGCATTGAGCACTTGCTATGCGACTGTCCCGCTCTGAGTAAACGACGACTGGACATACTGGGGTCGGCTGTTCTAGGCAGCCTAACAGATCTTTCCAGTACCGATATTCGTAATATCGACAAATTTGTATATCAAACAGGTTGGTTTCGATGAGGGGCATTTCAGCCCGTGGTAACACTAGGGACCTAAACTGGTCTATGTGAGCTTGTATAAAAAATACGGCTGCCACCCTAACCTAAACCTAAACCTATGGGCTGTGCCACGCCCACTGGTCCTATTCCGCCCATTTGTAGGCCAATCACGTAGACTGCTACCAGATACATATACGCAAAATTTCAACACTCTCGCTAACAAAATGAGCAAGATAATTCAATTTCAAAATTTGGCTTACATGGGCGGTGGCACGCCCATTGGTCAGATCCCGCCAATTTTTGGACCAATCACGTGGACTGTCACCAGATACATATGTACAACATTACAGCACTCTAGATAAAAAATTGTGCAAGATATATCAATTTCGAAATTTGGCTTATAAGGGCGGGGCCACGCCCATTGGTCCGATCCCGCCCATTTTCTGACCAATTACGTAGAATGCCACCAGATACATATACACAACATTGCAGCATTCCCGCTACCAAATTGTGCAAGATATCAACATTTGGTCTATGTGGGCGGGGCCACGCCCATTGGGCCGATCCCGCCCTTTTTTGGACCAATCACGCAGACTGCCACCATATACATATACACAAAATTCCAGCACTCTCGCTAACATATTGTGCAAGATATCAAAATTTAAACATTTGGATTATATGGGCTGGGCCACCCCCATTGGTCCGATCCCGCCCATACATATACACAAAATTCCAGCACTCTAGCTAGCAAATTGTGCAAGATATCAAAATTTCAAAATTTGGTCTATGTGGGCGGGGCCACGCCCATTGGGCCGATCCCGCCCATTTTTGGACCAATCACGCAGAATGCCACCAAATCCATATACACAAAATTCCAGCACTCTCGCTAACAAATTGTGCAAAATATCTCAATTTCAAAATTTGGCTTATATGGGCGGGGCCACGCCCATTGGTCCGATTCCGCCCATTTTTGGAAAATTTACATAATCTGCCACTAAATTCATACACACAAAATTTCAGCGCTCTAGCTAAAAATTTTTCTCAATATCAAAATTGGACCCATATGGGCGGGTCCACGCCCACTTGATATATCGAAAATTCAAGTACCCTATTTTCAGCACCCCCTACACATGTACATTCTGTGAAAATTTCAAGATGATCGGTCAAGCCGTTTAGACGTCTATACGGAACAAACACACAAACAGACACTCTCTTCTATATATATAGACAGATAGACTAGCTGGACCCGGTCCACTTCATTGCCCCAGACTTTAGATTTCCGATTCCGTCCATTTTTGAACCAATTACGTAGACTGCCATCAAATGCATACATCAAATCGCTAACAAATTGTGCATGATATCTCAATTTCCAAATTTGGTTTATATGGGCGGGGTCACGCTCATTGATCCGATCCCGCCACTTTTTAGACCATTCATGTAGGCTATCATCAGATACATATGCATAAAATTACAGAACTGTCGCTAAAAAAATGTGTAAGACATCTCAATTTTAAAATTTAGTTTATATGGGCGGGGCCCGGGCCATTGATCCGATCCCGACCCTTGTTGGACCAATAACGTAGACTATCACCAGACATCACTTTCGCTAAAAATTGTGCAAGATATGTGTCTCAATTTCAAAATTAGGCTTCTATAGGCGGGGCCACGTCCATTGGTCTGATCCCGCCCATTTTTGGGCGAATCGCGTAGACTGTCATCAGATACATGTGCCCAAAACTGCAGCACTCTCGATAATAAATTGTGCAAGATATTTATATTTCAAAATTTGGCTTATATAGACGTGGCCACGCCCATTGGTTCGATGCCGCTCATTTTTGGACGAATCACGTATACTACGACCAGATATATATACACGAAATTACAGCACTCTCGGTAACAAATTGTTCAATATATCTCAATTTCAAAAGTTGGCTTATATGGGCGGGGCCACGCCCATTGTTCCGATGCCGCCCATTTTTGGACCAATCTCGTAGACTGCCACCAGATACATATACACAAAATTCCAGCACTCTCGCTATCAAATTGTGCAAAATATATCAATTTCAAAATTTGGCTTATATGGGGGGGCCACGCCTCTTGGTCCGAACCCGCCCATTTTTGGACCAATCATCTAGATCGCCAACGGATATATATATACAGAAAATTCCAGGTCTCTCGCTAACAAATTGTGCAAGATATCACATTTTTAAAATTTGGCTTATATGGGCGGTTTTTGGACCAATCACGTGTACTGTCACCAGATACATATGTACAACATAACAGCACTCTAGCTAAAAAATTGTGCAAGATACCACATTTTTAAAATTTGGTTTATATGGGCGGTGCCACGCCCATTGGTCCGATTCCCCTAATTTTTGGACCAATCACGTGTACTGTCACCAGATACATATGTACAACATTACAGCGCTCTAGCTAACAAATTGTGCAAGATATATCAATTTTAAAATTTGGCTTATATGGGCGGGTCCACGCCCATTGGTCCGATCCCGCCCATTTTTTGACCAATTACGTTTGACCAATTACGTACCAGATACATATACACAACATTGCAGCACTCGATGATATCGAAATTTCAAAATTTTGTCTATGTGGGCGGGACCACGCCCATTGGGCCGAACCCTCCCATTTTTGGACCAATCACGTAGACTGTCACCTGAAACATATACACAAACCTGCAGAATTTCAATTTGGCTTATATGGGCGGGGCCACGCCCTTTGGTCCGATTCCGCCCATTTTTTTAAAATTCACATAATCTGACACTAAATGCATACACACAAAATTTCAGCACTCTAGCTAAAAATTTTTCTCAATACCAAAATTTGACCCATATGGGCGGGTCCACGCTTACTTGATATATCGAAAATTCACGTACCCTATTTTCAGCACCCCCTACACATGTACATTCTGTGAAAATTTCAAGATGATCGGTCAAGCCGTTTAGACGTCTATACGGAACAAACAAACCCACAAACAGACACTCTCTTTTATATATATAGATAGATAGATAGATTACACTGTAAAAATCTCAAGTATTTGTATGAAGTGATATTGAAGCAATATGCAGTTCACTTTTGGTGCAAAATGGTCCATTCGTGTGCGAGGTACCAAAAAGGGCGTGGCAACTTCGCCCATTTTGCTTGACGTGTTAGCGACTAATAAACTAATACTATGTGTGGAATTTCAGAAGATTGGAGTATGTAGTATAAAAGGTATTAAATAATCAATATTTCACTAAAAGTTAACCCTTTGAGGGGGAGGTGCTAGAAGTAGTTGACCAATATGGCCTATCTTAGCCGGAAATAGAGAAAAACATTACCGCAAACCAAATTTGAAGTCAATCGGTTACTCTTTTCGAGAGTTATCGTGGCACCAGCCAGCAGACAGACACGGACGGACATTGCTCAAATGACTTAAAATGGCCCAAAACGCATTTCCGCTGAACATACTTAGGGTCTTAGGTCACTTCTTCGATGTGTTACACATTTGGCTTGTAGCAAATGATATACAGGGCGGCTGATATGTATTGCAACCAACTTCAGGTTGCTATCATTTCTAAACCGCTAGTTTGATAGCTGACAGATTTATTTCAGTGACAGTTCATTTTATTGTTTACAAGCTTACAAAAGCATTTTGATCTATTGCATTCAGAAAAAAGTTATTCGTGATGGAATTCAAGCGTGATAGTGTGATTGCTTTATATTTTGGTGGAAAAACACAAGTGGCTATCGTTAGAGCCCTCCAGCATTTAAATGTGAATAAATCTTTTGTTTCTCGTACCATTGCTCGTTACCGTGATACTGGCAGTGTTGCATCGCGTCCAAAAAGTGGACGAAAAAAAACGGTAACAACACCAGAAATGATCCGAAAAGTGAAGGCCAGATTTGATCGAAATCCACGCCGCAGTGGTAGAAAAATTGCTCGTGAGCTGAACATATCGCGAGAACGGATACAACACATATTGAAAAATGAGCTTGGACTAAAGCCATTGAAGTTCCAAAAAGTGCACGAGCTCACCGATGCACAAAAAAGTTAGACTGGAAAGAGCCAAGGAGTTGCTTGCACGGAAGTGGCCAGTTACCGAATTTGGTTTTCTCCGATGAGAAGCCATTCCAAATTGAGCAGTTTGTGAACAAACAAAATGATCGGGTTTACTTGCCAAAGAGGTCAGCTGAAAATTTACACCTTCGATTGGCCACCAGAACTCAAGCGCCGCCGATGGTAATGGTGTGGGCCGCCGTAACGGCCGATGGTCGCTCCCCGCTCGTATTCATCGACCATGGGGTCAAAATAAATGCCGAATATTATCGGGAAAATGTCCTAAAGACAGTATTGAAGCCCTGGGCAGACAAACATTTCGGCCGCAGACCATGGACATTCCAACAGGACTCAGCACCATCGCACTCAGCACGCGTCAACCAAGAATGGCTTAAAAAGGAGGTTCCACGCTTCATTTCTACCGCACAATGGCCACCAAGATCTCCGGATCTCAATCCGTTGGACTTTTGCGCCTGGGGCATTTTAGAGAGTAAGGTTCGCACTAAAAAATACCAAAGTATCGATTATTTCAAGACGGCGCTTCGCCGGGAATGGGCCAAAATACCGCAGAGCCACTTTCGTGCAGCGTGTGATGGCTTTGTCGGCCGTTTGAAGGCCATAATTCGTGCCAAAGGTGGCCAATTCGAACAAATTTAAACTGTTTCTAAAATGTTATGTTATTTCCGACATTTTTTGCATTTGAACAATAAAATTTAAAAAAAAATATAGCGCTTTACTTTGTTGCATTACATATCAGCCACTCTGTATACCCTTCTCTCTATGGTGAGGGGATAAATAGGGTTTTAGTTCAATCAAAGGGCTTATATAAAAAAATCTACTATTATAATTTTTTCGAAAACGCGTTTTTGATGTTAAACACATTTTTTACATAATTAATCGATGGTGTACGATTTTTTTTAATTATTTTCTATCATCAGAGCACTTAAAAAATAGTAACAATTTTTGTATTTACAGATCTTGAGTATTGCAGCAAATAATGGCCTTTTTTATAATTACATACGAGTACATACAAATTTGGTGTTTTGATACAAATTAGAGGAAAAGAGAGAGGAAAACCCCCTTTTAAATTGTTAAAGGAACTCTGATATTAAAAACTTGTAGAAACTTCACATCTGAAGTTGTAGAAGGAGTTTCTTGATATAACGTAACTTGAAGATCTGTTTCGATCTTCGAATCTTTCTGTAAGGTTACAAATAACAGTTTTAAACAAATCTTGTTTATATTGACTATGTAGATTTACAGTGGAAAGTCTACTTAAGTTAAAGATTATGTTAAGGTTTTTGTTTTGAATAATTTGTAGTTTCTGTGTTTTCGCACACATGGAGGACAAAACTTGGCTTCCATACGTCTTTATTGGTCGAATGCACGTTTTATACAGCAAAAGCTTATTTTTCGTGTTCAATGTTGATTTCCGATTTAATAAAGGAAAAAGAGCCCTTCCACATCTTACAGCTTTGTTGCATGCATAACAAATATGATCCTTAAATGTCAATTTTTTATCCAGTATTATCCCAAGGTATTTGATGGAAGCTTGTATCGGAATAATTGAGCCCTGTATTTCCAAGGGAATAGTAGGAATTATTTTTGGGGATTTATTGGAGGGGAACAATATAGCTTGGAGTTTTTCCTTCATTTATTTTAATTTTCCATTTAGAAAAATACTACGGCACCTTTACAAGCGATGCTTTCATATTTGATAATAGCGTTGGAAACATCATCTGCGTAAAGAGCAGCTGTATGTTTTGCAATAAGTTTGAAATCAGAGGTATAAATTGAGTATAATAATGGTGACAGTACTGAGCCTTGAGGCACGCCAACAACGACTTTCTTTTTATATGACATTTGGTTTTCAACAGAAACAACAAATGTTCGTATCGAATGCTTTCTCCATATCTAGGAACACAATACCGGTACTTTTTCGTTGGTTTTTGTTACTATTGATTAGATTCACAATTCTTTTGATTTTGTGTGTGTGGAGTATTCTCTCCGAAACTATTTTCTGTAACCTCAAGCATTCTACTCAAATTTTTTTTTTCAAATATCTTATCCAAGCGATTTAGCATGCTTATAGGACGATAACTGTTTGGAGATTTTGAATCTTTACCCTGTTTCAGAATGGGTATCACCTGGGCATGTTTATATATTTGTGGAAAATATCCATTCTTAAGACACCAGTTGAATATTTTGGTAATGAGAGTAAAAAATGATTCAGGCATTTTCTTAGAATAATTGGTCTAATACCATCAATTTCTGGAGCTTTGGTATTTTTTAATGTATTGATAAAATACTTTAGTCTTCTTCGGAAGTGAATTCGGTCTCGATGCTATTATCAATAATCTGATTATCAAGCCATTTAATATGTTTTGACACAACTCGGTCTGAAGATGATACAGTATCAAAAGTAATTCCGTGGCACTCTTCAAAAGTGTTTGTAATTGCGTTGGCTTTCTCCTTACTATGGTGTACGACAACACCATCTATTGAAATATATTGCCTTAGTGAGTAACCATAATTTTTTACCAGGAGGCAACCCTTGTAGAAATTGTGACCAGCTGTTATTCCTGTTATTAGACAGGTGGAACTCAATCAGAACCTTCAGCTGTTTAAGAACAGCTGTTATTGTGAGTCTCTCTCTTCTATCATTAGACCTTTGAAATTTACGGCGATATCAGTTTCGTTGTCCAATTAAGTACTTCGTAAGATCTGTGAATTTTCTCTGTAAATTTGGAATCCATAGTGTATATACATTCTTAATCGTTGTAAAATTCGAAGACGATGTAGCCATGTCCGTCCGTCTGGTGTACGAGTAATCACGCCGAGTCCGTAACAATAGAGCTAGGTTAATCAAATTTGGTAGAAATACTTCTTATAGTTGCAGGTTGTTTGGTATTGCAAATGGGCCATATCGGACAATGTTTTGATATTGCTCCCCTATAGTGGTCGCTCCAAAATACGGGTTTTGTGCCATAGATACCATAATTTTAAAGCAATTTAGCACCAACTTTTCAGTTTGTATTTTGACAAGAATTCATCACAGCAAAAATTTTACAATCACCCTGTAGATAAACACCACATTTTCTAAGCAATTTAACTGAATTTTTGCAGTTTGTATTTAATTAAGGCAAGAATTCATCGCATTAAAATTGTTTAAATCAGTTCTTGTATAACAAAGTCCACCTATAGATGTCGCTCCCAAAAAGGCTTATTTAAGCAATAAACACCACATTTTCTAAGGAATTTAGCTGAAACTTTGCAGTTTGTACTCGTATTCTATTTTGGAAAGAATTCATCTCAATAAAATTTATACAAATTAAATTTTATTTTGTTGTAGTTCCCGTTGTAGCTCTCAAAAATGATGAGGTGAAGAGTTTGTCTCAAGAATTTGCGGCCTAACATTTAGCTTAAAATTGCTGCTTTAGTTTTTTTTAATAATCCAATTCATGTAAATAATTGGATATTCAATAAAAAAGGTCGATTAAAAACAGAATCTTCATAATTTTTTTAATAATTTACTTAAACAAAAAGGATCTTTTCATGATTTGCTTCATATCCAAAGATTTTTCCAGTACTAAAATTTAGTGCAATTCATGGGGGAGGGTATATAAGATTCGGCATGTCCGAACTTTACGCTTTTACTTGTTATTTTTTGGCTATAATTTTTTAATGAATTTGTTCAAAAATGATTTTTTCAAAAGTCTGCTATCATTAGATGCCAAATTGCCTCTTAGCTGGATTTACGAAAAAAATATCTGGATTTTAGAAGAAAAATCTGGACTAATACAAAACTTGCAAATTATTGATAAATTCGGCTTAAACGAATAACAAAATATTCAGTCTTCATAAGAATCAATATTATTGAGTTAAGTTTCAAATATAAAAATAAAGAAAACATAAAAACATACATCCTTTGCATAAAATTCAATATTATTGAGAACAATTTCAGAATTTAAATTTATTTATATTGCCACAAGTATTTTGTACTTTTCGAAACAGATTTTATTAATTCTGTTCTTTCAGGTGAGAGCAAAAAATATTGAAAATTTTTAGTCAACCCAATTTTTCAGTAAATTTTCGATTGTTTCGGGTCGAATCTCTTTAATGGCAACTTCAATTTCATGTTTTAACGCAATTTCTTGAGAAACTTTTTATACCCTACACCACACTGTGGTACAGGGTATTATAAGTTTGTTTCACGGCAGATGTTTGTAACACCTGAAAATAACACAGCTAGACTCACCTTAAAGTATATCGATCGACTCAGAATCACTAGCTGAGTCGATTTAAGCATGTCTGTCTGTCCGTCTGTCCATGTAAAGTTGTTGGTCGACTACAGGGTGCAATTTCACTCCGATCGTTCTGAAATTTTGCAGTTTAGAGTATTTTGCAGCTGTTAAGATCCCTATTGAATTTGGTTGAAATCGGTTAAGGTTTAGCTATAGCTCCCATATATATGTTTCGTCCGATTTGGCCCTTTAGTCCTATAGAAGCTGTATTTTACATCCAATCGTTTTGAAATTTAGAACGGAAGAGTTTCTTAATCCATTAACCAACATTGCCGAATTTGAAGAAAATCGGTTAAGATTTAGCTATAGCTCCTAAATATATGTTTCGTCCGATTTTGCTCTTTAGTCCTGAAGAAGCTGTATTTTACATCCAATCGTTTTGAAATTTAGAATGGTAGAGTTTCTTGATCCATGAACCAACATTGCTGAATTTGAAGAAAATCGGTTATGATTTAGCTATAGCTCCCATATATATGTTTCGTCCGATTTGGCCCTTTAGTCCTATAGAAGCTGTATTTTACATCCGATCGTTTTGAAATTTAGAATGGTAGAGTTTCTTGATCCATGAACCAACATTGCCGAATTTGAAGAAAATCGGTTAAGATTTAGCTATAGCTCCCATATATATGTTTCGTCCAATTTGGCCATTTAGTCCTGTAGAAGCTGTATTTTTCATCCAATCATTTTGAAATTTAGAATGGTAGAGTTTCTTGATCCATGAACCAACACTACTGAATTTGAAGAAAATCGGTTAAGATTTAGCTATAGCTCCCATATATATGTTTCGTCCGATTTGGCCATTTAGTCCTATAAAAGCTGTAGTTTACATCCAATCATTTTGAAATTTAGAATGGTAGAGTTTCTTGATCCATGAACCAACACTACCGAATTTGAAGAAAATCGGTTAAGATTTAGCTACAACTCCCATATATATGTTTCGTCCGATTTGGCCCTTTAGTCCTATAAAAGCTGTATTTTACATCCAATCGTTTTGAAATTTAGAATGGTAGAGTTTCTTGATTCATGAACCAACATTGCCGAATTTGAAGAAAATCGGTTATGATTTAGCTATAGCTCCCATATATATGTTTCGTCCGATTTGGCTCTTTAGATCCAATCGTTTTTATACCCTACACCACACTGTGGTACAGGGTATTATTTAAGTATAAAATGTCCCAAAAGTAAATTTATGTAAACAATTTATGCATGAATTACAAAATGTATTTATCAGAGTTATTCAATATTACGAGAGTGGTGTAGGGTATTATATAGTCGGCACCGCCCGACTTTAGCCTTTCCTTATGGTTTTAATACTTTTTTCGTGTTTAGCACACCATATTACACCAGAAAATGTTATGCAAAGCCCTTCGACAAAATTTTTTTTGCATAGTGATATCAAAAAGAATTATATATTATTGGTCCCAACTGTTCAAATGTCTTTAATCTGAGTAGGGTATTATTCCAGCCACATTCTTTACTATATATGTTAGGCCGGGTCGATTTGTGGGGAGGCAAAAAAGTCCCCCATTGCTCAGTGAAAATCGTATTCTAGGGATCAAAATAAGAAACTTTGCCGAAAGAACCATACATCTAAAACGAATTCTGATGTCCCGGAATTTGGGTCGAACTTTTGGGTAGGGGCAAATTTTGAAAAACCCCACTTTGACCCATTTAGAGTGCTGCAATCGAGTACAACTGTATGACCGACCCCCACTAACTTTGGAGGTCCGACCTTTTTGGAGTTTATTTTTCTCTTTAGAAATTTATTTAGTCAGAACATATGTAAATGAAAAAATGAATTTAACTTAGTAATAGAAAATAAATTAAAAAAAAATATTAGAAATTAGCGTTTTTACAACCCTTTTAAAACCAAGGCATCACTGTGATGCATTTGCATATCGTAAACTTAGTTGTGTGGGTTTTTATTCAACCCTTTTAAAAAATGAAGGTATCACTGTGACACAATTGCAGGTCGTAAAATTGCTTGTGTGAGTTTTTTATAGCAGCTACTTAAGAAATGAAGTTTGTTTTTACAACCCTTTTGTGGGTTTTTTATGGCACCTTCTTAAGAAATGCGCGTTTTTAACAATTAAGGTATCACTGTGATGCACCGCAGCCCTTTTCAAAATGAACGTATCACTGTGACACAATTGCAGATCATAAAATTGCTTGTGTGGGTTTTTAAGCCACCTCAAGACACAGCAGGTAGAATTGGAACTACCATTTCATTCTTATTACCTCGTCTCGTAGACCATATATAACGCAACAGTTTTTGTGAATGCATTAAGTCGTTGTGAAGAACTCAAAGTGTGAAGTGCTAATTTCAGATAAAAAAATATTTCAAAAAAAATAATAAGTGAAGTGACCATTCCAAATCAAAAAGTTTACAATGAATCCACCATCCTCTACACCGCAAGATGAAGCAACAACAACATCAAAATAAAACGCAATCCCTACGTCATGGGGATGTTGCACCCTCGGTCGGAAGGGGCGGGTAAAAGTGGATGCGTTGTTACCGTTCGAAAAAATAGAAGAAAAAAAATACGCCTCGGCTACTTCCCCAAATCATGGAAACGATCTGAAATAGTAATGAGCCTAAGCCTGGCAAACACCCTACTCAAATAAAATCGTATCGACCAGTAAGCCTGTTATCAATCCTGTCAAAAATCTTTGAGAAGAACTTATTGAAAAAGATAAGACTACACATTTCGTCAAGCTGCGTGATTCCCGATAACCAATTTGGATTTCGAGAGAAGCACGGCACCATTGAACAAGTACATCCTATAACAGCTTCAACAAGAAGCTGTTACCAGACAATACGCACAAACTCATGGCGAGCTACCTATCAAATCGGTCTTTCAAAGTAATGTCAAAAGGCACACTTTCCAGGAATACTATATTTTATATACACTGCCGACAAGCCCACTTCTCCTTCAACACACACGTCCACTTTTGCGGATGATACAGCTATCGTTAGCACCCATAATAATCCTACAACTGCATCGAATTAACTACAAACACAAGTCCGTGAGCTAGAGAAACGACTGCAAGAATGGAAAATAGAGGAGGGACACATGTCCTGTTGTAAAAAGAGGAAGAGAGGAAAGAGGAACACATGTCCTGCTGTAAAAATGTTCAACTCTATGGTACCACTATGGTGGCCACACCATATAAACGCAAAATTAACCCATATAAAGCTGAAATAAAATCAGCTGCAATGGCTTATCAAACTCTGCATTTAGAATACAGTCTTGTTATACAAAACAATTATAAAACCAACTCTGGGGAACAGCATGTGCAACCAATATCAATAAGTTACAAAGAAGACAATCTACCATTCTGCGGAAAATCGTTAACCCCCTTGGTATATTAGGAACGCAAATATTCATAAAGGCCTTAACGTAACAACAGTAACTGAAGAAATCGGATATCTTTCCCGAAGCTATTTAAAAAGATTAAGCTCTCATCTAAACACTCTCGCTAGAGAACTTTTAAATTTCGAAGGACATACACGCCTCAGAAGAAGATACACCTTGGACCTGATGTAGAAATAGCTTGGGAACAATTTGCCACCAACTTCCATGTTAATAATTTGAATACCATATTTTTATTATAAATGCAAATAACTTAATGTTAAAATTTTGTATATAAATATAAGGTGCAATCTTGCAGGGTTCTTTACTGGTAATACCCCTTAGAATA
Organism: Eudasyphora cyanicolor; assembly: GCA_963930755.1. Lineage (NCBI taxonomy): Eukaryota > Metazoa > Arthropoda > Insecta > Diptera > Muscidae > Eudasyphora > Eudasyphora cyanicolor. Next base: position 247,637,258 of record OZ005736.1, on the reverse strand, counting down.
AATTAGGTTAAGATTTGATAACTTATTGTTATTTTCATTTAATGAAAGATACAATAAATAAATAATACCCCTTAGAATAAATTAGGTTAAGATTTGATAACTTATTGTTATTTTCATTTAATGAAAAGTGCAATAAATAAATATAGATATGAAAAAAATCTTTTTCTTATCCTCAGATCGGACGACGCATTTCCTTGAAGAACGGTATATGCGTATGCTCTTTATGGGATTTTAAAAGCATTGACAAAATATTGAAAGAACTGCAGAAGAATTTTTAAATGCGGTGAAAGAAGAAAATTACTTTGGTCAGTGCTAAACTGACCACAATCATTTAAAATGCTTCTGAAGTACAACTTTAATATTAATGATTTTGATAACGCGAGAACTGACCACGGGCCATGAAACGACCATGTGGATTTTTTTCTTCAGCTCACATAGACCAGTTTAGGTCCCTAGTGGTACCACGGGCTAAAATGCCCTTCATCGAAACCAACCTGTTTGATATACAAATGTATCGATAGCAGAAAGGCCGACCACAGTAGGTCCAGTCGTCGTTTACCCAAAGCGGGACAGTCGCATAGCAAGTGCTCAATGCTCTCCACTTCTTCCTCATCTCCACAGCTTCTGCAGAAGTCATTGGAGTTAATACCCAATCTTCTGGCGTGTTCGCCGATCAGGCAGTGTCCCGTCAGAACTGATACTAACGTAGACAATCTTTTCCTTTCTAGTGCGAGGAGATATTTTTTTTTTATATTGGAACATGTATTTTTTTATATTGGAACATGTAAATGCGATTTGAAGGCAGCTCCATGTGCATGCGGCTTGGTTCCCGAACGCATCAAAGAGTTTATGCACGATCAACATGATCAGAGAAGACTAACAATGGATGCATTTGTGATGGAAATTGAAGAGCAAGGAGCAACGTCTATGTCATCAATGCCAACATACCAAGATCCCGATGATTCAACATACGCACCGCCACCGGTTCAAGAAGATATGGATAGAAGCACAAGTTCACAATACACAGAGAGATACGATTGTTTTAACTTTGCCTTGGTATGTGACAGATTTGGTGTGCCTGATAGAGTAGCATCAGCATTGGGAACCGCTCTTTTGCAAGATTTTAAAATTAAAGATAAGCATGGGAAACCTCTCATCACGGATAAATCGAAAGTTCGCAGAGAAAAAGAGAAATGCAGACAAGAAGTGCTTCGCAAACGGTTAGATGATACCAATTTGTTAGCGTTTTCATTCGATGGCAGAAAAGATGATACTTTAACGGTAGATAAAATTGATGAGAAGTATCATACTAGGATGGTAAAAGAACCTCATCTTGTTATTTTGAGAGAACCCAATTCTGAATTGATTGGTTACGTAAGACTGGAACATGAAACCGCTGAATACAAAACAACCAAATTAAATGATTTTTTCAACGATATCACTGGATGCATTAATTGGAATATGCACTGACGGTGATCCAACAAACACTGGCCCACACGGTGGAATTATACGACGATTCGAATTGCTGTTAAAAAGACCATTGCATTGGTTCGTTTGCCTTCTACACTTCAACGAACTTCCGTTTCGGCATTTGTTTGAAGCTTTGGATAAATCAACCAGCACTGGACCAAGATCGGCAACCGGAAAACTGAGCCGTCAAATCGAAACTTGTGAAACTCTTCCGGTAAGTTATTTCTATCACTCATTTATTATAATTGTCAACCATTTTTAATTATTTTATTATTATATATTTTCAGGTGGTGGACGGCTTCCAGATTGAGTTGCAAAATATGCCCCCTGCTCCAGAAAAAATTGAATTTTCCACCGATTCGAAGTACTTATACGACATGGCCCATGCAATTTCTAGCGGCGTTGTTTCGGTGGATCTGGCTAACATCAAACCAGGGAAAATTGTACATTCTCGGTGGCGCACCAAGGCCGCTAGATTATTACGATTATATGTGACAACGGAAAATACAGATGCCAATTTAAGAATTCTGGTTGAATTTATAATTAAATGTTAAGTGCCAATGAACTTCAATATCAAGTATTACAGCTCTGTCGTGTACGGCAGTGCATTATTTTTCAAGTTCATTAGTTGGTCACGATTTCTAGAACCTCGTTTACGCAAAATTGTCAAGCAAGTAATTAAAGATAATTCATATTATGCGCATTCGGAAAATATCTTGTTATGAATGTTGTTTGATGATAGCAAAGAAAAGCGCGACTGTGCTATCAAGAAAATTCTACGCTATCGAACCGATGTTGACGACCCAACGCAACTTAGAGCTTATAAAAAACCAGATATAAACTTTAATTGCACAAGTTACACGGAAATGATCAATATGAACGACATAAATAACGTATTTGAACCACCATTCATGCGAAGCATTCCGTACGATACATTGAAAGAATATTTAAATCAAGATGATCCACCGTTTAATGATCCAACAATTCCATCACACATACAAGGAACGGAACGACATGTTCAATTGCTAGCTAGCGTTTCCAAACGGGTTATACCGGAAAATGTATCGTAGAGGCTGTTATGGCGACGACATTAGAGAGCCGTGCGAAATTGCCCAGACTTGAAAGTAAAAAAGACTTCAAACAATAATTTTTTTACTTTCTTTTCTATAACTAACTTAAATTAATTTTTTCATTTACATATGTTCTGACTAAATAAATTTCTTATGAGAAAAAATAGATATTATTAAAAATAAATATTATTATAAATAAATAAAGAAAAAACATATCCATTTCGCTGATTTTGTCATGTAAAGTGCCAAAAATGGTGATTTTTTTGAAATGTTTGTATGGGGAACCCCCCAGGTGAGTTCCAGGGGGTGTGCCACTGGCATGGGTGGATCGGCCCTCCAAAGTTAGTGGGGGTCGGTCATACATTTGGACTCGATTGGAGCACTCTGGGTCAAAGTGGGACATCAGAATTCGTTTTAGAGGTATGGTTCCTTCGGCAAAGTTTCTTATTTTGATCTCTAGAATACGATTTTCACTGAGTAGTGGGCGACTTTTAAATCGACCCGCCCTAATATATGTACGAATGTGTAAACTTTCTGCATGACACCTCTAAGAGGTAGTAAAACTCGTCTAGAAAATTCAAATGGTTTATTACACCACGCGACAAATGTGAAATGAACGAGACTATATCGCTCACTCACTTCAAGAGTGACATAACTCAAAATTGACAAGATGTGTAATTTTAAGTCCGTATATAGAGATAAGTAACAAAGATAAGTAAGATGTTTAAATACGCTTAAATAATCCGAAATATGGTTGTTTAAGGTAAGGTAATGTAAGGGTGGCAGCCGTATTTGTTGTTATACAAACTCACATAGACCAGTTTATGTCCCTAGTGTTACCACGGGCTGAAATGCCCCTCATCGAAACCAACCTATTTGATATACAAATTTATCGATAGTACGAATATCGGTACTGGAAAGATCTGTTAGGCTGCCTAGAAAGGCCGACCCCAGTATGTCCAGACGTCGTTTACTTAGATCGGGGCAGTCGCATAGCAAGTGCTCAATGCTCTCCACTTCTTCCTCATCTCCACAGTTTCTGCAGAAGTCATTAGAGTCAATACCCAATCTTTGGCGTGTTCGCCGATCAAGCACTGTCGAGTCAGAACTGATACTAACGTCGACGATCTTTGCCTCTCTAGTACAAGGAGATATTTTGATCTTCTAAGGTCATACCTTGGCCAGATTTGTCTAGCTACCCTGCAGGTGCCGTTTTCTGTCCACCTTTCGTTGGACTGCCTGATTGCTTCTTGCCTAAGCCATAGCTTGCACGTGGATAGTGGCGCACCAATATATGCAAATTCTTCGAGAATTTGTAATGTCGTCTCTTTCCTAACAAGTTCATCGGCTTTGCAGTTCCCCGGGATATCCCTATGAGGTGTATATATTACTGCCAGCCATCTCGTTAAGAAATCTGCGGCAGTCGAGGGCTGTTTGTGAAATTAGGGATGTTTCCTCCTGAGAATTGATGGCAGCCTGGCTGACAACGCCAGTGTTGGTTACTATGTCGCGACTCAGCCACTTGGCTACTTCCCATATTGCCATTATTTCGGCTTGATAGACACGGCAGACATCTGGTAGTCTGTGAGCTATCTCCAAACTAAGCCCTGCACAGTGTACTCCGAAGCCAACCTTTTCTATTACCTGGTATTCTTCCAACCCATTCATCTCTGGCGGGAGTCATAGTGATGTAATTTCTCTCGAAGGTGTGCACAGTTGGTAGATAGTCCACTCGGTCGGTTACCATAGCACTACACTTTGATATTCTCATGTGACCGTAGTTATTGTACCTCCACATTGATAGGCAGTTTAATCTTATTGCCGCTTTGGTTGCAACTTCTCTCGCCACAATATTAATCGGCAGTATATGGAGTAGGGCTTGTAGAGACTCGGTCGCTGTAGTCCTTAAGGCTCCGCTTATGCTCAGGCAGGCTGTTCTCTGAACCTTTGTTAGCAGGTTGGTGATGGTTAGTTTGTCAGTTGCCGTCCACCATACCACAATGCCGTATAGCGGTATAGGACGAACTACTGCTATATATATCCAGTGGACGATTTTAGGAGAGAGGCCCCTACAACCTTTTTGAAGGAATATAAGGCGACGTTGGCCTTTCTTACACGTTACAATACGTTAAGTCTATCTAGAATTATTCCAAAAAATTTTGCACTTTCAGAAAAGATTAGATCTGTTCCATTTATCCGAGGTGGAGGGTCCACATGTGGGACATTATTCATCCTAGTAAAGAGAACCAATTCTGTCTTGTTTGGGTTTACGCCCAAACCGCTGCTTCTGGCCCATCTAGCCGATTTGTTAATATGCCACGACGTTGCAGCCACAACGTTCTAGATCTTGCAGGATTTCATTCACCGCTAGGTTCCAAATTAGTGAAGACATTACTCCTCCTTGTGAGGTCCCTCTGCTTACAAACCTTGTTAGAGGTGAGGACCCAAGACATGCTGTTATGCGTCTTCTGTTGAGCAGACTTTGAATTAGTCTAATCAAACTAGAGTTAACTTTTAGATGTGACAGTGCCGCAATTACCGCATCTGATTGAATGTTGTTAAAAGCCCCTTCTATGTCAAGAAATGCCACCATGGTGACATCCTTGAAATGCAAGGCCGATTCTATAGTGCTCACAAGTTCGTGCAGGGCTGATTCTGTAGACTTCCCCTTATTGTAAGCATGTTGGTTCACCGACAGCAGTTTTGTATCCAGGTTTTCCCTAATGAAATAATCTAAAAGTCTTTCCACGCCTTTCAATAGGAAGGAGGACAGGCTAATTGGTCTGAAGTTTTTTGGCCTAGTGTGTGATATTTCCCCCGCTTTAGGTATGAATACCACTTTGGTATCCCTCCATCGATTCGGGATGTATGAAAGCCTGATACAGCCTACATAAATTTTCTCCAGCCAGGGGATAATGTACTTCAAAATTTTCTGCATTTATGCTGGGGTGATGCCATCTGGTCCAGGTGACTTGAAGGGCTCAAAGCTGTTAATAGCCCAGCTTATTCTGGCTCTCTCAGTCAACAAGCTAGCAACGCTCGCAGTCCACTCGCATTCTTGTTGGTCTTGTTGATCTTCGGGTTCTGTTGGTGAGTTCCCCGGGAAATGTGTGTCGAGCAGTATATTCAGCGACTGCTCGCTGTTTTTTGTCCAGTTATTTGCCTCATCCTGCTATTAACCCACTGTACAGGGTTAAGCTGATAGTATTTTCCTCAGCCTTGCGGCGTCGGAGACCTTTTCCACTTCGCCACAGAAGGTATACCAAGAGCGTCTTTGCGCCTTTCTAAGCTCTTTCTTATAGATCTTGAGTTGCTCTTTATAGGCATCCTAAACATTACCGACCCCAGTAGATTTAGCCTTGTTGAATAGCTTTTTGCAGGTCTTTTTCATAGCCGTTAGCTCAGAAGTCCACTCTTGGGGTTTAGTTTTACCCTTGTACCTTGTTTTTGGACAGGCTTATTCAAGGGAACTATTGAATGATGTGGTGATATGGTCGACCAGATTATCCAGACCGGCTTTGTCATTCGGTTCGTACAGAAGTTTGGAGTTTTGGACTTTCTTGAAATTCTTTTCATACAGGTGCCACTTTGTGTTTCTCACATTTCTGTGGACGGCAGATTCAGGCGCTTTTTCAGCGAGTTTGAACTCAATATAATGGTGATCTGAGAATGAGTGGTCGTCCAGTACATTCCACCCAATAATTTTGTCAATAATACTGACAGCCGGTCTGTAGCAAACGTTACGTCTAGTACTTCTTGTCTGTCTTTAATTGTAAAGGTAGGTTTATTACCTATGTTACAAATACTTAGGTTGGTAGTTAGAATAAAGTCAATAAGCGAATCACCCCTATTGTTTATATCCGTACTAGCCCAGATTGTATGATGAGCGTTCGTGTCTGCGCCAATAATCAGCTCGACCTCGTCAGACGTTGCTTCTTCTACTACTTCCCTGAATAGAGCAGTCGGTACTACAGCTTCATAAGGCAAGTAACTGGAGACCACCCAATATATGCGATTACCGAATTTACTTAAATTTGCCAGGAGAAAGATGCTTAGATCTTTCCTGGCTAAAATGCAGGTTCTTGGAGTGCCTTCACAGTTGGCCACAAGCAGTTTAAAGTTGGGTGTCCTGATACCGCAAACACTCTTCCTCCCACTGCGTAGGGCTCCTGTTTCAGGACGATGTCTACTGCACCTGTGGACAGGCGCAGCAATAGAGCCGCTGCGGCTGCTTTAGCGTGATTGAGTTCAGTCTGTAGAATTCTTACCATCATTGGAAATTGACAGATTAACATCCACCCCGACAAGGGTCTTATCGAACTCATCGTCCGTCAAAGAGTCAGGAGACTCCCCTCTGCCCCTCTGTGTCAGAAGTAGAGCTTTCGTCCTCAGAGAAGGACGTTACAGATCTTCTGTTAGAGTTGGAGTCACGAGAAATAATGGGCGTGGGTACCTCCGCACTTCCAGTTGGACGACTCACCTTCCGCAGTGGGAGCTATATCATGCTTGTATACCTTCAAGACCATAGTCTCGAAGCCATATTGTAGGGTTGCACTTGCATGTTGTATATGGGATGTTGTGAGTACTGGGGGGAAATTTTCACCATTTTTGGTGTGGCCGGCTTTGGCCAAGACCAACGGACGGACATTAGGACGCTCCATCGGAAAGCGAAGGCATCCCCGTCAACGAATTTATTAATTTATTATCTGTATTAGCCCGTAATAGGTACTACGATGTAAGCCTTCCAGACTTTGTACAGATTTTTATTTTTTGCGATTGCGTAATAGGTACTGCGATTTTAACTATCCTCTCCGTGCTAAACACGTCCGTTCACTACGACTGATCAGCAATGACTCCCCAATATGGTTGTTTACTTATAGACCAAATTTCGCTCAGATTAATTTATGAACATTTGCAAAATTCGCACTTTTTGTAAGGCAAACTCAAAAATTTTAAATTTTGAGTTATGTCACTCTTGAAGTGAGTGAGCGATATGGAAGTGCAACTATAGGACAGTAGATAAACTGTATACTCAGAGTTTTATTTAGTGAAGGATACATTTTTTGAAATATTTTTCATTGCACTTATTACAAGGTGAATAGATAAATATGCATATCAAATGAATGGGGGAATTCCTGCTTTCCATTAACATTTTTGGAATAATTTCACTTTTATTCTTGAATATCCATCAAAGTGTGGGAATAAACATGTGATACAATTTTATGTTATAGGACACAAACTGATACAGCACATATCAAAATGTCAGCGTTCTATAATTAACGGTTAAAGAATAGAAATTATTAAAATTCCACAGTCTGCGTAACATACTCGTTGTTAAAAGGTGACACCGCACCTTTGAACATCAGTGTGAAACGTCCACCGCTGCGCGGCATTATGTGTAGGTGTGTAAATGCGAATGCATTTATATGCCCATACATGCGTAACCTATGCACTCTAAAGCACTCATTACATGCACTCATTACTCTAATTTCCCTTTTGCTTATTTGTTTGTTTACTTGTCGCTTGCCATCTGTAGCTTAACGAAAGTCGTTAAGTGAGCTCAGAAGAGATAGATGGCAAGCACAAGTAATCAGTCTTTTACCGATCCTTAAACAAAACTCGTGCGCCTCTCCCGCGTGATAAGCGATAAAAGTGTTAGTGATAAAATACAAGTTCCAACAACTGAAATTAACATAGTGAAAATAAATACCCAAAAATAAACATTGTGAATTACATTAATAATAAATAGTTAACATTAAGAACAACACAAATAACAATTTCAAAAAGTTTATATACTCGTACAAATAAACACCATATTATTCACATTTCATGCACACATTTTTACACAAATCAAATCGAAACCTTGAGTTACACAAAATTACTCTAATTTTTAAATAAAACCCTAACCTTGAAATTTAAAGTTTAACCCATTTGAATTTTTATTTTCGAAAGGCAACAAAACGCCAGAGCGTTAAACATTTGGTCCTAGCGAACCGGATAAAAAAGTGTGTTTTTTTAAATAACTAAAAAACAAAAAATTTCTAAGTGTATACAAAAAAAGTGATTAAAAAAATATTTTAAAATAAAAAATCGTGAGCATTCGGCAAGACCGGTTAATATAAACAAAAAATCGGTTCGGCGCGAATTATACCAAAAAACCGAAGTGACCCAAAAAATCAAAGTGACCCAAAGAAGAAAGTGACCCAACACAAGATCCAGCAAAGAGCCGTAGAAACGAGACCCAACAACAACGCGATTGAGCCCCTAGAAGGAAGGAAGGAAGATCCAGCGACACACTCCAACAACACCAGGTAGCCCAAATACATAAAAGGATCAAAGTGAGTACCCAAAAAAGTTGTGCAAGTAGCGTTTGTTACATAGGGTGCCAAAACCATTTTTTCGAACTCCGCCATATTGATATATGAAGGAGATTTTGGCGGGTCTGCCCAATGTACGACGCTGGCTAGGTTTTTGCCTTTTATATATATACAAAAATAATTGAATACTTAACTGCAGTTAGCTTGCACTTACATACAAGAACACTTTGATATACATACATACATACATAAGTGCAGTTATCTTGCAGTTACATACCTACACATTGCTGCACATACATACCCTTTTACATATATACTAACCTCTTGCATAACCTACATGCATTCTAACCTATGAAAGGTTTTTGACGATTTTACTGTTTTCTAGTTTTTGACACTTTAGGAAAATAGCGACCCAACCTTTTTGAACCCTTCGATAATTTGCTCAAATAATTTATTACGCATTCTGATGAAATTTCCTGAAAGCCAGCGGCTAGTCGAGTCGATTTATTCGGTCAAGTTATTTCTAAGATAAGATTATTAAGATTCGTTTCGGACGCACGGACGGACACCCATTGACTTATTCCGAAAACCTCAGCAAAAATTCCAGATAATTTTGTGCTGAATAAGGCGTGGAGGGACAACTTTCTTGCGAAACAAAAGAGCGAAAATTTCTTGAATCTTTTCGGCTGCTTAAATCGCGGTTATATTTATTAAGCTTACTTTTATTCTTATTACTATTAGTATTAGCTGCTTAAAAGAAAAAAAGGAAAGATTTTTATTGGCTCGACTCATCCGCTGACTGGCTTGTGAACCCTACAAATTACTTCGTTACCTTTTTTGGTTACCTTAAACATCGAGTTTGCAACTTAGAAAAAAATATTTTTTTTGTCTTCTTTATATGCGATTTTCTGAGGGAGGAATCGACCGTATGATATTAGCTTATGCTTTGGAGACGCTAAAATCAATCCCAATCAATAAATTAAAACGAAAAAATAAATTTATTTTTTTAGCCTTAGATTCAATAGAAACACCCTTTTGAAAAATGTCAAAAAATTTACAATTTTTTAATCTCTTTTGCCATTAATATGTGTGGTTTGTGCAATAAACCAGCATTATTGTAGTTTCCAACAAATTTGAAGCGAAAATCTTAATATATTTTATAAAAAAGTTCCTGTGCCGACACTTTCAACCCGACCACTCGTACCCACTAAAACAACAACAACAACAGTCGTATGCATCGGTGTACATACACCGATGCATTCGAGACAATAGGTAGCGGATTTTTTTTCGTTGGTTTCTCGTTGTCTTTTCATTCGTTTTCACTTCTTGCCTTGATTAGGGAATCCAAAGGTTAATGTACCACTGGAGTTTTTTTGTGAAGTAGAAAAAAAGGGAGAAATAGGAAAACATAATTTCAGCCGTAAAGAAAGGAAATGAAAGAACATATGGTTTGATGGTTGATGGGTTCGGACGGACATTTCGGCAAAAGCTAAACAGAACTAACACAATAATTTACATTTGTTGAAATTTATATTTATTATTGGAAATTACACATTAATAGCAAAGTAAATTTGCACAAACATTTATTAAGTGGTAATTTTTGGAAATTACACTTTACTACGAAAAATAAATTGACTCAAAAATTTATTAAGTGCTAATTTTTGGAAATTACACTTTACTACGAAAAATAAATTTGCTCGAAAAATTTATTAAGTGCTAATTTTTGGAAACTACACTTTACTTCGAAAAATAAATTTGCTCAGAAATTTATTAAGTGCTAATTTTTGGAAATTACACTTTACTACAAAAAATTAATTTGCAGAAAAATTTATTTAGTCAAATAAATTGACTCAAACATTTATTAAGTGATAGTTTCTTGGAAGAAACACCTTCCTAAAAAATTTGGTTATTTTTTTTTTGAAAAAACAATTTCCTACAAAGTTCGTTTTTTTGTTTGTTATAATTTTGCAAAAAACACTTTCCTACAAAATTTGTTTTTTGATTTGATTGAATTTTTTCTGATAGAAAAATCACTTTCCTACGGTTTTTTTGTTTGGTTAAAGAAGAGTTGATTGATAGATTTTTTGAGAGTACAGTAGCCGACAAAGAATTACTTTCGTCCAAATTTTTATTTATATAAATTTTTTTCTCCAAAAGACCCAAGTCTATAAAAATTGTTATCGCTAAAATTTCTTAATTTTCGCACAAACGACACAAGCTCAAAATAAACTGCCATATTTATATCTATTCGTGAAAAAAACAAAGTCGGACTGTAAAAGATTGGCCCCATTCAACAAATATTTAGCGTTTTTCTGAAATTATTTTGCAAATATTGGCAAAGTAAATTTTTACAGAAATTGTTAAAAGAAAATCTCAATTTTAAAAGTTTCTTGAAATTTTAGCCAGTTTAAAATTTGACAAAGAAAATATTTAAGAAGGAGGAAATATGGATAAAGTTTTACGTGATAAATTTGTAAATTGCGTAAATGACCTGATAGACTTTGAGAGTGGTTACTCTGCTACTAGCACCGATGATAATATTCACTCATTAGAAGTGACACGTGTAGAATTGATTGTAGAGACCGTGTTCCCGAAAAAGATGAGACCCAAATCGATAAATCAAAGTTGAGGACCCATTATAAAGAGGCAATGGAGACATACAAACGATGTTTATGCGCAGTAAATGGAGAAATTTTAGCACTAACCGACGAAAGGCAGCAGGAAAAGTTCGAACGAGAATCGGAGACCCGAAAAAAGGAAACAGTTGAGCCAAACAACCATCTATCGTTAGGTTTACCATCATGCGACACCGACACATTTCATGGAGGTTACAGCGCTTGGCCTACTTTTCGGGGTTTGTTTTCGGCCTTGTATAGTAATAATTTTAGTCTTAGTAAAGTACAAAAACTTTTCCATCTAAATCAAAACACCGCGGGGGAGGCACGGGAAATTATTAGTAACGTACCACTAACAAATGAAGGTTTTGATCTAGCATGGAAAAACTTAGAAAACAGATACGAGAATAAACGAATGCACGTTAATAAATAGCTAAAGACTCTACTTAGTTTACCACCAGTTTCGACAGATTCAGGATCTTCGATCCAAAAACTTCAACGCACTATTGATGGTTGCGTTCAGACACTAAAAACACTCAAGGTAGATGTAAAGGGGTGGGACCCAATTTTAGTTTACCTTACTTCTACGAAACTGCCGAGAAATTTCTTAGAAGAATTTGAAAACGGTTTGGAAGACTGTTCCATACTACCGTCTTGGAAAGATTTGAATGCATTTTTGACGCACACGTTCAAACCTTTAGAATCTGTAAGAAATATTAAGTCCCATTTCTCCAAAAATAATCAGCCTAGACCCGATTATAGCAGGAAGGAAAATAGGGTTAAGTCATTTCAAACTAATGTTGCGCAACAGACTCAAAGTTCGCAAAGAAGATTCAACAATAGCAACAGATTTAGCACATCTACGCAACCTAGTAGTCGTACAAATGGACCGAGTTGCCAAATTTGCAAGGCAAACCATTTGTTACGAAATTGTCCACAATTCCTTGAGAAAAACGTGAATGATCGCATTCACTTAGTAAAACTTCACAATCTTTGTTACAACTGCATCACTTCGGATTATGGTCTAAGAGATTGTAAGAGTCGTTTCACGTGTAGGGAATGTAATCAAAGACATCACACTTTATTACATAAGGGTAACGAGGCCCGACCTACAAATTCACAACCGGTTAGAGATGACGTACGACCTAGTACCAGTGCGGCAGCTCTACCCACCCTAGTACAATCCACTCCTAGTTTACAGTCCACACCTAGTTTTCAAACTCCTAGTATAACGACTCTAACTCTCAAGGAAAATTCACAACTTAGCCAGCAGCAATCGAAAGAAACACTACTCTTCACAGCGATTGTTCATAGGAGGTTTAGACATAGGACCCTTAATTTACACAGTAGGAGCTCCCATGAAATCTATAGGATCTTTACTAGCGCAAAGCACAGTTTTTGGCTGGATAGTGGGCGGACCCCTTGAAAAATCAAACACAAATGATAGGAAAATTTCACTTTACAATACAGTTTCGATCGAGAAAATTCTCATACGTTTTTGGGAGGTGACCCCAAAAAAAGTTTTGAGGTCAGCAGAAGACACCTTTTGCGAAACAAATTTCAAAAATACAACGCGAAGAAATGAAGATGGACGATATATTGTCACGATGCCGTTCAAATCTTGTGCTGAACTTGGAGCATCTCGAAATATCGCAATGGCGCAATTCTATCGAATGTAAAGAAAGTTGCAAAAAACGCCCGAAATCAAATCTCAATACGACGCAGCGATAATGGAATATTTGGAACTTGGACACATGCGGAAACTGAGACCCCAGGAAATAGAGAAGACCCCTCACTACTATTTGCCACATCATGCAGTTATTAAACCAGATAGGGTTACTACTAAACTTAGGGTAGTTTTCAATGCGTCAAGTCCCACATCAAATAGGAAAAGTCTTAATGACATTTTACATCCAGGGCCTGTTCTTCAACAGGATTTAGTATTGCAGATTTTAAAATGGAGGTTTTTTAAATACGCATTTAACGCGGACGTTACCAAAATGTATCGTCAAATACAAATCGACATAAGCCAGTCCCCATTTCAAAGAATTCTTTTTAGAAAATCAGCAAATGACCCAGTTGAGCACTTTGAACTTTCGACAGTCACTTTCGGAATTAATTGCGCCCCATTTCTCGCTCTTAGGACCCTAATTCAATTGACAGAAGATGTTAAAGAAACATACCCATTAGGTTCGGAAATTATCAAACAAAATTTATATGTCGACGACGTTTTAGCTGGAGGTCACACTGTAGAAGAATCCATTAGGTCTATGAAATAATTAGTAGCAGCCATGGACTCAGCAGGTTTTGAATTGAGGAAATGGAGTTCAAACGACCCCAATATACTTCGCGATCTGCCCGCTGACTCACTCTTACCGGTCAACTGGTTCGACATTTCGGAAGGAACTTCAACGAAGACTCTAGGTATCCGATGGAACATTTCGACGGATAACTTTACGTTCACATTTCCACCCACGGAAGAAAGGGAATTGTGCACCAAAAGAGAAGTCTTTTCAACAATTGCCAAATTTTTCGACCCATGTGGATGGCGGGCTCCAGTAATCATCGAAGCGAAACTTATCATGCAGCAAGTCTGGCTGGATAAAGTAGATTGGGCCGACGCGTTGAAGCCCATAACTCGAATGAATTGGAAGAATTTCATTAAAAATTGTCCTTCAATAGATTCAGTTTCAGTACCTTGGTGGATCAGATTCAAACCCTCAAGTAAAATTGAAGTACATGGTTTTAGTGACGCTTCAGAAAGCGCTTACGCCGCGACTCTTTATGTTAGAGTAGAACATTTAGACCAAACAGTCGACACGTTTCTTTTGGCAGCGAAAACTCGAGTAGCACCCATCAAAAAAATATCTCTGCCTAGATTAGAATTATGCGGAGCCGTTCTCTTAGCAAAATTAACCACAGCGGTGGTTCCAAACTTACAAATTGCAAATATTTCAACTCACTTTTGGACTGACTTAACAATTGTGTTAGCATGGTTCAAAAAACCCCCGTATTCATGGAGTGCCTTTGTAAGAAATAGAATCTCAGATATTTTAGATAATGTAGGCAACGAAAATTGGAAGCACATTGATTCAGAATGCAACCCAGCTGATGTAGCCAGTCGAGGATGTTCGACAAATGATTTGCAGTCACATCATTTGTGGTGGACTGGACCCCAATGGCTGAAGTTTTCAAAAGACCGATGGCCTAGACACGACATTATGAGCGACACAGAGTTACAAGCAAAATCAGTTAAAGTTTTCGCGACCACAACGGTTGAATATCCTTTGGATAGCAGCAGTCTTTTATCCCTTAATCCATTTATTGATTCGAAAGGAATCATCAGAGCAAATGGCCGCCTTGTTCAGTCCCAAGCACTTACATATAACGAGCGCCATCCAATTCGTATCCCATACGAATCGAGCACTTTTGTTAGTAGGATTTATTCACAAAATTACGATGCATGGCGGAAATCAACTTATGACTCGCGTAATCAGGTCTGAATTCTGGATATTTAAATTGAAGCCCTTAATCAAGAAGGTAATTCATAATTGTCGAACTTGTGTTTTGTATAAACACCAGACGCAAACGCAAATTATGGATTTTATATATAGATTTTGCAGGACCCTTCAACATAAAGAATTTTACAGGGAGAGCTTGTTTAATAACAAAGGGTTATGTTTGCGTCTTCATTTGCTTTTCTACAAAAGCAATACACCTAGAACCCACTAGTGATCTATCAACTCAGTCTTTTTTAGCCGCTTTATTGGGCGACGAGGAAGCCCAGCCAAGATCTACTCAGATAATGGGACTAACTTTGTGGGAGCAGCAGAATTAATAAAGAAGGATAGGCTAGAGTTTAAGAAGAATCTTCAAAAAGATGCCACCCTGAACAATGTTTATCAAAATTTAGAGTGGAGTTTTATTCCTCCATGTGCCCCTCATATGGGAGGCGGGGGTTAAGTCATTCAAAACCCATCTACGAAAGTTTATACCCCAAACGAATTTTACCTTTGAAGAATTCGCAACCATTTTAGCGGGAATTGAAGCCTGCCTTAAATCTCGACCCCTAATTCCAGCCAGCGATGACCCTTCTGACTTAAATCCTCTCACCCCAGCTCATTTTCTGATTGGTACTTCGATTTTGACCCCAACTGAACCCGATGTTTCAGACGGAAACCTCACCCTAGCCAATAGATGGAAACGATTAAAAATTAGTTCTCAATATTTTTGCCAAAGATGGAAAACTGAGTATTTGAATGAGCTACATCGTCAATATAAGTGGAAGTATCAAACAGAAAATGTAAAGGAAAACGATTTAATTGTAACTAAAGATGAGAGACTGGCCCCGACTGAATGGAAACTGGGTCGTATAATAAAAACGTATGTGGGAAGTGACAAAAACATTAGGGTTGTGGACATTCGGACAGCTAAAGGTGTGATTAGTCGACCGATCACGAAAGTCGTCAAACTATTTTCAGATTGACTAACAATTTATTTTTACGTAGAAGAACTTGGTACTCACATCTCTTCTATCCTAGATATGGTTTCTCAGTTGCCTAGCCCAACCCTGAGTCGTGACTCATCCAACTCACGAAGTACCGTTATACGACACGAGGACAGCCCATATACCCTGAAGACAGATGCTGTGGTATCCAGTACCCTACAACTTCGACCCTACTAAGACCCACCATCGCATTTCCATCAACATTTATTATTCAAGCCTTGGATCCGTGACAGGCCCCAAAACTGGATGGGGTTTTCATCCACGGGAGCCACATGAGCTGCAGTTCTAGATTAAGCTAGTTTAAGATAATAATCTACACTATATCACGGGGGAGGGGGAGAATGTTCAAAGGTGACACCGCACTTTTGAACATCAGTGTGAATATGCCCATATATGCGTAACCTATGCACTCATCACTCTAAAGCACTCATTACATGCACTCATTACTCTAATTTCCCTTTTGCTTATTTGTTTGTTTACTTGTCGCTTGCCATCTGTAGCTTAACGAAAGTCGTTAAGTGAGCTTAGAAGAGATAGATGGCAAGCACAAGTAATCAGTCTTTTACCGATCCTTAAACAAAACTCGTGCGTCTCTCCTGCGTGATAAGTGATAAAAGTGTTAGTGATAAAATACAAGTTCCACCAACTGAAATTAACATAGTGAAAATAAATACCCAAAAATAAACATTGTGAATTACATTAAGAATAAATAGTTAACATTAAGAACAACACAAATTATAATTTAAAAAATTTTATATACTCGTACAAATAAACACCATATTATTCACATTTCACGCACACATGTACATTTTTACACAAATCAAATTGAAACCTTGAGATACACAAAATTACTCTAATTTTTAAATAAAACCCTAATCTTGAAATTTAAAGTTTAACCCATTTGAATTTTTATTTTCGAAAGGCAACAAAACGCCAGAGCGTTAAACACTCGTTTTAAGGACACTGCGCCAACAAAAACATATTTTACTCCCTCCCACGAAAGAGGCTATATATAATTGTAGAAAAACAATATACTAATTTCCATTTTTCATGATAGTTTGTCCTTTTCACAGGACTTTTAAAATTACAAGGGTAACAATTTTGATATAATTTTCTTTACATCTACTCGTATTACAATGTGAATAACATCAATATGCAAACCAAATGAAAGGTGTGATTTTTATAATAAATTGTGAATAAAAAGTAAGTTTAATTGTTGAACGACAGAATTCGGAATGAAAAAATATTTTTCATGTATCGATATATGAATACAGAAAAAGCCAAAGACAATGAGAATAACATCAATATGCAAACCAAATGAAAGGTGTGATTTTTATAATAAATTGTGAATAAAAAGTAAGTTTATTTGTTGAACGACATAATTCAGAATGAAAAAATATTTTTCATGTATCGATATATGAATACAGAAAAATCCAAAGGCAACTACAAACTATGTGTTTCACATTATAATCTAGACAATTATAAAATAGATATGTACATAGTTAAGTTGGACCAATCATTTTGATAAATTTTGTTATTTTGATATTCTGTAGTGGTTTTGTTAGGAGATCCGCTAACATGTCTTCTGTTTGTCAGTACTCAAATTTTACTTCTTTAGATTGTTTGATTTCTCTAATAAAATAGTTCTTAACATCAACAAAACATCACCTTTTCAGCATCTAGCCGCTTCAAAGAACTTTTATTATCTTCTTTTAAATTAATGTCAGTAATATTGATATTTACAGGATGAGGCAAATAACTGGACCAAAAACAGCGAGCAGTCGCTCAATGTACTGCTCGACACACATTTCCCGGGGAACTCTGTAACAGAACCCGATGATCAGCAGGACCAACAAGAGTGCGAGTGGACTGCGAGCGTCGCTAGCTTCTTGACTGAGAGATCCAGAATAAGCTGGGCTATTAATAGCTTTGAGCCCTTCAAGTCACCTGGACCAGACGGCATCACTCCAGCAAAAATGCAGAAAATTTTAAAGTACATTATCCCCTGGCTGGAGAAAATTTATGTAGGCTGTATCAGGCTTTCATACGTCCCGAATCGATGGAGGGATACCAAAGTGGTATTCATACCTAAAGCGGGAAAGATATCACACACTAGGCCAAAAGACTTCAGACCAATTAGCCTATCCTCCTTCCTATTGAAAGGTCTGGAAAGGCTTTTAGATCATTTCATTAGTGAAAACCTGGATACAAAACTCCTGTCGGGGAACCAACATGCTTACAATAAGGGCAAGTCTACAGAATCAGCCCTACACGAACTTGTGAGCACTATCGAATCGTCCATGCATTTCAAGGAATTCACCATGGTGGCATTTCTTGACATAGAAGGGGCTTTTAACAACATTCACTCAGATGCGGTAATTGCGGCACTCTCACATCTAAAAGTTAACACTAGTTTGATTATACTAATTCAAAGTCTGCTCACCAGAGAACGCATAACAGCATGTCTAGGGTCCACAACTCTAACAAGGTTTGTAAACAGAGGGACCCCGCAAGGAGGAGTACTGTCTCCACTAATTTGGAACCTAGCGGTGAATGAAATCCTGCTAGATCTAGAACATTGTGGCTGCAAGGTCGTGGCATATGCGGACGACGTGGCAATCGCAGTGAGTGGCAAATTCGTATACGTCCGCAGAGACATCCTACAGGTGGCTCTGAACAAGTTGGCTAGATGGGCCAGAAGCAGAGGTTTGGGCGTTAACCCCAACAAGACAGAATTGGTTCTCTTTACTAGGATGAATAATGTCCCACATGTGGACCCTCCACCTCGGATAAATGGAACAAATGTAGTCTTTTCGGAAAGTGCAAAATTTTTAGGAATAATTCTAGATAGGAAAATGTTATTTAAACTTAACGTATTGGAACGTGTAAGGAAGGCCAACTTCGCCTTATATTCCTGCAAAAAGGCTGTAGGGTCGCGGGGGGACTCTCTCCCCACCGCGGTGGGGACTCTCTCCTAAAATCGTCCACTGGATATATATAGCTCTCTACAAGCCCTACTCCATATACTGCCGATTAGAGAAGTTGCAACCAAAGCGGCAATAAGATTAAACTGCCTTTCAATGTGGAGGTACAAGAACTATGGTAGTGCTATGGTAACCGACCGAGTGGACTATATACCAACTGTGTACACCTTCGAGAGAAATTCCATCACTATGATTCCCGCCAGAGATGAATGGGTCGGCAGAATACCAGGTAATAGAAACCATCTCCACTTTTACACGGATGGTTCGAAGCTTGATGAAAAGGTTGGCTTCGGAGTACACTGTGAAGAACTTAGTCTGGATATAGCTCACAGACTACCAGACCAACGAAAGATGGATAGAAATCGGCTCCTGCAGGGTAGCTAGACAAATCTGGCCAAGGTATGACCTGAGAAGGTCAAAATATCTCCTCGCACTAGAGAGGAAACGATTGTCTACGTTAGTACAGGTTCTGACGGGACACTGCTTGATCGGCGAACACGCCAAAAGATTGGGTAATGACTCCAATGACTTCTGCCGAAGCTGTGGAGATGAGGAAGAAGTGGAGAGCATTGAGCACTTGCTTTGCGACTGTCCCGCTTTGAGTAAACGACGACTGGACATACTGGGGTCGGCCTTTTTAGGCAGCCTAACAGATCTTTCCAGTACTGATATTCGTACTATCGATAAATTAATATATCAAACAGGTTGGTTTCGAAGGAGGGCATTTCAGCCCGTGGTAACACTAGGGACCTAAACTGGTCTATGTGAGCTTGTAAACAAAATACGGCTGCCACCCTAACCTAAAACCTAATATTGATCTTCAGATCTTTCAAAATCATTCTTAACAAAACAAGCTCTTGAGTAGCTTCCGCCAGCAACACAAATTCAGCTTCAGTAGATGACGAAGTAAAATTTTTCTGTTTTCTGCTGGTATACGAAATGGATGCATCACCACGCTGAAATGCTTTGCAACTAAGTATGGAAACAGCAACGCTTATATCGGGTCTTGTATTACTTAGGCATTTGATTTCAAAATGTCTTTAGTTGATGGGTATTCTTTTATATATCCGACGTCTAATAGAACTTTCGATGCTTTTTAATTTTCCAAACCATAATCTTCCAGATTTTTTTTATGTATTCTTGTTGATGTATTAGAACTTTCCATCACATTTTCAACTTGTATTCGAAGATATAGTTTTAATGGACATAAATCGGTGATATTGGATTTTCTTTAAATATCCTTTACAGTATCTTTAATACTTTGCTGATGCTTCATAAAGACCAGTATTTCGCCAACATAAACAAGCAAATAAATTATGTTATCACTGTCTCCTTTAACATTAAGACAACAGTCAACTTCTCCCCTTCTGAATCCCGAACTTACTTAAAAATCATTAAGTTTTTGATTCCAACATCTGGCTGTATATACTTTTGTTTAGGTTATGTTGAAGAGAGGAGACATTTAAACGTCTAATATCCATGGACATACATGGATACCATGCCTGTTGTGCGCTCCTTATTTATGATCTTTTTATACCTCACGAGTTACAGCAAATCGCTACTAGACACGAATTTTCTCAGTATCTTCCAGTCATATTCTCTCAGATGAGTCATTCCGTTTTCCCAGGAGCGTCTGTCTGGCAGGAACGAATCGCAGGTAGCTGTAAGCCGCACTTCAGGAATGCGGTCGGAGATTTCCGGTGTTTGAATGTGACCCATGTGTGATTGTAATATCTTCTGATAGTACGATTTGTGGTCTCGATTTATCCATTCGCCCATTACTTGTAGACGCCTTGGTGTAAGGTCATAGTGGATGTGAATTTGTGGGAGTGGGGTTTTCTGTGTGTATGTGTGAGAGAGAGAGAGACAGAAAATGACGTAGTAGATTGTGTACAATTTGATCTCTACATGTATTTTAAAATCAATATAACTTTTTTGTTTATGAACGAAAATGGGTTTTGGGAAATATAGGTATCATTATTTATAAAGGCCATTATCGTTTGAAAATATACTCCACTTAGGGGGTAGAATACGAGATGACAGAGGTTACTTATCGAATTTGACTTCAAAGTCAAAAGTGACATATGGACGAAATATAGCCCTTGCCAAAACTCGAACAAAGATATGCATGCCGTTGCGATCGGACATCATATGCCAACGCAGGATAATAAAATTAAAAGGGGTTCATGTAGGGTGCAAAAAAAATGTTTGTTGTCCCGGAATTGTCTCTAGATAATCTTCTTAATATACCCCTCTTATGCCTAGACAGCACATAGGTTGCACTTCTTGCAATGGTATTACGTTATACTTCTATGCTATTGATGTCCACCACACTACAGAGGCGTAGGTTATTATTGGTCTAATCACGCTCATGTAAAACCAGTGTGTCATATTTGGAAGTAGTCCCAATTTTGAACATATAGCTCTTCTGCACAACGACCAACATCTGTGGGCCTTGGTAACTCTTTCTCCAACATGATCTTTCCTAATCAGTTTCTAATCCGAGATTACTCCCAAGTATTTTACCTTTTTAGATATGGCAATATTCTTTTCCAGGAATCGAGCCACGGTCAAAGGATGGTTCTTCGATTTCCTTGTAAATAGACATATTTCTGTTTCTTCTGGGTTAACATTTAATCCCCTACGTTATATGCTATGTTAGGTGCCTCCTCAACTCTTCTGCATAATTGGTTTGGATCAGGGATGTAACGAATATTCGCATTCGCATATGCGAACGCGAATTATTCGCATCATTTTAACATTCGCAAAAACCATCTTTGGATTATTCGCATTCGCTTTCGCAAAAATATATTTCAGTATTTGTTAAAAATGTTAAAACTCCGTATTCTCTTCACACAATTTGAAGATATTAAAACCAATGAAAACATCTACCACTTCTCTTCAAAACAGTTGAAGAAATATGTTTGTCCTTGTTGTAACAGGAGGTAAATATATGGAAAACATTCTTAATACTTGAATATCCTGGAAAAGTATCAATTCAGTTCCTTAAATTTGTTGGTACTAAAGGGTCAAACTATTATTCTCATTCGCAAACTTTCGTTACATCCCTAGTTTGGATGTATGCCTCGTAGAAGTATTACAACGTCGTCTGCATAACAGACTGGTTTAAGTACTTCATTGGTGAGGGCTTTAAGGAGACTGTGTATAGTCGTAACGCATAGGAGAGGCGATAGAATGCCCCCTGAAGTACTGAGGTTTACCACCTTGTCTCTAATTTTTACGTCATATGACCGACAAATAATCCTCCTATTCCTTAGCATATTGTTGATCCAGGTTTACAGCGCCTGGTCAACTTGAAACTTGTCTAAGGTCTGGATAAGTGTATCGATCTTAACATTGTTAAAAGCGCCTTCAATGTCTATACAAACGGCAAGATCTTTCTTTAACATTTGCTTGATGTTTGAATTTTAGCTTGACATCTGCTATCCTTCTTTTGACCATGTAGTCAATTAGTCGCTCAATTGGTATTAACAGGAAATAAGTTAGGCTAATAGGTCGATAAGCCTTTGGGATTGTACAACTCGCCTTGCCAGGATTTGGTATGAAGACCACCCTTGAATCCCTTGTTTTGGGGTAGAAGCGCTGGAAATATTCCGTCCGGTCCCGCAGCCTTTAATCATAGCATCTGTAACCTCTTTGGGGTATATAAATGAGTTAGGCAGGCAGTGAAAACTCCAGCCAGATGAGTTGATACCAGACCTACCTCATTATAAAGAAGCGCTGGAAATATTCCGTCCGGTCCCGGAGCCATGGATGGAGAGAAGCTTTTTATTGCTTAGTTAACTATTAATAATTTATAATAGTTAAATAATGTTATATCCGAAATAGGTACTTGATGCATCACATTTTCGTTCTGTTCATCTGTTGGCCCAGCACTACCAGTCGGAAAATAAGTTTTATTATCAAGGGCCTTACAGTATCCACTATAGTTTCCATCCTTTTACCCGTGTCATCCACAATTCTTTCGGTTTGGATAGGAGTTTTTGAGGGGAACTTTTTTATTTAAAATATGCTGTTAACGCTGTCTACCTGCTCACAGAAAAGACTCCAGGAGCTACGTTTCGCCAATCTAATGATTTTATTGTATTCTTTGAGTCTTCTGTGGTAGTCATCCCAATATACGGATAGGTTTTTACGTCGAGCTCTGTTGTAAAGTCTTCGGACATCCTTGCCAATCGAGCGAATTTGCCCTGTCATCCACGGTTTCTCATACGCAGATTTCCTTTCTTCGAATGATTTTACAAGAGCCTCCGACATCCTCCTCACATTGATATCAATGTCTCCTGTACTTAGGTTTAGGTTAAGGTGGCAGCGTTTTTTTTGTCAGCTCACATAGACCAGTTTAGGTCCCTGAAATGCCCCTTATCGAAATCAACTTGTTTGATATACAAATTTGTCGATAGTATGAATATCGGTACCGGAAATATCTGAAAGACTCCCTAGAAAGCCCTACCCCAGTATGTCCAGTTTTCGACCAGTTGTCCACTCTTTCCTCATCTCCATAGCTTCTGCAGAAGCCATTGGAGTCAATACCCAAACTTCTGGCGAGTTCGCCGATCATACAGTGTCCCGTCCGAACTGATACTAATGTAGACAGTCTTTTCCTCTCTAGTGCGGGGAGATATTTTGACTCAGCCACTTGGCGACTGCCCATATTGCCATTATTTCGGCTTGATAGACACTGCATGTATCTGGTAGTCTGTGAGCTATATTCAAACTAACTTATTCACAGTATACTCCGAAGCCAACCTTTTCATCAAGCTTCGAACCATCCGTATAGAAGTGGGGATGGTTTTTATTACCTGGTATTCTGCCAACCCATTCATCTCTGGCTGGTATCATAGTGATGTAGTTACTCTTGAAGGTGTACACCGTTGGTATATAGTCCACTCGATCGGTTACCAAAGCACTACACTACACGTCTCCTCTCTTCAACCTAACCTAACCTAGATATCCTCATGTGTCCGTAGTTTTTGTACCCCCATATTAATAGACAGTTTAATCTTATGGCCGCTCTGGTTGCAAGTTCCCTAGCCACAATATTAATCGGCAGTATATGGAGTAGGGTTTGTTGAGACACAGTCGCTGTAGTCCTTAAGGCTCCGCTTATGCACAGGCATACAGTTCTATGAACCTTTGATAGTAGGTTTGTATGGGTAGTTTTTCAGGTGCCGTCCACCATACCACAATGCCGTATAACAGTATTGGACGAACTATTGCCATAAATATCCAATGGACGATTTTAGGAGAGATGCCCCACTGCGAGCCTACAACCTTACTGCAGGATTATAAGGCGACGTTGGCCTTCCTTACACGTTTCAGTGCGTAAAGTCTGAATAACAGTTTCCTAGCTAGAATTATTCCTAAAAATTTTGCATTTTCAGAAAAGACTAGATCTGTTCCATTTATCCGAGTGAATTTTGTTAAGGGGTTAACGTTAATTCTTGCATAAAAAGACACATTTTTATGATTTTTTTGTGACGTAACGGTTAACATTTTTTAATTGAAACCAATGGTACATTAACGTTTAACTTTCAAAGTTTGTTGTGTAAATTATGTAAAAAAAATAGTGTTAAAAATGTCAAAAGGATCGGTTCAGTAGTTTTTTAGTTATGAGGGGCACCGTCTTTGAAAACATGGTTGTGGGAAAACGCTTTAAAGTTTTTCTGATGTACTGAGTCACGTATGAGGCGCGGTTGCTTAGACAGCTGTATCTTTGTCAGTTTTGTTCCGATGCACCCCAAATTTTCACAGAATATTCCTGAAATGTTCTTCATTCAATGTTCTCCAATTAAAAAATGCAAAAAAAAAGTTTATAAGCGTTTCGGATTCTGTTGTTGAGTTCCCCGGAAAACGTGTGTCGAGCAGTACATTAAGCGACTGCTAGCAGTTTTTTTGTCCAATTATTTGCCTCATCCTGCAAATAACCCACTGTACATGGTGAAGCTGATAGTATCTCCCGCAGCCTTTTCCACATCGCCACAGAAGGCACATTAAGAGCATCTTTGCACCTTCCTAAGCTCCTTCTTATATATCTTGAGTTGCTCTTTGTTGTAATGTACTGCAGTAACAACACCAAAATTTCGAATTTTACTTCGAGAGTTGAAGTTATCTGTTTAAAAAGGGATAAACCTCTTTAAATGCAAAAAATAAAAGACAGTGGGAGCCATTTTGTCGCTAGCGATCAGTCGGTTTCGGGGGAGTTCTTGTCTCTCATCAATCAGCATTTGTTGCATTACAATTGTTTTATTTTAGACTCCCTAAGTTTAAATTTCATTAATTAATTAAAGTTAAATGGACCAACACAGCCAAATATGAAAAAAACAAGCCCCTTTTTGGCTGCCAATGAGAAAATCCTAAACCCAAAGCCATTGATCTATAATACCAGGTTTCTTTGGGGATCTTTAATTTGTTTAAGATCCGCGTCTCGTTACCCACACCATCCATTCCCTAGTGACGCTTGAATATTTCTAGGGACCCTCAAATAAACAGATTCTAGCTCATTATTCCTTACAAGAAAACATGCACATTTATTTAGAAATCCATATTATAATTAAACTTTTTTATTTCAAGCCATATGCTTAAGATTATGAAAAACTTCTTTTAAATATATTTCCTTATTATACTACTTTTTAAATTTCACGAAACATAATTTCTCTTAAGGTTATTTTGGCTTCCAACAAAAAGTCGCTCTAATAAGTACATATTTTCAAAATACTATGTCAAATTACAATGCGCTGTTTATATTTCAGTTAATAAAATTAGTTCCTAATCACAGTTTTGCTTCGTTCCTTAATATAATTTTTTCTTCAAAATAGTAATGTTATGAATGGCGAGAACAAAATGGAATGATATTATTCAGTAAAAGAAAATAATAAATGAAGTCAAACTAACAAAATGAAGAAAACGTGAAATAAATGTAGTAAAAGATAATATAGTGATAATGTAGTATCAAAGCGAAGGATAAAATAAGCGTAAAGAATAGAGAAACTTGAGATATGCAATGAGTGATGGAGCGAGTATCAAGTGGAGACTTATGCATTAATAATCTTTCCATTTAATGTGACATGATTGATACTCTCTCCATAATACTCTCTTGAATTAACAAACTACTCATTCTTTTTTTCGTTTTTTTTTTTTTGGTTACTCACCCACACATTTACTTCGATGACTGAGGCCTCAGCGGTTCAAAATAATGGTGTTGATGATATAGGTAATCCAATGAGCTGTAGAAATTGATAATTTGTTTTCTTTATAGTAATATATAAGGTATTCAGTTTTCAATTGGTCATTATTAGACACCCTTAAAATTTGCATATTACGTTGGATTAGAGCACACTCAATCAAAAAGTTCAAATATTCCCTATTTCACTCTCTCAAAAAAAAATCACTCCAATACAATTTTTTGAGCACCTTTGACATTACTTTTTAAATGATGTAACATATCTTAATTACTCTACTTTTTTTCATAATGTTTCTAAAACATTCTTTAAAATCACTTGTATTTTTTTGATACGTTTTAAGTTTTTTTCTTTTTCCGTATATATGTAATTATTTTTTTATAATCTATTTTGTTGTGTACCGAATGACTTTTATTTGATACTGATTTCGTTTCTGCCGTCCTTTTTTTTGATTACAGCCTCGCTCGCGGTTTTCCCTTCTTCGCGGTTTTCCCTTCTTCTCTCTCACACGTTACCGGTTTTTGAGTTTCTTCTCCTTTGCATTGGAGAGCAATAAATATTACACGGACCTGCATGGATTCCAAAATTAATTTTTACTATTTTGGAGGTAACGCGCTCGTAAAAGCAAAGCGAACCGTGAGACTTCTACCAATGACACGGTTTTAGTCAACCAACGGACACATTTATTGGGAGCTATTTTGTCGAGACTCGTGGTCTTCTTTGTGGCAAGATGTTGAAGTTTGCCAACTGGAGCCTTATTCTCCTATGTAAAGGTATACCCACGGATTTTCGGTCACAAAATACCTATGATCTGGATAGAATCGCCGTGAACCAACGATCACAAGGATTGAATTAGTGTTTCCTAGGCTTCCAATGAAATGTTTGAATAAGAACAAAATGTTTGTTTTATCGCAATAAAAGAAAATACCTTAGAATGCTTCCGGACGCTTTATTGTAGAACAGATTTGCAATTAATTTAACTACATGAATTATCCGATGGCCAAAATTACTTTGGATTAATTTATTAAATTAGGTGGAGATCGCTCACGTCTTCTTTTGAGGAAACTTAACAAGAAAAGGAAGTTAGCTTGAACTTTTTGCCCTCACGTTCACTTAAATGTCACTTAATCCCCAAGCCAAGCACCGATGAAATCAGCGTTAGAATGGTACGTAAGTTATCGGGTAATTTAGGGCTAAAATTGGTACATATTTTATCCCTTGTATAGTTGTAAAATGTGTCTGATGACTCAGGTCATCAACTGGACTCGAAGTTGACGAAACAGATACTGCTGCCTTTTTTTTACCATTTAATTATAATTGGAAGACATCGCATCAACATTGCATTCTAGCAACATGTTGCTAAGGTCCATGACTTTATCGCATGCGAGCGATTGGGATCAAATACAATGTTGAGGTATTTTGTTAATGGCTTTGTTTATGCTCTATTCTCTTACTGTTTTTTTCTCTCTTTTTTTTTGGTAAGTAAATATGTCATTACAAAACTGTATAATATGTCTCAATGAGCAACATATTAGCCAGA
This sequence comes from Eudasyphora cyanicolor, assembly GCA_963930755.1. Lineage (NCBI taxonomy): Eukaryota > Metazoa > Arthropoda > Insecta > Diptera > Muscidae > Eudasyphora > Eudasyphora cyanicolor. Next base: position 247,609,553 of record OZ005736.1, on the reverse strand, counting down.
ATAGCCATATTTTTTTTTTTATATATTTTTTTTATTTTTGGTACAGTATAAGTTAAAGGTACAATATATCAAAGCGGATATAAACTGCAATATGACAACTTTTCATTCACGAATATCTTTGGCATGAAACTTTCCTACCATTTTGCCATCTAAGTCTTCTAAAACGTAATAGTGGTTACCACATTTCTCCCGGACTCTGGCTTTTACAAACAGGGGAGCGAATTTCGTTTTTCTGTACAGCTTTGAACAAAATTTCGTCGTAGCACTTCCTGACCAACAACGACATTAATTGGTCTAACACGTAGGTTGTAACGATTTTGATTTTGAACATACGCCTCTTTAATACGTGTTTGCAATTCCTTTCTTATTAGCTGTAGGTTTTCGTCCCTGGAGAGATTATAGGCCGGCTCATCTAATAATTTAAGTTCCTTTAAAACAGCGTACTCATATCCATGGGTTATCATATTTAAACCGAATAATGCACGATATGGAGATGTTTTTATAGCTTCATGCTTAGAATTTCGTAGTGCACAGCTTATAGCGCTAAGATTTTCATCCCAGCGGGTGTGGTCTTCTTTCAAGTAGGCTCGAATGCCTGCCAGTAGAGAGCGATTGACACGTTCCGAAGCGTTGCTTTGGGGCGAATACAATGCTGTATATACATTCCTTATTCCCAAAGAGGTGAAAAAGGCGTTAATATCGTTTGCCCTAAACTGGGATCCGTTATCACTTACAATAACTTCTGGTACCCCATAGCAGTGGAAAATTTGTTGCTCCAGGAAAGCTTTGACAGCTGCTGAGGTGAACTTTCTAAGTGGCTGTAGCCAATGAATTTTTGCCAAGTGATCCAATACAATCAACAATCCTATGTTCCCGCTGCGAGGATATGGTCCCAAGAGATCTATATAAAGCCTTTGGAAAGGTCTTTCTGTGATTGTCTGTTTACCCATTTTAGGCTTCATTACAAAATTTTTAGGTTTTGTAGATTTGCAAATATTACAATTTCTCAGAAATTCTCGGACATCACGTACAAGACCTGGCCAAAAGAACATACGCTTCAATAAATCGATTGTTTTCGACATTCCGCCATGAGAAGCTACTGGCGAATTATGATAACGTTCGATTAAATCATTTCTCAGTCCCTTTGGTATCCAAAGTATCCAACAATTCTGCTCATTTCCGGCAATGCCATCATAATGATGTGTCCTAATATAAACAAATTGGTCAATAACTTTGATATCTGGATATCTCTCTGCATTTTCCGTAACTTTAGTTCTCATTACTCTTGACTATCAAAATGTGGCGAACTTCCTTCTCCTACCTCTTCGCAATGAATTCGTGAAAGAGCATCCGGCACAACATTGTCCTTGCCTTTCCGGTGACTTATGGTGAATTTAAAGGACTGCAACTTTAGCACCCACCTAGCTAATCTTCCTGAAAGATTCGGTTGCCTCATGAGCCACACAAGACTCGAGTGATCTGTGATCACTTCGAACTCCTGTAGCTCAAGATAACACCGAAATCGTTGTATGGCTTCGACTGCAGCAAGACACTCACGCTCAGTTACGCCGTAATTTCTCTGAGCAGAGTTAAGCTTTTTGCTCATGAACGCCAAAGGCTTTTCCTGACCCTCGTCATCCAACTGGACAAGCACAGCTCCATCGCTGGCGTCACAGTGTAAATAAAATTTTCTCGAAAGTCAGGATTTGCAAGAACTGGCGCGGTGCACAATAAAGATTTTATTTTTTCAAAGGCAACTTGAGCCTCTGGCGGCCAAACAAATTTCTTTTTATTTGAAAGGGTTTCTGTAACAGGGAAAACTATAGAAGAAATATTCTCAATAAATCTCCTGTACCATCCTGCGATGCCCAGAAAACCTCCCACCTGCCTAATTGTTTTTGGTATTGGCCAATTAACAATGGAGCTGACCTTATCGGGGTCTGTTCTGATTCCGCCGTCCCCAATCACGTAGCCAAGGTACTTTACCCGAGTTACGCAAAACTGGCTTTTGGATATGTTTAAGGTTAAGTTTGCCTTCCTAAACTGTTCGGCAATACGTACTAGTACTGTTAGATGTTCAGGGAAGTTTTCCGAAACAATAATCAAGTCGTCCAAGTAGCCAAAGACTCAGTTCTTGAGGTCTGGGGGAATTATTTCGTCCATCAGACGACACATCGTTTGTGGTGCATTGCACAGCCCAAAGGGCATGACCACAAACTGATAGAGGGGTCTACCAGAGACTGTGAATGCAATTATAGCCTTTGACTCCTCGATTAGGCCGATTTGCCAGTAGGCGTCTTTGAGGTCAAGTTTGGAAATTAGATTAGCTTTTGGAAGTCGAGAAAAAATGCCTTCTATTGAAGGTAGAGGATAAGCATCCTTCTTTGTGGCCATATTTACTCTCCTTGCATCGAGACATAAACGGATTTTGTTTGGTTTAATAACAAATCTCATAGGTGAATTCCATGGTGAGTACGAGGTTTCGATCACCCCAAGTGAGAGCATACGATCGATTTCCTCATACATCAGTTTGCCTTGGTATCACCTACGTCAATGTCATGTTTTATGAGGCTGGTTCTTCCCAAACCTTCTTTAGCAAAATTAGGAAATATGGATTTAACACTATTTAGTTGTTGTTGTTGTTCTGAAGATAATGGATACACGTCTTTATCGGAATCTTCCTGAGAAGGCATTGGATTCAATGCGGATTTTTCCTGAAAAACGGCCGAATTACATGGAAAAAGGCTAAAAATTGATTTATCGATAATGTCGACGGATTTAAGGATATTTGGTATTAAATTGAAGCTTTTCCAAAAATCAATTCCCAGTATTAAGCTTTGGGATATTGAGGGAATGACAAATAAATTAATATTTTTAATTTTGCCCTGAAATGATATATCAACATTGAGCCATCCTATGACTTGTTGGGATGCTCCGTCAGCTGTCTTGACTTGTGACTTGCACTTATAAAATGTTGGAAATTTGGTGAAGTCTTGACGTGCAAAGTCGGACCTAATGCAACTAATGTTAGCACCAGTATCTAAGAGGCCATATTTCGTGAAGTTGAGGAAAGACACCTTGGCGTAATACCTTTGGTCCTGTGGATTACTGACTATAGCCGAAATGAGGAGCTTGGAACATTTTCTACGAATCTTATAATATGTTTTTAAACGAAGTGTAGAACGCTTCGTTTTCTTTAAGAAGAGTGGTGCTATTTCCGAGCTCTGAAATATTTCATTTCGTCTGGCAATATATTGTTCCCAGCGTGTGTGATATGGCAGTCTAGGAAAAATAATTTTATCAATTTCAGTGTTAGGCTCCTTCCTACATTCAGATAAATCTTTTCGCAAAATTTCAATGTTTTTATAAGTATATTTAGTATCATTTGATTCATTTAAGTCATAATCAGTTAAAGATTCAGAGGTCATATCGGTTTTAAAATCATTAGAAGTAGAGTCTACGGTAGTTCCTTCTTCGGAACCTGATTTTGCAAGTTTTTTGGCTTACGAATAGAACATGTTGGGCATTGTGGTTTGTAAGTGCTTTTCTCCCCACAGCCGTAGCAAAAGATTGATCGATGTTCTAAACAGTCTTGCCAGTGATGTCCTTGCTGATCACAATTCCAGCAGCGAAGTAATAATCTGAATAATCAAACCCACTAATTATAGAAACAAATACCTGTAATTTGCTGATATTTTCCGGATGCATAATGGCGTATCACCAAATAAAACATAATCCCATGAAAATATCAGTGTGGATAGCTAAGCCACCTGTAAGGTTGCGTCAACAAACTACAACAAAACTCAATAGGAATACTAAAGCTTGAAATCATATTGCTAATTTATAGAAAAAATAGACAATTCTTTACGGTTAGGATACTTGATCTTTTTTCTCTCAAGTTCCTAAATATCCAGAAAAGATTAATCCATTATTCCAAAAAAAGCAATATTGAAACCAAGTAAAACCTAAAGCTAAATATGAAATCTACGATAAGTTAAAAAAAAGAACCGAAATTTCCCGAAACTTGGAAAAATTTTGGCCCCACGTTGGGCGCCATATGTTATGTAATGTACTGCAGTAACAACACCAAAATTTCGAAATTTACTTCGAGACTTGAAGTTATCTGTTTAAAAAGGGGTAAACCTCTTTGAATGCAAAAAATAAAAGACGGTGGGAGCCATTTTGTCGCTAGCGATCAGTCGGTTTCGGGGGAGTTCTTGTCTCTAATCAATCAGCATTTGTTGCATTACAATTGTTTTATTTTAGACTCCCTAAGTTTAAATTTCATTAAGTTAAATGGACCAACACAGCCAAATATGAAAAAAACAAGCCCCTTTTTGGCTGCCAATGAGAAAATCCTAAATACAAAGTCATTGATCTATAATACCAGGTTTCTTTGGGGATCTTTAAGTTGTTTAAGATCCGCGTCTCGTTACCCACACCATCCATTCCCTAGTGACGCTTGAATATTTCTAGGGACCCTCAAGTAAACAGATTCTAGCTCATTATTCCTTACAAGAAAACATGCAAATTTATTTAGAAATCCATATTATAATTAAACTTTTTTATTTCAGAAACATATGCTTAAGATTATGACTTCTTTTAAATCTATTTCCTTATTATTCTACTTTTTATAAATTTCACGAAACATCATTTCTGTTAAGGTTATTTGGCTTCCAACAAAAAGTCGCTCTAATAAGTACATATTTTCAAAATACTATGCCAAATTACAATGCTCTGTTTATATTTCAGTTAATAAAATTAGTTCCTAATCATAGTTTTGCTTCGTGTCTTAATATAATTTTTTCTTCAAAATAGTAATGTTATGAATGGCGAGAACAAAAAGGAATGAAATTATTCAGTAAAAGAAAATAATGAATGAAGTGAAACTAACAAAATGAAGAAAACGTGAAATAAATATAGTAAAAGATAATATAGTGATAATGTAGTATCAAAGCGAAGGATAAAATAAGCGTAAAGAATAGAGAAACTTGAGATATGCAATGAGTGATGGAGCGAGTATCAAGTGGAGACTTATGCATTAATAATCTTTCCATTTAATGTGACATGATTGATACTCTCTCCATAATACTCTCTTGAATTAACAAACTACTCATTCTTTTTTTTCGTTTGTTTTTTGGTTACTCACCCACACATTTACTTCGATGACGATGAGGCCTCAGCGGTTCATAATAATGGTGTTGATGATGTAGGTAATCCAATGAGCTGTAGAATTTGATTAATTTGTTTTCTTTATAGTAATATATAAGGTATTCAGTTTTCAATTGGTCATTATTAGAGACCCTTAAAATTTGCGTATTACGTTGGATTAGAGCACACTCAACCAAAAAGTTCAAATATTCCCTATTTCAATTTTTCAAAAAAAAAAATCACTCCAATACAATTTTTTTGAGCGCCTTTGACATTACTTTTTAAATGATGTTACATATCTTAATTACTCTACTTTTTTTTGTCATAATGTTTCCAAAACATTCTTTAAAATCATTTGTTTTTATTGATACGTTTTAAGTTTTTTTTTCTTTTTCCGTATATATGTAATTATTTTGTTATAATCTATTTTGTTGTGTACCGAATGACTTTTATTTGACACTGATTTCATTTCTGCCGTGCTTTTTTTTATTACAGCCTCGCTCTGGTTTTCCCTTCTTCTCTCTCACACGTTACCGGTTTTTGAGTTTCTTCTCCTTTGCATTGGAGAGCAATAAATATTACACGGACCTGCATGGATTCCAAAATTAATTTTTATTTCACAGTTCTCCTTGGTTAGTTACTTCCTTACCGTTTGACTTTTTGGAGGTAACGCGCTAGTAAAAGCAAAGCGAACCGTGAGACTTCTACCAATGACACGGTGTCGAGCAGTACATTAAGCGACTGCTAGCAGTTTTTTTGTCCAATTATTTGCCTCATCCTGCAAATAACCCACTGTACATGGTGAAGCTGATAGTATCTCCCTCAGCCTTTTCCACATCGCCACAGAAGGCACATTAAGAGCATCTTTGCACCTTCCTAAGCTCCTTCTTATATATCTTGAGTTGCTCTTTGTTGTAATGTACTGCAGTAACAACACCAAAATTTCGAATTTTACTTCGAGACTTGAAGTTATCTGTTTAAAAAGGGATAAACCTCTTTAAATGCAAAAAATAAAAGACAGTGGGAGCCATTTTGTCGCTAGCGATCAGTCGGTTTCGGGGGAGTTCTTGTCTCTCATCAATCAGCATTTGTTGCATTACAATTGTTTTATTTTAGACTCCCTAAGTTTAAATTTCATTTATTAATTAAAGTTAAATGGACCAACACAGCCAAATATGAAAAAAAACAAGCCCCTTTTTGGCTGCCAATGAGAAAATCCTAAACACAAAGCCATTGATCTATAATACCAGGTTTCTTTGGGGATCTTTAATTTGTTTAAGATCCGCGTCTCGTTACCCACACCATCCATTCCCTAGTGACGCTTGAATATTTCTAGGGACCCTCAAATAAACAGATTCTAGCTCATTATTTCTTACAAGAAAACATGCACATTTATTTAGAAATCCATATTATAATTAAACTTTTTTATTTCAAGCCATATGCTTAAGATTATGAAAAACTTCTTTTAAATATATTTCCTTATTATACTACTTTTTAAATTTCACGAAACATAATTTCTCTTAAGGTTATTTTGGCTTCCAACAAAAAGTCGCTCTAATAAGTACATATTTTCAAAATACTATGTCAAATTACAATGCGCTGTTTATATTTCAGTTAATAAAATTAGTTCCTAATCACAGTTTTGCTTCGTTCCTTAATATAATTTTTTCTTCAAAATAGTAATGTTGATGACCTGAGTCATCAGAAACTTGAGATATGCAATGAGTGATGGAGCGAGTATCAAGTGGAGACTTATGCATTAATAATCTTTCCATTTAATGTGACATGATTGATACTCTCTCCATAATACTCTCTTGAATTAACAAACTACTCATTCATTTTTTCGTTTTTTTTTTTGGTTACTCACCCACACTTTTACTTCGATGACTGAGGCCTCAGCGGTTCAAAATAATGGTGTTGATGATGTAGGTAATCCAATGAGCTCTAGAAATTGATAATTTGTTTTCTTTATAGTAATATATAAGGTATTCAGTTTTCAATTGGTCATTATTAGACACCCTTAAAATTTGCATATTACGTTGGATTAGAGCACACTCAATCAAAAAGTTCAAATATTCCCTATTTCACTCTCTCAAAAAAAATCACTCCAATACAATTTTTTGAGCACCTTTGACATTACTTTTTAAATGATGTTACATATCTTAATTACTCTACTTTTTTTCATAATGTTTCTAAAACATTCTTTAAAATCACTTGTATTTTTTTGATACGTTTTAAGTTTTTTTCTTTTTCCGTATATATGTAATTACTTTGTTATAATCTATTTTGTTGTGTACCGAATGACTTTTATTTGATACTGATTTCGTTTCTGCCGTCCTTTTTTTTGATTACAGCCTCGCTCGCGGTTTTCCCTTCTTCTCTCTCACACGTTACCGGTTTTTGAGTTTCTTCTCCTTTGCATTGGAGAGCAATAAATATTACACGGACCTGCATGGATTCCAAAATTAATTTTTACTATTTTGGAGGTAACGCGCTCGTAAAAGCAAAGCGAACCGTGAGACTTCTACCAATGACACGGTTTTAGTCAACCAACGGACACATTTATTGGGAGCTATTTTGTCGAGACTCGTGGTCTTCTTTGTGGCAAGATGTTGAAGTTTGCCAACTGGAGCCTTATTCTCCTATGTAAAGGTATACCCACGGATTTTCGGTCACAAAATACCTATGATCTGGATAGAATCGCCGTGAACCAACGATCACAAGGATTGAATTAGTGTTTCCTAGGCTTCCAATGAAATGTTTGAATAAGAACAAAATGTTTGTTTTATCGCAATAAAAGAAAATACCTTAGAATGCTTCCGGGCGCTTTATTGTAGAACAGATTTGCAATTAATTTAACTACATGTATTATCCGATGGCCAAAATTACTTTGGATTAATTTATTAAATTAGGTGGAGATCGCTCACGTCTTCTTTTGAGGAAACTTAACAAGAAAAGGAAGTTAGCTTGAACTTTTTGCCCTCACGTTCACTTAAATGTCACTTAATCCCCAAGCCAAGCACCGATGAAATCAGCGTTAGAATGGTACGTAAGTTATCGGGTAATTTAGGGCTAAAATTGGTACATATTTTATCCCTTGTATAGTTGTAAAATGTGTCTGATGACTCAGGTCATCAACTGGACTCGAAGTTGACGAAACAGATACTGCTGCCTTTTTTTTTACCATTTAATTATAATTGGAAGACATCGCATCAACATTGCATTCTAGCAACATGTTGCTAAGGTCCATGACTTTATCGCATGCGAGCGATTGGGATCAAATACAATGTTGAGGTATTTTGTTAATGGCTTTGTTTATGCTCTATTCTCTTACTGTTTTTTTCTCTCTTTTTTTTTGGTAAGTAAATATGTCATTACAAAACTGTATAATATGTCTCAATGAGCAACATATTAGCCAGAATAGCCATATTTTTTTTTTTATATATTTTTTTTATTTTTGGTACAGTATAAGTTAAAGGTACAATATATCAAAGCGGATATAAACTGCAATATGACAACTTTTCATTCACGAATATCTTTGGCATGAAACTTTCCTACCATTTTGCCATCTAAGTCTTCTAAAACGTAATAGTGGTTACCACATTTCTCCCGGACTCTGGCTTTTACAAACAGGGGAGCGAATTTCGTTTTTCTGTACAGCTTTGAACAAAATTTCGTCGTAGCACTTCCTGACCAACAACGACATTAATTGGTCTAACACGTAGGTTGTAACGATTTTGATTTTGAACATACGCCTCTTTAATACGTGTTTGCAATTCCTTTCTTATTAGCTGTAAGTTTTCGTCCCTGGAGAGATTATAGGCCGGCTCATCTAATAATTTAAGTTCCTTTAAAACAGCGTACTCATATCCATGGGTTATCATATTTAAACCGAATAATGCATGATATGGAGATGTTTTTATAGCTTCATGCTTAGAATTTCGTAGTGCACAGCTTATAGCGCTAAGATTTTCATCCCAGCGGGTGTGGTCTTCTTTCAAGTAGGCTCGAATGCCTGCCAGTAGAGAGCGATTGACACGTTCCGAAGCGTTGCTTTGGGGCGAATACAATGCTGTATATACATTCCTTATTCCCAAAGAGGTGAAAAAGGCGTTAATATCGTTTGCCCTAAACTGGGATCCGTTATCACTTACAATAACTTCTGGTACCCCATAGCAGTGGAAAATTTGTTGCTCCAGGAAAGCTTTGATAGCTGCTGAGGTGAACTTTCTAAGTGGCTGTAGCCAATGAATTTTTGCCAAGTGATCCAATACAATCAACAATCCTATGTTCCCGCTGAGAGGATATGGTCCCAAGAGATCTATATAAAGCCTTTAGAAAGGTCTTTCTGTGATTGTCTGCCTACCCATTTTAGGCTTCATTACAAAATTTTTAGGTTTTGTGGATTTGCAAATACTACAATTTCTCAGAAATTCTCGGACATCACGTACAAGACCTGGCCAAAAGAACATACGCTTCAATAAATCGATTGTTTTCGACATTCCGCCATGAGAAGCGAATTATGATAACGTTCGATTAAATCATTTCTCAGTCCCTTTGGTATCCAAAGTATCCAACAATTCTGCTCATTTCCGGCAATGCCATCATAATGATGTGTCCTAATATAAACAAATTGGTCAATAACTTTGATATCTGGATATCTCTCTGCATTTTCCGTAACTTTAGTTCTCATTAGGGCATACTCTTGACTATCAAAATGTGGCGAACTTCCTTCTCCTACCTCTTCGCAATGAATTCGTGAAATAGCATCCGGCACAACATTGTCCTTGCCTTTCCGGTGACTTATGGTGAATTTAAAGGACTGCAACTTTAGCACCCACCTAGCTAATCTTCCTGAAAGATTCGGTTGCCTCATGAGCCACACAAGACTCGAGTGATCTGTGATCACTTCGAACTCCTGTAGCTCAAGATAACACCGAAATCGTTGTATGGCTTCGACTGCAGCAAGACACTCACGCTCAGTTACGCCGTAATTTCTCTGAGCAGAGTTAAGCTTTTTGCTCATGAACGCCAAAGGCTTTTCCTGACCCTCGTCATCCAACTGGACAAGCACAGCTCCATCGCTGGCGTCACAGTGTAAATAAAATTTTCTCGAGAAGTCAGGATTTGCAAGAACTGGCGCGGTGCACAATAAAGATTTTATTTTTTCAAAGGCAACTTGAGCCTCTGGCGGCCAAACAAATTTATTTTTATTTGAAAGGGTTTCGGTAACAGGGAAAACTATAGAAGAAATATTCTCAATAAATCTCCTGTACCATCCTGCGATGCCCAGAAAACCTCCCACCTGCCTAATTGTTTTTGGTATTGGCCAATTAACAATGGAGCTGACCTTATCGGGGTCTGTTGTGATTCCGCCGTCCCCAATCACGTAGCCAAGGTACTTTACCCGAGTTACGCAAAAGTGGCTTTTGGATATGTTTAAGGTTAAATTTGCCTTCCTAAACTGTTCGGCAATACGTACTAGTACTGTTAGATGTTCAGGGAAGTTTTCCGAAACAATAATCAAGTCGTCCAAGTAGCCAAAGACTCAGTTCTTGAGGTCTGGGGGAATTATTTCGTCCATCAGACGACACATCGTTTGTGGTGCATTGCAAAGCCCAAAGGGCATGACCACAAACTGATAGAGGGGTCTACCAGAGACTGTGAATGCAATTATAGCCTTTGACTCCTCGATTAGGCCGATTTGCCTGTAGGCGTCTTTGAGGTCAAGTTTGGAAATTAGATTAGCTTTTGGAAGTCGAGAAAAAATGCCTCCTATTGAAGGTAGAGGAAAAGCATCCTTCTTTGTGGCCATATTTACTCTCCTTGCATCGAGACATAAACGGATTTTGTTTGGTTTAATAACAAACCTCATAGGTGAATTCCATGGTGAGTACGAGGTTTCGATCACCCCAAGTGAGAGCATACGATCGATTTCCTCATACATCAGTTTGCCTTGGTATCACCTACGTCAATGTCATGTTTTATGAGGCTGGTTCTTCCCAAACCTTCTTTAACAAAATTAGGAAATATGGATTTAACACTATTTAGTTGTTGTTGTTGTTCTGAAGATAATGGATACACGTCTTTATCGGAATCATCCTGAGAAGGCATTGGATTCAATGCGGATTTTTCCTGAAAAACGGCCGAATTACATGGAAAAAGGCTAAAAATTGATTTATCGATAATGTCGACGGATTTAAGGATATTTCGTATTAAATTGAAGCTTTTCCAAAAATCAATTCCCAGTATTAAGCTTTGGGATATTGAGGGAATGACAAATAAATTAATATTTTTAATTTTGTCCTGAAATGATATATCAACATTGAGCCATCCGATGACTTGTTGGGATGCTCCGTCAGCTGTCTTGACTTGTGTCTTGCACTTATAAAATGTTGGAAATTTGGTGAAGTCTTGACGTGCAAAGTCGGACCTAATGCAACTAATGTTAGCACCAGTATCTAAGAGGCCATATTTCGTGAAGTTGAGGAAAGACACCTTGGCGTAATACCTTTGGTCCTGTGGATTACTGACTATAGCCGAAATGAGGAGCTTGGAACATTTTCTACGAATCTTATAATATGTTTTTAAACGAAGTGTAGAACGCTTCGTTTTCTTTAAGAAGAGTGGTGCTATTTCCGAGCTCTGAAATATTTCATTTCGTCTGGCAATATATTGTTCCCAGCGTGTGTGATATGGCAGTCTAGGAAAAATAATTTTATCAATTTCAGTGTTAGGCTCCTTCCTACATTCAGATAAATCTTTTCGCAAAATTTCAATGTTTTTATAAGTATATTTAGTATCATTTGATTCATTTAAGTCATAATCAGTTAAAGATTCAGAGGTCATATCGGTTTTAAAATCATTAGAAGTAGAGTCTACGGTAGTTCCTTCTTCGGAACCTGATTTTGCAAGTTTTTTGGCTTACGAATAGAACATGTTGGGCATTGTGGTTTGTAAGTGCTTTTCTCCCCACAGCCGTAGCAAAAGATTGATCGATGTTCTAAACAGTCTTGCCAGTGATGTCCTTGCTGATCACAATTCCAGCAGCGAAGTAATAATCTGAATAATCAAACCCACTAATTATAGAAACAAATACCTGTAATTTGCTGATATTTTCCGGATGCATAATGGCGTATCACCAAATAAAACATAATCCCATGAAAATATCAGTGTGGATAGCTAAGCCACCTGTAAGGTTGCGTCAACAAACTACAACAAAACTCAATAGGAATACTAAAGCTTGAAATCATATTGCTAATTTATAGAAAAAATAGACAATTCTTTACGGTTAGGATACTTGATCTTTTTTCTCTCAAGTTCCTAAATATCCAGAAAAGATTAATCCATTATTCCAAAAAAAGCAATATTGAAACCAAGTAAAACCTAAAGCTAAATATGAAATCTACGATAAGTTAAAAAAAAGAACCGAAATTTCCCGAAACTTGGAAAAATTTCGGCCCCACGTTGGGCGCCATATGTTATGTAATGTACTGCAGTAACAACACCAAAATTTCGAAATTTACTTCGAGACTTGAAGTTATCTGTTTAAAAAGGGATAAACCTCTTTAAATGCAAAAAATAAAAGACAGTGGGAGCCATTTTGTCGCTAGCGATCAGTCGGTTGCGGGGGAGTTCTTGTCTCTAATCAATCAGCATTTGTTGCATTACAATTGTTTTATTTTAGACTCCCTAAGTTTAAATTTCATTAATTAATTAAAGTTAAATGGACCAACACAGCCAAATATGAAAAAAAACAAGCCCCTTTTTGGCTGCCAATGAGAAAATCCTAAATACAAAGTCATTGATCTATAATACCAGGTTTCTTTGGGGATCTTTAAGTTGTTTAAGATCCGCGTCTCGTTACCCACACCATCCATTCCCTAGTGACGCTTGAATATTTCTAGGGACCCTCAAGTAAACAGATTCTAGCTCATTATTCCTTACAAGAAAACATGCAAATTTATTTAGAAATCCATATTATAATTAAACTTTTTTATTTCAGAAACATATGCTTAAGATTATGACTTCTTTTAAATCTATTTCCTTATTATTCTACTTTTTATAAATTTCACGAAACATCATTTCTCTTAAGGTTATTTGGCTTCCAACAAAAAGTCGCTCTAATAAGTACATATTTTCAAAATACTATGCCAAATTACAATGCTCTGTTTATATTTCAGTTAATAAAATTAGTTCCTAATCATAGTTTTGCTTCGTGTCTTAATATAATTTTTTCTTCAAAATAGTAATGTTATGAATGGCGAGAACAAAAAGGAATGAAATTATTCAGTAAAAGAAAATAATGAATGAAGTGAAACTAACAAAATGAAGAAAACGTGAAATAAATATAGTAAAAGATAATATAGTGATAATGTAGTATCAAAGCGAAGGATAAAATAAGCGTAAAGGATAGAGAAACTTGAGATATGCAATGAGTGATGGAGCGAGTATCAAGTGGAGACTTATGCATTAATAATCTTTCCATTTAATGTGACATGATTGATACTCTCTCCATAATACTCTCTTGAATTAACAAACTACTCATTCTTTTTTTTCGTTTGTTTTTTGGTTACTCACCCACACATTTACTTCGATGACGATGAGGCCTCAGCGGTTCATAATAATGGTGTTGATGATGTAGGTAATCCAATGAGCTGTAGAATTTGATTAATTTGTTTTCTTTATAGTAATATATAAGGTATTCAGTTTTCAATTGGTCATTGTTAGAGACCCTTAAAATTTGCGTATTACGTTGGATTAGAGCACACTCAACCAAAAAGTTCAAATATTCCCTATTTCAATTTTTCCAAAAAAAAAATCACTCCAATACAATTTTTTTGAGCGCCTTTGACATTACTTTTTAAATGATGTTACATATCTTAATTATTCTACTTTTTTTTTGTCATAATGTTTCTAAAACATTCTTTAAAATCACTTGTTTTTTTTTGATACGTTTTAAGTTTTTTTTCTTTTTCCGTATATATGTAATTATTTTGTTATAATCTATTTTGTTGTGTACCGAATGACTTTTATGTGACACTGATTTCGTTTCTGCCGTGCTTTTTTTTTTATTACAGCCTCGCTCTGGTTTTCCCTTCTTCTCTCTCACACGTTACCGGTTTTTGAGTTTCTTCTCCTTTGCATTGGAGAGCAATAAATATTACACGGACCTGCATGGATTCCAAGATTAATTTTTATTTCACAGTTCTCCTTGGTTAGTTACTTCCTTACCGTTTGACTTTTTGGAGGTAACGCGCTAGTAAAAGCAAAGCGAACCGTGAGACTTCTACCAATGACACGGTTTTAGTCAACCAACGGACACATTTATTGGGAGCTATTTTGTCGAGACTCGTGGTCTTCTTTGTGGCAAGATGTTGAAGTTTTCCAACTGGAGCCTTATTCTCCTATGTAAAGTTATACCCACGGATTTCCGGTCACAAAATACCTATGATCTGGATAGAATCGCCGTGAACCAACGATCACAAGGATCGAATTTGTGTTTCCTAGGCTTCCAATGAAATGTTTGAATAAGAACAAAATGTTTGTTTTATCGCAATAAAAGAAAATACCTTAGAATGCTTCCGGACGCTTTATTGTAGAACAGATTTGCAATTAATTTAACTACATGTATTATCCGATGGCCAAAATTACTTTGGATTAATGTATTAAATTAGGTGGAGATCGCTCACGTCTTCTTTTGAGGAAACTTAACAAGAAAAGGAAGTTAGCTTGAACTTTTTGCCCTCACGTTCACTTAAATGTCACTTAATCCCCAAGCCAAGCACCGATGAAATCAGCGTTAGAATGGTACGTAAGTTATCGGGTAATTTAGGGCCTAAAATTGGTACATTTTGTATCCCTTGATAGTTGTACAATCTGTCTGGTGACTCAGGTCATCAACTGGACTCAAAGTTGACGAAACAGATACTGCTGCCTTTTTTTTATCATTTAATTATAATTGGAAGACATCGTTAGAAAAGTGATGTTATGCCACCGAAAGGCCTAGCATCGCATCAACATTGCATTCTAGCAACATGTTGCTAAGGTCCATGACTATATCGCATGCGAGCGATTGGGATCAAATAGAATGTTGAGGTATTTTGTTAATGGCTTTGTTTATGCTCTATTCTCTTACTGTTTTTTTCTCTCTTTTTGTTTGGTAAGTAAATATGTCATTACATTGTAGGCATCCCAATCATTAGCGACCCCAGTAGATTTCGCACCGTTTGCTCAGAAGTTCACCATTGAGGTTTAGTTTTACCCGTGTACCTTGTTTTTCTCTCTTTTTTTTGGTAAGTAAATATGTCATTACATTGTAGGCATCCCAATCATTAGCGACCACAGTAGATTTCGCACCGTTTGCTCAGAAGTTCACCATTGAGGTTTAGTTTTACCCGTGTACCTTGTTTTTGGAGAGGCATCTTCGAGGGAACTATGAATGGAGTGGTGATATGCTCGACCAGATTATCCAGCCCGGCTTTGTCATTCGATTCGTGCAGATGTTTAGAGTTGAGGACTTATTGAAAATTCTTCTCATACTGGTGCCACTCTGTCTTCCTCACATTTCTGTGGACGGCAGGTTTAGGAGCATTTTCAGCGAGTTTAAACTCTATATAATGGTGATCTGAGAATGAGTAATCGTCCAGTACATTCCACCCAAATATTTTGTCTGACAGCCGGTCTGTAGCAAACGTTACGCCTAGTACTTCTTGTCTGTTATGTTACAAATAGTTAGGTTGGTAGATACAATAAAGTCAAGAAGCGAATCACCCCTGTTGTTATATCCGTACTACTGTAACGAACCGCCGTCCTAAAGTCTCGTCCAACCATGCTCAGGGAAAATGGGAGGGTTCTTTGGACAGCCAGTTACACAACTTATTTAGAAGGATAGATAATTTTTAAAGAGGAAGTCAAGGAAAATTATATATGTATCGGACATTTTCTTATCTTGTGGTTTTGCTTTTTTGAGTGTCCTTATGTTTCATCAATAAATTTCTTATTTAGTTAAAATTCATTTCTGGCATTTTTTTATTACAAGAACTTACTGACAAAGTTAAGATAAAAATTAATGTTCGAAGTGATGAAATGGAAAAAGAATATTTCAATGATGTAGGTATTTAGATGAATAATTTCAATTATAAGGGTGAAGTTAATGTTGTGGAATACTGTTGAGCATATTCCATTATAATAATTAAATGAGATTAATAAATTAATGCTAGTGTTATAATTATTTTAAAGTTGTAATAATAGTACGAGTCTTTTCAAAATACATATACAAATCACTTACTTGCCTCCTCTGCCGTGAAGCGATCGCTGCATCGTAGATGGATTTATCGTAGTTCCTGCTCTTTTTAATATAAGTGTTAGTGAGATTAAGGTAATGTGTGGACATATAGACAAAGGAATAAAATTTATCAAAATTATGATGACCTCCATTAGATGGAAAAAAGTTCTTAAAAGGTGAATATTAAACATCGCAAATAATATTTAAAAGATGGCGGTTTCTCTGTTTCATACAAATGAGTCCAAATTATATAATTTACTCCATAGTTTTCGTTTACTCGATATTTGATGCAATTCTTTTATCAGACTGATGCAATTCATTTACCAGACAGATGCAATGTGTAATTGACCAGCTTTATTCATTCAGAGATATCATAATTATGTGATGTCGGGATACGCGACCCGTTGAGATCCTTTTGCTCAATAATTCGCTAACTGATTGAAATGGAAACAGTCGAAGCACATGTAATTTCCTAAATTTAGCCATAAAATTGTTGGGACAACGAAATTGAATATTGGACAACAAGGTCAATTTCGATAATGACCAATCGGGCAATCCTCCAAATGTATTTAGAACGAATCTAATCCAATATATATTTTCTTTCTTTTTAAAAATATTTCTATACCCGAATTTTCCTTTTTGAAAATATTTATTGAATGAATCCAATCTATTCAACAAAAATTATACTTTTCTTTTTTTTGATTGAAAAATAAAATAAAAACAAATTACGTCTACTCACAATCAATGAAATATACTATTTATTCGAAAACAACTTTCCCTAGGGCTCAAATGTAAAACTGCACCACAATTCATATCACAGTATAACTACGTCTACTACTCACAATCAATGCAGGGACGTATCCAGGATTTTGGTTCGGGGGGGGGGGGGCCCAACGTTTTTTTCCATAACAAAGATAAACAATTAAAAAATTGCGTTTATTGTGTAGGTAATGGAAGTTAAGTTCCTTAGTTTTTTATTCGAATTTTATTCCTAAAAACTTTTTATAATAAAATACATAAGAGTTAAAAATGTAATCTTCGATTTTTTGAAAGAAATATATCGATTTTGACTTCATCTTTGGATATAGACATCAAAGCCAGATAAGATATCCTTTCTCCTTCCATTCTGTTCCGGAGATAAGTTTTTATTACTCTTAACGTCGAGAAACTTCGCTCAGCAGATGCCGTTGTCACAGGTATTGTGGCCAGTATCTGCAAAAGGGTAAAAACGCTTGTGAACATGTCCTCATCACAAACTGAAATAGCATCTAATGCATTTGATGGCTTATCATTCTTCTGCTTCCAATAATCAATCCATATACTTATTTCAGCTAAAACAGATTTTGCTGAATTTTTTAAATCGTTTTTGTAAAAAAGTGTGACTTCTTCGAAATCTTCCTTTATTAGATTTACAACTCGTATCGGAAAGATATTAAACAGACTTGTAATTATAGCTTCATGTTCGGAAAATCTATTATTTAAATGTGATATTACTTCGTCTGAACCAGGAATATTAGCCCTATACTTTTGAGTGCCTACTCTTCTAGGTAGTGCAGCTTCTATTCCAAAACTTCTTGCAAGTTGTGTACATAGATTCTTCAAACAGTTTATCAAACTCCACATCTGAATTTCTACGCATTTCACTTAATTTAGTCGTTGCCAATTTTATGATTTCGTAAGCCTTTATTATATCTAGATTAATCGTTTGCAAATACCGAGATAAGTTCTGTGTAATGGCCAAAACCGTACTACTTATTACCACACCCAATATAAAGTCAAATCTACATACACGGTTGTGCAAACTCATTCCATCACTGCAACCTACATGTTAAAAAGGTAGATAGATAAGAAATCATAAATGTAATTTTAACTTAATTTTCGCCATATCTGGTTATCATAAATTTAAAGCCAACCAATAATTACACCGGTCGACAAAAACAACATTTTTCTTGGGTTTCTGTTTTAATGCATATATTCTGATTCTAGACGCCAAAAAACGTCAAAATCTCCAATCTTAGCTTTTAAAGTTTGTTTTTGTAAATTTTACATCGATAAGTAAGTTTTAAAGTTAAAGCCTTACTAAATTAGCTGTAACTTTTTAAATTATGCATTGATTTTCTTCGGTATGGGCTCGTTTACTTCATGACCGAACAGACTTTACGATAAAATCATAAAAATTTGACATTTGCTCATTTTTAGATTATTTTATGGGAGTTTTATTTTAAAATTTTATCAAAAAATCACATTTTTTGCAATATTTTGTAATACTCGTATATCGTCGAAACCGCTGAACGGATGGAAAATGGTATTATATGAAGTTGAAGTCTACTTAATATTTAATTCTTTAAAACTTTCCTCAACCAAATCGGATAAATGGTTCTCGAGTTATGCCACTATATGTGGTTTAACCACTACATAATTTCTTTCCATACCACAGCTTATCGCGAGAATTTAAAGAGACAACCCTTTAGGCTAAGAAAAAAGAGAGGTTGAACCACATATTATGGCATAACTAGAGAACCATTCATCCGAATTGGTTCAGGTAAGCTTTACAAACTTCAGAATTAAGTTGCCTTCGGACAATACAATTTTCCATCCGTTCAACGGTTTCGACGATATCTTACAAAGTATTGCAAAAAATCACATTTTTGAGAAAATTTTAATAATTTTTAAATAAAAGCCTAATAAAAACATCTAGAAACGCATAATTGTCATATTTTTGTGATTTTATCGTAAACTCTGAAAGGTTATGAATAAATTGAGACCATTCCGAAGAAAATCGATGCATAATTTAAAAAACCATGCACTTTTCTTATTTTTAGTTGTATTTACTGTTACCATTTTTTACGCTTTTGTATTGTTTTTTTAACGGCCTTCCAAATATTTTTCTTGTTTTTTTGAGTGATTTTGAAAATTGTAAACAGTTTATGCCTATGTTTAAAACATTTCGGGGGGGCCCGGGGGCCCATGTATACGTCCCTGAATCAATGAAATATACTATTTATTCGAATACACCTTTTCCTAGGGTTCAATGTGTAAAACTGCACCACAATTCATATCACAGTATAAAAAAAGTAATTCACCAAATGTCCTTGGCATGAGACACATTTTTGGTCTCACAATCTTCCAATTTATAAATACAAATCCCAATTTTTTTGTATAACTCGTGCCCTAATTCCTACCGCATTTTGCATTAATATTAATTCTTCTAGTTACTTCTGTCCTTTCTCAAAATTTCGCTGTCTGCCACGCAGGTTATAAAATCTCGCGTTCTCATGGTATGCATTCCTCATTTTGTCCAATATCATGTCCCTAAGATAAGAAAATCGATTAGTTCTATACAGTACTGGTGGTCCGTCCGACAGAGTATACAGTTTTCTCTTGAGTTTATAGTCATCGCCATGGGTAACCATATTTTGACCAAACACGACGTAATATGGTGAAACTCCTATAGATTGGTGGATGCTACTTCTGAGTGCACTATTTATGCCACTGAGGTATATATCCCACTCTCGTTGGTCCTTCCGAATATATGTCCTCAATGCTTCGTTGATGCATCTATTTACTCTCTCGCTGGCATTATACTGAGGGGCATGGACGGCATTATAAATATGATTCACTCCATTAACCTTTAGAAACTCATTGAACTCTTTGCATTTGAATTAGCTACCGTTATCGGATACTATCGTCTCCGGAAATCCAAAGCAATGCAAAATATCCTTTTCAAAAATTTAATTATATCTCGAGAACAAAATTTCCTTGGTGGTTTTAAAAATGTGAATTTTGAGAAATGGTCTAACAAGATGCATATACCAATGTTTCCCTTTTTACTAGGTGGAAATGGTCCGATTAAGTCAACATACAATTTCGGAAATGGGCGCTCTGATTCCGAATTTTTAAATTAATATGGATGGGTGGTAATCGAGATAGTAAACCATCTATGTTAGGCATTTGATATGCATCCTTTACCGTAACCTTATTAAGCCTTCTGGAATCTAAACAAAACCTTAAATTTCCTGGTTTAATTACACTATGCAACATGTCCTAGACCAAAAAATTATTTTTTTGTATAGATTGTGGCATACTGTTATATAAAATCAAAACCAAATATTTTTTATGGATACATTTTTTTTTTAAATTTTTTTTATTAAAAATACTATTATGGTCGAAGGTACCCTTAGTATTTGCACTATGATTTTTGGAGTATATGCCGGATCAGGTCGACTTATACGTTAAATTGAAGCTATTAATGTGGGCTACCTCTTTCACTTAGGAACAGTGGTTTAGTAACAGTCATTAAACAAATTGGAAAAAGCAGATTTTTTCAACAACAAAAATCCTTTGACAAAAAAATAGGAAAAAAATATTTAATTTTATTTTTTAAAAGTTTGCATCATAGCGAAGAAAATAATGCCTATTTGAAAAAATCTATGGATAAATGTAGAAATTATAGCCCTTTTGGTAGAGGTAAGAGAATTTCCAAAATATTTCTGTTTAAATAGCGATTTTAGTTATTACTTTCATTTATATTATGTACATTTGAGTTTATTTACATGAACAAGTTTCATTAGAAGTAATTGTGAGTTCTTTGTAGACGTTTGTAGATTTCGGAATCGGTTTCTCTAATGAGGAACCAAATATAATCTCCCATCATTCTTTCATCCCTGTGCCCTTGGTAAAAGCCGCTCGATCGACTTCAATTCTTGGTGAAACCTTTCGCCATGTTCGTCACTTACGTCGCCTAGATTTGCGGGGAAAAAGTTTAAATGAGAATGCAAGAAATGAATTTTGAGGGACATATTTACACCTGTTGGAATACATAAAGCGAAAAATAGGGTGGAAGAATACATGCATATGTGTTATATACATAACTAATACATTTCTAACCAATTTTTTTCATAATTTTTTAACAAATCATTAATCATTGTTTCATATTGCGGGCTTTTATTGGATCCAAGGAAATTTGAAATTACAAGCTTAAACGACCTCCATGCTACAATTTCATCCGACGTCAAATATGATTCGAAATTCACATCTTTCATCAGTTTCCTTATTGTAGGCCCATCAAAAACCCCTTCTTCGATTTTTTGAAAAGAAAGACTTTTAAATAAACTTTTTAAATATGAGTGTGAATTGCCATCTTTCCTTAAGGCTTTTACACAATTTTTAAAGAGCCCCAGCTTAATATGCAATGTTGGCAAAATATCGGCTATCACAGAGGCATAACATACGAACTACTTTTAAATCGCAACAAATTTTCCAGTCATGTTCATATTTTATGTATTTTACCCATTTAGCCATTGTTTCAAATGATTCCTTATTGTCGACAGCATGAGCAATGGGAATCGACGGTTTCTGATTTCCGTTGTGTAAAAGTACTGCTTTCAAACATTCTTTACTGCTGTCAACAAGTAACCGCCATTCCTTTGAATTGTATGTTTGATTAAGTTCCTCGAACAATCCGGGAATGTCCTTGCAAAATCATCTGTTATCCACAGTTGTATAAAATTGTTTGTAAGGTATACCACGGACTCTATAACATGATATGTTCACATCTGGGGACCAAAATATTGTACTGTTTCATCCCAGATGCAAGTAGTTCTGCCTTATCTTTGGACAGTTCCAAATCTCTCACTAGATCAATGAGTTGAAACTGAGTTAAAAGCGATAACTTCTGACTGAAACTTGAATCGCTCAGGGTTGAGTACTCAGTTGAACTTGATGATGTTTCCGTTATTAGGCTGTTAGCTATACTTGGACACTTCCTACTCCAATCTGTTAACTTAGACAAAAATAGCAGTCCGTTTCGTGAATGAATGGTTGTCTCCAAATCATTGGCATTCCAAATTGCACGTGAAGTCTAAAATTAAAACGTTTTATTCCACAAAACATTGTAATACATTAATTTTAAAGTACTTACCGCATACTTCCACTAGTCCATCGAGTAAGATTTACATGGCACGAATTACACAAAATACTAGGTGTCCTGTAGCTGACATATACTTTGCTTCGAAAGTAGACGCCCAATATTTTCAAGACTGCCGCGTACTACTTTGTATTGCGTACACATAATTTTATTACCTGTATATACGACTGGGATGTCCATGCCCCTAAAAGGCGTAACTGAATGGAAACCTCATAAATAAAAAACCACATCCAAAATAGCTCTCATATTGCATATCATGTTTTATGGAGGGTTACGAACGGCCATAAAACCTCGTCCTCTCTATAATTTTATAACGTCTGACATCAATCCTCATAAAATAAAATGCAAGTGCAATGTCTTTTATATGTCTCTCTCACATATTGCGAATTCAATATAAGCAAAAACATAATTTAAAAACGAAAAAATATGAAGCAAGATTTTTTTGATTTTCCCCAACATTTCAAAAAGGCTTATAACTTTTTAAAAATGTGATAAAATAATTTTTTCGATTTTTTGTTCTATTTTTTATGTTTTTTTTTTTTTGTACCAGGAAAAAGTGTTTTTTTTGAAAAAAATCATTTATTCTCATACTTCTGACGACTGTTACTAAACTAAAGATTCTACGTGAAAGCGATATTTGCAGCATATGTAGCCCTCATAATTCCCTTTAATTTGAGGCATAACACGGCTCAATCAGGCTTGTAAATTATAGTCCAAATACTGAATGCACTCTCCAAGAAATAAATTCTATATTCTATAAATTTCCTCACAAAGAATCTTTTCTCTTGCTGGCGATATGCGATATTGGATCAAATTTCTGTTTTTTGGGTTTCGAGTCGCCAGTTTCTATAATATGTTCTACTAAATTTGTCTTAACCAATCCCGCTTTCTCTGACGAAGGGAATAATGAAATAACTGCGTCCAGTTGTTGGCGCTGTAAAGGTGTGAAGTCAAAGCTATCATTATCGGATTTCTCTAAAGGCACTTCTGAAATACTACTTACAATAGTATATCAAATAGTTTCAAAAAATCTTACTTACTTACTTAATCGGCTATTACAGAACATTAGTTCCTGAAGCCGAACGTAGAATAGAATTCCAAGCGCTTCGATCTTCTGCGCTTCTTCTCCAATTTGTGACACCAAGTTTCGAGATGTCTTCCTCCACCTGATCTTTCCATCGGAGTTTTGGCCTTCCCCTTCTGCGTGAACCGTCATCAGGTTCGTATTGAAATGACTTTTTTGTTGGAGCATCTTCATTCATTCTCACCACATGACCTAGCCAACGTAATCGCTGTAATTAATACGCTTAACTATGTCAATGTCGGCAAATAGCTCGTACAGCTCGTGGTTCATACGACACCTATAGTCTCCGTCAACGCAGATTGGTCCATAGATTTTACGAAGAATTTTTCTCTCGAATACTCCAAGTACTGCATCGTCTGCTTTCGCAAGTACCCATGCTTCAGAACCATATAACAGCACGGGTAGTATCAGCGACTTGTAGAGTGTGATTTTTGCTTGTCGAGAGATGGCTTTGTTCTTGAACTGCTTACTTAGTCCGAAGTAGCATCTATTAGCCAGGATTGTTCTTCGTTTTATCTCAAAACTGATGTTGTTTGTTTTGTTTATGGCGGTACCGACGTAGATAAAGTCGCTGACAATCTCAAAGTTGTGGTTTTTAACTTCCACTGTTCGTCCGAGTCTGCTGGAAGTTTTGGTGGTAGATACCATCAACTTGGTTTTATCGGCGTTTACTGCCAGACCCACTTTGGCAGATTCCTTTTCGATTTTTTCAAAGGTGGCAGTTACTGCTCGCAATGTTCGACCCATGATGTCGATATCGTCGGCATAGGCGAGCAGCATGTGTTGTTTCGTGAATAGCGTGCCAGTCCTATTCACATCTGCGTCTCGCATAACCTTTTCCAGCAGGATGTTAAAAAGGTCACACGACAGACTATCTCCTTGTCTGAAACCTCGTTTGGTACTGAACGGCTCGGAGAGGTTCTTTCCTATTTTAACTGAGGATCGCGTATCAGTTAATGTCATCCTGCAAAGCCGTATTAGTTTTGTAGGGATACCAAACTCAGACATGGCTTGAAACACCTTTGGTCGTATAGGGCTGTCGAAAGCGGCCTTGTAGTCGACAAATAGATGGTAAGTGTCGATTTGTTTTTCTTGGGTCTTTTCCAGGATTTGGCGTAGTGTGAATATCTGGTCTATGGTGGACTTGCCAGGTCTAAAGCCGCATTGATATGACCCAATTATCTCATTGACTTTAGTTTTTAATCTCTCACACACTACGCTGGACAGTATTTTGTATGCGATGGGAAGGAGACTTATTCCTCTGTAATTGGCACATACTGTCTTGTCTCCTTTTTTGTGCACGGGACATAATATGCTGAGGTTCCAATCATCGGGTATGCGTTCTTCTACCCAGATTCTACAGACAAGCTGATGCATACGCCTTATCAGCATGTCACCACCGGTCTTAAATAGTTCAGCTGGCAATCCATCGGCTCCTGCTGCCTTATTATTCTTCAGCCGGGATACAGCTATTCTGACCTCATTCTGGCTAGGCGGTATACACTCAATACCGTCGTCTGGGATTGGTTCTGGGGCATCTTCGTCGCCGCTACTATCGGATACCAACAGTTGGGAAAAATGTTCTTTCCATATCCTCAGCACATTATCTGCCTCTGTCACCAGAGTACCTTCTTTGTCTTTGCGGGAGGATGTGCCTGTACCAAAGCCCTCTGTCTGGTGTTTCACTCTTTGGTAGAATTTTCGGACTTCATTCTGACTCCTGTGCATCTCGATTCTCTCACACTCACGCCTTTCCATTTCTCTCTTTTTCCTGCGGTATAGACGCTTCTCCTCTCTCCTTTTCTCCCGATACCTCTCCGTTGCTTGGCGCGTTGCTACTGACTGCAGAGTTGCCCTGTATGCCGCATTCTTCGCTTCAGTAGCATTGCGACACTCTTGGTCGTACCATGGGTTCCTTGGGGGAGGCTTCTGGTACCCAAGTACGGATTTTGCGGCGTTTTCCATAGAGTGTGCAATGTTTTGCCATTGCGCAGCAATATTATCGGGACAAGGAGTGCTTTCTGCAAGCAATTGGGTCAGTCGAGTGGAGTATGCCGTTGCTGTCTGTTGTGTCTGCAGCTTTCCGACGTCCAGCTTCCGCGCTGTGTCAGATCGTACGTTTCTCGCCACATTTAGGCGGGTTCGTACCTTTGCTGCAACAAGGTAGTGATCCGAATCGATGTTTGCACCTCGGATCGATCGTACGTCTAACACACTGGATGAATGCCTTCCATCTATCACAACATGATCAATCTGGTTTCTCGTTTTTTGATCTGGCGACAGCCACGTGGCCTTATGTATATCGAGATGTCGAAATCTGGTGCTGCTAACTACCATGTTTTTTGCCGCGGCGAAGTCTGTTAGCCTCATTCCGTTATCGGATGTTTCCTCGTGGAGGCTAAATTTTCCGACTGTTGGACCAAAGATATTCTCCTTTCCTATTTTTACATTAAAATCTCCTAGGACAATTTTAATGTCATGGTCGGGGCAGCGGTCATATGCTCTCTCTAGGCGCTCGTAGAATATATCTTTGGTCTGTTCGTCCTTATCTTCGGTCGGGGCATGGGCGCAAATAAGACTGATGTTGAAGAACTTGGCTTTTTGTTCATAGTAGCTGGGTTTTTTTATGAGGGTGGGTTACTAACCCGACGCCTCAACCATGTTTTTATCGTTCTTATGGGAACGCGCTGCACCTATTAGCTCACTACCTTTGACGGGTGTTGAAGGTAGCTACCCCAGGTGACACCACGGGGAGGTCAGTGTCCACATTTGAGATGAGGGAGGGACCAAGATAGGCCTGGGCTTTGCCATGTTATAGCCAGTCAGAGCCGTTGCTTGGTATCCATCATCCCCTACATCACCTTTCAAAAAATCTATACCGCAAATAATATTCTGTCTCAATTCCGATATTACCTAATTGTTTAACATCCTGGTTCGTCCTCCGAATGATATGTCACCTTCCCACGAAATTTCACCAAGTCAGATGATCGCCTGGAAATAATTTCATCTGCTAAGGTGCTGCCGAAACATGTAATGGTGGCACCACTGTCTAATAAGGATATATGGGTAATACCACCAAAAGGTCTACCGTGATTAAAAAAATTAAAGCCATTAAAATCACATTAATGTAATTTATTATTATACAAAAATATTAAAATTTTAATAAAATGAAAAAATTTCACATGTATTTACTCAACATTTTATGAAAAAACAATTACGTATTGGCAAATTGTAGTTTTGGTTAATTTACGCATTGATATTCCACATTTCTTTAAAATTAACCTCGTAAATAAAGGCTTATGTAAAAAGAGGCTTATTATAAATAATCTTTGTATGAGCAAAAGTAATTCTAAATAAAAGTGTCGAAGCAACAAGAATGAGGAATAACGGTCATTTTTGGCTTATCTCTACTACAAATTCTATTGTCACGTTCGACACCGAAAAGAAGCATTAGTTATCAGTAAACCAGAAATGTTCGAAGGAAGTGCATCAAACTATTGGTACAAATAAAATTTGTATAAAATGCCTATATTCAAAAAAATCTGTTTAAAAAATTATATAGAATTTGTCTGTATCCATTTGAAGTTTGTCACGTTCGACACCGTATGTGTAAAGTTCAAGAATCCGCCGTCCGTCCGTCTGTTGTAATCACGCTACAGTCTACAAGAATTGAGCTAGATGACATAGTCACTACACTGAAAAAAAAATAGTAATAAAACTAATGATGACACATTCTTATATTAAGTATGCTACCTCGGCATCAATTCAATGACAATTTTCATTAAAATAATGAAAATTTAAACGTTTTTTACGAAATTTTCCTTAACATAAAGTTTTTTGAATTTGAATTAATGACTATCTAATCAATAGTTTTGTATACGCGCTTCTTTAAATGTACGCATTTAAATTAAAGAAAAAAATCATTATGTTAGTGCCAATCCGCATTATTTTAAGTAATATTTCAATACTTTTAAGGATTTTCTACATTAACACTATGACGTAGACATGTCATAGTTTTAATGCCGAATCGGACTTAATTAACAGTATGAGATATTTGAGTAATAAATTTAAGGCTATGCTCCCCTTAAAGGAAAGGGTATCTTGGTAATAAATTTTATGACTATTGTCATTAGTTTTAAGAATACATACTGAGAATCAGTTTTGTTTGGTAATGTGTGAATCAATAATTGTTATGGAATGTTAGAAGAGAAAATTGAGAACAGTTCTGTTGTTCGTTTTCTTTTAAATCGTCAGTTATTTACAAGCGATGGAAGGAAACGGTTGTCTGTTTTCGGGACGCGGATTGTGAAAAAAATTGGTTGCTGTGAATATGTAAGTATTCGTGCATACATACGTGCATATTGCACCGAAAATAATTTTAATATGGGCTGTTAACAGTTATTTTTGCTAAAGCATAGCAACAACAACAAATGAAACCGTCGTGTACATGGCTGTATGCATGTGGTTATGCCGTCGGCGTCACCATCGATCTCTGTGATAAGGGAGTGCGTGTGTCATAGTTATTTTTGCTGTATGTTATTTATGGCGATGTACATGCGTTTTTGAAGGAGATCTTGTTTGTAAGTCCTGTGAAGAGATTTGTGCCAAATGGATGATAAAAATGTGAGTAATAGATTTTGTAATACTGAAAGAGACAATGGGAAAATGTTTAGGTACGTGAAAAATAATATTATTATCCTGAAATAAACATCTTATTGGCAATTACAAAATTAACAAAACACATTTTAATTGAAAGTATTTATTTATTAAAAATACCAGCGCATAATGCAGAAATGTAAAATTATTTGTGGCAATATAGAAATTTATTATTAATAATATGTTATACATATAACTATCTTTTTTAATTTTTTTAGTAAAATAATTTTAGAATGGGTCTTTTGTGAGAAGAGTGGCATATTTTACAAAATATTTCAACGTAAGTATTATATATGAACGGCTGAAATATTTCTTAGTTTACAGCGTTTTCCAATTGTGATATGATAACATTGATTTGCATTTTTTTTTTTGTTTATAGATAATTTTATTTGATTTATTTTCAGAAAAAATTTAATTATTTGAATTTTAGATCACGCAATATTTGAAGATAAATGTGATGGATATATGAAAAATGCAGTGCTGAATGCCATTTATAAATTACAACAAATAAGTGAGATTTGGAAACAATAGATTTGGAAACAATATTTGTAAGTATTATGTATTTCTGAACAAATATATTTTATTTGAAAATGAAGAAATTTAATTTGGAACGCATATATATTAATGTATTAGAACAAAATATATTTGCGAACTGACGTTCACATATAAAATACGTGTTTTCACACAAACAAAGTTATTGTTAAAAAGTTTTCCAAACATAATTTATTTAAAAAGATGTTTTCCTTTTTTGAATTTTAGTTTAAATTTTTCCTTGATTTCGTGTTCATAATTGCTTCATAAGTACTTCATAATTAAACCTGCTGTTAGATTAGGCCCGTTTGGTCTAATTTTTGTATCGTTTCCTTTATAAACGGTAATATACACGGGGCAAAATCGCCTTTTTTGATATGTTTGAATCGAAAGAAAATATATTTGGAACACAAATTTTTAAATATTATATATTTCTTAGCAAATACATTTTATTTGAAAATCAATAAAATATATTTGGAACGCATATATTAATATATTACAACAAATTATATTTGCAAACTAAATTTCTCAAATAAAATATGTGTTTAAATACAAATAAAATTATTATTTAGGAATTTTTCCAAATATATTTTATTTAAAAAATATTTCCAAAACTTTTGCTGAGTTTTTCATATTTCAGTTTCAATTTTTCTTGGGTTTCGAATTGTACCTCCCAGTTATGATACCATATGCAGCATTACCTTCTGTTTTAAATCAATCATTTCAAATTTCTGAATTTTCCAAGCCATCAATAAATAATTGTAAATAAGCTGCTTTCTTTTCACGAAGTATTGAATAAAAATAAATATAAAATATTGTCTTCCATATTCATTTTATATGAAAAATGTAATGTTGACCAAATGGACTCTTAATCTAGGATTCGTACAGATTTGCTCATCTAACACCAGGGTTAAGAATGTCATAAGCAGCATTAGCTTTTGTTTTACAGAAGTAATTTTTAATAAGTTTTTGTAGTTTTGTTTGCTAACAAAACTTAAGATTTTAAAATCTAAGTCACGATTGATTTTTTTGAGAAAATTATTTTTGATAACTCAATTTATATGAAAAATGTCACTTTCGCCACTTTCAAAACAATCAGTTTCTATTATTAATAATATCTTACATAAATATTTCTTTTAAATTTTAGTACAGCAAATTTTGTATGGATCTATTATGAGAATTTGTGTCGTAGAAGAGTGACTAAATATTTCAGTGTAAGTAAGTATATTCCAAAGATTTTAATATATCTCTTATTTTTCAACATTTTGTGACGGTTATATGATAACATTTATTTTAATACTTTATCGTATATAAATCATTCTGTTTGATTTCTATTCAATTTATTTTTATTTCAGTTCGCGCAATTGAACTTTATTTGGATATATGAAAAATGCAGTGCGGAATTAAAAATTTACACATTGCAGTGAAAATGAAAATTGCAGTGGGGAATTAAAAATTTACAAATTGCAGGAAATGAGTGAGCATACAAACTATGTATATGATATAATAATATAATATTTGTTTTATATAATTTCTATTTAAATTCCAGCCAAATCTGGGTTAAAAATCATTAAGGTCGGTTCCGATAAAAATTGTTCATGGACAACAAATAGCGAAACGAATCCCACTATAGAATCGATACATATCAATACAATATTCGAATAAAAGTCAAACTTCATAGTGTGTTGGCCGATTTGTCTTTATACAATTACATATTGTTTTAAATTAATACAATACAATATTCGAATAAAAGTCAAACTTCATAGTGTGTTGGCCGATTTGTCTTTATACAATTACATATTGTTTTAAATTATAAAATGTTCAAGGTTATCCGTAATATGTATTATATTTTTTTGTATTTTCCAATATAAAATATAACAAATAAAATATTTATTTAGAAAGATAAAGTGTTGTGTTATTGAATTTTCTATGAATAGTAAATGATTTCAAAGAAAATGATTCATTTAAAAGAGTAACATTATAATCAATATAATGTAACGAATTTTCCATACATATTTAAAAAAACTGTATTTAAATTCATGTATGCCTTAAATTAATTACCAGTATATTCTTATATCAGGGACAAACATTTTAAATTTTATTACGATAATGTTTTAAATTATATGATATTTTACTAAAAATAAGCACGCGCCATACTTAAATTTACGCAAAAATGTGCTTATTTTAAGACCAAACTTAATTAGTTTTATCACCCAAAATTCATAATTCTATGAAATGCATCCTCAAAACAAATACTATTCACGTCTTTAAATTAACTATAAAACCTTCTTATTTTTATAGCGATTGTCTTTGGCTCGAAATCATTGCCGAATTACCGAATTTTTTAGTGTAGTGTCTAATTCCTTAGCTGTTATAGTAGATATACAATGTTTTCTTAAACATTTCCGATTTTTCCAGAATTCTGACATTTTTGCCTCTGATCGTGTTTTACAAATAGGTTTATAAGTCGTTTGTCTATATTTAAATCGATTGTGAAACAAAAAATCTTCTCTCACTTCCCTTTTGATACAATCATGGTTCGATGTAAGCGGCCCTATTTTCGATTTCTTCTCATCGGATGTGCATCCATTGAAAGAGTCACATCCGATTTTAAGTTTAAATGCTTAGCCCTAGATAGACAAAGAGCGCAGTTTGGCCTATAAGTATCCACCTTACCGCAGCCATAACAGAATATTCGTCTGCACTAAAAAAAAGCGTACTGAAAATCAAAGAATTTGTCGTAAAGTTTAAGATTTCGGCAATGATTTCGAGCCAAAGACAATCGCTATAAAAATAAGAATGTTTATAGTAAATTCAAAGACATGAATAGTACTTGTTTTTATGATGCATTTCATAGAATCAAGAACATTTGGTAATAAAACTAATTAAGTTTGGTCTTAAAATAATCACGTTTTGGGGTAAATTGAAGTATGCCTCGTGCTTATGTTTAGTAAAATATCATACAATTTAAAACATAATTATATTAAATTTAAAATGTATGTCCTTGATATAAGCATATACTGGTAATTAACTTAAAGCATAAATAACGTTTTTTAAAATATGTAGGCAAAATTCCTTACATTGTTTTAATTCGAATGCCACTCATACTAAAGAGCCACAGAAACCATTTCAATATTCATAGAAAATATGATCCCTGTATACAAGTTTCCACGATAAATT
The DNA here is from genome assembly GCA_963930755.1 of Eudasyphora cyanicolor. Classification (NCBI taxonomy): domain Eukaryota; kingdom Metazoa; phylum Arthropoda; class Insecta; order Diptera; family Muscidae; genus Eudasyphora; species Eudasyphora cyanicolor. The sequence goes on along the minus strand of OZ005736.1, from coordinate 247,577,738 downwards.
CAAAACACAACACTTCCCTTTTCTAAAAATTGGTTTTATTATTTTAATATTAGAAAATACAATAAATGTATAATACATATTACGGATAATTTTCAACATTTTATAATCTAAAACCGTATTTTAGTTGTATGTATAAAGATAAACCGGCCAACACACCATCGAAATATTTGAAGTTTCGTATATTTGTTTTCGATCTATAAACTTATAGTGGATTCACCTTTCTATATGTTCCCTAAACATCCATGAACAATTTTCGCTGGAACCTTTAATGGTTTTGAACATTGAATTTGGCTGAAATTAAAATAAAAATATTATAAAATTGTATACACGCTGAAAAATTGATTCTGTAGTATATTGCCCCAAACATATTCAGCTTGAAACGTACATATGTTTAGGGTACACTCCAAATACCTATATAATATTTGACACACACAAATAGTATACGTTTGGGAGGATATTGTACTAAACTATGATTCCATCCTAATATTTTTTATTTGGAAGTAATATTTGCGAAACAATGATTTAATTGTATTTAAGTATGTTTTGGTAATTTATCAGTGCCTTAATTTAGATGCAAGTTTTCTGTTTTTCAGATGTTCAATGTGCAAACAAATTTAATATGTTTGTAAAATTCGATTCAAATTTAAATCGTATAATTTTTCGTAGCTATAAATTGCTTTGATGGATTGTCAAAAAGAGTTGAATAGGAATATTTATTAAATAATAATTAGTTAATGCAGCTATGACATTCTTAATCCTGCTGTTAGACTGGAAAATATGTACAAATCCTAGATTAAGAGACCATTTGGTGCATATTAAATTTTCATACAAAACGAATATTTAACCCAATATTTTATATTTATTTTTATTCAATACTTCGTGAAAGGAAAGAAGCTTATTTACATATTATTTTTGAACAAAAAGGCTTATTTTGATGTCAAAAAAACAAAAATATCCCTTGAACCAAATTATAAGGCAATATATACATATATATATATATTGCCGTTTACAAAGGTGACGATGCAAAAATTGGACCAAATGGGCCTAATCTAACAACTGGTTTAACTATAAAGTTTAACACGAAATCTAGGAAAAATTTAAACTAAAATTCGAAAAAGTCAAAAAGTTTTAAAAATCTTTTTAAATAAAATATATTTGGAAAACTCCTTTAATAACAACTTTGTTTGTGTGAAAACACATATATTATTTGGGAAAGTCAGTTCGCAAATATATTTTGTTCTAATATATTAATATATACGTTCCAAGTACGTTCACAAATACATAATACTTACACATTTTGTTTCCAAATATATTTTCTTCCAATTCAAACATTCCCGTGTAGGTGTATCCTCACTTATTTGTTGTAATTTATAAATGGCATTCAGCATTGCTTTTTCATATATCCATAACATTTATCTTCAAATATTGCGCGATCTTAAATTAAAATAATTAAATTTTTTCTGAAAAGAAATCAAATATAAAAAAAAATTTTATCTTACCACAATTGGTAAACACTGAAAACTAAGAGAAATATTTCAACCGTTCATATATAATACTTACGTTGAAATATTTGGTAGAATTTGTCACACTTTTCCCAAAAAATCCATTCTAAAATTGTTTTACTAAAAAAAATTAAAAAAGATAGTTTTATGTATAACATGTTAATAACACAACCATTTTACATTTCTGCATTATGCGCTGTTAGCAGTAATTTTTAATAAATATATACTTTTCAATTAAAATGTGTTTTGTTTTGTTAATTTTGTAATTGCCAATAAGTTGTTCATTTATGGGTTATAATATTATATTTCACGTATCTAAACATTTTCCTATTGTCTCTTTCAGTATTACAAAACCTATTACTCACATTTTTATCGTCCATTTTTTAGTTTTCGCACAAATCTCTTCACAGGACTTACTAAAAAGATATCCTATAAAAACGTATGTACATCACCATAAATAACATGCAGCAAAAATAACTATGACGCACGCACTCTCTTATCACCAAGATCGATGGTGACGCCGACGGCATAACCACATACACACATGTACCCGACGGTTGCATTTGTTGTTGTTACTATGCTTTAGCAAAAATAACTGTTAACAGCTCATAATAAAATAATTTTCTGTGCAATATGCACGTTTGTATACACATATACTTACATATTTGCCGCAATATCATTTTTTCACAACCCGCGTTCACAGACAACCATCTCCCTCCATCGCTTGTAAATAACTGACGATTTAAAAGAAAACGAACAACAGAATTATTTTCTATTTTTAGAGAGTAGAAGAGCTCTCGCATAATCATAACAATTATTGATTTACACATTAACAAACAAAACTGATTCTCCGAGCGAGAGAGGGAGAGAGATTGTATAATTCTCTCGTATGTATTCTTAAAAATAGTGGCAATTGTCATAAAATTTATTACCAAGACAGTCTTTCCTTTAAGGGGAGCATAGCCTTAAATTTATTACTCAAATATCTCATACTGTCAATAAAGTCCGATTCGGCATTAAAACTATAACATGTCTACATCATAGTTTTAATGCAGAAAATCCTTAAAAGTATTGAAAAATTACTTAAAATAAAGCGGATTGTCACAAAAATTGTGATTAGTTTCTTCAATTTAAAGGTGTACATTTAAAGAAGCGCGTACACAAAACTAATGGTTAGATAGTCATTAATTCAAATTTAAAAAGTGTTAAATTAAGGAGAATTTCGTAAAAATATGTAAATTTGCATTATTTTTACGAGAATTGGGATTGAATTTATGCCGAAGTCGCATACTTAATTTAAGAATGTGTCGTCATTAATTTTATTAATATTTTTTTTTTCAGTGTATGTAGGAAGTGACGAAAACATTAGGGTTGTGGACATTCGGACAGCTAACGGTGTGATTAGTCGACCGATCACGAAAGTCGTCAAACTATTTTCAGATTGACTAACAATTTATTTTTACGTAGAAGAACTTGGTAGTCACATCTCTTCTATCCTAGATATGGTTTCTCAGTTGCCTAGCCCAACCCTGAGTCGTGACTCATCCATCTCACGAAATACCGTTATACGAACGATGACAGCCAATATACCCTGAAGACAGACTGTGGTATCCAGCACCCTACAACTTCGATCCTACAAAGACCCGCCATCGCATTTCCATCAACATTTATTATTCAAGCCTTGGATCCGTGACAGGCCCCAAAACTGGATGGGCTTTCCATTCAAGGAAGCCACATAAGATGCAGTTCTAGATTAAGCTAGTTTAAGTTAATAATCTACACTATATCACGGGGGGGAGAATGTTCAAAGGTTGCACCGCACTTTTGAACATCAGTGTGAAACGTCCACTGCTGCGCGGCGTTATGTGTGTAGGTGTGTAAATGCGAATGCATTTATACGCCCATACATGCGTAACCTATGCACTCATCACTCTAAAGCACTCATTACATGCACTCATTACTCTAAATTCCCTTTTGCTTATTTGTTTGTTTACTTGTCGCTTGCCATCTGTAGCTTAAAGAAAGTCGTTAGGTGAGCTTAGAAGAGATAGATGGCAAGCACAAGTAATCAGTCTTTTACCGATCCTTAAAACAAACTCGTGCGCCTTTCCCCCGTGATAAAGTAATTTGTACAAAATAATATACAAGTGTTACTAGTTTTAATAATTTAAAATATTTGCTTAAATATTGTGAACTACACTTAACAAACAATAAATATTAAGATCAACACAAATTTTAATTAAACAAATAAACAAAAATCCACATTTCACACAAATACATATGTACTCATTTACCTACTCAAAAACCAATGAATTTAAATAAATAAAGATTGTGAAATTTAAGTTGAAAAACTTTTGATTTCTCATTTGGAAAGGCAAAAGTTAAGTTTTACTCTTAAACAGTACCTTTATTAATATACATGTCTACTTTTATCATTCGATATGAAATTAATTAAATCTAACCTAGCTTTGATTTATTTTTTCTTCTTGCCATTCTGGCTTTCAACTAATATGTTAAGAACATCTCGTTGCTGATCAGTGGTAGTAAACGGACGTGTTTATCACAGAGCGGGTAGTTAAAACCTATTATGCAATACCTATTACGCAATCGCAAAAGAAAATCTCCACAAAGTCTGGAAGGCCTACATAGTATTACGGGATAACACAGACAAATAAAGAAATAAATTCTCTTTACGGGGATGCCTTCATGTTCCGATGGAGCGGGGATCTCCAATCGTCCGACAGGCCATCCGTTGGTCTTGGCCATAGCCGACCACACCAAAAATAGTGAAAATTACACCCCCCCCAGTACTCACAACAGGTGGTGCGGCGAGGGGAAAATGTCATGTCGGTCCGTCGTACCGGAAACACAATGAGCAATGGATAGCGCTCAGAGTTTTGACGAAGTTGGAGGCTGTTGAGGTTTCCGCTCTTACCGAAAAACAAAAAAGTCACTCACCTGGGCTAAAGGCGTAATAGATGCTTCTGAAGCCAATGAGTCGGCTGAAAAAGCCACAAATTCAGCTGTGTTAACGGCTAATAAAGAAATCAAAAGAATCAGATCACCTGATGAACCCCTGCCTTCGAAAAAGGCAAGAGGCCCTAATCAACAGGACACTCACCAAGCCCTTCAATTAATTAGCGAAGGAGAACCTAGTGATGGCTGTTATAGACAGAAGTAGTGAGGACGGATCCATCCTCAAGGACAAATGGAGCCATGTGCAATCAGTCATTATGGCTCATTACCTCGATGTCCGTAGACTGCCGGGCAAACAACCAATCTGAAATGATGCGGGATGGCATCAGGGCAGAGTAAAGCTATTATATTTCGGTGATGCCAGATCAAGTGAGTCGCCTCAGCGGCTCTATTGCTGCGCCAGTCCACAGTTGCAGTAGACATCGTCCTACGCAGTGGGAGAATATATATATATCTTCTCCTGACTAATTTAAGATCTATATATCTTCTCCAGACTAATTTAAGTGGTAAAGACCAAAAGGCTGCTAGTCTGGAGATCGGTAATCGCATATATTGGGTGGTCTCCAGTTACTTGTCATATGAAGCTGTAGTACCGACAGATTTCTTCAGGGAAGTAGTAGAAGAAGCAGCGTTTGACGAGCTCGAGCTGATTATTGGCGCAGACACGAACGCTCATCATACTATCTAGGGTAGTACGGATATAAACAAATAATTACTAAACTACCAGCCTAACTATTTGTAACATAGGTAATAAACCGACCTTTGCAATTAAAGACAGACAAGAAGTACACGACGTAACGTTTGCTACAGACCGGCTGTCAGACAATATTATTGCGTGGAATGTACTGGACAAACCCTCATTCTCAGATCACCATTATATTGAGTTCAAACTCGCTACAAAAGCGCCTAAACCTGCCGTCCACAGAAATGTGAGGAAGATAAAGTGGCACCTGTATGAGAAGAGTTTCAAGAAAGTCCTCAACTCTAAACTTCTGTACGAACCGAATGACAAAGCCGGTCTGGATAATCTGGTCGACCATATGACCACATCATTCAATAGTTCCCTTAAAGACGCCTGTCCAAAAAGAAGGCACAAGGGTAAAACTAAACCTCAATGGTGGACTTCAGAGCTAACGGGTAGTAAACAGGCCTACAACAAGCAATTCAACAAGGCGAAATCTATTGGGGTCGCTAATTATTGGGATGCCTATAAAGAGCAACTCAAGATCTATAAGAAGGAGCTTAGGAAAGCGCTAAGACGCTTTTGGTATACGAAGTGGAAAGGTCTCCGACGCCGCAAGGCTGTATCACCGTGTACAGTGGGATATCTACAGGATGCGGCAAATAACTGGATCAAAAACAGGGAGCAGTTGCTCAATGTACTGCTGGACACACATTTCTCGGGGAACTCCCTAACAGAACCCGAGGATCAGCAGGACCAACAAGAGTGCGAGTGGACTGCGAGCGTCGCTAGCTTGTTGACTGAGAGATCCAGAATAAGCTGGGCAATTAACAGCATTGAGCCCTTCAAGTCACCTGGACCAGACGGCATCATTCCAGTAGAAGTGAAAAATTTGTAAATACATTATTCCCTGGCTGGGGAAAATGTATGTAGGCTGTATCAGACTTTCATACATCCCGAATCGATGGAGGGATACCAAAGTGGTATTCATACCAAAGCGGGAAATATATCGCACACTAGGCCAAAGGACTTCAGACCAATTAACCTATCATCCTTCCTATTGAAAGGTCTGGAAAGGATTTTAGATTATTTCATTAGGGAAAGCTGGATACAAAACTCCTGTCAGGGAACTAACATGCTTACAACAAGGGGAAGTCTAGAATCAGCCCAGCACGAACTTGTGGGCACTATCGAATCGTCCCTGCATTTCAAGGAATACGCCATGGTGGCATTTCTTGACATAGAAGGGGCTTTTAACAACATTCACTCATATGCGGTAATTGCGGCACTCTCACATCTAAAAGTTAACACTATTTTGATTAGACTAATTCAAAGTCTGCTCACCAGAAGACGCATAACAGCATGTCTTTTGTTCAAAACTCTAACAAGGTTTGTAAGCAGAGGGACCCCACAAGGAGTACTGTCTTCACTAATTTGGAACCTAGCGGTGAATGAAATCCTGCTAGATCTAGAACGTTATGGCTGCAAGGTCGTGGCATATGCGGACGACGTGGCAATCGCAGTGAGTGGCAAATTCGAAAACGTCTTTAGAGACATGCTACAGTTGGCTCTGAACAAGTTGAATAGATGGGCCAGAAGCAGCGGTTTGGGCGTTAACCCAAACAAGACAGAATTGGTTCTCTTTACTAGGATGAATAATCTCCCACATGGGTCCCTCCTCCTCTGATAAGTGGAACAGCTCTAGTCTTTTGTAAAGTGAAAATCTTTTAGGAATAATTCCAGATAGGAAACTGTTATTTAGACTTAAGTATTGGAATCAGTCGCCGCCAGTGGTAGCGAACGGACGTGTTATTGCAGAGCGGATAGTTTTTTCAGCATATTGCGCAGTACTTATTCACCTACCTAATACGCAGCCACAAGGTGTTGTTCTTAAAGTGGGGGTTGAATTTGTTGCATCGGTCTCATGACAGACATTTTGGAAGTAGTCTGGAAAGCCAACATCGACGTACCTATTACGGGCAAATACTGGCTATGGGGGTCTCTCCCAAAAATTTATGATTAACCCTGATGAAGTAAATGATATTACGGTGCAGGGAAAAACAAACCCAGTACCGGCGGAAAGCGTTGATTTACTCGCGAGTCACATGTCGTCGTTATCAAACAATCGTGAGCAAGTAACTTCTACGGGGTTGTATGCCTCGGATCCCGTAGTCGAAACAGATACAAGAGCACATCTAGCCTTTGGCAACAGAAACGACGAGGAATATAAAGAAAACCCAAGGGGGGCTCTAAGCAACCCCAGCTTTTAAAAGCTAGTGGGAACTCGGACTCTGAGTCACCAAGTGATAACAATATTACTATTGTTGAAAAACGGAAAAGACTGTCAGGGGCACAAAGAAGGACACTGAATAAGATGAACCGGCAGAAGATATTACAGGATGAATCTGACTGTTCTACATCTACTAAAATAGTCAGATCTCCCGAAGAGCATAGCGATGCGAAATCAATTAAGAAGAAAAAAAGCTCACCGACACTCAGCACTTCGGAGAAACCTATTCAATCTACCAAAAAAGGAGTTTCTAGTCAGAATCCGTTAATGGTGGGAGGTGATGTTGATCCTGTTGTTGAGAAGGTTAGCAAGTCCACCAAACCATCCATAAAACAGGGGGCCTCAAACAAAAAGACCCATTCTAAAGGAAAAAGAGTAGCCGCCTGTCGTAGCGAACGGACGTGTTATCGCAGAGCGGATAGTTTTTAACCTATTACGCAATACCTATTCACCTACCTACTACGCAACCAGGAAGTTTGTTGTTTATAAAGCGTAGGTTGAATTAGATGCATCGGTCTCTGGACAGAAATTTCTGAGCTCAGTCTGGAAGTACCTATTACGGGCTAATACTGGCTATGGGGGTGTCTCCCCCAACCAATTTATGATTATACCAAAAAAGTCAGGGGCACAAAGAAGGAAACTGAATAAGTTGAACCGACAGAACCTATTACGGGATGAACCTGACAATTCTACCTTCAATACAAACATGGAGGCCGCTAAAAGAGTCAGGTCTCCCGAAGAACATAGCGCTGTGAAAGTGACTAAGAAGAAAAAGGGCTCGCCGTCTTCCAGTAATTCGGATAAGCCTAACGTAACCACACAAAAGGAGGTCTCTAGTCTGGGTCCTTCGATTGTGGGCGGTAAAGTTGACCCAATAACGCAGTTCAAGTGAACCAAATCATCCGTTAAGGATGTGGCTTTAACCAAAAAGACTCTACAGACACGGAAAAATCAATTGGCCATAAAGAAGGGTAAGAAGCCACTGTCTTATTCTAATATAGCTAAACAACATTTTCGAGACGATCTATGCTACGCCATAATTGATAGCAGTAGTGCATCTGGCAGAATCCCCGACGACCAAAAGAGTATCTTCGAAGATTTGGTCTATACGAGGGTAGCGGAATACGTCCTCGAATCTAAGGATGAACCACCAATCGAAGTAATGAGTTGCAAGTTTGAGAGGGGTGTTTTGATGCTAAGGCTGGCATCACAACGCTGCGCTGGTGACCTCGTAAAACTTGTGGATAGCTTCCCCTCACCTAGGGACGGCGCAAAGCTAAAATTGGTAAGGAAAAGCGACATTCCTGAACTCATAAAAACGACCCTATATGTTAAGGGATGTCCCAGTAAGTTCTCATCAGAGTACATACTCGACATCATTGGCAAACAGAATTCAAAACTTTCCGTGAGAAAGTGGGAAGTCTTCTATAGGACGGATGATACCGAGGGTACTCTCCTCGTGTTAGGCATAGACCGAGAATCCAAGAACAATCTTGTCATGGCGAAGGGCTTGGCGTACTTCTTGATCTGGACAGTCTTTTTCAAAATTGGAAATGTCCCGATTGGCAGGACAAATGAATCGAGTCCAAATATACTGTCTGAAGAGGCAAACACTGGTATTGAACGGATGGAGACAAGTGAGACACTGCCAAAAACTGATGTGGAAGTAGTCAATAACACCACCAGTTCACCAATAGTACCGCCACTTTTGCAGGAAGTTCCCAGCAAAGGTGGTGATCAAAATAAAAAGAGCCACAAAACGATTCAAACCAATGAGGGAGCGACAAAATATAACACCGCCTCCCAAAATTGTCGACTGGAAGATGGTGTAATAGGTAGTGAACGAAAGGAGGAGAATGGCCCACTACCAAATAATGAGGAATAAACTTCCAAAAGAAACTTTTACTGGAAGGACAATGATTGAGGTCATCCAGATAAACCTACACCGTAGCGAGACAGCATCCAACGCTCTGATGGACATCATAAATAAAGGCAGGGTTCATATTGCTTTGATCCAGGAACCATGGACAACTAGCAACAAGGTTACTGGATTAAACCATGTGAACTATAACCTGTTCTACGCTAACACAGGTACTCGTCCAAGGACTTGTATTCTGTGTCATAAAAACTTATGTTTTATTTTCTCTCCAGAGTTGTCAACATCGGACGCAACGGTGCTGAGGCAAGGTAATGGAAATATGTACCTGGCGTCAATATATCTGCCATTCGATACGCCGACATTGCCACCTACGTCGGAATTACAACGTCTGGTGAGGGAATCCAAACCCACAAGTAATGAGTTATTAGCTGGATGTGACGCCAACTCCCATCATATCGCTTGGGGTAGTACTAACACCAATAAAAGGGGACACGCCCTTATCGAATTTTTGAATACAAATGATCTCATAACTCTTAACATAGGAAACACTGCAACCTTTGTTAACAAAATTAGGGAAGAAGTATTAGATATAACGATATGTTCAGAAAATCTTATTGATGAGATTCATGAGTGGAGGGTTTCGGATGAACACTCCTATTCAGACCACCGTTATATAAGGTTTAAAATTGCACGGCCACCGCCAAACCCCATAAGTTTCCGTAATAAGGCTAAGACCTACTGGACTAAATCCGGAAATCTACTTAGAAATCGATTGGGGCAGCCTACACGCGATTATCTATGTGCAGAAGACATTGATATCAATGTTAAGAAGATTACCCAGGCTCTTGTAAAATCATTCGAAGATAGTTGCCCACTTCGAGAAAGGAAATCTGGCTTTGAGAAACCGTGGATGACAGGACAAATTCGCTCGATTGGCAAAGATGTCCGCAGAATTTACAACAGAGCTCGACGTAAAAACGACTACCACAGAAGACTCAAAGAATACAATAAAATCGTTAGATCGGCGAAACGTAACTCCTGGAGGCTTTCCTGTGAACAGGTAGAGACCGTTAACAGCATGTCTAATATGAAAAAGTTCCTCTCAAAAACTCATGTCCAAACCGAAACACTGGTGGATGAAACGCGTAAAAGGATGTAAACTATAGAGGATATCATCAAGTACCTATTACTGATATAACAGATGGTATGGTTAAAGAAACGATAAAAAGTTTCTCTCCCTTTAAGGCTGCGGGACCGGATGGAATATTTCCAGCATTTCTGCAGAATGAGGTGGATCTGGTATCAACTCAACTGGCTGGAGTGTTCACTGCATGCCTAACCCATTCGTATACCCCAAAAAACTGGCAGGAATCAAGGGTGGTCTTCATACCAAAGCCTGGCAAGGCGAGTTATACGACCCCAAAGGCTTATCGACCCATTAGCCTTACTTCTTTCCTGTTAAAAACAATGGAGCGAATAATTGATAACATGGTCAAAGGTAAAATAGCGGATGACAGACTAAAATTCAAACAACACGCCTATGTCAAAGGAAGATCAGTGGAAACAGCTCTGCATGAGGTAGTGCACCACATAGAAAGGTCCTTCAGTAAAGAAATGTATACACTTGCTATTTGCATAGACATTGAGGGCGCATTTAACAATGTACTGACCGATACACTTATCCAGTCCCTAGACGAGTTTCAGGTTAACCGGGCGCTGAAAAACTGGATCAACAATATGCTAAGGAATAGGTGGATTATTTGTGGTTCATATGACGTAAAAATTAGAGACAAGGTAAATCGTGGTATACCTCAGGGGGGCATTTTAACGCCTCTTCTATGGGTTACGACGATACACAGTCTCCTAAAAGCCCTCACCAATGAAGGACTTAAACCAGTCTGTTATGCAGACGACGTTGTAATACTTCAAAGGGGCTTTCATCCAAATCTATTATGCTGAAGAGCTGAAGAGGCACTTAACATAGCATATAACTGGGCACAACCAAGGGGATTAAATGTTAACCCAGACAAAACAGAAATATGTCTATTTACAAGGAAAACGAAGATCCCACGTTTTACCCCGCCTCGATTCCTGAATAAGATAATTGCTATTACTAAAAAGGTAAAATACTTGGGAGTAATCTTGGATCAGAAACTGTACTGGAAAGATCATCTTGAAGAAAGAGTTACAAAGGCACACAGATGTTGGTCGTTGTGCAGAAGAGCTATAGGTTTAAAATGGGGACTACGTCCAAATATGACTCACTGGCTTTACATGAGCGTGATTAGACAAATAATCACCTACGCCTCTGTAGTGTGGTGGACATCAATGGACAAGAAGTGCAACGTAATACCTTTGCAAAAAATTCAACGTATGTGCTGTCTAGGCATAAGCGGGGCATTTAGAACTGCACCAACAAAGCGTTGGAGACTATACTCCACATCCAACCAATAGACATCCGTATAAAGTATGAGGCAGCCCTCACAGCAAGACGTCTACAAGTGATGGGTGAATGGATAAATCGAGACCACAAGTCGTACCATCAGAAGATTTTTGAATATCTAGTTGGTCACATTCAAACGCCAGAAATCTCGGACCGCATTCCTGAAGTGCGGCTTACAGCTACAGACGCTCCTGGGAAAATGGAACTTTGACCCAAGTGCCAGTGGGAACCAGCTGCTACACGGATGGGTCCAAGCGAGGAGGAAGGACGGGTCTGGGACTTTTTATTGATGAACCAGAAGTCGAACTTCACTTCCGCCTCCCTGACCATAACACGGTATTTCAAGCAGAAGATCGAGCAATCACGGAGTGTGTGAACTGGCTCAGTAACACGACAAAGCCTAAATATGCCAAAATCTTCACAGATAGCCAAATGGCGATTAAAGCAATAACATCGGAAAGGGTCAAATCCAGAACTGCGTTGGACTGTAAAAGAACGATAAATGATTACTCAGCCCATGCGAATGCAGGACATGCAGAGAAAACATCGAAACGATGGAACATTTTCTGTGTCACTGCCCGGCTTTCACACATGCAAGATCCCAACATTTCGGGTCCGACATATTGCCAGACTTGACTCATCTCAGAGAATATGACTGGAAGATACTGAGAAAATTCGTGTCTAGTACCGATTTTCTGTAACTCGTGAGGTATAAAAAGATCGTAAATAAGGAGCGCACAACAGGCCGAACCACTGGCTTAAGTGTATGTCCATGGACATGAGACGTTTAAACGTCTCCTCTCTTCAACCTTACCTAACCTAACCTAAAGGAAAAAGCAAAGTGGCTATAAAAAAGGGTAAGGAAGCACCATCTTATTCCCAAATAGCCAAAGAACATATTCAGGACGAACTATGTACACTATGCCATAATTGATAGCAGTAGTGCGAAGAGCAAAAGAGCATCTTCGAAGATTTGTTCTACACAAAGGTATTGGACCACATTCTCGAATCTAATGATGGACCAACAATCCAAGTAATTAGTTGCACGTTTGAGAGGGGCGTTTTGATGCTGAAACTGGCATCACAATGCTGTGTCGATGTCCTCGGAAAACTAGTGGAGAGCATTCCCTCACCTTGGGACGGCGCAAAGCTGAAACTGGTAAGGAAAAGCGACATCCCTGTACTCATAAAAACATCTTTCTATGTCAGAGGATGGGCAAGTAAGGTACCGTCAGAGCGCATACTCAGCGTCATTGGCAAACAAGATTCGAACCTTAAAGTGGGAAGTCTTCCACAGGAAAAATGATACCGATGGTTCTCTCTTAGTGGTAGGCATATACCCGTATTCCAGGGATAGCCTTGTCAAGACAAAAGGCATGGCATTTTTCGGGATTTGGAAAAGAAAAAACCCCATTGGCAGGACAGTTAAATCGAGCCCAAACACGAACGTACTGCCTGCAGTGGCAAATGAAAATAGTGAACAGAAAGAAGCGAGTGAGACAATTCCAAAAAGTGAGGTGAAACTGGTCGATAACATCGCCAAATTGCCGATAACATCATCAATTTTGCAGAAAGTTCCCAGCAAAGGTGGTGATAAGGATATGAAGAGGGACACAAAAACTCAAAACAAAGAGGGAGCGACAAAAAACAACACCGCCTTCCAAGAAGTGGTCGATAGCATTACCAAATTGCCGATAATATCACTAATTTTGCAGAATGTTCCCAGCAATAATGGTGATAGGAATGTACATAAAGAATCAAAACAAAGAGGGAACGACAAAAAGTAACCCCGCCTTCCAAAGAGGTCTACTTGAAGAGTGTGTAATAGGTAGTAAACGAAAGGAGGAGAAAGACTCACTACCAAATAAGGAGGGAGTGCAAGCAGATAGAATAGACGACTCCCAAAGGAAACTTTTACTGGAAAGATCATTGTCATTGAGGTCATCCAGATAAACCTCCACCGGAGCGAAACGGCATCCATTGCTCTGATGGACATAATAACTAAAGGCAGGGTTCATGTTGCTTTGGTCCAGGAATCGTGGACTACTAGTAACAAAGTTACTGGATTAAGCCATATGAACTACAATCTTTTCTACGCTAACACAGGTACTCCTCCAAGGACTTGAATTCTGTGCCATAAAAACTTATGCTATCTTTTCTCTCCAGTTGTCAACATCGGACGCAACTGTGCTGATGTAAGGTAATGGAAGTATGTACTTGGCGTCAGAATACCTGCCATTCGATGCGCCGACATTGCCACCTACGTCGGAATTACAACGTCTGGTGAGGGAATCCAAAAATACAAGTAATGTGTTACTAGCTGGTTGTGATGCCAACTCACACCATATTGCTTGGGGTAGTACTGACACCAATAAAGGGAACAAGCCCTTATAGAATTTTTGAATACTAACGATCTCCTAACTCTCAACATAGGGAAAAAGGCGACCTTTGTTAACAAAGTTAGGGAAGAAGTATTAGATATAACGATATGCTCAGAAAACTTCATTGATGAGATCCATGAGTGGAGGGTTTCGGATGAGCACTCCTATTCGGACCACCGTTATAGAAGGTTTAAAATTGCACGGCCACCGCCTAACCCAATAAGTTTCCGGAAAAAGACTAAAACCGACTGGACTAAATTCGGCAATCTACTTAGAAATAGATTGGGCCAGCCTAAACACGACTATCCAAGTACAGAAGACATTGATATCAATGTGAGGAGGATTACGGAGGCTCTTGTAAAATCATTCGAAGATAGTTGCCCGCTTCGAGAAAGGAAATCTGCCTATGAGAAACCCTGGATGACAGGGCAAATTCGCTCGATTGGCAAGGATGTCCGCAGACTTTACAACAGAGCTCGACGTAAAAAGCTATCAGTATATTGGGATGACTACCACAGAAGACTCAAAGAATACAATAAAATCATTAGACTGGCGAAACGTAACTCCTGGAGGCTTTTCTGTGAGCTGGTAGACAGCGTAAACAGCAGCAGTCTAAAATAAAAAAGTTCATCTCAAAAACTCATATCCAAACCGAAACACTGGTGTATGAAATGGCTAAAAGGATGGAAACTATAGATGTTACCGTAAGGCTTTTGATGAAAAACCACTTTCCGAGTGGTAATGCTGGGCCAACAGAGGAACAGTTACAGACCGAAAATGTAATGCACCAAGTACCTATTACGGATGCTATGGTTAAAGAAGCAATAAAAAGCTTCTCTCCTTTTAAGGCTGCGGGACCGGACGGAATATTTCCAGCGCTTCTTCAGAATGAGGTGGATCTGGTTGGAGTTTTCACTGCATGCCTAACTCAAAAAAAAAAAAAATGGCAGGAATCAAGGGCGGTCTTCATACCTAAGCCTGGCAAGGCGAGTTATAAGATCCCAAAAGCTTATCGACCTAATAGCCTAACTTCTTTCCTGTTAAAAACAATGGAGCGAATAATTGACGACGTGATCAAAAGTAAGATAGCCGATGACAAGCTAAAATTCAAACAACACGCCTATGTCAAAGAAATGTATACACTTGCTATTTGCATAGACATTGAGGGTGCATTTAACAATGTATTGACCGATACAATTATCCAGTCCTTAGACGAGTTTCAGGTTGACCGGGCGTTGATAAACTGGATCAACAATATGCTAAGGAATAGGTGGATTATTTGTGGGTCATATGACGTAAAAATCAGAGACAAGGTAAATCGTGGATACCTCAGGGGGAATTTTATCGCCTCTCCTATGGGTTACGACGATACACAGTCTCCTTAAAGCCCTCACCAATGAAGGACTTAAACCAGTCTGTTATGCAGACGACGTTATAATACTTCTTAGGGGCACACATCCAAACCAACTATGCAGAAGAGCTGAGGAGGTACTTAACATAGCATATAACTGGGCACAACCAAGGGGACTAAATGTCAACCCAGACAAAACAGAAATATGTCTATTTACAAGGAAAAGGAAGATTCATCCTTTTACCGTGCCTCGTTTCCTGGTTAAGAATATTGCCATATCTAAAAAGATAAAATACTTGGGAGTAATCTTGGATCAGAAACTGTACTGGAAAGATCATATTGAAGAAAGAGTTACAAAGGCCCACAGATGTTGGTCGTTGTGCAGTAGAGCTATAGGTTCAAAATGGGGACTACGTCCAAATATGACACACTGGCTTTACATGAGCGTGATTAGACTTATAATAACCTACGCCTCTGTAGTGTGGTGGACATCAATGGACAAAAAGTAGAACGTAATACCATTGCAAAAAGTACAACGTATGTGCTGTCTAGGCATAAGCGGGGTAATTAGAACCGCACCAACAAGAGCGTTGTAGACTATACTGCACATCCAACCAATAGATATCCGTATAAAGTATGAGGCAGCCCTCACAGCAAGACGTCTACAAGTGATGGATGAATGGATAAATCGAGACCACAAGTCGTACCATCAGAAGATATTATAATCACTGGTCGGTCATATTCAAACAACGGAAATCTCCGACCGAATTCCTGAAGTGCGGCTTACAGCTACCTGTGATTCGTTCGTGCCAGACAGACGCTCCTGGGAAAACGGAACACTAGCTCATGCGCCAATGGGAACCAGCTGCTACACTGATGGGTCCAGGCTAGGAGGAAGGACGGGTCTGGGACCTTTTATTGATGAACCAGAAGTCGACCTTTACTTTCGCCTCCCAGACTATAACACAGTATTTCAAGCAGAAGTTCGAGCAATCACAGAGTGTGTTAACTGGCTCAGTAACACCACAAAGCCTAAATATGCCAACATATTCACAGATAGCCAAACAGCGATCAAAGCAATAACATCGGAAAAGGTCAAATCCAGAACAGTGTTAGACTGTAAAAGAACGATAAATAATTACTCAGTCCATGGTCAACTGCGTATTTTCTGGGTACCCGGACACAACGGAGTAATTGGAAATGAACGAGCAAACAGCTTGGCTTCAAAGGGCAGAGAACTTCGAGTAATAAACTTGGAAAATTGGAAACCTTTCGAAGCCACGAAGGATGAGTTGAAGCACTGGGCAGTGATGGCTCACAAAACTGTGTGGAATAGAGCAACTGTAGGAGCAACTGAAAAGATACTGTGGGGTGACCCAAATGAGACGAAAACCAGTAGTTTTCTGAAGCTAAACAAGATCGAGATTAGTAAGATGATAAGTGTTCTAACGGGACACTCAAACTAACAGGCACACCTTCATCGCATAGGACTAGCAGAAAACGACGAGTGCAGGGCATGCAGGGAAAATATTGAAACGATGGAACATTTTCTGTGTCACTCCCCAGCTTTCACACATGCAAGATCCCGATATTTCGGTTCTGACATATAGCCAGACTTGACTCATCTCAGAGGATATGACTGGAAGATACTGAGAAAATATGTGTCCAGTACCGATTGTCTGTAATCCGTGGGGTATGAAAATCATAAATATGTAAAGAGCGCACAACAGGCCGAACCACTGGCTTAAGTGCATGTCCATGGACATGAGACGTTTTAAACGTCTCCTCTATTCAACCTAACCTAAGTATTGGAATATATAAGGAAGGCCAACGTCGCCTTATATTCCTGCAAAAAGGCTGTAGGGTCGCCGTAGGGCCTCTCTCCTAAAATCGTCCATTGGATATAAATAGCAGTAGTTCGCCCAATACAACTGACAAACTAACTGTTGGAAATCCATTTATTAAATTATTCACTCATCGTTTCGAAACTTGTTGTACCTAATAATTTCACAACTTAGTTTGCCATGATATTGTATTTCATTTATTTTCAATAAATACAGAAATTTTTCATTCCTTATTACGAGTATACTATCGAAATTTTCCGTTGTTTGTTATTTTCTCTGCTAACATAACAAGAATTTGTCTATTACTGAATTGTTTGCGTTTTTTTCTGGAAAATAATGGAAGAATTCAAGTTAGAAGATGCAGAAGGATGGACTCTTTGGAAGTTCCAGGTAAAGGTGATACTACGTGCGAGTAACCTTTGGGATATTGTTAATGGAACTAAGGTGAAGCCAACTGCAACTGGCAAGGAGCTGGATGAATGGAAGTTAGCGGATGCTAACAGGCAATGAAGCCGACCAAAATTATTGGCGGCGGCGGCGCATTGAAAAATACCGATCGGCGGCGGCGTCTGATCAGCTTAGCCTATCAAATTTTAACAATCGGCTGAGCCGACAAAGTTCCCACAAACGATGGCGCACGAATATCAATCTCAGGCAAAAATGGCGCTTTAAGATATTTAAAATTAGATGACAAAACCTAAAATTAACACAAAAATTTAAGAAAAGTTAAGGAAATTTTGATTTAATGTCGAAAATCAGTTCAATAAATGTCTACTTATTAGACTTTGTTGTGAAAGAGAATTTATTGTGAATGACATACCGCCTGTTGTTTTCTCTCTAGAACGACGTAGACTTTGTATAAATTGGTTCGGCCGCTCAAGAGCTATTGTATTTTCCGTAAAAACCAAAACACGCATTTCTTTAAATAAATGATAGCGAGATTAATTTAGAAACTTTTTATAAATTTTTATGCAAAAATTAACTTTATTAAAATTTCTGACCCTATTGTATTACTTAGTAGTCACTTCCTTAATTTTCATGGTTGCATAAAATAAATCGATTTGACTCACTAAATAATGTTCGGCGGCTGAATTTCAGCCGATGTGAGCCGCTAAAATCGGCGGCGGCGCCGGCTGGAAATAAATGGCCGACTGTGGCGCGCCGCCGATTTGCGCCGCGTCGGCTTCATACGCTGGATGCTAAGGCACAAAAAACGTTGGTGGTGTCAATGGGCGATGAGCCAATGCTACATATTATGAATTGCGATTCAGCTGCTGCAATGTGGATGATTTTGGAAAGCGTATATGAGCAAATGTCTGAGACATCTATACATCTTCTTCAACAAAAGTGTTTTCAATATATAAAAGCTCCAGAAGATTGTATATCGGTGCACATTTCCAAATTACAAAAAATGGTGAAGCAGCTGGAAGATCTTGGCGAGAAAATTTCTGAAAATATGCTAATTACAAAGATGTTGATGACACTGCCTTCAGATTACAAACATTTCTTCACATCGTGGGAAGCTTCTGGTAAGCAAGAGCGAACCCTAAAGAACTTGACATCAAGACTGTGCATGGAAGAGTCAAGATTAGGAATTCAACCGACAAAATCAGAGGCTTTTTTGGCAAAGCGTAACAATCAAAAATATCCCGGAAAGAATTGTAAATATCAAGGTAAGCAACATCCTAAAGGCAAGTGCTATAAATGTGGAGAAATCGGCCACTGGAAACGTGATTGTCCCAAGAAAAGCGACAGAAAATTACAAAAAGACGGTGATACTTTTATTGGGGAACAGTTATTTGTTGAAATCGATACAATGGAAAATGACAGTTGGTACGTAAATTCCGGTGCTAGCGATCACATGTGTAACAAAAGAGATGGTTTAAAAATTACGTCCATTTTGAAAATCCCAAAAGCATAAGAGTGGGAAATGGAGCTATCATTCCTGCAATTGGCCAAGGTGAAGTTTTTGATGGTAAGTTGTGGAGATCAAAGTACCTGTCAAATGTTCTTTATGTGCCAGACATTAAATTAAATTCGTTTTCAACGAATGCCTGTTTGGACAAGGGATTTATAATGGAAGCAGAAGCGGACTGCTGTGTTTTCAAACGCGATGGAAAAATATATCTAAAGGGTATACGTGAAAACTCAAAACTTTTCAAGCTGCTGTTAAAAGTTGATGACAGCTCCTCTGGGGAAGCAATGGTTGCTGTTAGAGGAAATTCGTTGCAAACATGGCACGAGCGTATGTGTCATCAAAACAAAATGCAAGTTGAAGAAGTTTTGTAAAGTCAGAAAATCGAATATGTAGGTAATTATTTCTTCTGCGAGGGCTGCGTATTAGGAAAACAACACAGAATGCCGTTCGTTGAAAGTGTCAATAGAGGTGAAGAAATTGGTGGGCTTGTTCATACAGATGTATGTGGCCGAATACAAGAAACATCGTTTGGTGGTTCAAGATATATGGTTTTATTTCGTGACGACTACTCGAACTATAGACATGTTTTCTGCGTAAAAGCAAAATCCGATGTTTCTGAAGTGATCAGCAAATATATAGATCTAGTGGAAGCAGATACTGGCATGAAAGTCAGGAAATTACGTTCGGACAACGGCCTGGAATACTGCAATAAAGACGTATGTTCGATTTTGCGTAAACATAAGATAGTACATCAAAAGTCAACTCCCTATACACCTGAACACAATGGAGGTGCGGAACGAGACATGAGAACAATAGTAGAAGCTGCATGATCTATGATACATACCAAGGGTCTGAGTCTTACTTACTGGGGAGAGGCAGTAAACAATGTAACTTACACATTGAATAGGACTGGGAAAAGTCCCCAGAAAGACAAAAGTCCTTTTGAATTATGGTTTGGAAAGATGCCTGATATTTCTAATCTTCATGTTTTTGGATCTAAAGCTTACGTCCACGTTCCTGATGAAAACAGTAGGAAATGGGATGCAAAATCAAAGAAAGGCGTTGGATACCAAGAAAATTCCAAGGGTTATCGTGTTTGGATTCCACAAGAAAGAAGGGTTGAAATAACACGAAATGTACAGATTGAAGAGGATCTACATGATACAGTCACATTGAAAAATGGTGCTGATAACGAAAATGTATCCAAAGAACCCGTAATAATTCCAGGAAGTGATTCGAATGACGAATTTGAAGACGCGGAAAATGTAATTAATAATGACATTAGGTTAGGTTATGTTGAAAGGGACGCCGGTCAGAATACAACTGACGAGTTCACTCGAGGCCGACAATTCGGTCCATTGTGTTTCCCGTGAGTAGAGTAGAAAAATAGGAGAAATAGTTGGAGGTTGACAGACTAGGAAGAGGGAGAGAAGGTTTAGGAAGGGGGAGAGAAAATTTAGGAAGAGGGAGAGAAGATCAAGTGACTCGTGTTTTCGTTTGTCTTTGTGGCCTTACTAAACCAGAGAGATTTTCTGATGAAAATGAGAAGGGGTTTGAGCGGTGCATCTGCTAGGTCATCTAGGTTTTCGAAGAGCCTGTGCCCTAAAAAGGCCAACCGGTACTCTTGCAGTCCTTTGCATGAGCATAGCAGGTGCTGTACTGTCTCCTCCTCTTACTCATCCAAGCAGCTTCTACAGAAGTCTTCGTAAGGAAGCTTCATGCGTGCAGCCATATTGCCTATCACGCAGTGCCCTGTAATGACTCCAGTGAGGATGCTAAGTGTATTCTTCCTGAAGGACAGCAATTCTTCGGTACGTTTCACATCAATGGATGGCCAAAGGGTTCTTGCAGTCCTGCAGTTTTGTACGATATCCCACATCGATCTGGTTAGTGCTGCTCCGCGTTCGTCGATTTGGTTTTTAAGTTCCACGAACGGAATATGCGCGTCCAGAGTCGCGGTTTCATTTCGTGCACCGGATCCTATCCTGGCACATTCGTCTGCTAATTCGCTGCCCAGTATGTTGCTATGTCCTGGCACCCAGCAGAGCGTGATTTCATGCGCCTGAATATGGGTTAAGGATAGAAAGCAATCCATCGTGCAGCGTGATTTGATAGTTCTAGAGCCCAAGGCCTTGAGAGCTGCCATACTGTCGACGTAGATCTTGAATTTTTCCGGAGAAATGTCCCGTTCCAAAATCTGTTTCGCGGCAATGTTAATGGAATAGATATCTGCCTGGAAGACAGTGCATTCATCTGGGAGTCTGGTGGAGATTCTGAGATTAAGGGTATCGGAATATACTCCTGATCCCGTGCCCGTCTCCATTTTCGATCTGTCCGTGAAGATTGAAATCTCGTCGTCCTCTATGACGTTATTTGATGCCCAGTCCTCACGGCAAGGAAACGTTATATTAAAATTTTTATCTCGAATTGTCCTTGGTGCCAAGTAGTCCGTTGGCCTATTCATTTTGTCTGTTATGCCCATGCTTTCCAGGATTGAGCCATGTCCGTGTGTGGTATTGGCCATTCCTGATTCCCTTAGCCGAAGGGTCACTTTCGCTGCGGTACACTTTATGTATATATCGATTGGTTGAAGGTTCAGCATCGTCTCCAGTGCCATTTGTGGAGCAGATCTGAGGGCGCCAGTTATCCCAACGCAAATCAGTCTTTGCACTTTGGCTAGATGCGAGAGATGTGATTTCTTCATTACCGCTTTCCACCATACCACCTCACAACATAGGTGAGTATCGGTCTAATGATCGATGTATACATCCAGTGTATCATTTTCGATTGCAAACCCCATTTGCGTCCAAACATTTTCTTGCAGGCATAGAAGGCGCATAACGCTTTCTTTCCCCTTTCCTCCAAATTCCTTTTCCAGGACATTTAGAGTCTAGGGTGATGCCCAAGTACTTAGCCTCTTTCGATAGTTCAAGTACCTTTCCCTGTAGTGTAGAAAGCAGATATTTCGGAATTTTATTTCTTCTAGTAAAGAGGACTAGTTCTGTCTTCGTTGGGTTGACTCCTAGTCCATTTTTATCTGCCCAACGTGATAATTGTTTTAGTGATCTTTCCATGATCTCGCTGACCGTAGGCATAAATTTGCCTCTAGCCAAAATCACGACGTCGTCTGCATATGCTGTGATTTTGATTCCTGTATTGCCGAGGTCCATTAGGATTTCATTTATCACTAGATTCCCTAATATCGGTGAGACCACTCCACCTTGCGGAGTACCTCTCGTGACTCGCTTTCTTGCCGAACCATTGCCCATGGTTGAGTTAATGAGGGAGTCTTCGACAAAACCTACCACTTCATGTAAGGCCGTTTCCACAGATTTACCTTTCAGGTATGCGTGTTGTGCCCTACTGAAGTTGTTTGGTGTCAGTTTTCCCCTAACGTTTAGATCAACAAGTCTTTCCATGGTTTTCAACAGAAACGATGATAGACTGATTGGTCTATAGTCCTTTGTCGAACTGTTGTTTATTTTTCCCGCCTTGGGGATAAAGACCACCTTGACTTCTCTCCATGCCTTGGGTATATGTGACCATTGCAAACTTGCGGAAAAAATTGCGCGTAGCCATGGTAGAATGAGTTCCAAGGACTCTTGTAGAAGAGCTGGTATGATGCCATCCGGGCCTGCCGATTTGAAAGGCTTGAAGGATTTCACCGCCCAGCATATTTTCTCGTCGTGTATAACAGTTCTGATAAGTTCCTCCGTGTAGGCCGTAGGGGTGTCAGCGCACGCTTCCACGGCATCTGAAACTTCGCTACAACCTGAAAATGGAAGTTCTAGAGTCTCTTGGTTGTTCTCCGTGAGCAGTCCGTCTGGTCTCATGAGGAAGTCTGGGGTCTTTGGACAGGACTTTGCGGAGTCTGGAGGCTTCGCTAATGTCTTCCAGTTCTTCACAGAAATTCCTTTTTGCCTTTCTGGACTCTCTTTTAAAGGTTCTGGTGGCTGTTTGGTATTCCTCCCGGCATTCAGGTGTTTTCTCTTTCTTGGCCTTGTTGAATAGCATTCTACTTTCCTTCCTGAGTTGCTTCAGTTCCGGAGTCCACCATGTCTGGTTGGTTTTCCGGGGTGGTGAGCGTTCTGGACAGGACTCATAGAAGGCATCGACAAGGTTACACGTCATACGGTCGACTGCACATTCCAGACCCTGCAAGTCATGTATCTCCGTGTTTGGTGGTGGATACGATTGCATAAGTTGTCTGAACTTGTCCCAGTTAGCCTTCCTGGGGTTACGATAGGGTTTCCCCTTAGTATCCTCATGCTCTATGTTGAAGTGTATCGTAAGGTGATCCGAGAAGGAACATTAATTTGACACTCTCCACTTGGATATTCTTATTGAATCGCTATTAGATACTAAAGTTAAATCTATAACCTGTTCCCTGATTTTATTAAAGAATGTGGGCCTATTGCCCTTATTGCAGATAACTAGATCAGTGGATAATATGTATTCAAGTAGTGACTCACCTCGTTTGTTTATGTCTGTGCTGCCCCATATGGTATGGTGCGCGTTTGCATCTCCTCCGATGATTAGGTCGTGCCCTTTGCTCTTACACCAACTTACCAGAGAATGTACCTTATCTGAGGGGGGATCGACGAATTCATAAGGCAGGTACATGGATGCGAAAACCAGTGTAGGTTTACCCTGGCGTTCCATTGCTACCACTGTGAGGTCTTCGTTGCTGTAGCGGGAGGTCATTGTCAGAGTTATGTTTCTACAGGCTACGATACAGCTACGAATCTTACTTTCTGTCTTCGGGGAAATGAGCGTGAGATTACGTGACCTGAGACCGCGGACTTTGTTGCTCGCCAACCAAGGTTCCTGTATAAGGGCCACGTCTATCCTTTCTTTCCCCATTACTCTCAACAGCTCGTCCGACGCTGCTTCAGAGTGGTGTAGGTTTAGCTGCACCACTTTCATCCCGCCCGGGGTTGCTGCACTCTACTTTCTCATCGGGGACGGATGTCCGGAGTCGGTTTAATCCGAACTTGATTGTTCCGTTCGAGAGCCTCAGGAGATTAAGGGAATCCGGACCTATCTTGATCCAGAGGTCCTTTCCATCTCCCTTGTCTCTCGCGCGACCTCTGATTATCTTCCAATCCCCAGCTTGTAGGCTCTTATTCTGCCTTTTGAGGAGGTCCAGAATAACGCTGTCCTCCAGGATTGGAGGAGGGACCCATACTTTTATAGTGGTCCAGCTGGGGATTTCGTCGATTGGCACAATGCTGATATTCATATCTGGCCAGAGTCCGCTCAGACTGTTGACGCATGCCGTTAAGAACTCGAGAGCTCTAGGATTGCCGCATCCAACAATCTTCACGCCCTTATGTCATTTGGCCCCGTTGAACTCGGTGAATGCATCATCCTCGTCCGTAGCAAGGGCTTTCATGCATTTTCAGCAGAATGCCTTCTTCTACCAACATCCATCTTTCCGTAGAGATCCTGCCTTCTGGATTACTCCGGTCAAGAATCGGGAGTCGTTTGAACGTTGTCTTTTGACAGCGTTCTTGTCGTCGGTATGGCCAGAGGTGCCTGACACGGCAGGTTGGACTTTGTGGCTAGCATCTTGCGTAATAATGATATTACGCAAGATGAGGTTGGAGGTGGTTCAGACCTAGTTCCTAAAGTTTCAAAAGAAAACTTGCCTCAAAATAATGCTCCAACTCCAAGCAGTGGTCAATATATGTTGAGATCTAGAACGCGGAATGCAGACAATACAGCAAATTGTGCCTTCATTGCTGATGTTAACGAACCACAGAGTTATCAAGAAGCTGTTAGTGGTAATCTCAAGCTGCAGTGGAAGGAAGCCATGGATGAAGTATTTGATTCCCCTGTGAACAATAAAACATGGTGTCTAGTCCAACTCCCTGAAGGTAAGACCGCAGTTTCAAATAAATGGGTTTGCAAGGTAAAGAGGAATCAAGAAGGTGAGGTAGAGAGGTATAAGGCGCGTCTAGTTGCTCGGGGTTTCACTCAGAAATATGGAGTTGATTATGAAGAAACATTTAGCCCTGTAGCAAAATTCACTTTCATCCGAATGATTCTAGCATTGAGTGCATCTTCAGGTTACAGTCTCACACAATTCGATATTAAAACGGCGTTTCTCTATGGGCATTTGGATGAAGATATTATTATGCAGCAACCGATTGGATACACTGATGGCAGTAATAATGTTTGTAAATTAAATAAAAGTCTGTATGGTCTCAAACAGGCTTCCAGGTGTTGGAACAAACGTTTTACTGAAATTTTGCCAAGGTTCAATTTTAATGTCAGTACTGCTGATCCCTGTGTTTTTACTGGAGAAATTAAAGACAAGAAGATTGTATTGGCCTTTTACATAGACGACGGTATAATTGCTGCTGAGTCTGAAGAAGTATCCAACGAGCTTATTGAATATTTGAGAGGTGAATTTAATGTCAAAATATTTGCTTCGCTGTACTATTTAGGCATGGAAATAATTCAAGATCGAGATAAAATACATGTTCGTCAAACGTCATATATTAGAAAACTACTTCAAAAGTTTAATATGCAAAATGCAAGACCAGTATACACGCCAGCAGAAACAATTCAAAGTGCAAGTGGGAAATTAAAAGAAGTAAAATTTCCATATATGTAGGGAGGCAGTGGGGTCTTTAATGTATTTGGCAATAGTATCAAGGCCAGATATAGCATATGCTGTTTCTTATGCAAGTCGCTTCCTCGATTCATTCAACGAAGACAATATAAAAACAGTTAAAAGAATTTTTAAATATTTATGTGGATGGATGGATCAAGGAATTGAATTTGTCAAGACCGAAAATTTAAGAATAAAATGCTACACTGATTCCGACTACGCAGGCGATACGGAAACAAGGAATTCGATTCATTATGCTTTCATGTGGACCGGTTACATGGTCATCGAGAAGACAGTCAACTGTAGCTCTATCAACAACCGAAGCAGAGTATATACCTGCATGTGAAGGCGTAAAGGAACTTGTTTGGGTGAAACGCATGTTTTAAGAATTGGTTCCAGAAAATCATGAAGTTCCAATTTTATATTTGGATAATCAAAGTTCTATAAAACTTATAAAGAATCCGCAATTTCACAAAAGAACGAAGCATATTGAAGTAAAATATAATTTTGTCCGAAAAATATACGAGAAGAAGGAATTTGAGTTAATATATATTCCCACGACAGAACAGATATCGGATATCTTTACAAAGCCAATTCTAAAGCAACAATTTAATTATTTAAAACATATATTAAATGTCAAGCAATTTTAAATGAGTAAATAATTTGGTTAATAAAAGAATACCAGGTAATAGAAACCATCTCCACTTATATACAGATGGTTCGAAGGTTGATGGAAAGGTTGGCTTCTGAGTACACTGTGTAGAACTTAGTTTGGATATAGCTCACAGACTACCAAGTGGCTGAGTCGCAACATAGTAACCAACACTGGCGTTGCCATTTAGTCGGACAGCCAGGCTGCCATCAATTCTCTGGAGGCCACATCCCTAAATTCAGAAACAGCCCTCGACTGCCGAAGATCTCCTAACGAGATGGCTGAGCAGTTTAATATACACCTCACATGGGTGCCTGGGCATTGGGATATCCCGGAGAACTGCAAAGCTGATGAACTTGCTAGGAAAGGGACGACATTACAAATTCTCGAAGAATTTGCATATACATACATACTCGTATTGGTGCGCCACTATCCACGTGCAAGCTTTGGCTTAGGCAAGAGGCAATCAGGCAGTCCAACGAATGATGGACAGAAATTGGCACCTGCGGGGTAGCTAGTCAAACCTGGCCAAGGTATTCTATGTGAGCTGGTAAAAAAATATGGCTGCCACCTTAACCTAAACCTAAACCTAAATATGTTAAGGCAATTATAGATACCAACAAATACGAATTCTATGTTTGTATTACAATTTGTATAATCTATTAAATAATTTAAAAAATTATAACTGAAACTAATTTAATTAAAACAAAAAATTCCGAATTCCGAATATTTTTTGGGACTGAAGGTAGGGGGGTCTGAACCTTCTTACTTTTGAGATGTACTAATGTGTTAAACGGTTAACTGCAACAGGAATTTTGAGCCCGGATTTTAGTATAATAGATTTTGTGGAAAAACTAAAAAAATAAATTTTTGGGAATTTATTCTGGGATTCAATTTTGTTGTTTGAGCCGGATATATACCGATTCTTTTCTGGATAGACAACAAAATGTGCTATTTGATGAAAAAATATTGTCATTAGATATAACCGCTGAGGCAAAAGATATGGTCATTTGGATTTATATTTTACAAAAAATATTTTTTGTATTTTTGCCATTTTTTGGTAAAAAATATTTTTTGCTCTTCTTCTACACACGAAAAAAGATTTTACGAATCAGATAAAATAGACAGAAGTTAAAGAGTGCTGAGTACTCTTTAATCGATCTTTTTCAGTCCAACACAGTTCGAGATTTGAACTTTTTGTATTTTTAATATATTCTGATGCTACGACTTGCTTCTAGGTGTGAAGGTTGCCTCAAACTTATATTGTTTGAACGTACAGTATAGTTTGCGAAGCCGTTGTTGTCGCGGTTCTAATTACCCCGCCATACCTAGACAATGCACACTAATCCCAAATCCAATTTTTTGGCATAAATTAAAAAAAATAAACTTAAGAAATTACAAGAAGTATATAAATATATATACTAAAAAGGCAACCCTATAGCGGACAACCCTATTTTAAACTTAGGTGGCAACCCTGTTTTTCGCCATGCGGTCTTTGGTGTCAAATCTTATTTCATTGTTGAGGATAGAATTTACATCTACTGTTTTTTTATTAGCTCTTCTATAAAGATGATAGAAGATAGGGACGCCTTCATTATTTTGTATAAAACCTTTACTATCAAGGTATAAAAATGCCTCCCTTGCAACGAAACCAGATGTTAGGGGTTTGCATATATATTCTTCATCTACATAATATGGTGCCATGATTAAATTATTTGCTGTGCATTCCATACATTTGGCTATATAATTTCTTATTAATTATACCCTACACCACACTGTGGTACAGGGTATTATAAGTTTGTTTCACGGCAGATGTTTGTAACACCTGAAAATAACACAGCTAGACCCACCTTAAAGTATACCGATCGACTCAGAATCACTAGCTGAGTCGATTTAAGCATGTCCGTCCGTCCGTCTGTGGATGTAAAGTTGTTCGTCGACTACAGGTCGCAATTTCACTCCGATCGTTCTGAAATTTTGCAGTTTAGAGTATTTCGCAGCTGTTAAGATCGCTATTGAATTTGGTTGAAATCGGTTCAGATTTAGATATAGCTCCCATATATATCTTTCGTCCGATTTGGCCCTTTAGTCCTATAGAAGCTGTATTTTACATCCAATCGTTTTGTAATTTAGAATGGTAGAGTTTCTTGATCCATGAACCAACATTGCCGAATTTGAAGAAAATCGGTTAAGATTTAGCTATAGCTCCCATATATATGTTTCGTCCGATTTGGCCCTTTAGTCCTATAGAAGCTGTATTTTACATCCAATCGTTTTGAAATTTAGAATGGTAGAGTTTCTTGATCCATTAACCAACATTGCCGAATTTGAAGAAAATCGGTTAAGATTTAGCTATAGCTCCCATATATATGTTTCGTCCGATTTTCCTCTTTAGTCCTGTAGAAGCTGTATTTTACATCCAATCATTTTGAAATTTAGAATGGTAGAGTTTCTTGATCCATGAACCAACACTACCGAATTTGAAGAAAATCGGTTAATATTTAGCTATAGCTCCCATATATATGTTTCGTCCGATTTGGACCTTTAGTCCTATAAAAGCTGTATTTTCCATCCAATCGTTTTGAAATTTAGAATGGTAGAGTTCCTTGATCCATGAACCAACATTGCCGAATTTGAAGAAAATCGGTTAAGATTTAGCTATAGCTCCCATATATACGTTTCGTCCGATTTGGCCCTTTAGTTCTATAGAAGCTGTATTTTACATCCAATCGTTTTGAAATTTAGAATAAACAATTTATGCATGAACTACAAAATTTATATTTCAGAGTTATTCAATATTACGAGAGTGGTGTAGGGTATTATATAGTCGGCCCCGCCCGACTTTAGCCTTTCCTTACTGGTTTATTCATTATTTTGTTGTAATATATTAACAGATGCACTCCAAATAAAGTTTCTTGAATTTCAAATAAAATTTTTTGTTCATAAATATATAATATTTAAAATGTTAGCTTCGACTAATCTCAACGAGGAACCATTTTCTCTACTTGCAGATGAATATTTGCCACAATATAAATTTAAAAGCACGAATTGGTCAAAATTTAGGGGAGCTCTACACGAATTAATTTCTAGCGAAACCCTAATACCCAATAATAAAAATTTAACCAACGTAGAAATCGATTTTTACCTGCAAAAAATTAATGACATTATATATAACGTTATAGATAAACATGTTCCTAAATTGAAATGTAAGGACAACATACAAAAGTTTGTGAATCATACCCTAAGAAAAAAAAAATCACTTCTGTAGTATATTTTCTGGAAACATATTGTATTTGGGAAAAATTACTTTTTTCTATAGGTGGGAAAACAAATTATGCTGCCGATTTAAATATTTCCTCGTTTTTAAAGATAATTTGCACCAAAGCTCCGAAAAAAATAACGTTGATAAGAGAGATATTCAAACTTTTTTTCCGGTATGTAAAAATAATAAAATATTCGCACCAAAGTATATTTTATTTAAATTTTGATCCCAAACATATTATGTTTCCGGTTTTTTTCTCCGTGTACTATCAAAAAACTAAACGAAGAAAAGAGCAAAATTTTACCAAATATGTATCCAATAAATTGCTGTACAACACTTCACAAATGAACAGATCTGACAATTTCATAATAAAACCAGTAAGGAAAGGCTAAAGTCGGGCGGGGCCGACTATATAATACCCTACACCACTCTCGTAATATTGAATAACTCTGAAATATAAATTTTGTAGTTCATGCATAAATTGTTTATTCTAAATTTCAAAACGATTGGATGTAAAATACAGCTTCTATAGAACTAAAGGGCCAAATCGGACGAAACATATATATGGGAGCTATAGCTAAATCTTAACCGATTTTCTTCAAATTCGGCAATGTTGGTTCATGGATCAAGAAACTCTACCATTCTAAATTTCAAAACGATTGGATGGAAAATACAGCTTTTATAGGACTAAAGGTCCAAATCGGACGAAACATATATATGGGAGCTATAGCTAAATATTAACCGATTTTCTTCAAATTCGGCAATGTTGGTTCATGGATCAAGAAACTCTACCATTCTAAATTTCAAAACGATTGGATGGAAAATACAGCTTTTATAGGACTAAAGGTCCAAATCGGACGAAACATATATATGGGAGCTATAGCTAAATATTAACCGATTTTCTTCAAATTCGGTAGTTTTGGTTCATGGATCAAGAAACTCTACCATTCTAAATTTCAAAATGATTGGATGTAAAATACAGCTTCTACAGGACTAAAGAGGAAAATCGGACGAAACATATATATGGGAGCTATAGCTAAATCTTAACCGATTTTCTTCAAATTTGGCAATGTTGGTTAATGGATCAAGAAACTCTACCATTCTAAATTTCAAAACGATTGGATGTAAAATACAGCTTCTATAGGACTAAAGGGCCAAATCGGACGAAACATATATATGGGAGCTATAGCTAAATCTTAACCGATTTTCTTCAAATTCGGCAATGTTGGTTCATGGATCAAGAAACTCTACCATTCTAAATTACAAAACGATTGGATGTAAAATACAGCTTCTATAGGACTAAAGGGCCAAATCGGACGAAAGATATATATGGGAGCTATATCTAAATCTGAACCGATTTCAACCAAATTCAATAGCGATCTTAACAGCTGCGAAATACTCTAAACTGCAAAATTTCAGAACGATCGGAGTGAAATTGCGACCTGTAGTCGACGAACAACTTTACATCCACAGACGGACGGACGGACGGACATGCTTAAATCGACTCAGCTAGTGATTCTGAGTCGATCGGTATACTTTAAGGTGGGTCTAGCTGTGTTATTTTCAGGTGTTACAAACATCTGCCGTGAAACAAACTTATAATACCCTGTACCACAGTGTGGTGTAGGGCATAAAAATGGTTACTAATTTTCTCAAATAAAATATGTGTTTAACTACAAATACAATTATTATTTAGGAATTTCCCGAAAATTATTTTATTAAGATAGATTTTCAAAACTTTCGAATAATTCGGATTTCGAATTATATGATACAATTAATAATGTCATATGTCGCATTAAAGTTTGCCCAAAGGACCCATTTTCCAAATATTCCAAATCAACATTTGTTGTCAATTTATCGCTATTCAAGATTATACGATTTGAATTATAAAGGACTTTTGTGAACATTTCTTAAAATTACTGAAAAACTTAAAAAAAAGAAATGTTACTAACATTTAAAATTTCTAATTAAATTACTGAAAAACTTTAAACTTGGCTTACAATCGACACACAAATATTTTCTGAATTTGCATGTTTTCTGATTCATGCAAATAAATCTTTGTCTCGGAAATAATAGTCCCAAATAAAAAAAATATTAGAAAGGAAACAAGGATTTGCTTAGAACATCATCTTCCCAAATATGTATTATTTGTGGGTTCCAAATATTATATTTTTCGCGTGTGCCCTAAAAATATATATCTTTTTCAAGCAGAAAATGTTTGGGACAATATACTACATAAGCGATTTTTTCTTTAGTTTTAAGGCAATTAATACTGTCATTTTCTCTGAAAATATTGATTCTATTATCTGCGATGCAAAAACCAAGATAGGAACCGCATCGTGGATAAGACGGAAAAATTTAAGCATATAAACTACATCTAAATTTTATCTCATATTTTGATAGCCAGTCCTTGAGAGCGATGTCTTTTGGATTGTTAACGGAATTTCCCCACTCTAGATGTTTCGAATTTAAATCTCCCGCCAATATGTAGAGGTTTTCAAGGTTATTCAGCTGAAGCGATTCAAAAAGATGTTGCATTTCGGTTTTTAAACTATCATTGTTGTTGCCTGCGGGGTAATATGCCGAAATAATGTAAAGTGACTTATTTGAAGACATGGGTAATTGTATAATACATGTTTCCAGATATTTGAATGTATCAACAGATGAGTTTTTATAAATTTTAAATTGTATACCTCTTTTAATTAAAATTAATTAAATTGTGTTTCTTATACAATTTTGTTTCGTTTACCAAAACTAGATCTGGGCTATGTACTTTGGGAAAGTTTTATAATTCGTAACGTCAATTCAATCTTATTAATGAGTTTACATTTATTTGAATTATATTTAGTTTCATTGGTATCACATTATTTGTAATTGATTTTCTTGCCATTATACTTCAAGTAATGAAAACATTTTATCAATCCTGGAGGATTGGATATTCAGCTGTTTCTGGAAATTTATTATTTGATTAGATAATGTATCTAGAGATTCGAGATTTTGAAAAAACGAATTATTAAAAACATTATTGGTATTATTAACATTTTCATTTACATAAAGAACATTATTGTTGTTTTTTTAATATATTTGCAAAACTAATATTAGGATTAATTCTTGGTGTATTATTATAATATCTGTTATTAATAAGATTTTGACGTTTTATTTTCATTTTTTTCTTAAATTCTTTATATTTTTCGCATCCTTTGTAAACATTAACTAGTTCGCATTTACCAATGTCATGGGTTTAGCCGCATTTAACGCATCTTCTTAGCAAAAAACAATTGAAAGCGCTGTGAAAGAAGCCTTGGCATTTTCTGCATTGTGGAATTTCAGGTTTCTGTAAAAGCTCCCATTCGATGAGGCGATGGAGCAATCCGTCTATTGATATCAGCTTACTTTCTTTGCTGTTTCCACTTATTTGGACTAAGAACATCCCAGCAAAAAATAAAAGAAGTACTTCCAAAAAATAACATTATCAGTACTTTCAAATCATAAGTATGAAAATTTTTTCGGCATTTAATGAAGTTCTTGTAACTATTAACCCTACAATGCACACTGGTCCCAAATCCAATTTTTTTGGCATAAATTCTAAAAATAAACTTAAGAAATTACCAGAAGTATATATATATTCGAAAAGGCAACCTTATAGCGGACCTAGAAAATGTAATTTTTTAAACTTAGGTGGCAACCGTGTTTTTTCCATGCGATCAAAGTTAGTAGTTCAATCAAGTGTTTTTAAGCACTTCTTCTTGAGAAAATATTGGCAATATCTTTGATACTGGAAATCGGCAGAACTAAAATTTTATTTAATCTGTGAAATATGGAAAATCAAGCTCAAAGTATGCAGATTATAATTATTATAACATAATTCATAATTGTTTCGTCTTTTTCGTTGTTATTTCGTATTTATGGGGTGCGGTATTTTAGAGATACATAACCTCACGTTATTTGTGTTTCGTGGAGTAAAAGTTATAGATGTACTCGCGTGTTCATGAAAGTTTAAACGCACAATTGTTTATTAAAGTGTCCTTTATCATGTAGTATAGATGCGCTTTGCGCGTTTTGTGCGCAAAGTGATCAAAATTATGTTTTTTCAGTCAAACTCTTGTTTAACTGTGCTGAAATGTTAGCTTTTTAGGATGGTAATGGACGAAAACATGATATCGGTTCGAATTTGGTACTAAAATAATTGATGAAAATGTGTTTTAGTTTATGTTCAGAAATATTTATCAAAGTTCAGAAGACATTTGGAAAGGTTAGCGGAGGCCCACTAAGAGTGGGTTTCTGAAAATTTTAAAAGTAATATCGAACACGATGATTATGCGAAACAGCCACTGAAATGGGAAAACGACTAAAAAGGTAATTGACAGCTGAACTCTCACTGCTCCAAGAACATAGCACTCCCTTCTTGTGCATACGGCAACTATATCAGCGAGTAAGACAAAAGATGCCGATGTGTGTTTTAAAAAATACTTTAACACAAACTTGTTACACATGTACCTTGTTACACATGGACCCTGTTGCACATGGACCTTGAGACACATTGACCTTGTTACACGTGGGAAAATATACTTGTCAGGAACTTTCCTTAAAATATTAGCACATTGTTCTCAGATTGTTGTCGCTTCTGCACTTCCTGTTGGCAGCTTAGGGGAAATGCTTCGGAGGCACTGAACAAATTTTATAAGTAAGACAGAAGTGACCGTCTGACAAAATAGCCGCATTAATTTTTCACAGATCTATGGATTCGTCGGATCCATTATTATCAAGTATTTGCATTTCTAAGAGACAATCATAAATGCATGTGCAGTTATGAAGAAAATGGAATTTGTTTATAACATCGGGAGGTATTGTATTATTGGGTTCAGTTTTTTTGTACACCATAGCTACTTCTAAAGTATTGAGTGAGTCGATATTTACGCAAACCGAATGTTGCGTAAATGGCGTATAGAGTCCATATTGTCCAAATCGGTTGCAAATTTGTATGAGGGCTATATCCAAATCTGAATCGATTTTCTTCAAATTGGTAAATTCTTGGTAACAAAAACATACCCATGCCAAATTTCATGCTAATTGGACCATATTTGCAACAAGAACTTAGCGTACAGACATCAAGCTTGTGTGGGAGGTGGCAGTGGGAGTTGCCAGATTGGCCCAAATTTTTGTTCATTTTTTATGTGAGTTATGACTAACAGGTGTGCACATTTTTAGGGATATGCATTCCTTCATATTTATGCCACAAAAAATGGATTTGGGACTAGTGTGCAATGCATAATTTCAAAACGATTGGATGTAAAATAAATCTTCTGAAGTGACAAAACCCCAGATCGGAAGGAACATATATATGGGGGCTATGAAATATATATATATATGTGAAATACTGTGCGTATAGTGCTAAAGGGCAAAATCGGAAGAAATATATATTTATATGGCGGCTATATCAGAATTAGTGAATGGTTCTGGAAGCTAGTCGAATTTCGACCTTTTCATCAACCATATTTCGTTTCCGTCGACTAGGTCGATTAATCGGACCTAAAGTCCACTTTTTCATAGTCGATTAAAATAACATAAGTCATTTTAAAGTATGCTGATTTTCTTCGATATATGTGTTATATTGTGGAATGTAAATAGTAACAGATTTGTCCCAATGATGGCAGTACTCGTTATATATAAACCTGAAAGGCATTTTTTCCAACATAGCTAGTGTTCGTTTATCCTCGGATTAAAAAAATCCTTTTTCCCCGCATTTTTTTTTGGTGATTTTATAGCATATTGGTAGCTCTATGTTAGGTGCAAAAGATGGGTTTCATCGAGTTTTAGTTTTCATAATGATAGCAATAAAAATGTGGCCACGAACGTACGCGGAATAGAAGTCAACTTTGGCTGAATCTAGTAACATGCAAAAATCTGCAAAAAGGAACGGAATATTCTAAAGTTATTAATTTATTTTAAAAGAGGATTAATGTAGCTTTCTATCGAGTATTTACACAATCAATTATCTCTATTGGTTTTTTTCTAATTGGCTTAGGTGCCGGTCGCGAACGTACGATTTTTCCATCTGTTTTAACCGTTAAATTAATCGTTAGTCGAACTTTTTTTTGGTCTCCTTGCATTTTTTTCTTCTTAATTGATTGTAATAGAGAAATTTTGTAGAAAGAGTGCAAGCCTAACATATGTTTTTATATGTAAAATAATTAAATATAAAAATGTCTGTAAAAGTAGCTTAAAATGGAAAAAATATATTTGTTCAGTTTTTAGGCAAATTTTCTCATGAAAACAACTGAGATATGCTATGAAACCATTATATTTTAAAAATTTAGACATTTTGTATTCATTTTTTTATAATTATTCACAATAAAATACGATGATTACCAACATTTTATTTTTCGGTCCTGGTTGACCATTCGGCGGAAATGTCCATATATGAAGATATCTGGTTCTAAACTGGTATTCAAAATTTTGTATAGTGTTCATCCAAGAAAAACATGTATGCCAAATTTCAGAATGATCGAAGGCAAAATATATCATCCAGATTCAAACAGTGCATCCACATTCCAATAACACTTTTGTACATAAGTACTAGTAAATGCCAAATAACTTTTATTATTCTCTGAACCGGGGCTACGGAAAATACCTAGCGCCGCACCAATGTGCTATGTATTACAGTGTAGAATAAAAAATACTTTTTATTACTGAGAATGTGGAGCATTTGCGAAAATGTTACTAGAAGTTACACTATGGGGTCATTCGGTCACACTATTCAAGAGCCAGCCATACCGAACGGGTTACAAACATCTTAAAATGACCTAAAATACATATATTCCCTATGTTAGGAAGGCTCAACATTTGTATTCCTTTAAAAGAGAATTATCTCTGGACCCGAAGATTTTAATAAGAACGACATACATTCATCAAATAAATACAACACCAAAAAAGCAAATCTTACAGTGCTTTAAAAGGAGTTGTGCAAAAGTGATGACAAATAAGTACTTCCCCGGAGCGACAAGACCTTGTTAAATTCATTGGTGAAAATCCAAATTAGAACAACTTCCGGATCATAAGTAGGGAATTTTTATTGCTTCTTTGGATGCTCTTTTTTTGCTGGAATGGGAAGATTGTACTCCTTCTTGGATTTGTTAGTTGCATAGTGGCTAACTTTTAAAAATTCCAATTCATCAGATTGATGTTTACGTAATTCGGTGTAAATGTAAATAATCTAGTGTTTGTAACTTGCAAGTGAGATTTAACACGAATATATTTAATTATCCATTGAATTTAGGAACAAAACTATTTTATTTTGTTTAATATTAAATTCTTTTATTTTGAAATTATCAATTTTTAATCCATTTTTGATAAACAATATAAGTTCTATTGCATTAACATTAAATATGTGAATGGGTGGTATTTTTTCTTTTTGTTTTGATTATTAGCATTTGCTTGTTTTGTATCTGTTTTTTGGTTGGAATTTCTGTTTGCTGTTGCTGCTTTGGCCGCTGCAGCTTTAGCTGCAACTGATGTGCTTGGATGTTCTGTTATTGTTGTGGTATTATTATCAGCTGTTTGACGTTTATCACCATACACATGTTCTCTAAATTTAGATAGTGCCTCCGCATCACATTGAAATTCACTCTCAGTGTCAAGTATTGAGTAGTAGTTACTCTTTAGATGTTTACTTTGGGAGATAGGCTCCATATTTATATTATTATTGATGCGGTTTCTTTTTCGATCATTTATTAGTATGTTTACTGAGTTTAATAAATCTGAGTTTTGAGTATTAAGATCACTCATTTTATTAAACTATTATTAATATTTCAGTAGTTGCTTTGATTTTAGCCACTTACACACGAAATGAAGTACAGGCAACTCGCGGTATAACGAATACTCGGCTTAACAAAAACCCGATATAACGCACGATCAAAATGTTTACATTGAGTACCTTATATTACGAACGACTTCAATTATTTGTACTCGATATAACGATCGATTGGGAAAAAATTATTCGCCCTTATTCCAGTTGGCGTCGTCGACGTCGATTCTTAGTCGACACTGTTTAGATTGACGACTTCATAAATTTTGATTTTTTTAAATATTTTTAAGTTATAAAAAGGGTTTTTGTTAGTTCAAGGATATCAAACACATTCGTTTTAACGTAAAGATGACAAAGCTAAAACTTCATAGATATGACGAAAATGATGTGACGACGTCGACGACGCCAACTGGAATAAGGGCGATTAAAATTAAAGACAAAACTAAAATAAAAGAATGTAAGAAGAAGGAAAAACACTCTAGAGTCGTTGCAGAACCGTTAGTTTTTATTACTTGCTCATTTTTGACTCATACCTACATACACACCGATAGCGAAATTTGTAATTTTACTTTTAACATAGCCGAAATAGTATCATTAATTAGAATGGACAGAAGAAACAGAATTTCCTTAAGTCAAAAAATTTTAATTTTAGAAGAATGTTTGATTTCAGTGATTTAGAAGAAAAATTGGATTCCAAAAGCATCAATATGCACATTAAAGAAATGCGAAATTAAATGTTCTCTAATTTATAAGCAAATAACAATGTATCAAAAATCGTCGAATTCTTAAAAAAGATAATTCACACATGGAAAAGAAACTACGAGTGGTTTCTTGATGTTCCAGTAAATGGAAAAGCACTAAAATTAAAGCCATAGAATTGCAAAGGAAGCTACATGAAGGGGTTTTTTAAATATTATGTATAAAATGGAACACAACTTCACAAATCTATGCCATTTTGTATGTTAAAGCTAAACAATTTGTATAATCGTAAAATTAATTAAATGTTATGTTTAAAATCCAACGAAATACATCTGAAAAATCTTCGCGTTATAACGAATTATTAGGTATAACGAATTGGTCTGACAATATATCGTTCGTTATACCGGGATTTGCCTGTATTTTATTAGGTTTATCACGACCGAATTGTACACAAAAGTTACAAATTCGACACCGATATACGATAGACGTCTGTCTCTCATGACGGTTGACGATGTACCTCTAGACAACTTTGTTAAAGTATCTCTCTCCGTTATGGATTATACTATGGCAGCTTTCTTATATAAAGAGGGGGATACGAATCTAGTATACGAAGGTTCATTCACAACATTCTGATTGAGAAAAGCATTTCGTCTAGCTTAGGGTCAGTTACTTAACCTCCATAGATTTTTCAGCGGGGGAACGCCCCAAGGGGGTGTTCTGTCTTCTCTACTGTGGAATCTCTCCATGGACATTCTTGAGTGCTAAGGTTACTGCCTATGCAGATGACGTGGAAATAGCAGTTATAGGGATGAGACACCCTAGAACGGCCTTCATACAACCGCAATATCGAGTTACGATAATAGTCTTGGTGTGAACCCGACCAAGGCAGATCTAGTTATTTTCAGCAGCAGATATAAGGTACCTACAGTTGCATGTGTCTACTTGGGGCAGTACTCGTTATATATAAACCTGAAAGGCATTTTTTCCAACATAGCTAGTGTTCGTTTATCCTCGGATTAAAAAAATCCTTTTTCCCCGCATTTTTTTTTTTGGTGATTTTATAGCATATTGGTAGCTCTATGTTAGGTGCAAAAGATGGGTTTCATCGAGTTTTAGTTTTCATAATGATAGCAATAAAAATGTGGCCACGAACGTACGCGGAATAGAAGTCAACTTTGGCTGAATCTAGTAACATGCAAAAATCTGCAAAAATGAACGGAATATTCTAAAGTTATTAATTTATTTTAAAAGAGGATTAATGTAGCTTTCTATCGAGTATTTACACAATCAATTATCTCTATTGGTTTTTTTCTAATTGGCTTAGGTGCCGGTCGCGAACGTACGATTTTTCCATCTGTTTTAACCGTTAAATTAATCGTTAGTCGAACTTTTTTTTGGTCTCCTTGCATTTTTTTCTTCTTAATTGATTGTAATAGAGAAATTTTGTAGAAAGAGTGCAAGCCTAACATATGTTTTTATATGTAAAATAATTAAATATAAAAATGTCTGTAAAAGTAGCTTAAAATGGAAAAAATATATTTGTTCAGTTTTTAGGCAAATTTTCTCATGAAAACAACTGAGATATGCTATGAAACCATTATATTTTAAAAATTTAGACATTTTGTATTCATTTTTTTATAATTATTCACAATAAAATACGATGATTACCAACATTTTATTTTTCGGTCCTGGTTGACCATTCGGCGGAAATGTCCATATATGAAGATATCTGGTTCTAAACTGGTATTCAAAATTTTGTATAGTGTTCATCCAAGAAAAACATGTATGCCAAATTTCAGAATGATCGAAGGCAAAATATATCATCCAGATTCAAACAGTGCATCCACATTCCAATAACACTTTTGTACATAAGTACTAGTAAATGCCAAATAACTTTTATTATTCTCTGAACCGGGGCTACGGAAAATACCTAGCGCCGCACCAATGTGCTATGTATTACAGTGTAGAATAAAAAATACTTTTTATTACTGAGAATGTGGAGCATTTGCGAAAATGTTACTAGAAGTTACACTATGGGGTCATTCGGTCACACTATTCAAGAGCCAGCCATACCGAACGGGTTACAAACATCTTAAAATGACCTAAAATACATATATTCCCTATGTTAGGAAGGCTCAACATTTGTATTCCTTTAAAAGAGAATTATCTCTGGACCCGAAGATTTTAATAAGAACGACATACATTCATCAAATAAATACAACACCAAAAAAGCAAATCTTACAGTGCTTTAAAAGGAGTTGTGCAAAAGTGATGACAAATAAGTACTTCCCCGGAGCGACAAGACCTTGTTAAATTCATTGGTGAAAATCCAAATTAGAACAACTTCCGGATCATAAGTAGGGAATTTTTATTGCTTCTTTGGATGCTCTTTTTTTGCTGGAATGGGAAGATTGTACTCCTTCTTGGATTTGTTAGTTGCATAGTGGCTAACTTTTAAAAATTCCAATTCATCAGATTGATGTTTACGTAATTCGGTGTAAATGTAAATAATCTAGTGTTTGTAACTTGCAAGTGAGATTTAACACGAATATATTTAATTATCCATTGAATTTAGGAACAAAACTATTTTATTTTGTTTAATATTAAATTCTTTTATTTTGAAATTATCAATTTTTAATCCATTTTTGATAAACAATATAAGTTCTATTGCATTAACATTAAATATGTGAATGGGTGGTATTTTTTCTTTTTGTTTTGATTATTAGCATTTGCTTGTTTTGTATCTGTTTTTTGGTTGGAATTTCTGTTTGCTGTTGCTGCTTTGGCCGCTGCAGCTTTAGCTGCAACTGATGTGCTTGGATGTTCTGTTATTGTTGTGGTATTATTATCAGCTGTTTGACGTTTATCACCATACACGTGTTCTCTAAATTTAGATAGTGCCTCCGCATCACATTGAAATTCACTCTCAGTGTCAAGTATTGAGTAGTAGTTACTCTTTAGATGTTTACTTTGGGAGATAGGCTCCATATTTATATTATTATTGATGCGGTTTCTTTTTCGATCATTTATTAGTATGTTTACTGAGTTTAATAAATCTGAGTTTTGAGTATTAAGATCACTCATTTTATTAAACTATTATTAATATTTCAGTAGTTGCTTTGATTTTAGCCACTTACACACGAAATGAAGTACAGGCAACTCGCGGTATAACGAATACTCGGCTTAACAAAAACCCGATATAACGCACGATCAAAATGTTTACATTGAGTACCTTATATTACGAACGACTTCAATTATTTGTACTCGATATAACGATCGATTGGGAAAAAATTATTCGCCCTTATTCCAGTTGGCGTCGTCGACGTCGATTCTTAGTCGACACTGTTTAGATTGACGACTTCATAAATTTTGATTTTTTTAAATATTTTTAAGTTATAAAAAGGGTTTTTGTTAGTTCAAGGATATCGAACACATTCGTTTTAACGTAAAGATGACAAAGCTAAAACTTCATAGATATGACGAAAATGATGTGACGACGTCGACGACGCCAACTGGAATAAGGGCGATTAAAATTAAAGACAAAACTAAAATAAAAGAATGTAAGAAGAAGGAAAAACACTCTAGAGTCGTTGCAGAACCGTTAGTTTTTATTACTTGCTCATTTTTGACTCATACCTACATACACGCCGATAGCGAAATTTGTAATTTTACTTTTAACATAGCCGAAATAGTATCATTAATTAGAATGGACAGAAGAAACAGAATTTCCTTAAGTCAAAAAATTTTAATTTTAGAAGAATGTTTGATTTCAGTGATTTAGAAGAAAAATTGGATTCCAAAAGCATCAATATGCACATTAAAGAAATGCGAAATTAAATGTTCTCTAATTTATAAGCAAATAACAATGTATCAAAAATCGTCGAATTCTTAAAAAAGATAATTCACACATGGAAAAGAAACTACGAGTGGTTTCTTGATGTTCCAGTAAATGGAAAAGCACTAAAA
This sequence comes from Eudasyphora cyanicolor, assembly GCA_963930755.1. NCBI lineage: Eukaryota > Metazoa > Arthropoda > Insecta > Diptera > Muscidae > Eudasyphora > Eudasyphora cyanicolor. Next base: position 247,535,470 of record OZ005736.1, on the reverse strand, counting down.
TTAAAGCCATAGAATTGCAAAGGAAGCTACATGAAGGGGTTTTTTAAATATTATATATAAAATGGAACACAACTTCACAAATCTATGCCATTTTGTATGTTAAAGCTAAACAATTTGTATAATCGTAAAATTAATTAAATGTTATGTTTAAAATCCAACGAAATACATCTGAAAAATCTTCGCGTTATAACGAATTATTAGGTATAACGAATTGGTCTGACAATATATCGTTCGTTATACCGGGATTTGCCTGTATTTTATTAGGTTTATCACGACCGAATTGTACACAAAAGTTACAAATTCGACATCGATATACGATAGACGCCTGTCTCTCATGACGGTTGACGATGTACCTCTAGACAACTTTGTTAAAGTATCTCTCTCCGTTATGGATTATACTATGGCAGCTTTCTTATATAAAGAGGGGGATACGAATCTAGTATACGAAGGTTCATTCACAACATTCTGATTGAGAAAAGCATTTCGTCTAGCTTAGGGTCAGTTACTTAACCTCCATAGATTTTTCAGCGGGGGAACGCCCCAAGGGGGTGTTCTGTCTTCTCTACTGTGGAATCTCTCCATGGACATTCTTGAGTGCTAAGGTTACTGCCTATGCAGATGACGTGGAAATAGCAGTTATAGGGATGAGACACCCTAGAACGGCCTTCATACAACCGCAATATCGAGTTACGATAATAGTCTTGGTGTGAACCCGACCAAGGCAGATCTAGTTATTTTCAGCAGCAGATATAAGGTACCTACAGTTGCATGTGTCTACTTGGGGTAATTCCCTTCTTTGAATACGCAAATTGTTCTGGTATTTTACATTAAGTTAAACTTCGACAGGGTTCTCTGCGGGACGAGCAAGCTGGTTTTCGCCCACACCGCAGTTGTGTCGATCAAGCAAATACGATTCGAGTCATAATCGATCTTTAAAAAAGCCTTTGACTCTGTGAAACGTAGTGCAATATGGTCTGCCTTGAGAGCTAAAGGAGTCCCCATGAAAATAATAAACGTCATAAAAGCCATGTATGAAATTGCAGGTTCGTCACACGGACAATATAGTGACTTTTTTTCACAAACGTCGGTGCGAAACAAGGTTGTCCGCTATCACTCCTATTGTTTGCAGTAGTTCTTGACAACGTCATGACGGAAAACTGTAAAAAGAGAAGAGGAATAGTCAGGGGTTTCACCGTCACCTAGAAGACCTAGATTTTGCGGATGATATTTGCCTCATTTCCCACAAACATAGTGACATGCAGAGCAAGATCAATGACCTGGTCACTCGATGCAAACTTATTGGATTGGAAGTCTATATTCAAAAACAAAAGCCCTGAACAGCAACACCATTAACAACAACAAACTATATATTGATAAATATATATACGATATGTTGAAAGCCTCTGTTACATAGGCTGTATCATGGCAGTACAAGGTGGAATTGAGGAAGATATAAATTTTAGTGTATACCAAGCTGCGCATATTTATGCATACGTAAAACAACGTTACTGTACTGTAGCTAAACATGGCTTTTATCGAGCTCTATTGTACAGAGACTGTAAGCCCAAATAAACAAATTTTTAAGGACCATATTACACATATTTTGGCCAACCAATACCGAACTATGGAAGAGAACGGATGAATCTCCCATCGGCAAACAAATAAGGAGGAGAAAGTGGAGATGGGTGGGTCACACCCTTCGCAAATCACCCAAATGTTTCACAAGATTTGCACTCGAATAGTACCCACAGGGCAGCCGAAGACATGGAAGACCGAAGAACACCTGGCGTCGATGATTTACATTTAATGAAATCAAGACAATATGTCAAGATAGAGTAAGATGGAATAACCTTGTAGATACCCTTTGTTCCCAGGTGGATAAAGGGAAAAAAACTTAGAAAGGGAGTTAAGCTTGAAACCGACGTTTTGGTAAGAGCAAAAGAGCTGTAGTACCGCTATATACTCGTACGGGCAAAAAGGCAATGGGGAAACGTTGGTTCTGAAATACAACTTCTGCGCGATACTAAACAAAGTCCCGCGAATGGATGTTATGTGTATAAAATTGGCACTGAATGTTATACTACATTTAGTGGTGCTAGACATTATAGCAGGGTAACATGCCCTGCTACTGCTATAAGAATGGAATGATCGTTCATAGGAACTCCGTGAACTTCTATACAAACTCGACAACCAAGTGGGTTTTTATGTCTTTTCTGAGGAACTTGAGCTATCCATTGCTAAAAGACTGCCTGATTACTATAGTGTTTATCAGGCTGAAATCTTAACTATTAAAGATGTAGCATGATGGATGAAAATTAATGTTCCGACCAAAGTCCAAAGTGAGGAATCACTATCAATAATCATAAAGCTATGTGCTATCAAGAGCTTTAATCTTTTTCAATCGCCATGACCGAACGATGTCTCGCCGGCGAAGCTACAGGCAGTCGCAGATACAATAAAGATGTAGCATAATAGCTGAAAATTAATTTTCCGACCAAAGACGGTAGCAATATTTCCTCTGATAGTCAGGCTGATATAAAGTCCCTGGAAACTGTTTTCCTGAATTCAAAAACTGTCTCAACTGTCGCATATCTCTTAACGATATGGCTGAACGGTTCAATATGGCTGAACGGTTCAATATTCCCGGACCACGGGAAACAGTAAAGTAGTTTAACTTTCAAGATTAGACCTGCAAGCTCTAATTGAGAGATAGTCACCTAACTTACCTTAGTTGAATTCCAAACCGCGGACATTAAATTCGTAAATTAATTCATACAGCAGTTCATGTTTAATCCATTGGTTGGTGTTTGAACGAACAGACACAACCCACAACATACGAGTGCAGGTAAAATTAACACCTTCAAATGAAAACAATGTGTCTATAAAATACGAAAGGTAAGTGTGGATTTATGATGGAAATTCCATAATTCAAATTGTGTTATGTCCTAATTGGTTTTCCCGCGATTATGATTTACACGTAACATTAAGCACAGTACATGAAGGAAAAACCTACCATCACTTGTACGCACCTACAATTTAAAATTTATCAAAACACCCGTGCGATGTTCGTTTTATACAAGCAAACAGTGCAACATAATCTTTGGGAATTCACAACACACTCAAAGGTGTCAGGAAGGTTGATCTTTATTGACCTGTATTAGCGTAATTTTAAAAATTCCCAGCTGGAGGATAATTTCCTTTGAGTGAGAGGGATGACATTATTTCCGCGTATAACTTTTCGAACTGACCCAATTTAATAGAATATATTAAATTTATTAATATATTTATTAAAAATTTTATAACGTTTCAGACTTAATCGAATTTCAGTTTGTAAGTAAATTTGAATCATTACAGACTTTACTAAAGGAAAGATCCCATAAACAATGTTTGAAGTTATGGACGGTGATCCATTCTAAAGTTGGGAATATGAAAATGTATTTAAACGTACCCTTATTTCCAAATTTTTATAAATTTGTTGTTTACATTTTTAACTTACCCCATAGCAGTGCCAGTGATGAAATAACTTTTTCAAAGTTAACTTTAATGAAAAATAAGTTAACAAATAGACTGAAAATAAAGACTTGTGGCCTCTGTGTCATGAACTGATCGAAAAACAGCGAAAAGCCATCTCCAAAAAATAAATGCTTATGCGATTTTTTATATATGGTCTATGAAATTTCGTGAATATCGTTTTTTTATTATCATTGAAATGTTATCTCTTTGTACCATATGTCAGTCGAACTTTTTAATGAAATGACTTGTAAAAAGTTCGATTCTATTTTCATACTTGATTCTTTTTTTATTTTTTTTTTCGTTAAAATGATTCTTCTTGCGATTCCTTTCAAAAAAAGTCAGCGGCAACACTGGTCATAAATAGCGTTAACTTTTATTTTATAGCACACATTTAGTTTATAAACATTCCAAATAATATCTTTTTGGTCAGTCCTTTAAAGCAATTTTTCGTTATGCAGGATATATATGTACGATTAAAGATAAAGTTCAAGACATTAAAAAAAAATATTTTTTTATTAATGGAACAAATATGTTTAAAAAAGGGTAAAACTAGTAACATATATCACGCAAGGGAACAAAGCTTATTTCGGGTAATCTGTCCAATATACATATTAGGTCAACTCGATAACGTCATCCCTCTCAGTCAAAGGATATAATCCTCAAGCGGGAAAATTTTGAAAATTATTCCATGTAATGTGTGTAAAGGTGTTAACAAATGTTTCATTACTGCTAATACAGCTAAACCCTTCTGACACCTTTCAGTGTGTTGGAAGATTTCCCAAAGATTATGCCCAGTAAGCATGGATGCTGTTTTGCCAGATTTTAGTTTGTAGGTTCCTACAACTGACGAAAGGTTTTTCCTTAAGGCACTGTGCTACAAGTTACGTGTAAATCGTAATCGTGGGAAATACCAATCAGAACTCCACACTTTCCTTTTGTATTTTATGGATGCATTGTTTTACTGTAAATGTGTACATTTTACCTGTATATTCGGGGTTGTGTCCGTTCGTCCTAACACCAATTGATGAATTAAACATGATCGCTTCCTCATACCTGGCTAAGGAAGGGCACATCCTATCTGCGGCGTAAATAAATTTATGAAGTTAATGTCTGCGGTTTGCCCTTATTCACAAGAAAGGAATTGAAATCGAGTGCTTTTTTTACACATATGTGGAGGAATGCTGGTACTCAAATATTGTATAAACTAATTGTTCAATTCAACTATTGTATTAAACTGAAAAGAAACGAAAGAACCGCATATTGCATATACAGCAGAAATTTTGCTGTCAGGTGTGATAAGGACCATTTTTATCTCGCGTGATCTACGTGCATACGAATACTAAGTTTTGTACATTACTCCAGATATACGATGATGATATACACCCAATAAACTAGTCCGTTTTTATAGAAATGATTGATATTAACTCCGAAAATTTATAAACAATATAATAATAACGTCACTACCAAAATGAAACGGGGCAAAATCGCCTTTTTGGTTACAGAAGCGATTTTTTTCAGCGTTTACCAATTTTGTTTTACTACGATTAATAGTTGCTGAGATATTCTATTTTAAGAAATACGAATACCCAATTTAACCCACGTTTTTCATTTCTCCAAACAAATTATAATTGGTCCGGCAGATTTTGCTTGATGCTATTACAACAAAATAATGAACTCTTTTATATATATGTAGAGATATTTCTGTGTTCACAATCGATAACCGTGTTCTGTGTTCTTAAGTCAACATAAGAAAGATATCAGTTATATATGCTATGATATTCTACTTGGTAAGGTTAGGTTAAGAGTGGCAGCCTGTAAAAACAAACTCCTTAGACTATACAGTACATTGTGTTAACACAGGGACGTAAGGGAAAACATAAGTTATCCCAATCCCATTAACAAATTTGATTGATTTAAAAAGTTGAACAGTTAGAGGAACGAAATAAGAGCCTAAAGTTGTATGTATGCCGCCTTCTAGAGAGAGCGGAGGATAATTTCCTTTGAGTGAGAGGGATGACATTATTTCCGCGTATAACTTTTCGAACTGAGCCAATTTAATAGAATATATTAAATTTATTAATATATTTATTAAAAATTTTATAACGTTTCAGACTTAATCGAATTTCAGTTTGTAAGTAAATTTGAATCATTACAGACTTTACTAAAGGAAAGATCCCATAAACAATGTTTGAAGTTATGGACGGTGATCCATTCTAAAGTTGGGAATATGAAAATGTATTTAAACGTACCCTTATTTCCAAATTTTTATAAATTTGTTGTTTACATTTTTAACTTACCCCATAGCAGTGCCAGTGATGAAATAACTTTTTCAAAGTTAACTTTAATGAAAAATAAGTTAACAAATAGACTGAAAATAAAGACTTGTGGCCTCTGTGTCATGAACTGATCGAAAAACAGCGAAAAGCCATCTCCAAAAAATAAATGCTTATGCGATTTTTTATATATGGTCTATGAAATTTCGTGAATATCGTTTTTTTATTATCATTGAAATGTTATCTCTTTGTACCATATGTCAGTCGTACTTTTTAATGAAATGACTTGTAAAAAGTTCGATTCTATTTTCATACTTGATTCTTTTTTTTATTTTTTTTTCGTTAAAATGATTCTTCTTGCGATTCCTTTCAAAAAAAGTCAGCGGCAACACTGGTCATAAATAGCGTTAACTTTTATTTTATAGCACACATTTAGTTTATAAACATTCCAAATAATATCTTTTTGGTCAGTCCTTTAAAGCAATTTTTCGTTATGCAGGATATATATGTACGATTAAAGATAAAGTTCAAGACATTAAAAAAAATATTTTTTTATTAATGGAACAAATGTGTTTAAAAAAGGGTAAAACTAGTAACATATATCACGCAAGGGAACAAAGCTTATTTCGGGTAATCTGTCCAATATACATATTAGGTCAACTCGATAACGTCATCCCTCTCAGTCAAAGGATATAATCCTCAAGCGGGAAAATTTTGAAAATTATTCCATGTAATGTGTGTAAAGGTGTTAACAAATGTTTCATTACTGCTAATACAGCTAAACCCTTCTGACACCTTTCAGTGTGTTGGAAGATTTCCCAAAGATTATGCCCAGTAAGCATGGATGCTGTTTTGCCAGATTTTAGTTTGTAGGTTCCTACAACTGACGAAAGGTTTTTCCTTAAGGCACTGTGCTACAAGTTACGTGTAAATCGTAATCGTGGGAAATACCAATCAGAACATAAACCAGAACGACATGTTGTATGTGGATTTTCCACGATAAATCCACACTTTCCTTTTGTATTTTATGGATGCATTGTTTTACTGTAAATGTGTACATTTTACCTGTATATTCGGGGTTGTGTCCGTTCGTCCTAACACCAATTGATGAATTAAACATGATCGCTTCCTCATACCTGGCTAAGGAAGGGCACATCCTATCTGCGGCGTAAATAAATTTATGAAGTTAATGTCTGCGGTTTGCCCTTATTCACAAGAAAGGAATTGAAATCGAGTGCTTTTTTTACACATATGTGGAGGAATGCTGGTATTCAAATATTGTATAAACTAATTGTTCAATTCAACTATTGTATTAAACTGAAAAGAAACGAAAGAACCGCATATTGCATATACAGCAGAAATTTTGCTGTCAGGTGTGATAAGGACCATTTTTATCTCGCGTGATCTACGTGCATACGAATACTAAGTTTTGTACATAACTCCAGATATACGATGATGATATACACCCAATAAACTAGTCCGTTTTTATAGAAATGATTGATATTAACTCCGAAAATTTATAAACAATATAATAATAACGTCACTACCAAAATGAAACGGGGCAAAATCGCCTTTTTGTTTACAGAAGCGATTTTTTTCAGCGTTTACCAATTTTGTTTTACTACGATTAATAGTTGCTGAGATATTCTATTTTAAGAAATACGAATACCCAATTTAACCCACGTTTTTCATTTCTCCAAACAAATTATAATTTGTCCGGCAGATTTTGCTTGATGCTATTACAACAAAATAATGAACTCTTTTATATATATGTAGAGATATTTCTGTGTTCACAATCGATAACCGTGTTCTGTGTTCTTAAGTCAACATAAGAAAGATATCAGTTATATATGCTATGATATTCTACTTGGTAAGGTTAGGTTAAGAGTGGCAGCCTGTAAAAACAAACTCCTTAGACTATACAGTACATTGTGTTAACACAGGGACGTAAGGGAAAACATAAGTTATCCCAATCCCATTAACAAATTTGATTGATTTAAAAAGTTGAACAGTTAGAGGAACGAAATAAGAGCCTAAAGTTGTATGTATGCCGCCTTCTAGAGAGAGCGGTCACAGACACAGAAGGTGTTCTATTGATTCCTCCTTCTCTTCGTCACCACAGCTTCTGCAAAAGTCATTATGCAAGACCTTCAATTTCTCTGCGAGCTGTCCAATATGACAGTGACCCGTCATGACTACAATGACCATTAATTCCATGAAGAAATAGTGTACAAACTTTTATGATTTGGTTTAATTTTATGAAAAACAAAATAAAATTAAAAGTAAAGAAATACACAATCATATAAAAACACCGTGCGACACGATTTTTCGCCCATGAAGGAAACTATATGCAAGTGAAACTAGAGACCATAGGTAGCAAAACTGCATACTCAGATTTTTATTTCGTGATCGTTTGTCCTTTTTACAGGACTTTAAATTTTCAAAGGATATAGAAGTTTGAACAATTTATTTTCATACTTTTGCTTTAATTTAGCAGGACTAAAAAAGGCGAAACAAAATCCTTTGAAATTTGTATCCTTGAAAATTCCCAATGGAATTTTCTTAGAAAAATATACGTTTAAGCCCATGCAATGCTTTTACATATGCTTACATTTCGAGCTCGTAGCTGTACATATTAGTTTAGCATTAACAATAATTTCAAATGTTCCCCCATGATATATTAAATATAAATAAACCCTTTAAATCGCCTGTGCAAACAATTAATTTGCAGATAGTGAAACAGCGTACTCAGTTTTTTATTTCGTGATTTTCCTTTTTTAAAGGACTATATATTTATATTTATACAAAAAGGTTTGCAACTTTTGAAAACGTATTACTTGCAAAATAAATACTTTGTACATCTGAATAAGCTTTTTCCATAGGCTATGTATTCTTATGATTTAAACATTTTGAGAAAACAATTTTCTGTTACTAAACGTTGTAATTTCAACTGTGGAAGAGAGAAAAAGAACTAAAAACAACACGTAAAGTAAAACTGGTTATGGTGTGCCCCAACGCTCCTTCTGAGGGACAACAAATATTCCGGAAGTGTTTGAAAGTGAATCGCTATGCACGGAAAGTCACATTGATAATATTTCCAAATTTGTACCAACTAATAGAATGTCTGGCTCACTTTCGCAACATCTCATAACTTCTATGAAGTCGTTCGTGATAACAATTTGTCGCAGGCCTTGCTTGCAGCATCGGCCACCCCTACGTAACTTATGATAGGCGTCCCTTTATAGATGGTTCAGTGAAGAGTCTCAAAGGTAATGTGTATCTGTCAGTACCTGTAATTTATGGAACCCATGTAGTAGAAAACTAAAACAACATGAAAGTAATTTTACAATTATTAATTTATGAGAGACATTGATAGGTAATTTGCTGCGACCTTAAAATTGTAGCCATTCTTATGAGTCTAAACAAGGACTACTCAAAACATCAATGCTTTTTGTGTCTCTGGGAGGGTCGATGCCGCGAATTGCATTATATCAACCGCAAACAAGTTGTCAGGTAGGGTGTGATAGCATTGAGAACACACCACTTGTGCCGGCTTATTCGAAATTTTGTTCGCACACTCGACGCAGAAGGTACTGTGCTATGGATTACTTAAAGACATTTTCCCCCCCAAAATTAAGTGATTCCAAAATAGTTGCTGGTAAGTTAAATGGTTGCAATAATTTATTAATACTAAACGATTACTTCCGCAGGTGTTTTTAATGGACCTCAATTAAATAAACTGATTAAGTCCAGGGAGTTTCCGCAGTGGAAAGAAATGCATGGAGTAATTTGAAAAGTATTATAGACAATTTTCTAGGTAATAGTAAAGCTGAAAACTACGAAGAGATAGTTCGCGATTTGGGCAAGAGCTTTGTCAAAATGGGCGTAAATATATCGCTCAAAACTCATTCTTTGGACAGTCATATTAACTTTTTTCCTGATAATTTGGGAGATTTTAGGGACGGGTACGGCGAACGGTTTCACCAAGACCTAGCCACCATTGAAAATCGCTTCAGAGGAAAAATTACATGTCATATGCTGGCTGAATATTGTTGGTCTGTATGTCGCGACACAGATGCTTACAAAAGACAAAGTAAGCGCATTTGTTTTTCCTGAGCAACACAGCTTGACTCATCTTTTTTTAATTTTGCATAAATATAAATATATAGTCCTTTAAAAAGGGAACAACATCACGAAATAAAAAACTGAGTACGCTGTTTTAATATCCGTGGTCCCTAATCTCAGATGTTTATAGGTTTGTGCGTGGGTGAGAGCAAATTAAGTGTTTGCAGAGGTTATTTAAAGGATTTATTCATATTTAATAAATTATGGGGGAACATTTGAAATGATTGCATGGGCTTAAACGTATATTTTTCGAAGAAAATTCCATTGGAAATCTTCAAGGATATTCAAGGATAAAAATTGCAAAGCAACCTTTTCGCCTTTTTTAGTCCTGCTAAATTAAAACAAAAATTGTTATTAGATAGCAGGGATTCTCCTCTTTCATTTGACATCCCTATCGCCATTGTATGACTTGTAAAAGTATAAAAATAAATTGTTCAAACTTCTATATCCTTTGAAAATTAAAAGTCCTGTAAAAAGGACAAACGATCACGAACTAAAAATCTGAGTATATAATATTTCAAATTCAAATATGATATGTGCAATGTAAATTTATGAAATGTATGTACATAAATTATTATAAACGAGGCGAGTAAATCAAAATGGAATTAAAATTGCAAACAAATTCGAATGGAGAGGTTCAACGCAAAATACCAACGAAAGGCAAGAAATTCAAGATACTCGTATATTGAAATTTGATGAAAATGCACGATCTTGGGGTTGGGAAGGAAACCAGTAATTATGCAACCAAAAATAGAATTTTGAGCGTGCAACGAACCTGACGAAATTCGATGAAATCCTTCTGAGAATTTTAGGATATAATTCAGCACAAAATATCTACCGGGCGAGAATCAAACAAATTGGAATCAGCCAAACGAATATTGGGGTTTGAGGTCGGAAGTTACCTTAAACGAAGGCAGGTTTCCCGAAACAGTCGAACAGAAGGGCCGATGTTCACGGTACAACTTTTACTTGAAGTGGCCAAAACTACACGATTTACTCCTCAAATAGTATTCTCTATTGTTGAACGAATCGGAAGTTTCAATCGAGTTTGAAGACTCTAAAATAAAAGTGCCCTCAGCAGCCGGGTCAATCAACGCCCTAGCAGAATACGAAACACCGTGATGAACGATATTCACCATGGCTGTTCCCATTATTACAGGTTTTTTCTGCGCGACATGAAAAGATTGACGAGATGCACATCCAGCCGATGTGGATGGTTTAAAATGTTCATGTGGAGGAGCAGAAGACACATACGCGTTTGCTGTGCTTGCCACTCGAGTCGAACTACTCGGAGTAGTTTCGTCGCGATGCTACAAAGTATTATGATTCCTATTGCATTTCAAACAACGACGTTTGCTATCACAATTCTTGACATCGTGGCCTTTACGCAAGCAATTTACACATAAACAATGGGCTTTGGCTGTAGCGAATCGATCCGAAGGCGTAGAACTTGAAAGACGTGGGCACGAGTAAATTTTATGGTTGTAATCTGAGCACAGAATACAACCCGATGGAGAAGAACGAAAAGATCCAGAAGAAGCTGCATTAGTTTGAGCATGGACCTTCATGGAGTTGGACCTGCATCCAACTCTTTCCACAATGAAAGAGACGATTCATCCTTCACACTTTGTTCCTAAAAACTTTGCGCAAGTTTAGGTAAGTTTAGTTTTAGCCGTTAGAGGCAAATAAATACTACTATCGGATCCAAATTTTCAGTCGAAATTTCATAAATGGACATCGCCGATAGACATCCATTTATGCAGCGCTGGATTAATTTCAATCCCAAACTAGTCTCGTTTTCCAGGACCGGAAGAAGAACGATAATTTTAATTTGATTGTGGACTAAGAGATGAGACGTACGTATCACTTAATGCTTTCCACGTGAGAACAAAACTACGATTTACTAGTGGAAATTTCGAGACAATTCCACGAGCTTTTCCACTAGTCTTGCCAACCAAATGACATAAGCGCTCGAACGAATGATATTAATGTACAAGTCTCGAAAGGTGGGCCATGATAAGAAATCGCCCTCAAAAACGTCTATGTCACATGGCGGGAGCGAAAAATGATGTACACTGTCACTCAGTGTTGCCAGAAATGACGATTTATCGTCATTTTCCAAAAATTAGGACATGACGATTTGACGATTTTTGCCCTAAAATGACGATTTTTTATGATACGCAAAAATTTTCTTATATTAAGGATTTTTTATAATTCCTTCGGGATATAATAAAACTCGCAGTTATGATTTTTAAAATCAGAAATGTTAGAAAATTTTTCAAATATTATGAATCGAATACAATTACAGGAAGAATCTCTGAATTTTGATAAGTTGCAAAATGGGTAGAGGAAATTTCGTAAGTAATGTAAGGGCTACATCAAAACTTGGACCTAGGAGGTCATTATTCAAAAGAATGGTTTCAGTTAAAGTTTATCACAAATTATCATTTTTAACGAAATTGGTAGGATTTTATCTTTCGGATCAAGAAGGCATGTCTGATGGGACCTTTGTATGACACTATATCAAAATATGGACCCATAAGGCGACTTGTTCCTTGAAATGGTTCTGGGCAAAATAAAATACAAATTGCTGAATTTTAGCCCAATCATATTGGTTTCTAAGGCCCTTAAAATGTTGCCTAAAATGTTCACCATTAATCCTGGGAATTGTTCTAAATAAAATGATATACATACGTACTGTCAAAATTCAGCGTAATCGGTTGGTACTAGTGTTTTATAATGCGTCAAAAAGTTGAATCTAATGGAAACTTCGTATGGGGGCTGTATAAAACCATGGATCTACACTGGACCCTGTTGACGTGAATGGTTATATCGATAAATCCATTCCAAAACATGATAAGTCATCTTAGCATAGTTTTAGGGAGATTGCATTTTTAATTTCTAAATATTCCAAATTATATTCGGTCAAAATTTGGAGTTTATCTGTCAACACAATCAAATGTTATTCACAAAAGAGTACAGGTCATTCGATTTGCATTATAAAGGATTTCCACACATATTTAAAAAAATCATCAAACTTTGATCGCCTCTCCTGAAAAACTACCCTTTTGCACTTAGCATAGTTTAGAATGGAGGTATCGATATGCATTTTGTCCAAATTCGTCCCAATAGGTTGAAGTTTGTGGTTTTAATGACGTAGAGAAATAAAATAGACAGGTATCCTTTTATGAGAAGAAAATCAATCCTAACAAATTAAAATGTATGTTAAAGATATGTTTCCGCCAAATTTGATTATTATTGCGGTTAAAGAATGTGAGATTCGTGAACAAAATTGATTTTAAGATCACTTTGAAGAAATGCAAAAATCATTTGATTCGTTATTATACATATGTATCTGTCTCTGACACATGTACTTTGTCCGAAAAGAAAACTCAAAAATCTTATTGACGATTTTTTGACGAATTAAACATTTTTTTTTGGCGATTTGACGATTTTTGAGCCCTCATTTTGACGATTTTTGGTCAAATTCGTCTGGCAACACTGCTGTCGCTAGTTATTTAGTCACTTCCCATGCGCGAGTTCCTATTACTATTTTCAAAACCTAATATTCACGAAGAATCCATTTGCGAACCGATTTCTCGAGATATATTTGTTGACGTACTAAATTGTTCAGTAAATCTGTATTTCGCATGTCCCCTAGAGTTTTTTGTTCCAATGAAACAACCGAGCTACTGTTAGTTGAATTAAGGGACAATCTATGAGAGCTGTTTTTAACCTGTACCAATTTTCTATTAATAGCGGACAGACAATTCATAAATGTACGTTTGATGGGATACATCATATTTACTGTCCACTGAATCGATGTCCGCTTTCCTCGCGTCTTTGGAAGTAATCAAAACATTTCTAGAATATTTCCTGGGTGCCAGTCCACAGTTTGATCAACTCGGAACTGCGAACCTCAAGACCATATACCTCTATATCGTCATCTTTCAGAAAACGGAAATATGTGTCAAATTTGTCTAGAGCATCCGAAGCTCTTACGAAAAAATCAAGGGGAGTAAGAGACATTTTTATGAAGTGTTCTTCCAAAGATAAATGCTAAACAAATTTCGAAGAGGAACAAACAAGACAATTTTCTCGTGCCAGACTTGACTCACCTCAGAGGATATGTCTGAAAGATACTGGGAAAATTCTTATCTAGTACCGATTTTCTGTAACTCGAGAGTTTTAAAAATATCGTAAATAAAGAGCACACAACCAGCCGAACCACTGGCTTAAGTGTACGCCCATGGAATGTCTCTCTCTTCAACCAAACCTAATATGTTCTCATACATAGCGTACCTTAAACGATCGAAAGTTGGTCTAGATTGACTCAAAAACGACTAATGAGGTTTTGTTCAGAATCGTTCCCCAACTCATCTATGAAGCGTTATCGCGAAAACAGTATTTTTACCCAAAGAGACAAGCTTATGTTGTCCTTGAAGTCTATGCACCTCTTTCTCTCATTTATCTCACAAGTTATTAAGTTTCTTCATCGGGGAATTGTTATCGCGAAAAATGTTATAATAGGCATGTTTTCGTTACAAGCTAGCGATTTTAGTTTAGCACTTTGCAACGAAAACTACTGACTTCCACTAACTGGCATAAGAAGTAAGTGGCAATGGTGTCATGAGTTGCGAAGAAAGAACTGTGCGAAACAGACAATAAATTCATGAAATGTATTTCTAAAGCATTAATATACTATTCTATGTTCAATTGTTTACACTCTTTTCGCAAATATTAAAATAATTTTCTGTTTTTGTTCTTTTCCTTCCCATTAATTCACAGTAATTGACAACAGTCTCTCCAAAAATGAGATGCCATACTGCGAAATATAGAATTCCCAATCTGGCAACACCATACTCGATTAAGACAGGAACACAAGCAAAACGTCATCGGGAACTACAAATGCTTAAAAGTGCTTAGCTCCCCATACAAATTAAGCACCTATGGTGTAACGAAAACACGCCTAATGTAACTCTCACTATAATATTTATTTAAAAGCTTGGCGGTTAACGATTTATAGATTACAAAAAATTCGCAATATAATTTCAATCGCTGGAGGCACGGCGCACAGTGTCACGAGCGTGGCCAAAAATGGTAAGAGCTGATGGTGGAATTGTTGATTTTATTTCACAGAATTTTATGAAAAACACAACAACTAAAAAAAGTGTAAAATATTATCCAAAAATATTGAGCAGTTTTTGAGTTATTGTGGCTCAAAGTTGTGGTTTGTTTGCAAAACGATAATTGTTAAGAAACACAATGAAATTTCATATCCAGTAACAAGAGGTTAAATTCAAATTTTTTTGTTAACGGTTGGTACAAAATGCCATTGAAATGCAAGTGTGATACATATTGCTACAATTGCAACACTGTTATAGCTTACAAATATTGATCATATGTGATGTACCGTTAGAAAAAAGACAGGTCTGGTGTGAAGTCAGGTTTTGACAATATACACAAACTTGCGTAGACAATTAAAAAAAAACATCAAAAAACATCTCTCCAATTTTTTGATATTTTTTAGCTATAAGTATGTATTTTAGCATATATAAGTCTCAGCTGCACAGCTCTGCACAAATTTTATTGGTGAATCTTTTTATCCCCTTACCTTAGAAAGGAGGTTATATATCATACGAGCCAAAAGTTTAACACATCGAAGGAGTGACCTAAGACCCTAAGTATGTTCGGCGGAAATCCGTTTTGGGTAATTTTAAGTCATTTGAGCAATGTCCGTCCGTCCGTCCATCCGTCCGTCCGTCCGTCCGTCAGTCTGTCTGTCTGTTTGCTGGCTGGTGCGCACGATAACTCTTGAAAGGAGTAACCGATTGACTTCAAATTTGGTGTGCGGTAATATTTTTCTCTTTATCCGGCTAAGTTCGAAGATGTGCCATATTGGTCCTTCTAGTACCTCCCCCACAAAGGGTTAACTTTTGGTGAAATATTGATTCTTTAATAACGACTATACTACTTACTCGAATCTTCTGAAATTTCACACATAGTATTAGTTTGCTAGTCGCTAACACGCCAAGAAAAATGGTTGGTACCTCCCACACAAATGGACCATTTTAGATCAAAAGTTAACAGCATAGCGAGTAGTGTATTTGTTCGTACTTACGAGTATATCCGTATTTATTACATATTATCTCAAATAAATAAAAAGTTCATTTCGCAATGTGTTAAAATGTATTATGATTTGCTGTAAATATATTATGGGAAACTAACTCCTTTTTTGAACATTTACTATTATGTTCAAAATGCATATGTGATAAAAATCCAAAAAATAAACGAAAATTAAAAACAAATCAAAATTGAAAATGAAGGTGAACCTCAAAATTTGAGCCTATTTTCTTGCAAACGATTTGTTCTGTACCCAAATCGGACTAACCATATATATGGGACCTTTATCTAGATCTGAAGAAACTCTACCATGCTAAATTTCAAAACAATTGGATGTAAAGTGCAGCTTCTATAGGGCTAAAGGGACTAATCGGACAAAACATATATATGGGGGCTATATCTGTCCTTTAGTCAATTTTTCCAAAACTTCGTTTTTATTCTTTCCGACCGAAAAAAACGACTTATGCAAAATTTCATTCACCTGCGACGGCTCCTTCTATTTTTGGCCATCTCTTATATGAAATCACGACACTGTGCGGCGTGCATACATACACATACACAGTTGACAGATTTTATTTTATAATAAAATCAGAAATGCAGATTTGGCAAATATAGATTTAGTATTGTTTAAATTATCTTGATAAATAATGAATTTACGCCAGCGGGGGCGTAGGAGAGCAAAAGATAAATAACTAAAAACACAAGTGGTGGTTAATTTTTCTAATAACAAGAAAGGTGCCTGTAGGTTTATTGTTGTTTTTGCTGCTAAGTTTGGTAACGAAGATTTACCTTTATTTACGTGACGGGTCATTAGAGACAACGTGTGACGGCCATTAGGGACCCCCACAAAAGGACAGGTCCATTAAGGAGCCTGTGACGGGTCATTAGAGACCACGAGTGAGGGCCATTAGGGACCCCCACGCACGAACAAAACTAGAACTAGTAATTAAATTAATAAAATGTACTATATATATTTATAAGTAAATTAATAAGGAACATAAACTCAGTTCCCTAGTGAGTATTCAAATGTAGGCGAGAGTTCTAGTAATATTTCGAATTCAAATATGATATGTGCAATGCAAATTCATGAAATGTATGTACATAAATTATTATAAACGAGGCGAGTAAATCAAAATGGAATTAAAATTGCAAACAAATTCGAGTGGAGAGGTTCAACGCAAAATACCAACGAAAGGCAAGAAATTCAAGATACTCGTATATTGAAATTTGATGAAAATGCACGAACTTGGGGTTGGGAAGGAAACCAGTAATTATGCAACCAAAAATAGAATTTGAGCGTGCAACGAACCTGACGAAATTCGATGAAATCCTTCTGAGAATTTTAGGATATAATTCAGCACAAAATATCTACCGGGCGAGAATCAAACAAATTGGAATCAGCCAAACGAATATTGGGGTTTGAGGTCGGAAGTTACCTTAAACGAAGGCAGGTTTCCCGAAACAGTCGAACAGAGGAATCAAAAGAAGGGCCGATGTTCACGGTACAACTTTTACTTGAAGTGGCCAAAACTACACGATTTACTCCTCAAATAGTATTCTCTATTGTTGAACGAATCGGAAGTTTCAATCGAGTTTGAAGACTCCAAAATAAAAGAGCCCTCAGCAGGCGGGTCAATCAACGCCCTAGCAGAATACGAAACACCGTGATGAACGATATTCACCATGGCTGTTCCCGTTATTACAGGTTTATTTTGCGCGAATTGAAAAGATTGACGAGATGCACATCCAGCCGATGTGGATGGTTTAAAATGCTCATATGGAGGAGCAGAAGACACATTCGCGTTTGTGGTTTCGTCGCGATGCTACAAAGTATTATGATTCCTATTGCATTTCAAACAACGACGTTTGCTATCACAATTCTTGACATCGTGGCCTTTACGCAAGCAATTTACACATAAACAATGGGCTTTGGCTGTAGCGAATCGATCCGAAGGCGTAGAACTTGAAAGACGTGGGCACGAGTAAATTTTATGGTTGTAATCTGAGCACAGAATACAACCCGATGGAGAAGAACGAAAAGATCCAGAAGAAGCTGCATTAGTTTGAGCATGGACCTTCATGGAGTTGGACCTGCATCCAACTCTTTCCACAATGAAAGAGACGATTCATCCTTCACACTTTGTTCCTAAAAACTTTGCGCAAGTTTAGGTAAGTTTAGTTTTAGCCGTTAGAGGCAAATAAATACTACTATCGGATCCAAATTTTCAGTCGAAATTTCATAAATGGACATCGCCGATAGACATCCATTTATGCAGCGCTGGATTAATTTCAATCCCAAACTAGTCTCGTTTTCCAGGACCGGAAGAAGAACGATAATTTTAATTTGATTGTGGACTAAGAGATGAGACGTACGTATCACTTAATGCTTTCCACGTGAGAACAAAACTACGATTTACTAGTGGAAATTTCGAGACAATTCCACGAGCTTTTCCACTAGTCTTGCCAACCAAATGACATAAGCGCTCGAACGAATGATATTAATGTACAAGTCTCGAAAGGTGGGCCATGATAAGAAATCGCCCTCAAAAACGTCTATGTCACATGGCGGGAGCGAAAAATGATGTACACTGTCACTCAGTGTTGCCAGAAATGACGATTTATCGTCATTTTCCAAAAAATAGGACATGACGATTTGACGATTTTTGCCCTAAAATGACGATTTTTTATGATACGCAAAAATTTTCTTATATTAAGGATTTTTTATAATTCCTTCGGGATATAATAAAACTCGCAGTTATGATTTTTAAAATCAGAAATGTTAGAAAATTTTTCAAATATTATGAATCGAATACAATTACAGGAAGAATCTCTGAATTTTGATAAGTTGCAAAATGGGTAGAGGAAATTTCGTAAGTAATGTAAGGGCTACATCAAAACTTGGACCTAGGAGGTCATTATTCAAAAGAATGGTTTCAGTTAAAGTTTATCACAAATTATCATTTTTAACGAAATTGGTAGGATTTTATCTTTCGGATCAAGAAGGCATGTCTGATGGGACCTTTGTATGACACTATATCAAAATATGGACCCATAAGGCGACTTGTTCCTTGAAATGGTTCTGGGCAAAATAAAATACAAATTGCTGAATTTTAGCCCAATCATATTGGTTTCTAAGGCCCTTAAAATGTTGCCTAAAATGTTCACCATTAATCCTGGGAATTGTTCTAAATAAAATGATATACATACGTACTGTCAAAATTCAGCGTAATCGGTTGGTACTAGTGTTTTATAATGCGTCAAAAAGTTGAATCTAATGGAAACTTCGTATGGGGGCTGTATAAAACCATGGATCTACACTGGACCCTGTTGACGTGAATGGTTATATCGATAAATCCATTCCAAAACATGATAAGTCATCTTAGCATAGTTTTAGGGAGATTGCATTTTTAATTTCTAAATATTCCAAATTATATTCGGTCAAAATTTGGAGTTTATCGGTCAACACAATCAAATGTTATTCACAAAAGAGTACAGGTCATTCGATTTGCATTATAAAGGATTTCCACACATATTTAAAAAAATCATCAAACTTTGATCGCCTCTCCTGAAAAACTACCCTTTTGCACTTAGCATAGTTTAGAATGGAGGTATCGATATGCATTTTGTCCAAATTCGTCCCAATAGGTTGAAGTTTGTGGTTTTAATGACGTAGAGAAATAAAATAGACAGGTATCCTTTTATGAGAAGAAAATCAATCCTAACAAATTAAAATGTATGTTAAAGATATGTTTCCGCCAAATTTGATTATTATTGCGGTTAAAGAATGTGAGATTCGTGAACAAAATTGATTTTAAGATCACTTTGAAGAAATGCAAAAATCATTTGATTCGTTATTATACATATGTATCTGTCTCTGACACATGTACTTTGTCCGAAAAGAAAACTCAAAAATCTTATTGACGATTTTTTGACGAATTAAACATTTTTTTTTGGCGATTTGACGATTTTTGAGCCCTCATTTTGACGATTTTTGGTCAAATTCGTCTGGCAACACTGCTGTCGCTAGTTATTTAGTCACTTCCCATGAGCGAGTTCCTATTACTATTTTCAAAACCTAATATTCACGAAGAATCCATTTGCGAACCGATTTCTCGAGATATATTTGTTGACGTACTAAATTGTTCAGTAAATCTGTATTTCGCATGTCCCCTAGAGTTTTTTGTTCCAATGAAACAACCGAGCTACTGTTAGTTGAATTAAGGGACAATCTATGAGAGCTGTTTTTAACCTGTACCAATTTTCTATTAATAGCGGACAGACAATTCATAAATGTACGTTTGATGGGATACATCATATTTACTGTCCACTGAATCGATGTCCGCTTTCCTCGCGTCTTTGGAAGTAATCAAAACATTTCTAGAATATTTCCTGGGTGCCAGTCCACAGTTTGATCAACTCGGAACTGCGAACCTCAAGACCATATACCTCTATATCGTCATCTTTCAGAAAACGGAAATATGTGTCAAATTTGTCTAGAGCATCCGAAGCTCTTACGAAAAAATCAAGGGGAGTAAGAGACATTTTTATGAAGTGTTCTTCCAAAGATAAATGCTAAACAAATTTCGAAGAGGAACAAACAAGACAATTTTCTCGTGCCAGACTTGACTCACCTCAGAGGATATGTCTGAAAGATACTGGGAAAATTCTTATCTAGTACCGAATTTCTGTAACTCGAGAGTTTTAAAAATATCGTAAATAAAGAGCACACAACCAGCCGAACCACTGGCTTAAGTGTACGCCCATGGAATGTCTCTCTCTTCAACCAAACCTAATATGTTCTCATACATAGCGTACCTTAAACGATCGAAAGTTGGTCTAGATTGACTCAAAAACGACTAATGAGGTTTTGTTCAGAATCGTTCCCCAACTCATCTATGAAGCGTTATCGCGAAAACAGTATTTTTACCCAAAGAGACAAGCTTATGTTGTCCTTGAAGTCTATGCACCTCTTTCTCTCATTTATCTCACAAGTTATTAAGTTTCTTCATCGGGGAATTGTTATCGCGAAAAATGTTATAATAGGCATGTTTTCGTTACAAGCTAGCGATTTTAGTTTAGCACTTTGCAACGAAAACTACTGACTTCCACTAACTGGCATAAGAAGTAAGTGGCAATGGTGTCATGAGTTGCGAAGAAAGAACTGTGCGAAACAGACAATAAATTCATGAAATGTATTTCTAAAGCATTAATATACTATTCTATGTTCAATTGTTTACACTCTTTTCGCAAATATTAAAATAATTTTCTGTTTTTGTTCTTTTCCTTCCCATTAATTCACAGTAATTGACAACAGTCTCTCCAAAAATGAGATGCCATACTGCGAAATATAGAATTCCCAATCTGGCAACACCATACTCGATTAAGACAGGAACACAAGCAAAACGTCATCGGGAACTACAAATGCTTAAAAGTGCTTAGCTCCCCATACAAATTAAGCACCTATGGTGTAACGAAAACACGCCTAATGTAACTCTCACTATAATATTTATTTAAAAGCTTGGCGGTTAACGATTTATAGATTACAAAAAATTCGCAATATAATTTCAATCGCTGGAGGCACGGCGCACAGTGTCACGAGCGTGGCCAAAAATGGTAAGAGCTGATGGTGGAATTGTTGATTTTATTTCACAGAATTTTATGAAAAACACAACAACTAAAAAAAGTGTAAAATATTATCCAAAAATATTGAGCAGTTTTTGAGTTATTGTGGCTCAAAGTTGTGGTTTGTTTGCAAAACGATAATTGTTAAGAAACACAATGAAATTTCATATCCAGTAACAAGAGGTTAAATTCAAATTTTTTTGTTAACGGTTGGTACAAAATGCCATTGAAATGCAAGTGTGATACATATTGCTACAATTGCAACACTGTTATAGCTTACAAATATTGATCATATGTGATGTACCGTTAGAAAAAAGACAGGTCTGGTGTGAAGTCAGGTTTTGACAATATACACAAACTTGCGTAGACAATTAAAAAAAAACATCAAAAAACATCTCTCCAATTTTTTGATATTTTTTAGCTATAAGTATGTATTTTAGCATATATAAGTCTCAGCTGCACAGCTCTGCACAAATTTTATTGGTGAATCTTTTTATCCCCTTACCTTAGAAAGGAGGTTATATATCATACGAGCCAAAAGTTTAACACATCGAAGGAGTGACCTAAGACCCTAAGTATGTTCGGCGGAAATCCGTTTTGGGTAATTTTAAGTCATTTGAGCAATGTCCGTCCGTCCGTCCATCCGTCCGTCCGTCAGTCTGTCTGTCTGTTTGCTGGCTGGTGCGCACGATAACTCTTGAAAGGAGTAACCGATTGACTTCAAATTTGGTGTGCGGTAATATTTTTCTCTTTATCCGGCTAAGTTCGAAGATGGGCCATATTGGTCCTTCTAGTACCTCCCCCACAAAGGGTTAACTTTTGGTGAAATATTGATTCTTTAATAACGACTATACTACTTACTCGAATCTTCTGAAATTTCACACATAGTATTAGTTTGCTAGTCGCTAACACGCCAAGAAAAATGGTTGGTACCTCCCACACAAATGGACCATTTTAGATCAAAAGTTAACAGCATAGCGAGTAGTGTATTTGTTCGTACTTACGAGTATATCCGTATTTATTACATATTATCTCACATAAATAAAAAGTTCATTTCGCAATGTGTTAAAATGTATTATGATTTGCTGTAAATATATTATGGGAAACTAACTCCTTTTTTTAACATTTACTATTATGTTCAAAATGCATATGTGATAAAAATCCAAAAAATAAACGAAAATTAAAAACAAATCAAAATTGAAAATGAAGGTGAACCTCAAAATTTGAGCCTATTTTCTTGCAAACGATTTGTTCTGTACCCAAATCGGACTAACCATATATATGGGACCTTTATCTAGATCTGAAGAAACTCTACCATGCTAAATTTCAAAACAATTGGATGTAAAGTGCAGCTTCTATAGGGCTAAAGGGACAAATCGGACAAAACATATATATGGGGGCTATATCTGTCCTTTAGTCAATTTTTCCAAAACTTCGTTTTTATTCTTTCCGACCGAAAAAAACGACTTATGCAAAATTTCATTCACCTGCGACGGCTCCTTCTATTTTTGGCCATCTCTTATATGAAATCACGACACTGTGCGGCGTGCATACATACACATACACAGTTGACAGATTTTATTTTATAATAAAATCAGAAATGCAGATTTGGCAAATATAGATTTAGTATTGTTTAAATTATCTTGATAAATAATGAATTTACGCCAGCGGGGGCGTAGGAGAGCAAAAGATAAATAACTAAAAACACAAGTGGTGGTTAATTTTTCTAATAACAAGAAAGGTGCCTGTAGGTTTATTGTTGTTTTTGCTGCTAAGTTTGGTAACGAAGATTTACCTTTATTTACGTGACGGGTCATTAGAGACAACGTGTGACGGCCATTAGGGACCCCCACAAAAGGACAGGTCCATTAAGGAGCCTGTGACGGGTCATTAGAGACCACGAGTGAGGGCCATTAGGGACCCCCACGCACGAACAAAACTAGAACTAGTAATTAAATTAATAAAATGTACTATATATATTTATAAGTAAATTAATAAGGAACATAAACTCAGTTCCCTAGTGAGTATTCAAATGTAGGCGAGAGTTCTAGTAATATTTCGAATTCAAATATGATATGTGCAATGCAAATTCATGAAATGTATGTACATAAATTATTATAAACGAGGCGAGTAAATCAAAATGGAATTAAAATTGCAAACAAATTCGAGTGGAGAGGTTCAACGCAAAATACCAACGAAAGGCAAGAAATTCAAGATACTCGTATATTGAAATTTGATGAAAATGCACGAACTTGGGGTTGGGAAGGAAACCAGTAATTATGCAACCAAAAATAGAATTTGAGCGTGCAACGAACCTGACGAAATTCGATGAAATCCTTCTGAGAATTTTAGGATATAATTCAGCACAAAATATCTACCGGGCGAGAATCAAACAAATTGGAATCAGCCAAACGAATATTGGGGTTTGAGGTCGGAAGTTACCTTAAACGAAGGCAGGTTTCCCGAAACAGTCGAACAGAGGAATCAAAAGAAGGGCCGATGTTCACGGTACAACTTTTACTTGAAGTGGCCAAAACTACACGATTTACTCCTCAAATAGTATTCTCTATTGTTGAACGAATCGGAAGTTTCAATCGAGTTTGAAGACTCCAAAATAAAAGAGCCCTCAGCAGGCGGGTCAATCAACGCCCTAGCAGAATACGAAACACCGTGATGAACGATATTCACCATGGCTGTTCCCGTTATTACAGGTTTATTTTGCGCGAATTGAAAAGATTGACGAGATGCACATCCAGCCGATGTGGATGGTTTAAAATGCTCATATGGAGGAGCAGAAGACACATTCGCGTTTGTGGTTTCGTCGCGATGCTACAAAGTATTATGATTCCTATTGCATTTCAAACAACGACGTTTGCTATCACAATTCTTGACATCGTGGCCTTTACGCAAGCAATTTACACATAAACGGTGGGCTTTGGCTGTAGCGAATCGATCCGAAGGCGTAGAACTTAAAAGACATGGGCACGAGTAAATTTTATGGTTGTGATCTGAGCACAGAATACAACCCGATGGAGAAGAACGAAAAGATCCAGAAGAAGCTGCATTAGTTTGAGCATGGACCTTCATGGAGTTGGACCTGCATCCAACTCTTTCCACAATGAAAGAGACGATTCATCCTTCACACTTTGTTCCTAAAAAGTTTGCGCAAGTTTAGTTTTAGCCGTTAGAGGCAAATAAATACTACTATCGGATCCAAATTTTCAGTCGAAATTTCATAAATGGACATCGCCGATAGACATCCATTTATGCAGCGCTGGATTAATTTCAATCCCAAACTAGTCTCGTTTTCCAGGACCGGAAGAAGAACGATAATTTTAATTTGATTGTGGACTAAGAGATGAGACGTACGTATCACTTAATGCTTTCCACGTGAGAACAAAACTACGATTTACTAGTGGAAATTTCGAGACAATTCCACGAGCTTTTCCACTAGTCTTGCCAACCAAATGACATAAGCGCTCGAACGAATGATATTAATGTACAAGTCTCGAAAGGTGGGCCATGATAAGAAATCGCCCTCAAAAACGTCTATGTCACATGGCGGGAGCGAAAAATGATGTACACTGTCACTCAGTGTTGCCAGAAATGACGATTTATCGTCATTTTCCAAAAAATAGGACATGACGATTTGACGATTTTTGCCTTAAAATTACGATTTTTTATGATACGCAAAAATTTTCTTATATTAAGGATTTTTTATAATTCCTTCGGGATATAATAAAACTCGCAGTTATGATTTTTAAAATCAGAAATGTTAGAAAATTTTTCAAATATTATGAATCGAATACAATTACAGGAAGAATCTCTGAATTTTGATAAGTTGCAAAATGGGTAGAGGAAATTTCGTAAGTAATGTAAGGGCTACATCAAAACTTGGACCTAGGAGGTCATTATTCAAAAGAATGGTTTCAGTTAAAGTTTATCACAAATTATCATTTTTAACGAAATTGGTAGGATTTTATCTTTCGGATCAAGAAGGCATGTCTGATGGGACCTTTGTATGACACTATATCAAAATATGGACCCATAAGGCGACTTGTTCCTTAAAATGGTTCTGGGCAAAATAAAATACAAATTGCTGAATTTTAGCCCAATCATATTGGTTTCTAAGGCCCTTAAAATGTTGCCTAAAATGTTCACCATTAATCCTGGGAATTGTTCTAAATAAAATGATATACATACGTACTGTCAAAATTCAGCGTAATCGGTTGGTACTAGTGTTTTATAATGCGTCAAAAAGTTGAATCTAATGGAAACTTCGTATGGGGGCTGTATAAAACCATGGATCTACACTGGACCCTGTTGACGTGGATGGTTATATCGATACCTCCATTCTAAAACATGATAAGTCATCTTAGCATAGTTTTAGGGAGATTGCATTTTTAATTTCTAAATATTTCAAATTATATTCGGTCAATATTTGGAGTTTATCGGTCAACACAATCAAATGTTATTCACAAAAGAGTACAGGTCATTCGATTTGCATTATAAAGGATTTCCACACAAATTTAAAAAAATCATCAAACTTTGATCGCCTCTCCTGAAAAACTACCCTTTTGCACTTAGCATAGTTTAGAATGGAGGTATCGATATGCATTTTGTCCAAATTCGTCCCAATAGGTTGAAGTTTGTGGTTTTAATGACGTAGAGAAATAAAATAGACAGGTATCCTTTTATGAGAAGAAAATCAATCCTAACAAATTAAAATGTATGTTAAAGATATGTTTCCGCCAAATTTGATTATTATTGCGGTTAAAGAATGTGAGATTCGTGAACAAAATTGATTTTAAGATCACTTTGAAGAAATGCAAAAATCATTTGATTCGTTATTATACGAGGGCGGTTCGGAAACTTCTTAGTCTAGCACAAAAAGCGCGGTATAAACAGAAAAAAGTTAAGGGCCTTATTCATAAAAAGTTAAAGAAGGTTTGAGGAACGCTTTAGCAGTGTTAAAGCGTTCTTCAAACCTTCATTAAATTTTTATGAATAAGGGCCTAAGTGTTTTGGAAACTTCCATCTCTGCTATGAACACATGTTAAATTTTGTTTCGATCTGGCAACTCCTTCATATAGAAACAGGTGTTCACAAAAGACGCATCCGCGATTTTTTTACAATGGAAAAATTAGAAATGCGTGGTGTCATTAAATATTTACATAAAAAAGGTTTATCGGGACAAGAAATTCATAATGATATCGTGAATGTGTTAGGTGAAAGTGCTCCTTCATATGCAACAGTAAAAAATTGGGTTGCTGAATTTAAACGTGGTCGTACAAGCATTGAAGTTGAACCACGTAGTGGACGTCCAAAAACAGCAAAAACAACAGAAATTGTAGCCAAAGTGCATGATATGGTATTAAATGATCGACGAATAAAAGTGCGTGAAATAGCTAATATCATGGGCATCTCAAATGATCGAGTCCATTTAATTTTGCATAAAGAACTACAGATGAAAAAGCTTTCTGCAAGATGGGTGCCGCACTTGTTAACAGTCGACCAAAAACGCATAAGAATGAACATTTCTCAAGCTTGTTTGGATCGTTTTAAGCGAAATAAAATGGATTTTAAGCGTCGTTTCATAACTGTTGATGAGACATGGATCCACCACTATACTCCAGAGACAAAAGAACAATCCAAACAATGGACTGAAGCTGGAGGAAGTGCCCCAAAGAAGGCAAAAACAATTCAATCAGCTGGTAAGGTTATGGCAACGGTTTTTTGGGACTTCAAAGGTATTTTATTGATTGACTATCTGCAAAAGGGTAAAACAATAAATTCAGAGTACTATTGCAACCTTTTGGATCAATTAAATGTACAAATTCGAGAAAAACGTCCTGGCTTACAACACAAAAAAATAATTTTTTATCAAGACAACGCACCAGCGCACAAGAGTGTTTTAACAATGGCTATAATCAACGAATTAAAGTGCGAGTTGCTTGACCACCCACCTTATTCTCCTGATTTAGCTTCCAGTGACTTTTACCTGTTCCCAAATCTAAAAAAATCCTTGCTGGCAAGCGTTTTACCTCAAATTAAGATGCAATTACAGTTGTAAACCACTATTTTGAAGACCTTGAGAAAAACTATTTTAATCAAGGGATAGAATTGCTAGATAAGCGTTGGACTAAGTGTATTGAAGTTTCAGGAGATTATATTGAAAAATAAAAATATTTCTGAAAAACTAACTATTCTCTTTCATTGATAGGCTAAGAAGTTTCCGAACCGCCCTCGTACATATGTATCTGTCTCTGACACATGTACTTCGTCCGAAAAGAAAACTCAAAAATCTTATTGACGATTTTTTGACAAATTAAACATTTTTTTGACGATTTTTGAGCCCTCATTTCGACGATTTTTGGTCAAATTCGTCTGGCAACACTGCTGTCACTAGTTATTTAGTCACTTCCCATGCGCGAGTTCCTATTACTATTTTCAAAACCTAATATTCACGAAGAATCCATTTGCGAACCGATTTCTCGAGATGTATTTGTTGACGTACTATATTGTTCAGTAAATCTGTATTTCGCATGTCCCCTAGAGTTTTTTTTAGTTAGTTGAATTAAGGGACAATCTATGAGAGCTGTTTTTAACCTGTACCAATTTTCTATTAATAGCGGACAGACAATTCATAAATGTACGTTTGATGGGATACATCATATTTACTGTCCACTGAATCGATGTCCGCTTTCCTCGCGTCTTTGGAAGTAATCAATACATTTCTAGAACATTTCCTGGGTGATCAACTAGGAAATGCGAACCTCAAGACCATATACCTCTATATCGTCATCTTTCAGAAGACGGAAATATGTGTCAAGCTTGACAAGAGCATCCGAAACTCTTACGAAAAAATCAAGGGGAGTAAGAGACATTTTTATGAAATGTTCTTCCAAAGATAAATGCTAAACAAATTTCGAAGAGGAACAAACAAAACAATCGAATATCGCTTTGTGGTAAGTTTTCAAACAGTTAAATTTAAAAAACTGCAAAGGCTTATCGAAAATATCCAAATGAAATCTACAATAAATAATCTAAATTCCCAAATTATAAATAAACGACCAAAAAAACTAATAAAATCGTCAAATAAATACAAAGATACTTCCAAAGAATAAAGAAAATATGTCCAAAAATATTCAATAAATTTAGCACAGTGTACCGAAAACTCAAAATATTTTGATAAAATACTTCCATGCGACAATAGCGAAATTTATCGGTCAAATGTATTACAAAAACTACCGAATATAGTACGTTTGTATCCAAATATACACAAATAAAATGACAGAAAACGAAAATTTCAATAATTTACAAAATATGTCGAGTTGACTGAATGTAGGGTGCACGTTGATCATGTGCCGAAAACCCACCGAAAAAGACAATCAAAAATATCAAAAATCACACTTTTATTTCAAAAAAGTCGAATTGGCCGAATGTAGGGTGCACTGTGTCGTATAAGACCGAAAAAACACGATAAAAATATTTAATGTATTTTTCAGTAAAAGCTCGTTTTCCTAGAACCCACTGTAGATATGAGATCGAACCAAGCTCGATACAACCACGTATGTTGTAGTTATGTTCGATAAGGTTCAAAGCGCCACATTAGAGCAATGTTGATTGAATGTATGTTTGTTGGTTAAACCGAGCCAAACAAAGGCGACATTAACAATGTACAAAGTATGACCCAACAACGAGTGAAGGAGTAGCAAGAGGAGAGGTTCTCGATCGATTTTTTTTTGTTATGGTTACACTAAATAGGCGCTCTTGTAGCCGAAAGCAATGACAGTTGAAAACCATAACAAAGAATCGAATGTATAAACCAAAGTCAATGAATATAGAAGATATGCCATCGAAGTTTGAATACATTTTCTCGAGTTACGAACGAATAGAAATGATTTTTCAATCGCGAAAAATACGTGAAAAACCGTACTCGTTGAAATCAAATTCCTATTCGTTCGTAACTGATACTTACTCGCTACGGGAAGGAATGTCTTCTTATATTATATTGTTTTTGGTATAAACGAGCGACACTAAGCACTACACTCCACAGACTCTCTATTACACAGATGTTCCGTTTTGACTTTGTTTACATTTGCGTGAGTTACGAACGAATAAAAATGATTTTCAGACGCGAAAAATATAGTTTTGTGGAGTATTTTTTGAAAATTTTTGGTAACGATCGATATTAATTTTCTAAACGTGATAATAACTAAAAAATCTCGGAAATCGGCCTTAAATACGCAAAAAACTCACTCGCTGAAATCAAATTTCTATTCGTTTGTCACTGATAGACTACTCGCTACGTGACGGAACTTCTTTATAACTTTATTTTCTTTGCTACACTATGCACGAGCGAAATGATTTGGAATTATTTTAACAATTTAAAGCGAACAAATCAAACCGATACGAAATTTAAATGTTTGATATGGAATAGAATTATTCCCTATTGATTTTAGAGCAACGAAATGACGATGATGTGGACTGTATATTTTAACAAAAAAACGCGATAGCGTTTTCGAAAGCCGACCAAAATCTTTTGTTTTATTTTCAATAAATAAAAACACTCGCGACACACACTAGTTTACTGAATGTACGTACCAATGTTTTTGTTGTATACTGACGGTGCCTGTAGGATTATTGTTGTTTTTTCTGATTGGTTTGGTAACGAAGATTTACCTATGTATATTTACAAGTGTACAGCAAGATCTACTTATTCGAGCGACGGTCCAAGATGGAGAGAGGTGGCGGAGGAAGTATCAAGAACAAGAAAAAGAATCGTTACTCGTTAAAATATGCATAGCTAATACTACAAGGATGTAGTAATGAGTATTAGGCAGATTTTAACGAGTATGTATGCGCGATAAATTTGCCAATATATGATCTGGGAGAAATTAATGATGTCAACGAAATTCAACCAAATCGTACTTACACATAATGAAAAAAGTGAACATATGCGAGAAATAATAATGAACAAAAAGTGGCATTGTGGAAAAAAGTGTACCAATAATATAAACTATTGTACTGATTGCTATAATAGTGTACGGATGGTCACCGTTGTCATGACAGGCACGATAAATGAGACAGACGTCCGTCTCGACAATGGACGACAACTGACTAGTAACCAACTGTTATTTTTTTGCCGTAAGTGCACTATATCGCATAAAGTGCTTGCAGGTCGCTGGAGACATGCCCACATGTTCCAGTGTCCTTGGAGCGTTTAAGGAAGTTCCTAGTCTTGCAATTTCATCTGTCTTGCAGTTTACTAGTATATCCCTGTGGCCCGGCTCCCACATCAGGTGAGTATTGAACTGTTTACCCATCTCGTCTGCGACAGTCGAGTCCGTGGAATCTTTTTTCTCCTGGTGAAAAGAACTAGTCCCGTCTTAGTCGGGTTAATAACAATATCATATTCTACTAACAATAATCTATATTGACGTGAAATTCCCATTACTCGAACATTGTTTTTCTTTTTAAGATTAACAAAAACATATTGACCTAAGTCGTAATAAAGCCCCATAAAAATAGTGGTTGTTTAAGTACGATTTGGTTGAGTTTGTCATAGGAGGGATTTCGTCGCAAAACCTCATTTCACTTGCTGGCAAACCCCACACCTTACCATTGGTCGCATTCGAACTGGATTTGTGCTCTCTAAACATTTGTCGCATCCAGCCGGATTGAAGCTGCTCTTCGCTTAGTTTTCTTACGGAAAACATTGGTTCCTCAACCACATCGAATACATTGTCCTAACACCAACAAGAAAGTTAGTGAATCAGTTACCTAGTGAGCTTTGCGAGTGTTTTATTTGTTAGTTTCAATTAAAATACAAGTATTGGTCGACTGGTAAGACCACTTGTTGAACCCAGCTCGTCGGAGACGTCTTGATTGCAATTTAGTTGTATTATTGTTTTAAGTAAATTGAATTAATAACTTTCTACATGAATTCCCCTATGTGTCCTTACCTTTCATCTGGATGGCAACTATTTATCCATTCCCTGCCATGAAGGCAAAAGCTTTAACTCAAATAAATAAAGAGCTGCCATCATTTCTGTTCATTCCAATGGAATTTGGCTGGATTTCCAAAAATCCATGGCTCTTTCTCTTTTTGCTATGCACCACTGTTTCACTTTTGCGACATCATCTGTAGCGTTAAGCAGCAGCGAATCTTACGAAATAAACCTGTCCCATCTAAACTAAATTCCTCTTTGTGCGACGTTCTTAAACATTGAATGCAATTCGAATTTTGTTTCATACCTAAATAAGATTAAATTGGCATTTCTAATTTTTTTGTATTCATAAACAAGTTTATATACTTATATTGTCACAGTAATCTAACTGCCAAATTGTTTTTTTTTTTGGAAGAATAAATTTAAATATTTTTGTCGTGCTATTTTTTGGAATAGTGGTGGGTAGTACCCTACTTTCAAATTACTTTCGATCGTTTTCCGCACCGTGTAATTTTTGATATTTTTCATTTACGGTCTTTTCTTTTTTGTATATTCGTACACAAATGTACTACATTCGGTAGGTTACGTAACACAAATAACTGATAAATTTCTTTATTGTCGCAAGAAAGTATTTTATCAAAATATTTTGAGTCTTCGGTACGCTGCGAGAAATTTATTGTATATTTCTGGACATTTTCTCAACATCTTGATCGATAATCGTAATTTATTGAAATTGTCTTGGTATTTTCGTGAAGAATTCATTCGTTTTTTTTTGTCTCACTTACAGTTTTTGACAAAGACTTTGCTGTTTTTCGAATTTAATTTTCCCACCTAGCGATTGTCTTTTTGTCACTTTCGAAAATTGTTTAGCGTGCATCTTTGGAAGAACACTTCGTAAAAATGTCATTTACTCCCCTTTTTAGTTCGGATGCTTTACCAAAATTGTATACATATTTCCGTCTTCTGAAAGGTGAGGATCTAGATGTATATTGTATTGAAGTTCGCAGTATCGACTTGAAATGTGGGATAACACACAGGAAATGTTTGAAAAGTGTATTTGTTATCACCACTGGTTCTATCGTATCCCTAGTTATCGACAAACTTTATCCCATAATTATCAATGTGTAATCAGAAATTTATCACCCCTAAATTAAGGTTTCCCAATGACAATTGAATACTATAGACGTCGCATGGTATTTACAGACTTCCTCCGCCAGGTGGCATCCGAGCAGCCTTTCTCTCATTCTCAAATTCCTCTCTCAATTATTTCTCTGTCAAAACGAGCAGACTTTTTTGTACTCTCAAATAATTTCTGAGAAGGGAGTGAGTTTTTCAGTTTTGTTGTTGAATTTTTTGAAGTTGGAATATAATAAAATTAACGATGAAAATCTTTTCTCTCTTTGCAGAGTAAATAAAAGTATATATCCTCTCTTTGCAGAACGCTCTCTTTACAGTTTAGCCAGACAAAGCACCATCTTCAATATGCAGATATACTAAACGAATTGTCAAACTCCATGCGACGTCTATAGTATTCAATTGTCATTGGGTTTCCTGTAAAATAATTCCACGTGGGAAAAGAACAATTGTTGCAATAGTCTATCCTAGTACATTGAAACATCACACTCTTATGAGAAGAATGTTGAAAAGTTTCGGACTGAGTTTTCTAACCAAAAAAGTTTATTAAATTATAGTTTAACTACGAATTTTCTCAGTATCTTCCAGTCATATTCTCTGAGATTTGTCAAGTCTGGTAATATATCGGACCCGAAATGTTGGGATATTGCATGTGTGAAAGCCGGGCAGTGACACAGAAAATGTTCCATCGTTTCGATGATTTCCCTGCATGCCCTGCATTCGTCGTTTCCTGCTAGTCCTATGCGATGAAGATGTGCTTGTAAGCTTGAGTGTCCCGTTATAACACTTATCATCTTACTAATATCGATCTTGTTTAGTTTCAGAAGACTTCTTGTTTTCTTTTCATTTGGGTCACCCCACAGTATCTTTGCAGTTGCTCCTACTGTTGCGCTATTCCACACAGTTTTGTGAGCCATCACTGCCCAGTGCTTCAACTCATTTTTCGTGGCTTCGAAAGGTTTCCAAGTTTATTACTCGAAGTTCTCTACCCTTGGAAGCCAAGCTGTTTGCCCGTTCACTTCCAATCACTCCGATGTGTCCTGGTACCCAGCAAATACGCAATTGACCATGGGCTGAGCAAACATTTATCGTTCTTTTACAGTCCAACACAGTTCTGGATTTGACCCTTTCCGATGTTATTGCTTTAATCGCCATTTGGCTATCTGTGAAGATGTTGGCATATTTAGGCTTTGTCGTGTTACTGAGCCAGTTCACACACTCCGTGATTGCTCGAACTTCACCTTGAAATACCGTGTTATGGTCAGGGAGGCGGAAGTGAAGTTCGACTTCTGGTTCATCAATAAAAAGTCCCAGACCCGTCCTTCCTCCTCGCTTGGACCCATCCGTGTAGTAGCTGGTTCCCACTGGCACATGGGCCAAAGTTCCATTTTCCCAGGAGCGTCTGTCTGGCACAAACGTATCACAGGTAGCTGTAAGCCGCACTTCAGGAATGCGGTCGGAAATTTCTGGAGTTTGAATGTGACCAACTAGAGATTCTAAAATCTTCTGATGGTACGACTTGTGGTCTCGATTTATCCATTCACCCATCACTTGTAGACGTCTTTCTGGGAGGGCTGCCTCATACTTTATACGGATGTCTGTTGGTTGGATGTGCAGTACAGTCTCAAACGCTTTCGTTGGTGCAGTTCTAAATGCCCCGCTTATGCCCAGACAGCACATACGTTGAATTGTTTGCAAAGGTATTACGTTGCACTTCTTGTCCATTGATGGCCACCACACTACACAGGCGTAGGTGATTATTGGTATAATCACGCTCATATAAAGCCAGTGAGTCATATTTGGACGTAGTCCCCAATTTAAACCTATAGCTCTTCTGCACAACGACCAACATCTGTGGGCCTTTGTAACTCTTTCTTCAAGATGATCTTTCCAGTACAGTTTCTGATCCAAGATTGCTCCCAAGTATTTTACCTTTTTAGTTAAAGCAATTGTCTTATTCAGGAATCGAGGCCGGGTAAAACTTGGGATCTTCGTTTTCCTTGTAAATAGACATATTTCCGTTTTGTCTGGGTTAACATTTAATCTCCTTGGTTGTGCCCAGTTATATGCTTTGTTAAGTGCCTCTTCAGCTCTTCTGCATAATAGATTTGGATGAAAGCCCTTAGAAGTATTACAACGTCGTCTGCATAACAGACTGGTTTAAGTCCTTCATTGGTGAGGGCTTTTAGGAGACTGTGTATTGTCGTAACCCATAGAAGAGGCGATAAAATGCCCCCTGAGGTATACCACGATTTAACTTGTCTCAAATTTGTACATCATATAACCCACAAATAATCCACCTATTCCTTAGCATATTTTTGATCCAGTTTTTCAGCGCCCGGCCAACCTGAAATTCGTCTAAGGACTGGATAAGTGTATCGCTCTGTACATTGTTAAATGCACCCTCAATGTCTATGCAAACAGCAAGTGTGCACATTTCTTTACTGAAGGACTCTTCTATGTGGTGCACTACCTCATGCAGAGCTGTTTCCACTGATCTTCCATTGACATAGGCGTGTTGTTTGAATTTTAGCCTGTCATCCGCTATTTTACTTTTGACAATGTTATCAATTATTCGCTCCATTGTTTTTAACAGGAAAGAAGTTAGGCTATTGGGTCGATAAGCCTTTGGGGTCGTATAACTCGCCTTGCCAGGCTTTGGTATGAAGACCACCCTTGATTCCTGCCAGTTTTTTGGGGTATAAGAATGAGTTAGGCATGCAGTGAACACTCCAGCCAGATGAGTTGATACCAGATCCACCTCATTCTGCAGAAGTGCTGGAAATATTCAATCCGGTCCAGCAGTCTTAAAGGGAGATAAACTTTTAACGCTTCTTTAACCATACCATCTGTTATATCCGTAATAGGTACTTGATGCAATACATTTTCATTCTGTAACTGTTCCTCTATTGGTCCAGCATTACCAGTCGGAAAATGAGTTTTCATCAAGAGCCTTACGAAATCCTCTATAGTTTCCATCCTTTTACCCGTTTCATCCACCAGTGCACAGTGGGCTTAAATGGAAAAAAATGGGCATAATTCTGCCATTTCAAAACCACTTATCGTATGGCGATGAAATTTTAGGTGTGTATACAAGAGGTGTTAGAGAGTTTATGTTCGGAACTTGGGCCCCCTATCTCGTACAGGGGCGGAGCTAAAGTTGACAACCTCGGGATTTCCAAATTTACATCGGCTTCTAACTTTTGAATGGAGTGTCCGTTTTTAGCATTTGGCATTTTTTACTGTGGATACTCCTAGACAAGACCTACAATAAACATTTTATCGGTTGAAGATATCTTGAATAGTTTCCGATATATGTGGATTTTAAATTTTAATTTTTCCAATAAAATTTACAATATCATGAAAAAAAGAATCGATAAAGTCAAATTTTTTAAAAAATTTCATTTTTGGAGATTTTTGGCGAAAAAAGTCCAGTTCGTATTTAGGTCTTGCAGAAAAAGTTTGTTACACAAAGTATATCAAATTTATACTCATTTTAAAGGAGACGTTTCAAAGAATCTGTTAGAGAAAATCCGAAGCCAAAATTTTAATTGGTGTGGTTGCCACCCTTCTCCGATTTGGACCTTTTTTTTACATAAATTTCAAAAGTTTGATCGATTTTCTCCAATTGCAAAGCTAAATTGTTAAATTTTTCTTTTTGTTTATTTTATTTTTCTTTTGTTTATTTCATATCGAAGATATAGGACTAAAAGTAAAAAATACCATTTTTGGGGATTTTTGATGTATTTTTGGGAATTGAGGGATTTTCCATTAGAAATTTCCACATGTTGCGTTTGATTATTATTTCTAATATCAAAATAAAGAACTTAAAAAATATGCATCGAAATATATACATTTTTAAGAATTTTTTGCCGTATTTACGTATACAAGAGGTGTTAGAGAGTTTATTTTCGGAACTTGGGCCCCATATCTCATACAGGGGCGGAGCTATATGCAACATTTTTTTTTAATTTTTCCCTACCTTCTTGTACTTATTAGTTATTATATCAGTCAATATGCACTGATTTCTTGTAGATCACATGTTTTTATCAAACAATAATAAAATTTAGTAGGATTTACCTTTTCAGAAAATATTGTTTTGTGGCACTATTTCTAGGATACCCTTAATCATAGACTGGTATAACCAGTAAGGAAAGGCAGAAAGTCGGGCGGGGCCGACTATATAAAACCCTACACCTCCCTAACAATGCGATAAGGGTCATTGCGATAATAATTTGTAATAATTGGTAAATGGGTAGGAACACATTATCTAATTCTGAAACGATAATCGCTAAATTAAGGAATATTCGTTCCTAAATTGAGACGTCTTTCTGGAAAATTTTAAATATCGGAAGTAAAGTACAACTTCTATAGCGCTTTGAAACGAAATCAGGAGGAACATATATATGGAGGATATATATAAATGTGAACCGATTTTCCCTGAATACTCATTCATGTAAAAAGACCTCTTTCTGTCGAATTTCGTACTGATCGGATATAAAATACAGTCTCCACAGCGCTTACATGTCAAATCGGGGGTAACATATATATGGGGGCTATATCTAAATCTGAACCGATTTTCTCAGAATTTGGCAGTATTCCTTCGAGTAATAAGAAACCTCTTTCCGCCGAATTTCGCACTGATCGGATATAAAATACAGTTTCTACAGCGCTTACATGTCAAATCGGGGTAACATATATACGGAGGCTATATCAAATTCTGAACCGATTTTCTCCGAATTTGGCAGTATTCCTTCATGTAGTGATTATGTGGGATGACTGGAGTAGTTACTGAATTTGGAATCTAGGAAATATTACACAATAGACGTTGGTGATCAAGAGGATTATCAACTCGATAGTTGCCAAAATCCAAACATGAAATTAGAGGAAAGCAAGGAGTGTGGTATGTATGTGTAAAACAAACATAAGGAAGGAAAAGTCTTACCGATGTTGTCTTGTTCGTGGTTGAATAAAAAGAGAGCGATTTATTTCAATGTAACTTAAAAGGTTAATAATAAAAGTATCAAATGACATCAGTTTCAAATGTTAACGAAGGTATTTCAGCGCCACCTGAATGTGAAGATACACTTAAATTTAGTATTCATAGGTTTGTTCCAATAAACATTCCGGGCCCCTTGATGGGTACCAGCAATACGAGTTTAATGTAGTTCATTAATTTTAATTCAATGTTTTTCTTAAGTAGTGATATCAAGTATAAACCAGTAAGGAAAGACAGAAAGTCGGGCGGGGCCGACTATATAATACCCTACACCTACCTACCAATGCGAAAATGGGCATTGCGATAAGAATTTGGCAGTGTTCATACATGTAATAAGAAAACTCTCTCTGTTAAATTTCGTACGGATCGGATATAAAACACGATTTCTACAGCGCTTAAATGTTAAATCGGGTGAAACATATATATGGTGGCTATATCTTAATCTGAACCGATTTTCCCCGATTTTGGCAGTGTTTATTCATGTAATAAGAGAACTCTCTCTGTTAAATTTCGTACTGATCGGATATAAAACACGATTTCTACAGCGATAGAAAAGATATATATGGTGGCTATATCTAAATCTGAACCGATTTTCCCCGAATTTGGCAGTGTTTATTCATGTAATAAGAGAACTCTCTCTGTTAAATTTCGTCAAATTTCAAATTTTTTAAAAAATTTCATTTTTGGAGATTTTTTGGCGAAAAAAGTCCAGTTCGTATTTAGGTCTTGCAGAAAAAGTTTGTTACACAAAGTATATCAAATTTATACTCATTTTAAAGGAGACGTTTCAAAGAATCTGTTAGAGAAAATCCGAAGCCAAAATTTTAATTGGTGTGGTTGCCACCCTTCTCCGATTTGGACCTTTTTTTTACATAAATTTCAAAAGTTTGATCGATTTTCTCCAATTGCAAAGCTAAATTGTTAAATTTTTCTTTTTGTTTATTTTATTTTTCTTTTGTTTATTTCATATCGAAGATATAGGACTAAAAGTAAAAAATACCATTTTTGGGGATTTTTGATGTATTTTTGGGAATTGAGGGATTTTCCATTAGAAATTTCCACATGTTGCGTTTGATTATTATTTCTAATATCAAAATAAAGAACTTAAAAAAAATGCATCGAAATATATACATTTTTAAGAATTTTTTGCCGTATTTACGTATACAAGAGGTGTTAGAGAGTTTATTTTCGGAACTTGGGCCCCATATCTCATACAGGGGCGGAGCTATATGCAACATTTTTTTTTAATTTTTCCCTACCTTCTTGTACTTGTTAGTTATTATATCAGTCAATATGCACTGATTTCTTGTAGATCACATGTTTTTATCAAACAATAATAAAATTTAGTAGGATTTACCTTTTCAGAAAATATTGTTTTGTGGCACTATTTCTAGGATACCCTTAATCATTGACTGGTATAACAGCGATAGAAAAGATATATATGGTGGCTATATCTAAATCTGAACCGATTTTCCCCGAATTTGGCAGTGTTTATTCATGTAATAAGAGAACTCTCTCTGTTAAATTTCGTACCGATCGGATATAAAACACGATTTCTACAGCGCTTAAATGTTAAATCGGGTGAAACATATATATGGTGGCTATATCAAAATCTGAACCGATTTTCCCCGAATTTGGCAGTGTTTATTCATGTAATATAAGAACTCTCTCTGTTAAATTTCGTACTGATCGGATATAAAACACGATTTCTACAGCGCTTAAATGTTAAATCGGGTGAAACATATATATGGTGGCTATATCTAAATCTGAACCGATTTTCCCCGAATTTGGCAGTGTTTATTCATGTAATAAGAGAACTCTCTCTGCCAAATTTCGTACTGATCTGATTTTAAATACAGTTCCTACAGCGCTTACATGCCAAATCGGGTGAAACATATATATGGGGGCTATATCTAAATCTGATCGGATTTTCTCCGAATTTGGTTGTGTTCATTCACGTAATAATAAAACTCTCTCTGCCGAATTTCATAAAGATCGGATGTAAAATGTGGTTTCTACGGCGCTTGCATGTCAAATCGGGTAAAACATATATATGGGGACTATATCCAAATCTGAACCGATTTTAACCAATTTCAATAGGGATCGTCCTTGGGCCAAAAAAGAGGACTTTGCTAAATTTCATCACAATCGGACCATAAATACGACCTGCACTTTGATTACAAGAATACATGGACATA
This sequence comes from Eudasyphora cyanicolor, assembly GCA_963930755.1. Taxonomy (NCBI): domain Eukaryota; kingdom Metazoa; phylum Arthropoda; class Insecta; order Diptera; family Muscidae; genus Eudasyphora; species Eudasyphora cyanicolor. Next base: position 247,495,530 of record OZ005736.1, on the reverse strand, counting down.
CGGACAGACAGACGGACAGACAGACGGACAGACAGACGGACATGACTAAATCGACTCAGAAAGTGATTCTGAGTCGATCGGTATAATAAACAATGGGTCTATCTTTTCTCCTTTTAGGTGTTACCAACAAATGCACAAAGTCATAATACCCTGTACCACAGTGTGGTGTAGGGTATAAAAAAATGCAATTGTTAAGTATTCATAGTTATTTGATTTCTTAATATGTTTAGGTATACAAATTAATGTTATATTGGGCAGTTTCCAGAAATTAACCAGCCAAGTGTGGAATTTTGGGCCCTCAGTCCTCCATCGATGTTGGGTATTAATCCACCAAGAATGATTTTAGGATATATATCCGCACATAGTATCACAGAGATGTTACTGCTTTTATAAAAAGTGGGATCGGCCAATATCAAATTCAAAAATGTGAGTTTGAGTGGTTCTGCCAACGACCTGCTGGGGTCTTCATTGTGATACGGTTGTCCACGCGCATGGTCGCCGTAATCCTAGACTGTCGATCAGAGTGAGATCGAATTATCACCTGGCACATGACGGAATCTCCAACCCGGCTTGTAGGAATTGCCAGTTTTGCAACCATCGCTTGAGATATGCGGCTGACGGCAGAACCAGTGTCAATGAGAATTCGTATAGGATGTACACGTCCTTTATGGGATATTTTGGCCAAAGAAGTGGGCAAAATGGTGACCATTTGTTGGGATAGATCAGCTGGCGGGGTTGCTAGGGTAGTTGATGTGTAAGTCGGTTTCTTGCCTTGTGGCTCAAGTGCGTGTTTGTGGAGTAATGTATGATGTTTTCGGCGGCATACCCGACATCCTGAATTTGACAAACATCCCGATTGGGAATGGAGGTGTGCCAAACAATTGCGACAATAATTAAACCGCTCAACAGCATCCTCTCTCTCTCTCTTTAACATCCATAGAAAGAAATTTTTTGCAAGTTCGGAGGGGATGTGTTTTAGTGCAGATGCGACATTGGAAACGTTTATGCGAGATTCCTTTGTTCGATGGCTTATTTACAGGTCGGTTGTTTATTATACGTGGCATTCTGGAAATAAATCTGTGAGTAACTTTAAAATAAATATATGAGATTGGCTATTGACTGGGAAAAAATAACGAGGAACATCGGACTGGACAATGATGAGGATGCTTCCAAATGAATAGCTTTGGTCGCAAAGCAAACGAACACGCAAACATACCCCTTAGTGATCTTGATTCCTCTACCAACAAAGCTTTTGAGGTCGAAAGGACCTGCGAAATCAACGCCAGTTGCATAGAATGGACGGTGAAATGTGGTACGCTCAGGTGGTAGAGCTGCCATAATTTGAGATTGGACTTTCTATTTATGGAGAACACATACTTTACAGTTGTGGATGGTTGTTTTTATCAAGTTTTTCAATTTTGGAATCCAAAATTCTCTTCGAACGAGATTTACCACCTGCTGGTTGCCTCCATGCAATAAAATGTGATGCGTAAAGTGAACTAGAAGACGGCTAAGTTTACAATTATATGGAAGAATTATAGGAAATCTTTCATTGTAGCTTAAAGAAGGCGAATATGCAAGTCGACCAGAGGATCGAATTATTCCATCTTGGTCTAAAAACGGATTTAAATTAACAATTGTAGAAGACTTTGGTATGTCTATCTTATGGAGTAGTGCTTTTGTGAACTTCAGGAAATGCACTTTCTTGTGTTAGTACAATCAAACGATTTCTCACATGAAGTACTTCCGAGGCTGTCAAAAGAGTAGATGGGTATTGAAAGGACGATCTGTATCTTAGACTAGTTTTATGGATAAATCGGAATACGTAACACAAAACCTGAATTGCTCGGTTGAATCAGGAAAATCGTTCAAGAATACCTCCTACTTGGGGAATAACCGCAACGTGCACCGCTATTGCCTTTGTCTCTAAGTCAATCTCTGTCGGAAATTCTTTATTAATGGGCCAAAAGTCGGATTCCTTTTTGAGCCATGTCGGTCCATGCCACCAAAGCTGGTTATTAATGAGTTCCTGAGGATAGACGCCCCGACTAGCTAAATCGGCTGGATTACATTTGGAATCCACATGGAACCAATTATCTATGCCGACTTTATTGCTAATAATAGAAACTCGGTTGGCGACAAAAATCTTCCAATGACATGGATGTTTTTGAAGCCAAGCCAAAACAATTGTGGAATCAGTCCATTTGTATAGCTCGAAATTAGAAACTTTCAAGGAAGGAATTATGGATGCTATAGTCTCGGCCAGCAACGTGGCACCACACAACTCAAGTTTAGGGATGGATAGAGTTTTTGTGGGAGAAACTCTGGATTTAGAGGTCAACAAACTGACACAAACAAAACCAGTAAGGAAAGACAGAAAGTCGGGCGCGGCCGACTATATAATACCCTACACCTACCTACCAATGCGAAAATGGGCATTGCGATAAGAATTTGGCAGTGTTCATACATGTAATAAGAAAACTCTCTATGTTAAATTTCGTACGGATCGGATATAAAACACGATTTCTACAGCGCTTAAATGTTAAATCGGGTGAAACATATATATGGTGGCTATATCTTAATCTGAACCGATTTTCCCCGAATTTAGCAGTGTTTATTCATGTAATAAGAGAACTCTCTCTGTTAAATTTCGTACTGATCGGATATAAAACACGATTTCTACAGCGATAGAAAAGATATATATGGTGGCTATATCTAAATCTGAACCGATTTTCCCCGAATTTGGCAGTGTTTATTCATGTAATAAGAGAACTCTCTCTGTTAAATTTCGTACCGATCGGATATAAAACACGATTTCTACAGCGCTTAAATGTTAAATCGGGTGAAACATATATATGGTGGCTATATCAAAATCTGAACCGATTTTCCCCGAATTTGGCAGTGTTTATTCATGTAATATAAGAACTCTCTCTGTTAAATTTCGTACTGATCGGATATAAAACACGATTTCTACAGCGCTTAAATGTTAAATCGGGTGAAACCTATATATGGTGGCTATATCTAAATCTGAACCGATTTTCCCCGAATTTGGCAGTGTTTATTCATGTAATAAGAGAACTCTCTCTGCCAAATTTCGTACTGATCTGATTTAAAATACAGTTCCTACAGCGCTTACATGCCAAATCGGGTGAAACATATATATGGGGGCTATATCTAAATCTGATCGGATTTTCTCCGAATTTGGTAGTGTTCATTCACGTAATAATAAAACTCTCTCTGCCGAATTTCATAAAGATCGGATGTAAAATGTGGTTTCTACGGCGCTTGCATGTCAAATCGGGTGAAACATATATATGGGGACTATATCCAAATCTGAACCGATTTTAACCAATTTCAATAGGGATCGTCCTTGGGCCAAAAAAGAGGACTATGCTAAATTTCATCACAATCGGACCATAAATACGACCTGCACTTTGATTACAAGAATACATGGACATACGGACAGACAGACGGACAGACAGACGGACAGACAGACGGACAGACAGACAGACGGACAGACAGACGGACAGACAGACGGACAGACGGACATGGCTAAATCGACTCAGAAAGTGATTCTGAGTCGATCGGTATAATAAACAATGGGTCTATCTCTTCTCCTTTTAGGTGTTACAAACAAATGCACAAAGTCATAATACCCTGTACCACAGTGTGGTGTAGGGTATAATTATTTTCCAAGTGAATACGGGTGTAGATTGCTGCGGCATATGCGTTTTCAGACGCATCGCAAAATGCGTGGAATTGTATACGACACGAAGGAGAATACGAAATCCACCTTGGTATCTGGATAGAGTCGATCATTAAATAACTGTCCAGGAATTTTTTCCAATCCTGGTAGCAATCAGATGGAATATATTCATCCCAACTAACGTTCGAAAGCCAAATTCTCCGCATGAGTATTTTGGCAAGCACAACTATAGGAGCTAACCAACCAGCTTGTTCAATAATTTTAGCTATCTCTGAGAGAATCTCCCTTTTGGTGTAATTTTCCTTTTTAGACAAAGCATTGGCAATGAAGATGAAATTGTCAGACTTGGCATTCCATCTTACACCCAAAGTTTTGGTGAGACTGCTATCGACGAAACTCAAAAAGTCTTCATTAAGAAGATGCGATTTTGGTAAGTTTTTGAGAATTTCAGGAGAATTGGAAGCCCACTTGCGGAGAGGAAAACATGCAGAGTTAAGTGCTGATATTAGTTGATTTCTAGCTTCAATAGCGGAATCAACATCGTGGCAGCCAGTAATAACGTCGTCAACATACATATCATTTTCAATTATTTCACTGGCTATTGGAAATACATTTCTAGAGTCGACGGCTAGTTGTAAAAGCGTTCGGATTGCTAAATACGGAGCTGCATTAACCCCGAATGTTACTGTTTTCAACTCGAAATCTTGGATTTTTTCGGAAGGTTGTGCACGAAATAGGATTCGCTGGAACCCAGTGAATTTGTGATTAATCTTGATTTGCCGATACATGTTCTCGATGTCGGCAGAAAAAACATAGCGATAGAAGCGCCATCTCAAAAGAAGTATTGTGATGTCGTTCTGTAGGATTGGACCTGTGTATAAGATATCATTTAGAGATATACCGGAGGAAGTGGGATATGAAGCGTTGAACACCACTCGAATCTTCGTAGTGGTGCTTTCTGGCTTTATTACCGCATGATGCGAAAGATAGTAGTGTGCAGGAAAGTTTTCTGGGAGAGGAGTAGGGACATTTACCATATGGCCTAATTCCAGATATTCCTTTAGGACCAAATCATATTTCTCTTTCTGCTCAACATTCTTTAACAGTCGACGTTCGTTCCTTAAGAACTGAGCATTAGCTATGGCTCTGGATTGGCCTAATCGAATTGACTTGTCAGAGAATGATTGCTTAAAAGGAAGCGAAACTACGTATCTTCCATCACTGTCTCTTTCTGTGGTCTCCGAATACAGTTTTTCACAAAACTCATCACAATTGGATAGTACAGGTTTTTGTGAAATATCCTCCACCTCCCAAAAACGCTTTAGCTGTTTTTCCAAACTGCTCTCAGCGAAAAAGGATACCATTGTGGAGAAAGAAGAAAGTTTTGGATTTGATTGAATAGGCCCAGTGACTATCCAACCAGAGATTGTTTCCTGCGCAACGAGAGAACCACATATGTTACGCTTCACATTGTGGAGGAGAATTTCGTTGAAAACGTCTGCTCCAATCAGTAAATCTTTACGGGAGCTCTCATGAAATTTTGGATCAGCTAAATTCAGTTTTGGAAAATCCTGCAAAATAGCTGGAGTGATTGAGGAAGTGGGAAGATTGCCTGCTAACTGCGGAACAACCAAGGCATTAATGGACAGTTCTAGGTGGGAATCGAATCGTGGGCAGATTGAAAAGGTGGCAAATTTTCTTGCCGTAGCAGAAGTAACACCATTTAGCCCCGACATTTCGGCCTCAGTTGGTTGAGATGGAAGTCTGAGAAGGTGGACAATTTTCTCAGAAATGAAGCTTCCTTGAGAACCGGAATCTATTAAAGCTCGCACTGAATATTTCAACCCTAAGTGATTGATTTGAACAAGTGCTGTTCCTAGAAGTACGTTGTGAGAATGCGCAGCGAAGCACGATTGCACACTATTTGCGGACGTTGAAGGAGTGGTAGAAAGATCAGTCATTTGAGTTGGATTCTGTTGGAAGGCAGGATTAGTGGACTGTAATAAATTAGAGTTGGAATGATGCTCACCTGACTGAATTGGGTTACCCCTATGTAAAAGTGTGTTATGTCGTTTGTGACACGAAAAGCAGTTGTGCAAACTTTTACAATTCTTTACAGAATGGCCTCGAGCTAAACAATTCAGACATAGATTAAGATTTCGGATGCATGAAGATCTTTCTTCGATAGACATGCGAGAAATTTTGGACATTTGCGTATAGGATGCGCTATATTTATGCATAAATTACAAACGGTATTTGCAGTAGATGAAACAATCTTAGCATGGTTGCTATTAACTTTCTTGGATGGATCGAAGTTCGGTTTTCTATGAGCAGGTTGGGATGTTGTGGACTTATGCGAACTTGAAAGACCATTTATCTCACAGACAGTTTCAAGGGTTTGAAATCTACTTGAAAGAAATGAGTCTAAGTCGGACCACTTGGGAATGTCCTTCTTGTTTTGAATTGAATGTTCCCATAACGAAAGAGTAGTACGAGTTAGCTTTGTGGAACAAACATAAACAAAAATTGCATCCCAACTGGATATGTTAATATCGTACAGTTTTAAGGCAGAAATAAAGACAAGCATACGCTTATTTTCGAACCGTTCTTGAAGATTTTTCCAAGCGATTTCAAAACCGCTATTAGTCAAAGGACATTTCCGCACTATATCAAAAGGCCTCCCCTTCGGTTTTCTTCCTTAGATGAAATAACTTTTGAACCCTAGACAGACTTGAATTGTTAATATATATCGCTGAGAACATGTCTATAAACGATGGCCATGACTTATAGTCACCTCGAAAGGATTCGGTATCACATGGGGACAAATGAAAGTTGGAACTTGAAACTGTGACATGTGGCAGCGGCGTTGGCCCTGCTTTCGAATTTTGAGACAATTTTCACATACGTTTCGTAGGAAGCATGATAGCGTGAAGTTATGCTTTCGAGGTCTTGGACCTCAGCATCACCATCCTTATCCTCTTGGCCTGCGGTGGCCTTTTCCACATTATCAAGTTCGTCGACACAATTATCATACAGTGATTCGATAGTAACCCATATTGTTTTAAGCTCATCTCGATGAACTTCAAGGGCGAACACTGATGAGTCAGAGACATTGGAATCGTTGAGATCCTGTTCGAACTTGACGAGCTTATCGTTAGCTCGTATGAATCGATCTAATGCGCTCATTATGATTGATACTATTTATTTTAGGAGAAAGGATAAGCCAATAGATAATATACTTTCGGTTCACTCGTGGAGTCGATGAGTAATGGGAAATTATTAGTTATGTATGTAGAATGACGTGGAGTTCAAATTGTTATATCATAAAAAGTATAAAAATCCAAAATACAACAGGTAATGATGAAATCACGTTCGACAAGAATTTCATTAATTTTCAAATGAAAAGGTATTTGAGAATTGTAGATTGGTTATAAATTCGGTTTATTACTTCATATAAATAAATATGTTATCTCACCGTGGACAAGAGGACACGGTGTAAGCAGAGGCATATAACAATAAGCTGAATGAGAAAAAGCGAATAATAAAACACCTTCGCTTTACTTTGGTTCTTCGAACGACCAGTAATTAAAACCGAGTTGGTAGATGTGTGTATGCCAAAATAAATTTTAATTAAAAAAACTTGATAGGTACTATGTTTATTAATTATTAATGGATTGTGATATTTTCACGATATTATATTATTACTATTTTTTTATCAGATTTGGGGAAATGTTATCGATTACCTAATAATCGACACTACATGGATTCAGAAGTACATATGGAAACGAGTGGATGGTTTTCTATTGGAGTACTTCGTTTACTATTAATATTTCCACTGCGAGTAAAGACTATTTGTAATGTAACGAATATATATTCCCAATGAACTAAGAGCGAGTAGCAAGTTGATCTATTGAGAGCTGTGGAAATAATCACTGGAATGTACTTGTTATCTCTATTTCTTGTGGTTACTTTATTCTCTCAGTTTAGTTTCGATGATGTACATATGTGAGAATTTGTATAATGAAAGAACTGAGGGTACATACCGAAAACTATCCAATGACTTTAATGAAGGGTAACTTGTAAATGAGTATGCCGCAAAATATATGTACATATGTACGTTGGGGTATAGATGTATAATCCTATGTAGATCGCCAATATGAGGTTAGGTTTTGTCTGCACTTTGCGGTTATGACAAATCACTGGGTTCTTCGGATCTTCCTTTATATCTCAATTTTTTGTATTCGTTTTCACTACACTGAATAAACCATATTTAAGCCTCTTTTATGTGATGACATTTAAGAAAAATCAACAACAGATATATTTTCAGTGCATACACAACGAGGGACTGTTTTAACTAATATCATGAATTATGAGTGTATTTTATTACAGAAATTTTGAAGGCGACGTAAACCTTTAAAAGACACTCAGATAGCTCAAGAACGGGTTTCTTCTAATTACGGGACAACTAGACTAACTTGTGCAAAAATATTTTACGTTTAAAACAGAGCTGAAAAGACTTTTTCTTTTTGATATGACTTAGAAACGAATTTACCTCGTCCGTCCGCACTTTAATAACTAATTGGGTGAGACCTTGTTTGATACGTACTTAAATCAGAATGGAATGAATACCTGGAATTTGGAAGTAGCGAGATGATCCGAGAGTGATGTAGGAACGATGGTTGAATCGATGACCGATATTTATTGCGTAATTGGGTACTCAGTATTTCTGGGAATCCGGTTCGATGGGACCAACAATGATTATGTGGGATGACTGGAGTAGTTACTGAATTTGGAATCTAGGAAATATTACACAATAGACGTTGGTGACAAGAGGATTATCAACTCGATAGTTGCCAACATCCAAACATGAAATTAGAGGAAAGCAAGGAGTGTGGTTTGTATGTGGAAAACAAACATAAGGAAGGAAAAGTCTTACCGATGTTGTCTTGTTCGTGGTTGAATAAAAAGAGAGCGATTTATTTCAATGTAACTTAAAAGGTTAACAATAAAAGTATCAAATGACATCAGTTTCAAATGTTAACGAAGGTATTTCAGGGCACCTGAATGTGAGGATACACTTAAATTTAGTATTCATAGGTTTGTTCCCATAAACATGTAGAAAGAAACCTCTTTTTGCCGAATTTCGCACTGATCGGATATAAAATAACATTTTTACAGCGCTTACATGTCAAATCGGGGGTAACGTATATATGGGGGATATATCTAAATCTGAAACTCTTTCTGCCGAATTTCATACTGAGCGGATATAAAATACAGTTTTTACAGCGCTTACATGTCAAATCGGGGCTAACATATATATGGGGGCTATATCTAAATCTGAACCGATTTTAACCAAATTCAATAGAGATCGTCCTTGGGCCAAAAAAAAATATGTGTAAAGTTTCGTCGAGATCGGATCATAATTGCGATCTGTACTTTGATTACAAGAATACATGCACAGACAGACGGACAGACGAACATAGCTAAATCAACTCAGAAAATGATTCTGAGTCGATCGGTATAATAAACGATGGTCTATTTCGGCTCCTTTTGGGTGTTAAAAACAAATGCACAAAGTTATAATTCCCTGTACCACAGTGTGGTGTAGGGTATAATTAAAACCACTAAGGAAAGGCAGAAAGTCGGGCGGGGCCGACTATATAATACCCTACACCTAACTAACAATGCGATGCGGGTCATTGCCATAATAATTTGGAATAATTGGTAAATGGGTAGAAACATATTATCTAATTCTGAAACGATAATCGCTAAATTAAGCAATATTCGTTCCTAAATTGAGAAACATCTTTCTGGAAAATTTTAATGATCGGAAGTAAAATACAACTTCTATAGCGGTTTGATACCAAATCAGGTGGAACATATATATGGAGCTTTAATATAAATCTGAACCGATCGTCCCTGAATACTTATTCATGTAAAAAAACCTCCTTCTGTCGAATTTCGTACTGATCGGATGTAAAATATAGTCTCTACAGCTCTTACATGTCAAATCGGGGGATATAAAATACAGTTTTTACAGCGCTTACATGTGAAATCGGGGGTAACATATATATGGGGGCTATATCGAAATTCGAACCGATTTTCTCCGAATTTGGCAGTATTCCTTCATGTAATAAGAAAACTCTTTCTGCCGAATTTCATACTGATCGGACATAAAATAATGTTTTTACAGAGCTTACATGTCAAATCGGGGCTAACATATATATGGGGGCTATATCTAAATCTGAACCGATTTTAACCAAATTCAATAGGGATCGTCCTTGGGCCAAAAAAAAGATATGTGTAAAGTTTCGTCGAGATCGGACCATAATTGCGACCTGTACTTTGATTACAAGAATACATGCACAGACGGACAGACAGACGGACAGACAGACAGACGGACATAGCTAAATCAACTCAGAAAGTGATTCTAAGTCGATCGGTATAATAAACGATGGGTCTATTTCTTCTCCTTTTGGGTGTTACAAACAAATGCACAAAGTTATAATACCCTGTACCACAGTGTGGTGTAGGGTATAAAAAATATTTTGCATATAGACAGAAACGCAAATACGGCATAAAATTCTTAAAAATGTATATATTTCGATGATTTTTTTTAAAGTTCTTTATTTTGATATTAGAAATAATAGTCAAACGCAACATGTGGAAATTTCTAATGGAAAATCCTTCAATCCCTCAAAAATACATCAAAAATCCCCAAAAATTGGATTTTGTACTTTTAGTCCTATATCTTCGATATGAAAAGCCGCGATCGGGATTCCCTTTGCAGTCGATTTTGTTACACCCTAATACAAATAAATAAAAAGAAAAATTTAACAATTTAGCTTTGCGATTGGAGAAAATCGATCAAACTTTTGAAAATTATGTAAAAAAAGGTCCAAATCGGAGAAGGGTGACAACCACACCAATTAAAATTTTGGCTTCCGATTTTCTCTAGCAGATTCTGTTAAACGTCTCCTTTAAAATTAGTATAAATTTGATATACTTTGTGTAACAAACTTTTTCTACAAGACCTAAATACGAATTGGACTTTTTTCGCCAAAAATCTCCAAAAATTAAATTTTTCAAAAATTTGACTTTATAGGGCCATAACTTTCTTATTTCTTCACATATCTTATCGATTCTTTATTTCATGATATTGTAAATTTTATTGGCAATCCGATGTTGCGTCCAATGTTGACAACTCTGGAGAGAAAATAAAACATAAGTTTTTAGGGCACAAAATACAAGTCCTTGGACGAGTACCTGTGTTAGCGTAGAAAAGGTTATAGTTCACATGGTTTAATCCAGTAACAGATCAATATGAACCCTGCCTTTATTTATGATGTCCATTAGAGCGTTGGATGCTGTCTCGCTCCAGTGGAGGTTTATCTGGATGACCTTAATAATTGTCTTTCCAGTAAAAGTTTCTTTTGGGAGTCTAACCTATCTGGTGGCACTCCCTCATTATTTGGTAGTGGGTCATTCCCCTCCCTTCGTTCACTACCTATTACACCATCTTCCAGTTGACAATTTTGGGAGGCGGTGTTATTTTTTGTTGCTCCCTCATTGTTTTGAATAGTTTTGTGGCTCTTTTTATTTTGATCACCTCCTTTGCTGGGAACTTCCTGCAAAAGTGGCGGTACTATTGGTGAACTGGTGGTGTTTTTAACTACTTCCACATCAGTTTTTGGCAGTGTCTCACTTGTCTCTATCCGTTCACTATCAGTGTTTGCCTCTTCAGACAGTATATTTGGACTCGATTCATCTGTCCTGCCAATCGGGACTATTCCAAAAATGTATATATTTCGATGAATTTTTTTTAAAGTTCTTTATTTTGATATTAGAAATAATAGTCAAACGCAACATGTGGAAATTTCTAATGGAAAATCCTTCAATCCCTCAAAAATACATCAAAAATCCCCAAAAATTGGATTTTGTACTTTTAGTCCTATATCTTCGATATGAAAAGCCGCGATCGGGATTCCCTTTGCAGTCGATTTTGTTACACCCTAATACAAATAAATAAAAAGAAAAATTTAACAATTTAGCTTTGCGATTGGAGAAAATCGATCAAACTTTTGAAATTTATGTAAAAAAAGGTCCAAATCGGAGAAGGGTGACAACCACACCAATTAAAATTTTGGCTTCCGATTTTCTCTAGCAGATTCTGTTAAACGTCTCCTTTAAAATTAGTATACATTTTATATTCTTTGTGTAACAAACTTTTTCTACAAGACCTAAATACGAATTGGACTTTTTTCGCCAAAAAATCTCCAAAAATTAAATTTTTCAAAAATTTGACTTTATATGGCCATAACTTTCTTATTTTCTTCACATATCTTATCGATTCTTTATTTCATGATATTGTAAATTTTATTGGCAATCCGATGTTGCGTCCAATGTTGACAACTCTGGAGAGAAAATAAAACATACGTTTTTATGGCATGTATGAAAAGAATTTCAAGAAAGTCCTCAACTCCAAACTTCTGTACGAACCGAATGACAAAGCCGGTCTGGATCATCTGGTCGAGCATATCACCACATCATTCAATAGTTCCCTTGAAGAAGCCTGTCCAAAAACAAGGTACAAGGGTAAAACTAAACCCCAATGGTGGACTTCTGAGCTAACGGCTATGAAAAAGACCTGCAACAAGCTATTCAACAAGGCTAAATCTACTGGGGTCGCTAATGTTTGGGATGCCTATAAAGAGCAACTCAAGATCTATAAGAAGGAGCTTAGAAAGGCGCAAAGACGCTCTTGGTATACTTTCTGTGGCGAAGTGGAAAAGGTCTCCGACGCCGCAAGGCTGAGGAAAATATTATCAGCTTCACCCTGTACAGTGGGTTACTTGCAGGATGAGGCAAATAATTGGACCAAAAACAGCGAGCAGTCGCTCAATGTACTGCTCGACACACATTTCCCGGGGAACTCTCTAACAGAACCAGAGGATCAGCAGGACCAACAAGAGTGCGAGTGGACTGCGAGCGTCGCTAGCTTGTTGACTGAAAGATCCAGAATAAGCTGGGCTATTAATAGCTTTGAGCCCTTCAAGTCACCTGGACCAGACGGCATCACTCCAGCAGAAATGCAGAAAATGTTGAAATACATTATCCCCTGGCTGGAGAAAATTTATGTAGGCTGTATCAGGCTTTCATACATCCCGAATCGATGGAGGGATACCAAAGTGGTATTCATACCAAAAGCGGGGAAGATATCACACACTAGGCCAAAAGACTTCAGACCAATTAGCCTATCCTCCTTCCTATTGAAAGGTCTGGAACGACTTTTAGATTATTTCATTAGGGAAAACCTGGATACAAAACTCCTGTCAGTGAACCAACATGCTTACAATAAGGGGAAGTCTACAGAATCAGCCCTGCACGAACTTGTGAGCACTATCGAATCGTCCCTGCATTTCAAGGAATTCACCATGGTGGCATTTCTTGACATAGAAGGGGCTTTTAACAACATTCACTCAGATGCAGTAATTGCGGCCCTGTCACATCTTAATGTTAACTTTAGTTTGATTAGACTAATTCAAAGTCTGCTCAACAGAAGACGCATAACAGCATGTCTTGGGTCCACAACTCTAACAAGGTTTGTAAACAGAGGGACCCCACAAGGAGGAGTACTGTCTCCACTAATTTGGAACCTAGCGTTGAATGAAATTCTGCTAGATCTAGAACGTTGTGGCTGCAAGGTCGTGGCATATGCGGACGATGTTGCAATCGCAGTGAGTGGCAAATTCGAAAACGTCCTCCGAGACATTCTACAGGTAGCTCTGAACAAATTGGCTAGATGGGCCAGAAGCAGCGGTTTGGGCATAAACCCAAACAAGACAGAATTGGTTCTCTTTACTAGGATGAATAAAGTCCCACATGTGGACCCTCCACCTCGGATAAATGGGACAGATCTAGTCTTTTCTGAAAGTGCAAAATTTTTAGGAATAATTCTAGATAGAAAACTGTTATTTAGACTTAATGTATTGGAACGTGTAAGGAAGGCTAACGTCGCCTTATATTCCTGCAAAAAGGCTGTAGGGTCGCGGTGGGGCCTCTCTCCTAAAATCGTCCACTGGATATATATAGCAGTAGTTCGTCCTATACTGCTATACGGCATTGTGGTATGGTGGACGGCAACTGACAAACTAACCATCACCAACCTACTAACAAAGGTTCAGAGAACTGCCTGCCTGAGCATAAGCGGAGCCTTAAGGACTACAGCGACCGAGTCTCTACAAGCCCTACTCCATATACTGCCGATTAATATTGTGGCGAGAGAAGTTGCAACCAAAGCGGCAATAAGATTAAACTGCCTATCAATGTGGAGGTACAAAACCTACGGTCACATGAGAATATCAAAGTGTAGTGCTATGGTAACCGACCGAGTGGACTATATACCAACGGTGTACACCTTCGAGAGAAATTACATCACTATGATTCCCGCGAGAGATGAATGGGTTGGAAGAAAACCAGGTAATAGAAACCATCTCCAATTTTACACGGATGGTTCGAAGCTTGATGAAAAGGTTGGCTTCGGAGTACACTGTGCAGAGCTTAGATTGGATATAGCTCACAGACTACCAGATACCTGCAGTGTCTATCAAGCCGAAATAATGGCAATATGGGAAGTAGCCAAGTGGCTGAGTCGCAACATAGTAACCAACACTGGCATTGTCATTTACTCGGACAGCCAGGCTGCCATCAATTCTCTGGAGGCAACATCCCTAAATTCACAAACAGCCCTCGACTGCCGCAGACCTCTTAACGAGATGGCCGAGCAGTTTAACATACACCTCATATGGGTGCCTGGGCATAGGGATATCCCGGGGAACTGCAAAGCCGATGAACTTGCTAGGAAAGGGACGACATTACAAATTCTCGAAGAATTTGCATATATTGGTGCGCCACTATCCACGTGCAAGCTTTGGCTTAGGCAAGAGGCAATCAGGCAGTCCAACGAAAGATGGACAGAAATCGGCACCTGCAGGGTAGCTAGACAAATCTGGCCAAGGTATGACCTGAGAAGATCAAAATATCTCCTCGCACTAGAGAGGCAAAGATTGTCTACGTTAGTATCAGTTCTGACGGGACACTGCTTGATCGGCGAACACGCCAAAAGATTGGGTATTGACTCTAATGACTTCTGCAGAAGCTGTGGAGATGAGGAAGAAGTGGAGAGCATTGAGCACTTGCTATGCGACTGTCCCGCTCTGAGTAAACGACGACTGGACATACTGGGGTCGGCTGTTCTAGGCAGCCTAACAGATCTTTCCAGTACCGATATTCGTAATATCGACAAATTTGTATATCAAACAGGTTGGTTTCGATGAGGGGCATTTCAGCCCGTGGTAACACTAGGGACCTAAACTGGTCTATGTGAGCTTGTATAAAAAATACGGCTGCCACCCTAACCTAAACCTAAACCTAAACCTATGGCACAAAATACAAGTCCTTGGACGAGTACCTGTGTTAGCGTAGAAAAGGTTATAGTTCACATGGTTTAATCCAGTAACAGATCAATATGAACCCTGCCTTTATTTATGATGTCCATTAGAGCGTTGGATGCTGTCTCGCTCCGGTGGAGGTTTATCTGGATGGCCTCAATCATTGTCTTTCCAGTAAAAGTTTCTTTTGGGAGTCTAACCTATCTGGTGGCACTCCCTCATTATTTGGTAGTGGGTCATTCCCCTCCTTTCGTTCACTACCTATTACACCATCTTCCAGTTGACAATTTTGGGAGGCGGTGTTATTTTTTGTTGCTCCCTCATTGTTTTGAATAGTTTTGTGGCTCTTTTTATTTTGATCACCACCTTTGCTGGGAACTTCCTGCAAAAGTGGCGGTACTATTGGTGAACTGGTGGTGTTTTTAACTACTTCCACATCAGTTTTTGGCAGTGTCTCACTTGTCTCTATCCGTTCATTATCAGTGTTTGCCTCTTCAGACAGTATATTTGGACTCGATTCATCTGTCCTGCCAATCGGGACTATTCCAATTTTGAAAAAAGATTGTCCAGATCAAGAAGTACGCCATGCCCTTCGCCATGGCAAGATTGTTCTTGGATTCTGGGTCTATGCCCAACATGAGGAGAGTACCCTCGGTATCATCCTTCCTATAGAAGACTTCCCACTTTCTCACGGAAAGTTTTGAATTCTGTTTGCCAATGATGTCGTGTATGTACTCTGATGAGAACTTACTGGGACATCCCTTAACATATAGGGTCGTTTTTATGATTTCAGGAATGTCTCTCTTCCTTACCAATTTTAGCTTTGCGCCGTCCCAAGGTGAGGGGAAGCTATCCACTAGTTTTACGAGGATACCAGCGCAGTGTTGTGATGACAGCCTTAGCATCAAAACACCCCTCTCAAACTTGCAACTCATTACTTCGATTGGTGGTTCATCCTTAGATTCGAGGACGTACTCCGCTACCCTCGAAGTTACTCTTTTGGTATTTGGCATAGCATAGATCGTCTCGAAAATGTTGTTTAGCTATATTAGAATAAGATGGTGGCTTCATACCCTTCTTTATGGCCAATTGATTTTTCCGTGTCTGTAGAGTCGTTTTGTTTAAAGCCTCATCCTTAACGGATGATTTGGTTGACTTGACCTGCGTTACTGGATCAACTTTACCGCCCACGATCGAAGGACCCAGACTAGAGACTTCCTTTTGTGTGGTTACGTTAGGCTTCTCCGGATTATTGGAAGACGGCGAGCTCTTTGTACATAAGTATGTATTTATAGATTTTTTCTATTTTGAAATATTAATGTCATACAATTTAACTGAAATGTTATTTAGGCTTTCTTTTTTTAATCAAACAATGTTATGTAGTATATACACACAGTTTTTATTTAAATGATAAAACGTCCAGAAATTAGAACTTTTCGGAAATTAGAACTACTCGAAAAACAAAGTAGTTCTAATATGTGAGCGTCTACAGTATGGCGACAAATGAACAACATTCACAACGATTGTCAACTAAAATATGCGGTCTGAATGATGGAAAAAAAATATTTAGTGGAATTGAGAACAGTAAAGCAATTATCATTGCCGTGTCAGAGCATGGAATAGCTGTCAATAGGAACACGGTTCCCATATTTAAAGAACTTGCCGATTGCTAGTTATGAAGACGCAGTACCAGCCGTGCTTATTGGATTAAATAATCTAAATCTATGTGCCAATCCGTATAAAGGAAGGAGATGTGGATGGGCAGATTGCAATTTGCTTGGGATGGTAGTGTGTGGCAGCATAAATTGTGTAGTAAGTCAAAAGCAATACAATTTCCATATATGTGACAGTAGCATTAGAAACGATGAAATCTTAAGCGATCTGTTGAAACAATTTTACAAACTTGAAACTGCTGGAATTTGTAACGAAGTCAGTTTACTTTGCAAGGAAGATCAACGAGCCATAACGCTTTTGGAGAAATACACTATTCAAAGGGATAGTGGACATTACGAGACATCGTTGTTATGGCGTTTTGATGATTTTATATTTAAAAAATAGATGATAAATCAGCCAATCAAGAAGGCAAAAGGGTTTGGTATTTATGAATATTTCCGGTTTTCAACAAAATTAAGCCCAACAAAACCAGAATTTGTGGGATGCGGCAGCCAAAGTTATTTCATTGAATTTAATGTTGCTCAAAGGGCCAGATCTGCTATCATCACTACCAGGAATTATTTTCCGTTTCCGACAAAAGTAAATTGCTGTGTGGCGACATTGAATAAATGTTTCATAGAATTTTAATTCGTAGAGCAGACTGTGATTCACAGCGTTTTTTGTGGCGCAGTTGCAATACACAAAAACAACCGGAGATTTACATGATGAATGTTATGATTTTGGAGCTTCTTGCGCTCCCTGAATTTTTCAGTATATAAAGAATTTAAATGCATCGCAGCTGCAATAAAAGATAATCCTTATATTGAGACTTCCTTGTTTCAACTGATACCGTCGAAGAAGCGAAACAATTATCTGGGAAGTGATGGAAATTGTGGTACTTAGGTGAGAGTACAGAACCAGAAAAGGTTTTAGGCATCTTTTTGATTCCCTCCGAGGATATAATAACATATAAAGTTTCTCCAAGTCTTTTGAATTGTATGGATTTAAATAAAGGGCATCCAACGAAACGTATCGTGCTCAGAGTCCTTATGAGCGTTTATGATCCCCTGGGACTAGTGGGAAACTTTCTAATGTATTTGAAAATTATGCTACAGGTAATTTGGAGAAGTTCTGATGGATGAGAAAATACAAAGTCCACAGATGGCGAAGTGGAACAAGTGGTTATCCTTCCTGCCACAACCTCCGAAACTAAAAATACCGCGGTATTATCTTCGGCGCTTTAAGAATTATGATAATGTCGATGTCGAGCTTCACACATTTGTAGACGCTAGCGAAAATGGATATGCTGCCGTAGCTTATTTTCGACTCAATAATCGCACTAATACCATTATATCACTGATTGTGTCAAAGACCAGAGTAACTTCACTGAAATTAACTTCTATACCTCGACTTGAGTGAATGGCCGCTTTGATAGGTGCCAGATATGCCAGTACAATATTACAAAGCCATACAATCAATATTAAAAGGAAAATATTTTGGTCTGACTCAAAAACAGTTTTAAGGTGGATAAAATCGGACCACCGTAAATACAATCAATTTGTAGCCTTCCGTGTTAGCGAAGATATTAAATATATCAAATGCGACGGAATGGCGTTGAATTTCTGGTAAGATGAATGTCGCCGATGAAGCAACAAAATGGTCGAAGTCACCCGATTATTCAGATTCATGTCGTTGGTTTAATGGCCCGGAGTTCCTTCGATTTCCCGAAAGTGAATGGCCAACTGTGGTATCAGACTCAATACCTACCGAGAATTTAAGAAGCATCATCTTGCTCTACAACAAACTGATACGGGTTTTATTGAAGTTCAACGATTTTCTCGGCGAGGCGTCTGCTACACGCAAAGAAAAAATTCGTTACTCCCAAACGAAAAATTAGACAAACGAATTTCGTTTGTGATGTATGTTTGTCGCAAACGATTTTGTTTATCCCAAAACCCAAAGAAACGTTTATAGCAAACGGTTAGTGTACTTGTCGTAAATGATTTATATTTATTACAAACCCTGTGAAACGTTTGGTGCAAACGGTTAATGTGTTTGTCACAAGCAATGCCTGTTTATCCCAAACCCTGTAAAACGTTTGTTGCAAACGGTCATTGCGTTTGTCACAATAATGCCAGTTTAACAATAGACAACGATTGTCGCAAAAGAATAATTTGATTGAATTATGATATTTAATATGTTTTATATATAAAACTAGCTGAGCTTATATCAGTATTTATTTTTTCTATAACGATGCCGCATGCGCGTAGTCACGCCCTCTAATCCGATATCTCCCAATTTTGTTGAGTCACGTGATAACTTTGAAGGCACTAGGATACTAAACACACTTGGTCAAGCGTCAATATAGATATAATGGTCTCCAGTTATTTCGTATTCAGCAAAAAACCTCTGCAATGAATGTCTTGAATGGCCTTTCAAGACATTCAGTTGTTTATCAAATACTTACTGCCACACACTCTATTTAGACAAAACAAATGAATGAGTGAAGAGAACAGTAACCGCCAAATAGGTTTCAAAATAAATAAGTAACAAGACATTAGAGAAGTGCACTCATTCAAGCACTGTACACCAAAACAAAAATACTCGATTTCAGTGTACACTGCACTACTGTACTCATTCAGCCCTCTTCTGGCTCTCACCAAATATTCAATTCACTTCACAAATTCACTTCACCAAACGAATGGAGAGGTGTTCTGGTTCTCACGTGAATTCTCTTTTTCGAACTTCTGCTCAAAAAAATCGAAACATATGTTTTTGTCTGCAAAGCCATAATTTGCAGACAAAAACGTAAACAAAACAATTTTTTCTCGCGAAAAATCCGACAAGAAATTAAAAAAAGAAAATCTGAAGATTTATTAATCATATTTTATAAAAAAAACACAATAAAAAATATGCCAATAGCTTTTCTCTTAGTCATTAGGGATTTATGCAGTTCTTGAGGAACGTATCAAAAGGCGGCACTTGCGTGGCTACTCAAATCCAATGGATATTCCAAATTCTAGGTAAGTTAAGTGTCGTTAATCTGTTTAACATAATAATTTATGCCTTTAAAAGTCTTATAGCTTTTTACCGGCTTAATAAAGACGGATTTTCAATGATCCTTGATCAAATCGCACCCTACATTAGCACAGGCTCAATGCACAAAAAATACAATTGGCGGCAGCTTTGAGATTTCTTGCGGTGAGCGCTTTTCAAGGTGTTGTAGCAAACGACATAAATATAAGCATGGGAAGGACTACATAAGGATATTTTAGCATAAATACGATGATTGTCAGTACAAGCATACATTAATTTATATTTGTTTATGTAAACGTTTTTTATTAAGGTTTGTGACTACCAAATGAAAATACAGCACCAGACCTGGATCGTGTCATGATTCATATATATGGAAATCAGGTATAGCAGAGAACCATTACGCCGAGATGTATGCACGTTCCCGTAATTGCTGGCTCTTAGCTGACGGAGGTTACGCATTGGAACCATACCTTGTCACGCCATATAGAAAACCTACATATAACTCCAGTGAACACAAATTCAACAAAGTACACTGCGCAGCACGGAACATTGTTGAGAGGACTATAGGCAACTTAAAATCTTGTTTCCGATGCCTACAAGCGACCCTCCACTACGAACCAGCAAAAGTAAGCAGAATTATTAATGCGTGCTGCGCACTGCACAATATTTGCAAGCGTTTTAATTTGCCTATGGATGCTGAAGTTCCGATACATGACGATGACAACATCGAAGATGAGTAACAATTAAATAGTGGTACCGATGGCACAAGAGTAAGAGACGAAATTGCACGTTCAATAATTTAATAAAACACAGTCTTTATAATGAATAAATCGTTGTGAATAATCTCGTTGTGTGGACTATTTTTTCGTGAAGACCTGTGGGATAGTAATGCAATGAATTTGAACAAATAGCTTTAGCAAAAAGATCAGCATACTTACATCTTGTAAAATCTAAATCCTTTGGTTATTTCCCCTCCAGTTTTTGTTTTTATTTTTGTTGTTTTTGCTATGGCGTCAAACATTTGACACTTTGCAGAAGTAGAGTTGCCATACAGTTCATAACAGGCAAATTGACGATCATTTTATTTATTTTACTTATATTTTTGTTACATTTAGTAATTTTTTAAATGGAATAACATTTCTGTACCAAAATTAAATTATCCGATGCAAATAACCTTAAGGTTACTCCATTAAAATGGTTGTATTTCAAACTAACAAACATCTTGCATCTCTGATTTTTCGAAGTCAAACCAAATCAGCTGATTTGCCAAGACTTCACTTACTCACATCACAAAAGAAAAAAAGTGGGTTGAAATTTTGGACTTATTTTATAAAACCTAATTTATTAATTAATTTGATTATTTTATCGAACAGAAACTTGTAATTAAGAAGTAAACAAAATAAACAAAGTAAACACAAAATTTGTTGTCACGGCACAGTTAATTTGTGATTACAATGATTCTACTTTCCAAAAAATGAGAATTCACAGCGCTCTCACAACGGAAAACATGGTGCGAAAAAATTGCATGAAATGGGGTGAAAGCGAATTGCAGAACACCTCTCGGTGAATACTTTTCACTTCGCCACCACAAGTGAATTCCAGCACAGGGGCGATTGTCATTGCAAAGAGAGACGCAACAACAAAGAGCGACGGACCACCTTAGAAATTTATTGATTTTGAGGGGTAAAAACACTAGTGTACATACTGAAGGACTACAAAACAGCAGTGTACTCGCTTCATTATACTCATCGTTTGACGAATTGAAACGAGTATAAAGAATACAACAACCGAACGAACAGAGTACACGACTAGATTGTGAACATCAAACAGTGTGAAGTGTTTTTTCGATCATTCTATGGTAGTGTCAATCGAGTAAAAAGTACAATGTTTCAGTGTGCAGTGAAGTAGCATACACTACTGTAGACGAAGAAATGAATGTATTGATGCAGAGGTTTATTCAGCAAGCGTGTCGTATGCACAGACACTTCCACTGATCAGCTTTTTAATCAGATTCCGTAGAGTGCTATCAACAGCATCCACTATAAACTTCAAGACGATGAGTGCAACGCCTCTCTATCTCGGTGAATACTTTTCACTTCGCCACCACAAGTGAATTCCAGCACAGGGGCGATTGTCATTGCAAAGAGAGACGCAACAACAAAGAGCGACGGACAACCTTAGAAATTTATTGATTTTGAGGGGTAAAAACACTAGTGTACATACTGAAGGAATACAAAACAGCAGTGTACTCGCTTCATTATACTCGTCGTTTGACGAATTGAAACGAGTATAAAGAATACAACAACCGAACGAACAGAGTACACGACTAGATTGTGAACACCAAACAGTGTGAAGTGTTTTTTTTTTTCGATCATTCTATGGTAGTGTCAATCGAGTAAAAAGTACAATGTTTCAGTGTGCAGTGAAGTAGCATACACTACTGTAGACGAAGAAATGAATGTATTGATGCAGAGGTTTATTCAGCAAGCGTGTCGTATGCACAGACACTTCCACTGATCAGCTTTTTAATCAGATTCCGTAGAGTGCTATCAACAGCATCCACTATAAACTTCAAGACAATGAGTACAACGCCTCTCTATATTTCGTTTTGAGTACTTTGTCCATCGACACCATTTTCATGCAAATTTTCAAAACTGTCCTGCAATGATATTGGAAAATTTTCAAATTCACATCTCGAGTTGTATGGGCGGCGCCACGCTCTTATCACTCTCTTTTGCAAAGATATCGCCGCAATACTATTTCAAATATTGCGTTCTAAATTTTTTATTTATATGGGGGTATCATGCCAACTGTTTCCATCGTTCTTGTTTGTAGCTCCATCACCCCTACTGGTACCAAGGCCAGACAGCCAAACTTCGAAACCATGGCTGATATACACCCAAAATATTTCATGCTGGAAAATACGATTTTTTTTTTGTAAAAATAATTTCGTATATTGTACAAAATTTTTTTTAGTGGTACACATTTTTCGTAAAATACCAATAAGGTTGAATTTCGTTAATTTATTCGTAAATAATACAAAAGGGCTTTCGTAAGCCCTTCGATTCAGATATGGATGATGCCGAGGTGAATAATCCTCTGGGATCTCATTGTGAGCCCATAACTTGTGTATACTATTCATTTCCTTTCATTGAAAATTGCAAAATTTTCTTAGCGTCAGTATTTAAAGGCAAGGATTATAAAAAGTATGATAATGATAAATGTTTTCATGAACTTGTACGCGAGCTAAATATTTTAGAATCTGAAGGCATTGACATTCAAATGTCAACAGGGATTAAAAAAGTGTTTTTTGTACTTGGTCTTATAATTGGTGATAATTTAGCACTTAATCAAATTCTCGGTTTCACAAAAGCTTTCAATTTTTTGTCTAGTTGGAACTGTTTAGCACACGACGACTTTTTCATTTTACAAAATCTGCAATAGTAGTTATGTAAAATGAAAAAGTCGTCGTGTGCTAAACAGTTCCAACTAGACAAAACTTTAATTAGGAATACGTATAATTATGACGAGGATATTACATTCAACGATTCACGGCAGACTGGTATACGATCTGAGTGCATATTTAACAAAATACCAAGTTTCCACTGTACTACTAATTACTCCGTAGATATTATGCACGACATTTTCGAAGGAGTGTGCCACTATAATATGCGTCATATTGTAGAACACTTTTTAGATAAGAATTACTTTAATTTGGACACTTTAAATCATAGAAAACATTCCTTCAATTACGGTGAAATAGAAGTGGGGAACGTATCCGGTAATATACTATTAGGAAATATAAATAAAGTAAAGAAAATCCATTTTAAAATGTCTACAAGAGAAATGATGACTTTTATTCACCTTTTTCCGCTAATGGTAGGTGATCTTGTCCCTCATGACGATGAGGTATGGATGTTTTTCCTACAGTTTTTAGAAATAACCGAAATTCTACAATTTTCAAATATATCTAACGATTTACTGATCCATTTAGATAATCTAATCAGAGATAATTTAAAGAATTACGTATATCTCTTTAAAGACGACTTGAAACCAAAACACCATTTTATGTTACACTAGGCATGTTTTCGTTACAAGCTAGCAATTTTAGTTTAGCACTTTGCAACGAAAACAACTGACTTCCACTAACTGACACATAAGCAATAAGTGGCGGATTTTCACTATCTGGTAGCAATGTCGTCATGAGTTGCGAAAAAAGAACAGTGTGAAACAGACAAAAAATTCGTGAAAAGTATTTATAAAATATATATTTACTATTCTATGTTCAATTGTTTACACTCTTTTTGCAAATATTAAAATAATTTCCCATTTTTGTTCTTCTTCTTCCCGTTAATTCACAATAATTGATAAAATCTCTCCAAAAATGGGATGCCATATTGCTAAATATAGGGTGCCCAATCTGGCAACATCATACTCGTTTAAGACAGGAACACAAGCACCAAACTACATCGGGAACTAATAGTGCTTAAAAGTGCTTAGCTGCCCATACAAATTAAGCACTTATGGTGTAACGAAAACTCGCCTACTATAAAGATGTAATTACTTATTCAGGGTCTCCAATATATTATTGGAGTTTTCGATATGAATCGAAACACCGAGAGTTCAAAGCATACGTCAAAAATATAACATCTAGGAAGAACATTTTTATTTCGCTAGCAAAAAAAGTTTAAATTACAATTCGCAAATATGTTAGTTAGCGAGCCAACAAAAATGTATGAAGTGTATTCTCGCCATATAATTTATTCTCAGTTCCAAAGCGAAATTGAGCGATTTTGCCAATCTTTTCGAGATAAAAATTTCCTAATTTATTCTCAATGTAGATATGATTCTAAACAATTCAAAATTGGCTTCTTCATAACTAAGTATTTAGATACACAAATTGAGAATACACAAATTCTAAGGATTAAAGAAATATTGGTTTTTCCGAATATTAATAATGTATTCCTAATTTGTGTACACATAAAAATTAAACAATATGTAAAACATTTGAAAGCAATTGAAATTGATTTGGATTTCCAATCGGAACATCTAAAATTTTTATTAGTGAATAAAACTGTAGGACCACCAACGAATTTCCATAAAACATGCAATGGAAAGTATATGATTCGACCAAAGCAGTTTTAAATTACACAACATACAAAAATCAATAACAAATCTGCAAACACAAAAATATAATTACAATTCTACAAACTAAAAAAAACAACTACAATTCTTCAAAAATTAAATTTTAAATCTACAAACATAAAAAGAACAAATGCAAAAATGAGTTTTGATGTTCAAACCATTGACAGTATCTTAATAGAACCGCCAAATGTAACGACTAGTAGATACATTACAGAGAAGTTCGGAGATAAACAGCAGCTATTTAGTCTATTACAAAAATGGAATTTGGAGGAATTGTTTGACTATTTTATGGGTAAGACGCAATTAATTGGATTCAAGCCAAATATCTCTTTAATAATGTTTTGCATCTCTTCCATAAACAACAACTTTACGTTTGTGTGCTTGGACACCTCGACAAAGATATGGCACTGCTAATATATCATTGGGGATTCAAATCTAATTTTTCTACCAGTGGTCCAAATGGATAAAAGAAAGCCAGCCTGCGGAAAGTTTTACCCCTACTGAAACTTTCTTTTCCCAGGAATCGACTACGAATTTAGATTTAGGTACGATTTTAGATTCCAATGCGTATGGTCGAAGTGTTATTAATTTGTATAAAACGGAAAAATGCCTCGACGAAAATTCACGAAAACTTTTATGCGAAGCAATAGTGCATTTTTGTATTGAAAATGATCATTCTTTGAAAGTTAAAGATGCAGAGAATTTGGCAAAGCAAATAGCTGAAGTATTTGATGGGGAAGAATCGGTAAGTGTTTTCGATGTCATTTATATGTGTATGAGATATGCGCTTATACATACATATATATATTTTTTTATTGTTTTTAGGCTTATTACCATGTTAGTCGCCCTAATGCTGCACCATTGGGTAAATTGTATAACAAGTACAGGAACTGTAAAAGTAATATATCCAAAAAACCAAAAGCAGCTAAGGAAGCCGATATTTCACATGGTGTTACCAAAGAAAGCACGACGGAAGAGCAGGGTCATTTACGAATCCTGCAACAGGAATTTCATGTATTATCACATAATGAATTATTGGAACATTGGAATGGATGTTTTGAGTTCCGTCAAACGTCTTTCAAAGAACTTTGCGATTCCAATTCAAAAAAGAACTTGGTTGATTTATGGCCGATGCTTAAAGACCCATCAGGATTCCGTTTGGTATGTATACTAGGTAAAAATAAAGATAATGATTCCAATTCAAAATTTCGTATATATAACGGATGTATGGAAATAGTGACAAATTATTGGAGTCCTTTGACGAATTTTCGGACA